>JAJKFI010000028.1:8168201-8253482 GCA_029204185.1 Lerista edwardsae | reverse complement strand
AAGGTCACTCATCGTGTCCACCCTAAGGCCGCAACACTTTTCCTTCACACTCCCATCACTTCCTGGCAAATAGAAGGGGAAGAAATGGAAGCAGTGACAGACTTTATTTTCCTGGGCTCCAAGATCACCGCAGATGGTGACTGCAGCCATGAAATTAAAAGACGTTTACTTCTTGGGAAGAAAGCTATGGTGAACCTAGATAGCTTAATCAAAAGCCGAGACATCACCCTGCCAACAAAGGTTCGCATAGTCAAAGCGATGGTTTTCCCAGTAGCCATGTATGGCTGTGAGAGCTGGACCATAAGAAAGGCAGAGCGTCGAAGAATCGATGCTTTTGAATTATGGTGTTGGAGAAGACTCTTGAGAGTCCCCTGGACTGCAAAGAGATCCAATCGGTCAATTCTCCAGGAAGTCAAGCCTGATTGCTCCCTGGAAGGACAAATGCTGAAGCTGAAGCTCCAATACTTTGGCCACCTGATGAGAAGAGAGGACTCTTTAGAAAAGACCCTCATGCTGGGAAAGATTGAAGGCAAAAGGAGAAGGGGGCGACAGAGGATGAGATGGTTAGATAGTGTCACCGAAGCAATGAATATGAAATTGGGTGAACTCAGGAAGCTAGTGGAGGACAGGGAGGCCTGGCGTGCTGTGGTCCATGGGGTCGCGAAGAGTCGGACACGACTTAGCGACTGAACAACAACAACCCTCACCAGTCTGGGGTAGGCGAAAAAACCCCCACCAACGGCCAATCAGGTGGGAGCAAAAAATTCCTACCCGGCCCCCAGAAGGGCGACCAGCTAATCTCAGACTAGTAATAGGGCGGGCGGGAGGGGTCGCCAACGGGACCCGCAATGAGGCGGCACTGGGAGCTTGCCCCGTGCTCAGGCCACTTGGCCCGCCCCCGGGGCAGTCAGCAGCCAATCGCTGCTCTCCCCCAGCTGTCCGTCTCACAGGGGGTGGGGGACAATTTAAAATTAGCGCGTGACTGCGCTAACGTATATTTCTTTTTTGTCCTAAAAATGGGGTCTATCACTCCCAATATATTCATCATTGGCTCTGAAACCAAGGAGTATTGAAGAGGCCAAGACTCTTGGTAACATTCCCACACACATGGGAATCTATGAAACTGTACTTAACAGATGTTAAGGAAAGAAGGCTAAAATGTACTAATGAAGAACAAAGACAATATCTATAATCCAGCTGTAGGGTTCTTTACAGTGCTTACAATATCCCTGGGGGAACATGCAAATTAGTTCACTTATTTGCAATATGATATTCTCCATTTTATAGTCAGTATTTTAGGTCATTATTAAAGAAATTTCTTCCAGCCTCTAAACGGGAAAAGATTCATGCAGTATGGGCTACATGATAATTTTCCAGTTTGCTGTGTAATAATGTGTAAAGATCAAGACTATCAAGAGCAGCACGGGGAAAAAAGCAAACAAAGTGGACATATCCAGACTTTATACACAATCTTTTTCTTGGTGAAAATATTAGAGACATATTGTCTCTCTTTATACTTCAACCCTGGGAGCAAAATGTTTCTGTGTAAGTTTTGCAAGTTCCTGAAACCTAAAGACCAACTGTTCAGTTTTTCAAACCAACAATGTCTCCTCATTTCGCCCCACTTTCCAGCTTAAATATTCACAATGTGCTATTATTATGGAATCATTATCTGCCTTTAGCTCTGACAACAGCATCATATGGGCTATGAAAGACTTCTTTCTTCTCATGATTAGTCTCTAAAACATGTCCTCATCTTACAGTGTTTTTAGGCTTCCCAGAATGCAATGCTCAATTACAGTGCTGAAATTAACTGTATGCCACTCTTATTTATTGATAAAAGAATAATCAAGTGCCCCAACCCATATCCTGCTTTAGCCATAATTTCTATATCAAGTTCCAAGTAATGCATTTAACTCGTTCTGAATCGGAAACTTGCTAATTTTTACTACAGAGGCACTGGAATTCACATGTCTTTATATCACAATTACTTTTATGCTCTGGCTTGGTGCTGGGGGACCCAGCCATTTAATACAGAATCTCTGAAATACAAATTTGTCATTCTCTTCCCACCACCATATGTACCTTATTCCCTGAAATATGGTGGCAGGATTTCAGATACACAAACACAAGAATTTGTTTTTATTTATTTATTCACATTTTTATACTGCCCTTCCTCCAAGAAGCTCAGAGTTCAAGACACCTTCATTACAGATTCAGAACCTCCTGACTGCCCAGGAACGCAGCGGTAGCCAAACTGCTACCGTTGCATCCCACAGCAGCCAGGCAGCCCTGGTATATACCAGTCAGGCAGGTATAACTGTTGGTATAACACAGGGCTGCCCAGCCTGACATGGGGGTTGAAGATCCGGAGGTAGAAGCAACTGCCATCCCTCCCTGGCTGAGTGCACTCCTCCCCCTGCTCAATTCCGCTCCATCCCTGTCTCCCCCCCTCCCCGGCCAGCACTGCTGGAGCACCATCCATCCACTGCCCATGCTGGGGCATCCAGGTACAGAACTGACCAGACTAGGTAAGACTATACCTGATGTGGATCAGACTCTGCTTGCTTCCTAACTGAAACCTACCAGATCCACTCAGAGTTCCTTATCATGCTGCCTTATTAGTGATATCATCCGGGCGCGCCAGGAACCAGAACGCCCGGATGATTGGCAGCCCTCCACCCCTATGGCGGAGGCCAGCCACGCCTCCCTGCGCCTTCCTGCGCCTGGAATCGCTCCATTTCAGAGCAATTCGGATGCACAGGAGGGAGGGCGGGCCCAGGAACAGCTCGCCCGTCCTCAGGAGAAGCGGCGTGGCCCGGGCCCGTCCGCAGAACAAGCGGAACGCCATACCGGCCCGTTCCGCCCGGATGCCACCGCTGTGCCTTATAGCATGTACTCAGTTAGATCCAAATACTGACTATAAAACAAAATTCCCAAGTACTGACTATAAAACATAAAATTCTCATAATGTCACTTATACATACATAAAAGTGCGTTTTCCCCTATTGTCCCCAGACTTCCACCTCTGTTCATTCTAAAAGTAGCACAAGGGTCTACCTCATACCTGACATACCTTGTATGTATTTCTGCTGGTATGTTTGTACCCAGTTACAAATGGGCTGTGAAAAGTCAGTATCAGAGGACACAATCACACTCTTGCACAACTCTCACTCTCCTCCATGGATTTTTGTACAAAAGTATTCCATGGTGGACTGTGACATAAATGCTATTTGTTTGATGGGCACAACATAGTATTTCAAACACCACCAGCCTGTTGCTAGAGTAGACAGTTGAAGGAGGTGGGGGCACGGAACATGACTACATTTAACTTCAGGAGATCAGCATCAAGATGCATGCTTAAGTTTGTTTTACTAAAAGGAAAGAAATTCCCTTTTGATACCCAAAGGTTACCATTTAATCATGGTCTGTGCCTTGGCCAACAGAAGAATGAAAATAAAAACACTCTTTAAACCTCAATGTTACTCACTAACCCATGCATACATTAATCATTTATACCACATGATTATTGCTCAGCATTTGTGCAACAACAAAGAGGAGGGGGCAGGGGTTATTGTGGGTTTTTGTAAACCACATTCGATTTAGGCAAAAAAAAAAAAAAGCCCTTGCCAAACCAAGATAAATTCATGCCATTATTATGATGACATAAAAGCCACTGCTCTCAGCATTAATTTTCTCTTATAATTGGCACTATTATAATTAAATGAATGCATATGTTTACAGTTCATCTTTGAATGGTAAAGCAATTTAGCAATGATGGTGTCTCTAATTTCTTTTAACTGTACCAGCAGACTTCACTTAATCAGAGGTCTAAATACCACACTGCCACAATAAATTGGTTAATCATCTAGTAAAGTCGGCATCACTGCTGAGCTTAAATACATCATCATGTAAGACCTAGTTACCATTTTGTAAGTATGAATGGCCATGCATACGTTCTAGATAACTAATAGAACTAAAAAGATCCTAGGGCAAAAAATCAAATCACCACAAAGTTCAGTGGATTTAACTGCTCTTACGGTTGCTATTTTTTCACAAGTGTGTCTGTATGTCCTCCCTGCCTGATGGATTTTGCGCAACCTGAAAGCAAGCCACGCTGCCCTGCTAACAACGCTTACCTAAGAACAAGTATTAACAGTTCAATTTTCTGAACAGAACTTCACAAAACCAGCCTTATGCATGCAACAAAAGATGTGGAAACTCATGGCCCCTCCTGTCAGACCAATTTTTCAAACTGCATGGAGGGGGGGACTCATCCTAATGAGGCTTCTACATGCATTGCTAACCCTACTTTTAACTGTATGATCAGCAGCACATGTAAAGAGGGCAGAGCAGTTCCCAGCTCACAGAGCACCAGGGGGTGGGGCAATGTCAAACCGCACCCCCAGCGTGGCTGCCCCGCCCCCATATGTCTGGCAGCTACGCCTCCCTGTGGTCAGAATCGCTTCATTCAGGAGTGATATAAGCACAGGGGAGGGCGGGGGAGCCAAAACGGCGCAAGTTTTTCCCACGTTGCTGTACCTCGCTGCAACCAGTGCCCGTCGCACTTGCTACCCCTTGCAGCACCCTCCCTCCACCTCTGAAAAAGGGTGGTTTTTAAACAACCCAACCTTCAATTGAGAAAACTCTCACGGAATAACAATACTAACAGTAATGATTCTGAGAACTCCAAATTCATGGCATTTCTTGAAAGCAATCATCCAATGTTGTGTGCCATTGCTTTATCTGTAGGATTGGAATGTATATGCCCACAAAAACATGGCAAATATTAAATGCAGTAGAAAACAATTACTATGGATGGAACATGTCAACATAATTTGTAAACTTTCAGATTCCTATTTTGTTCTAAAAACAAAAACAAAAAAAGCCAAAGCATTCACTGATCATCTGTGGGACTAATCCATTCGCTTCTATAGATTCATGAAATTAAAAAACCAGTCCACCTGCATTCTCAAAAAAGTAAAAAATGGCCACTTCCAGTTTTGTGACAACCTAGTTTAGGAACATCTGCTATAAAAATGTAATCCACACAAATACTGCATATCGGGTACACAGAAGCAGTTAATTCATTAATGACTTTGACCGAGTGCTTGAAATGTTCCCCATTGGCATCTATACACAGCTGACATTGTTGACTAAGGGATCTCCACACATCCTCCAATGTATGTGCTGGGATGGTTCTGCACATCTCTTCAAATGATGTTCAAGTGCTCCAGGTTTTATATAATGAAGTACGTCTGAAGTAGAGCTCATTAAAATGCATGCACATTTTTTGGAGTCGTCCTGTTTATAACCATACACTGTGTACATAGAACCAGTGTTTTAAAAGGTCCATCTGAACTGATAGCTTTTTTCTTGCAGTGGCCACTTAGAACATAGAGATGAAAGCCTACAAAATATTAAAAAGGCTAACAACAGTTTCTAGCACTCAAGTGACAGCTTTGATGTAAGCATTATGTGCTGGTCATCTTAATCCATAGTTGTTGTTCTAAGTATTATGAACAATTATTGTGGACCTCTTTGAAAACCAGGCACTCCTCATGGTTTCCTACTTGCCAAATGGTCTCCTCTCATGTTGATGGGTGCCTCTAGTGGTTGCAGTTGTGCTGACACATATGCTATTGGTCTAAGTAAATATCCTGAGATGGCTCATGTCCCAAGGACAATAATAAAAATGGCAATATTCCAAGGCTGCTTTGCTGAGGTGGCAGCTCATGAGAGGTGTTTCAAAGCACTTTAGGTGCTTTAGAATATTGTCTGCTTGTTCATGCATAAATATTAACCTGGCTGTTGGCTGGTGTTTCTTCTGCTTCTTTTTAGACTGTGAGCCCTTTAAGGACAAGGGACCATTTATTTATTTATTTATTTATTTATTATCTTTAAACTACTTTTTATTATTGAGAAGCAGTATATAAATATTTGCAATGAAAACAGATGCTTTAGCACGATCTATAACTGTAACCACTACTGCAGTTTCAGTCTTCACTGTACATTTCTTAACTAAAGCCTTCTAAACATCTTAAGATTTTTTTTTTCTTTGTATGGCTGACCAAACAGCATAATTATATTGCAAATTTCACATTAAATTGTGATAGTCTTCTTAGTTTCACAGCTTTAGAAGTCTGAACTAGCATGAGGCAGCCAAACTGAGGAGCTACACATATTTTTATTTTGGTTCCAAATACTCATTTTTACCCAAAAGTCTGTACTTGCTGAACCAAACAACAAATAAATTAAGGAGGATTGGGAAGAACCACTGCAGCAGCCTCAGCTTTGTATGAGTGATTAATTCATAGTTTCATATCAAAATGTGAATGGAAAAACCACAGGAATAAAAAGCTATGCAGAGCTTCAACCTTGGAAAAATTTACTACAATATCATTATATGGAATAATTAAATGAAATCCATGTCATAAAAAGAGATACATAAAGAAAAATTAGTAAGAATTTTAAATCAACTCTCTACTATGCATTATTCTGAGGCAAAAAAAACACACATTCATAAAGGTCTGTTTCAAATAAAGAAACTTTCTGAAAAAATATAAACATCAGTGCAATCTTATGTGTGTTTCCACACAAGAAAGTTCGTTTATATATTTAGTTAATGTATATGCGTTTTTTCTAAAAAAATCAAAGTGGTGTACAATAAGATTTAAAAACAATAGAACACATAACTAAAAGATAAAAATAAAGAAAAAAATCAAGTAAGATGGACAGCGCTATCCTACGGATGATCCAGCACTGATACAACATCACTGCATCGGCGCTACGTTGTTAGCGCAAACGCAAGGGCACCAAGCGGCACCCCCGTGCCGGCGCTAACACTCCAAGACCCTAACCCTGGGAGTGCCTGCGCCGTGTCTTCTCTGCACCAGCTGAGCCCGGCTGGCGCAGAGGCATGTTGAAGCAGGAGGGACGGTGGGAGTGGGCAGGGGGGAGGGCGTTCTAGGGTGGGTGGTGGGCATGCTGGCAGGCATGCTGGCCCGGGGGTGCAGGCTTGGGATTCTTCCATAAGGCCAAATCCTAAGCCTTATCCCCAGGCGAGGCGGCCCCAATTCGGGCCGTGTGGTCTCCTTGGATCTGCACCTGCTATTTAGTGTTCACACTCTTGCATGCGGGGAAGCACTAGCCTCCCCGATGGGCTTCTCGGAACATGCCCTTGTGCTAGGGAAGCTCCAGCCTCCCTCATACTGCGCTGGATACAAATAAATGGATATATCCACCGGATATATAAGAAGGCTTCAGCAGGGAAAAGCAATTTATATCAGTGCACTGCCGGAAAGCGCTTTACAGCAATTTTTCAGCCGTTTCCACCAGTGCTTTCTGCTGGCAGCTCCAGCCCATAGGATTGGACTGTAAACCATGGTTTAAACATTATATACAAGAGCTGCAGTAAGCCTCATGTACTCGTTCCTCCCTCCTTCGTCCCCAAGTACAGGAGATTGAAAAGTTGCCTTTGAAGTAAGTACCACTGTGATCAATGTGGCTTTCTCCCATAGAAGGAGGACCTGATTTCAGCCTTAATAAAGGTGTTAAGTAACAAGAATATAATTGACTCCAGTTGTAGAAATGCAAACTGGGAAAATGCTATGTTTTCTTTCCTGGAACCACAACAGAATATGTTTTAGGTGTACATTCTGCAGCATTAAACCCCAAGCCTATGAGTTCTGTGGAATTTCTTTAAAGGAAAACACACTGGATCTTGGTTGATGTTGGCAGGACGCCAGAAACCATGTGCCCACAAGAAGCTCCATAATATCCCTGCGGAGTGTAGTTTTAATATTTTGAGTACTTAACAGTATCACTTGTCCATTTATATTTCCAGAGACGAGCCAGGCAGTCCTGAAATGAAGGCCACAGGACTAGATGTTTCAAAGAAGCAAAATATCCATCATTAACCAAGAGGCCAATTTGAAACCAGATGAGAACCTGGTGGATAACTGAAAGAACTATAAATGTTGGGAAGATTCTGCAGCTTCCAAGGTCTTCCATGAATGATACCTAAATGAAAGACTCAATTCTAGGTCTATTATGCCTGCACTTTACAGCTGTGAAAATTATCATTCATCCCAAATGGTCCAGGAGAGACTGAAGAAATTTGGATTAGTGGAAAGATTCATTGAAACATATTACACAGATCACAAACTGTAACTAGACTTATGGTTCAACCCTAACATCTGATTTACGTTTTTTTCAGCCACCACTGTAAAGGAACAGCAGCTTCAAAGGCCCACTGCCTCAGCCAGCAGCCTGTTCTGGTGCAGGTAAAGACTCCTGGTTAGGGAGGGAAATAATGGGGCATGGGGGGGGGACAGGGAGGGAGGGGAAAGAAGGGGGTGAATCTGGCAGGAGTCATGCACAGTGGACTCTCTTTTCAAAATGCTCTCAATGCTCTCTTTTCAAAACCTTTCAAAACCCCTTTCCCTCCTCACACATCCCACTAAAATGGGTGGTGTATGTTCGAGGATACCCATAGCTGGCCTGAAGGCTTATTTGGAGGTTAATAGATTTAGCAGAAGAGGGGCAGAAGATTTAGCCGAGAGGGTTAATGCCTCCGTTTGCCCGAAGAAACAGCTGAAGATCTCAAGGTCGTGAGCTCGGGACTGCCGGAAGTCTCTGAGAGCGGCAGACCTTGCAACTGCGGCTGATTAGAAGCTGAGCTTCAGCTGCCTCGTGGGAGGAGGAGTGTGCTGAAGGTCAGCTGCGTCTCTGGTGAGAGCAGGGAAGCATCAGCCAGCAGAAGACAGACGGGTGGCTAAAGAAAGAAGGCTAAATCCAGAAAGGAAGATCTGAATGTGTGTAGTTCTTGAAAGATAGAACATTCTGTAAATTGTAAAAACCTTCGGGTTTATGAATAAAGTCTGCCCATGTAAACCGCCTTGAGTTGCAGTCACTGGAGAAATCTGGTGATCTTAAGAAAGGCGGTATATAAATACATGTATTATTATTATTTTTTTATTATTATTAATGTTTTCTACTTACCACCATTTGCCTTCAGGTCCCCTCTATAACAGGTGGGGGATACCAAGGGGCTTTTAGATATATAAGATTCAGGGTGCAACTAGACTTGTGATTGGATCTCCCACTTTTTAAAAAAACTTAATAGCAACCATAGGTGAAAGGAGGTACAGAATTGTAATGAATTGGGACACCAATGGTTTTAAAAAACTTTTCCCCATTTTTTTTAATAAAATCCATCCTCATAGGCTCTGATTCACCTTGTGGGGAAGGACAAATAGGTACCTATGAAGTACCTGATTATTTACTCATCAGGACAAAAGGTGGGGCTGGCTGGGGGCTAAATTTTCATCAGGAAAATGTGGCAGGGCCAGGGTTAACTCCCCATATCCCAAGCACAAAGGTCCTGAATCCCAACTTTGATTGCCATGCCCTCTCCTCCTCCTTTAGCATCAAGAAGTCTGGTGGAAATCATTTTGGTCAGAAAGAACGTACATTTATTTTTCAAGTGTTCATGTTGCACTCTTTGCCTTTCGCTTTTCAGACAGTACAGGACAGCTCCTCTTCTTTTGCCATGGATATGATAAAAAAACAAGGCAACACAAAGAGGAATCACCTAGTTTCTAGATTTAGCACCAGTTAATCCTGTATTTTGAGGCACATGCAAATGCAACCTTACTAACTGAAGATAACACTGGAATTATCCAAGGTCGCAGCTGGACACCCTTTCCAGTCCTGACATCTTCACATGGAGCAGCACTAGATTCTCCAAGCAGTCTTATTAATTTTAATGGGACCACTTACAGTTTAAAAGTTACTAATCAATGAGGCAGGCAGATACTTGTCTGCTATGAAATGGCACTGCTCCACTCAAGTCAATGAAGCTGCACAGAATTACAACAGCTGAGAATCTTGCCTCCTATGATGACAGGTAGCATCACAGTGCCCCCCTAGGCAACAACTTTTCTTCCAGGTGCAGAAAATAATTATTTCATCTATAAAGAGAATCAGAATTCAGAGACTGAGAGTAACTGGGGTGGTGGAGTGGTGGGAGTGGATAGGATTGAACTGACGGAGCTTATGCTCATCTTCCGTGAAACTGTAACTATGAAAGTGCCTGCCTAAGTCCTATGAAGGTCTCGTCGGGTGTTTTGGTCCAGCAACTGACAATGAAACTAATAAGAATAGCACCCTATGGCTTTCTTTTTTAAGCATTATTGAGAGAGGGAATTTAAATGCAGAAGAATCAGGGAAAGGCAAGAATAGCTGAACTTTTCTCTGCATACTATTCATCTACACAAAATCTCCCTCTCCAAATGGGATTCAACTACTGTATATGGTCTGTCTTTTTATGTTCAGGTGCACTGCAGCTTCAGGGAAGGGAATAGTAAGAAACAGCGTGAGGAAAAGGGTTAACCTTCCCCTCCCCTCCCACTTCTTCCTATCCATGGTGAATTCAGTGTCGAATGGCTATTCTGGGTGAAAAACACACATCAGGTATCCCAAGCAAAACACTGAATGGTGTGTTGAACAACACATCTAGTTTGAGCATAAGTATCTATCCTTGCATCCAGTGCCACATCTGTAAAACAGAAATTATAATCATCACCATACTAGGCTGGTTTGAGGATAAATATTAAGAATATTAAGCTGTTTGGATGTTAGTAAGAACCAGAATCAGAAAGCTATAATGGAATAATGCTAGTTGCGTCACAGTGAGAATCAGTCACAAATCTTTAAAAGGCTTCCACTAGTAGAGAAGTGCAACATCAGTAATCAATTGGTTTTGCCTTGTACTTTTTAAAATTGTCTTCCTCTGCCATAAGAGTAGCTGCTGCTTATCAGTGTTGAGTCTCAGTCCTTTTATGACCTGCTGCAGCTTCCTACTCTGCTGTTCCAAGTAAAAGGGAAATCCCTGTGGCACTCAGCCACTGCCTCTCTGGCTACAGAGCACAAGGCGTCTGGGCCAGGAGGAAGACCCCACTGCCCTGGCATTCCTGGGCTGATAGAACAGTCCCTTGAGGCCACTGGCAGGCAGATAGCATTAAGTCAGCTTCTCTGAATCTGGCGGCACTGTGAGTGCTGAAGCTTTCAGCATAGTAAGTAGACAACACGGAGCAGTTACTTATTTATTTGCTCTTTCCAAAGAACTAAGGAAAAACACATGAAATTAACAGCTGGAGATTTTTTTAAAAAAATATAGTGAAAGGAACACACACATTTTAAAAAATAAGACTCCATGAACAGAGAAAACATGGTGAACTTAGTCACAAATGATAGGGTCAGACATCCAGTTTTTGCTTGTAGCTGGCTTATGAATGACAGGGAAAGATCAAGCCAATGCTGATCATTTCTTTTGTGCATTTCTAAGGCCATGCCCAACACCACCCATGGCCCAAAAAGGCATACTAGAAGTGGGACTGGGAGGACAGGAAACCTGTTCAATTGAAATGATGACTTACTTAAGTGACAACCAAATTTTGTCATTTCCATTTTCAACATTTGCAAAAGAAAAAAAAATGGAAGGAAATACATAGTATTCCATAGTAACCTGATGCCACATGCATTTAATATCCATTAACCAATACTGGCACAGTTCAGTCTGAGAATCCTTGAAAGGCACATCTGTGTACTAAAATTAAACCATGCAAACACACGTTTGCAGACCTTTAACATATGACAGCATTCTTCATTATGCTTTGGTTGAAGTAGAGTACTAGGTATGGTCAGGGTTTCTAAGCCTAGAAGAAACATGCCTCAGGGCCCAACCCTATCCAACTTTCTGACACCAATGAAGCTACTGAAATAGGGCATGTGCTGCACCCTGTGGTGGCGGGGTAGTCAAGGAGGCCTTCTCAAGGTGAAATAGTATTTCCGTACTTTGGGGCTACATTGTGCTGGAAAATTGGATAGGGTTGGGTCCTTAATCAGTTTATGGCTCTCAGCAATAATGCAGAGCCCCTGTATTGTTCTCTGTTCCCAATAAGCTCTTCCTTCTGTTGCTCCATTTCTTCATTTCCCCCCACAAACACAACAGTCATTTGCAGGAATGCTGCAGAAATGATTGTGCCTGATTCTTTGCCGTCTCTTTTTTTTTTTTTAAAGCATGCTTTGGAATCAAAGACCAACTATTCATCAATCAAACAAGGCTCATTGTTTTAAATTATGTGTATCTCTGTTCCCAGCAAATAGTTCAAACAGCTAGATGAAACACTCCTGAAAGCATTATGCGATTACAAGTCACTGACCAGTGGGGTTTACAGATAACAGATGAACAATTCCTTAACATCTGTTCTTAACAACACTTTGCCAATTGTCTTGGAAGAGTCACAGATGTACAGAGGACAAAGGGCAGAATAAGCCATTCTGTGTACTGATATCATTTGATGTTGGCGAGTGAATGCTTCCCAAACCAAAACCACATACAGTTAAACTGCTGTCCTGCATTACAGACTGACAGTTCATGTAAGGTCAAATTTGACTCTCTTGTCCCTGCACCATTAATCCTGCCACTCCTATTGGAGATCTAGGGACAAGCAACAGCTTCAGGTTGGTTTGTAATGTCGGAAGACAAGGTTTTGTGGATTTTCAAGCACTGCTTGTCACCTTATCCTGGACTACTGGGTGAGTGAATGTGGTGAGCAGTAAGAAATATCTGTTCCTCATTTTTTTTAAGATTGTGAGCCCTTTGGGGACAGAGAACCAGTTATTTTACTGTGTAAACTACTTTGATGAACTACTCTTGTTGAAAAGCTGTATTATTATTATTATTATTATTATTATTAGCAGCAGCAGCAGCAGCAGCAGCAGCAGCAGCAGCAGCAGCAGCATCCAGGAATCTCAGGTCCTTGGGAAGGACTTGATGTCCGGATAAAACAAACCAGGCAATAAGATCAATCTGGCTGTGCAGAAATCCCAGAATGATATCCAAAAGCTTCTTGTTGTGAAGAAAGCCAAGTAGCTATGGCAATCTTTAAGAATTCATTGGGCACTTGCCTGGACCACTTTGACACTTAGTCCCCCACACTTCTCTTTTCTACCCTCACTGCTGCTGCACTGAGGCAACCTCAGCTGCCTCTTGTGGCTTTTAAATCTGGTGCTGCAAGCTTGCAGCTGGGAAAAACAGCACAGTAATATGGTGGCGGCATGAATGCCGTCGTTCACTCTCTCTACCCTGGCTTTAAAGAGCCTCTGGTGAGCATGCAGGCAGGAAAACCATGACACGGGCAAAGGGGCAAAGGCTGAAGGTGTCTCAAACAGTAAAATAGGATCAATTGCTGGTCCCTTCTGGGTCAATATACCTGGACTATAGAATTTCGCGGAACTACAGGCCCAATGGAACTTACTAGCACCCCAATAAGTGTCTCAAGCATAAGCAAGGAATTTGCGATTGCTTGGAAAGACATACCCACTATCCTGTTGGGGCCACTGCACGACTAAAGCACAATCTAAAAGCAGTACGAACACACATAGTTGCTTTTCCCCATTGAACCTATGTATCCAGTATGCTTCCCTGAACAAAACATGCCTAGCAAAACCAATTCTGGGTTAAGTCAGAACAAGCCATCACAACACCAGAGCTTACTCAATACACAAGATCTGCACTCATATACCCAGAAAAAATAGCACTTTGTCAGTCAGACACCAACTAAAGAGGAATGTGCAGCACATAAAGGCAGTGCAACACCCCACCCCTTCCCTGTAGTACTACTACTACTACTACTACTACTACTACTACTACTACAAAATATAGGAATTTCCAGGGTAAATCTATTTTTTTAATCTAATACGTTGAGAGTGCAATCTTAACCTGGAGTTAGGCCGGTTAAGGTTTGGCTGGCACAAGAGACACATAAAGTATGTTTGGACCACTCTTGGAGTCAGAAAGGCCAGTGAACAGATGTGCGCCATCCTCCCTGACTCCAATAGTGGTCCAAACACACTTTACGGTGGCCCTTGTGCCAGCTAAACTTTGCTGGCGTAACAGTGCCGGCCTAACTCCAGGTTAGGATTGCATCCTAAGAAGACACACAATCTAATGCCTTTCAATATAATCTCAATCTCTTTCTCTCTCTTCCTTCACATTTTTTTTCCTGTTTGTTCTGTGTGAAAAATTTGATTACACAACATGGCATGCATTACATTAATAGTATTAGCATGATACTAGAAGTCCAGGTTTGAAAAAGTAAACTAAAGGGTTTGTATCTCCAGAAAAAAAAAAAATGTCTGCATTTCCAGGAAAGTGCAGTTGAATCTCCACTACCCCCATCACATATTTGTCAAAACTCATAGCAAGTGAATAATCAACACAGCAAGCCCGTTTTTCAGCTTGAAACATTTAGACCCATATTTGTCCTCTGCCTGAGCTGTAAGGCACTTTACCTAATACAGAGAGTCCTTGGTAGTCATTATACTGAATGATATTATTGTTATTATGCAGAGAAATAAGGACTTTATAAACCCTCTCAATTTTCAGTATTTTCTCCAATCTCAGATTTTGTAGTTAGTGAATTGTCACAGACCATGTTGATTCCAGAGCAGAGTTCTCATTTAAGTACATGTGAAGAGACAGCACAGGCATATTTCTTTTACAGTCATTATGGTGAGATCATAAACTTTACATACACAGTTTTGTAGACAGTACTAAGGATTATATTAACTGCTGCAAGCTGCAAGCTGCAATTTAGCACAGAATTCCAGGGCATTCCCTCATATTCCACCCTCTTCAAAACAGAAATAACACAGAAGTTAGCACAATGCTAGTGGAGACCCAAGGTACAGCATCTATAATTTTACTGTACAGTATATTGGAGGGTGTTTTTTTTTTCCCCACTGAGCTAGCCATATTGTTTTATCCACTTGCGTGACAGGATGTCTAGGAAGCAGCTGAAAGAATTATTTGCAATGAACTCAGAACACACTGTGAAAGAAATATGCACACACACAAAACCTTGTTAAGCAAATAATAGGGTATCTGTTCCCTAGGCTGGCTTTTAGAACTTAACCCCTTCAGGTTATATTCTGAGTATTATGTGTGAATGACTGGCTTGCCCTTGTCTTCTCACTGCTGAAGACATTAGCTTCCATCTGGTCTTAATGCTCTCTCAAAGTAAGGAGTATGTCCAGTGAAGCTTTCTGAGCTGAGATGCAGGAAAGAAGAAACGGGGGACCCTTTCTCTGCACGACTTCCCAGAATTCCTCCAATGCTAACAACTGACTACAGGGTAAAACTTTTCAGAGAAATCCTGCGCATGCTAATCTTTGGGGAGACACAAAATGAGTACACAAGCTCTCCTACAGCAATAAATTAAAAGCAGATCTTAAAACAAACTTGTATGTAACATTCATACACCACTTCCAAGACTACTCAGGCATTCAATCACAGGAGCAAAAGAAACAGATCTTTCAGTTACTGGGCCATCAGCAGAAAAAGCAATCCATGAGTTACTGGGAATGTCAAAATCAAGCCAGCCTCACAAGGGAATTCCAGAGAGCCTGGGACAAAAATATCACAGAACAAATTATCTCATCGCAGTAAAATCTGCAAAGGTGGGGAAGGAGTTCTGCCAAGCACAAAAAAGGGGGTCAAAAATAGAACTAAAAAAAGTGCTGTTCCTCACCTGAGGGTGCAAGCCTAACCTGGTGTTGCGCTGGTGCAGTGCTCTTGCACTGTCACCAACATGCCATAAGGTGCGCCTGCACCACAGATTTGGTTGCTGGGCCAGTGCAGGCAGCAGTGCTGGCACACATGCCCTGCACAGCCCGCCAGCTGCATCAGCCACGGCTTAGTTCTGCCAGTGCAGTCCCACACTGAGGGCATGCCAAAGGTGTTAAGGGGCAGAGTGAGGGCAGACCTGTGGGAAGAGAGGTGGTAGACACGGGACACTGCCATTAGGCCACATCCAAACCCCCGTCCCCAGGCTGGTCAGCCCTGTGTGGACTTGCGCCTGCTATTTTGCTAGTGCAGATCCGATCAGCTATACTGGGCTGCATGCGGCTTTGTCCCCTTGCCCCACGCTAAGCTGCTGCTGCCTCCTAACGTGGTTAGGATGCAGCACAGGTAAGATGGCCTGCCTGTTCCAGCACAGGTTAGAACTGCGCCCTGAATCTACTGGAAGATCAACAGTCATCAAGTCACCCACATATGGACAAGTGCTTTAACTTAAATATCACACTACCAAGGCATGATGACAATTATGACTATGCAATTTGAGTGCTGAATGATCTTGTGGACTCCTAAGGCCACCTGGAGTCCTGCTACAACACTGAGCTACTGGGGGTGGTAAGAGAGTGCTAAGAGTCTCAACCTAGCGACTTTTGATGTCAAATCTCCCTCCCCGCCCCCGCCCCCAGGATGAGGCTAAGCCTAGGGGTCATATGATAAATCTTCATTAGGAAACGTTATAATCAGTGATGTCATTCAGGGGGAACGGACCAGAACGGGAGTTCCGGATCCTAACGGGCTCCGTGGCTGGTTCCGGGTTCCCGACAAGTGCCAATCAAAAGTGAGTTCCTGTTCCTAAATCATTTGAATGACACCACTGGTTATAATTCATATGCACAGTGCCTTCTGCAGATACCCTAAAGAGACTTTATGATGTAGGAATGTTTGTTTGTTTTTTTGCCTGAGGAATGCCATGTAAACCTCACATAGACAGAATCTGTGTCCATGCTCTCTTCTTGTATGCATGATCAGGAAGGATAGGGGCAGCAGGAAGAATAATATTTGCAGTGTACAAGAAGTTGTGCAAAGAATACCAAGAACATCTATGAAAGTTAAAATGTGAATTAGAGGTCTCCCTTCTATCCACCATGCTGGTTACAATTAAGCCAGCAGTGCACCAGAGACCATGGTCATCGGTTACAAAGTTTTTAATACTGCAGAGCAGGGCAATGCCAATACAAATAAAATAATGCAATGTCATGTCTAATTCTCAGGGAAGTCAATGAGGCAATGTCCATTTTTGACAGCTGAACTCCGGCCCTGCAATCTAATACAAATATATTCTAAAGGGCACTGCTGTTATCACTGCTGTTTAATGGAATCATTCTAGAGGTGTTGGGCAGAGTCCCCCCAAGAATATCAGTCCCTGAATCAAATTTATAAATCTGCCATTTTAGTATGAGATTAAAAAAAAATACAGCTTGAGCACTGAGAACAAAATTAATCTAAATGTTTCCTTTCCTGTGTGTCTGTTTCTGCAGAGTGGATAAGAGAGGGCATTTGTTTCCTCATTCACTCTATTATTTGTTTTAAGCCATCTGTATTTTTTCTTTCACACCTAAAGGTATGTGCTGAAGAATGAAATACTGCCTGCACAGAAGTCGTGGGAGCACAGCCATTGATTTCAGTGGAGCCAGAATTCCAGCCACAGAAACCCAATGGAGCTCTCTAAAAGCACAGGTTAAGAGAAGGGTTACTCTATATTGGATGGTGCATATAAATCTTTTATACAATAGTACTAAGTGTACAAACATATGGTCTGTTTTCTTCCTACCTCTGATCTATCTTTATAGCACCCACACAGTGCCATTCAAGCAATGAAATGAAGCTTTCGGGGGTTGGGTGGTTGAACTTATATTTTTCCTGCATTTCATATTCCCTTAGTAAGATACATGCAACCAACCTCTTCTAATTGAGCGCCTTTAGGCAAATAAGGCGGGGTATAAATCTAATAAATAAAATAAATAAAT
The DNA here is from genome assembly GCA_029204185.1 of Lerista edwardsae. NCBI lineage: Eukaryota > Metazoa > Chordata > Lepidosauria > Squamata > Scincidae > Lerista > Lerista edwardsae. The sequence goes on along the minus strand of JAJKFI010000028.1, from coordinate 8,235,809 downwards.
AATTCAGATATGTTACCTCTCCCAATTACTAAAATTTATACAGGCTATTTCCCTAGAATTATATTGTTGCTCCTTTGCAAATACATTTTTCCCAAGTTTAACTCTGTTTTAGAGGAAAGAGAAATCCTGGAATTATGTAAGGAAAACTAAGCACTTCCTTGGCTTCTTAGGGCGCAATCCTAACCAACTTTCCAGCACTGGCATAGCTGTGCCAATGGGGCATGTTCTTCATCCTACAGTGTAGTAGTCATGGAGGCCTCCTCAATGTAAGGGAATGTTGGTTCCCTTATCTCAGAGCAGCATTGCCCCTAACCTGATGCTGGAAAGTTGGTTAGGACTGCACCCTCAATGGGTGCAATAAGCCATCTGGAGTATCCACAAAAAGACCAAGTCCCAATTGGATATGAAAAGGCCTGCTGGATCAGGCCCAAGCAGGGCCGGATTAAGTGAGTGTAGGGCCTGTAGTAAATGTTATAAAGGGGCCCTGCAACATCAGCAAAAGATTTTTCCCCCAGGCCCCAGCAAATGGCAATTAAAACATGGTCTTGGGGTGTGTGCAAATGCCAGGTAAAAAGGCTGGTTTCGCTCTTCCCAACAGTGAAGACGCTTGTCTTGTGTGCCACCACCTGCTTCACATGAGCTGCACAGGCTAACTACACAGGCAGGCCCCTCAACCTCTGGCTTGCCGCTTCTTCCAGCTGCTTCAGAACTCTGAGTGAGGAGCCCAGCGAAGAAGCCATTGACTCAATGGAGCTCCAAGGAGTCAATGGGAGCAGCTCCACATAAGCAATAAAAAAGGTCAGGAAATAACCAGGCAGCAGAGGGAAAGCAAAGAACAGCTGACTGGGTTGAGGCTGCATGTCTCTGTCTTCCTCCCACTTGCCCACTTCAATGCAGCTGGGAAGCTGGTGTGGCGCCCTTGAAAATGCAGGGCCTGTAGCATATGCTACTTTTGCTACTGCATTAATCCGGCCCAGGCCAAAGGCCTGCCTAGTCCAGAATTCTGATTCCAACGGTGGTTCACGAGCTATCTCTGGGAAGCCCACAAACAAGGGAGAATGGCATACTTCTCTCTCATTTTTGTTCCCCTAAGACTGGCACTCAGAGGTACACATAGCCACTATGACCACAGCCACTGAAAGACATAACCTTCATGAATTTGACCAATACTCGTTTAAATCTATCCAAGCTAGTGGGCATTAGTGGAATTCACATACAGTGAATTCCACGAATTATACCCTGTATGAAGAAGTATCTCCTTCTATTTGTTCTGCCAATAATCTCCCTCTATTTGAATCCTGCCAATCAGTGGAATAGCTAGATCTCTTATAAATGTGCCCTAGGTAGGAAGAAGAGATACACAGACAGAAGAATGGATACATCAAGCACTACAATATAACAGCTTTACTTTCAAGGCAACAGCCACACTTTCAAATGCCATGAACCATTAGGCATCAAGGTATGTAAACATTCTTTCACCGCCTATTTGTCCAGCTGTCATAGACGTCACTGTATTGGATAGGAAAGGGGGATTTCAAAAGTCTTTTTTCTTCATTTCTGAAAGATTTTTGCTTTCACTGTATAGAGATACACATTAGTAAATGGAAAAAGCTTGGCAAAATTAGTAAATTAGTAAATAAAAAAGCTTGGCAAAATTGGACAGGTACGAAGTCCATTGGCCACTGGACTTCTTTCAATGTCCACTTTCATAAGCATCTCGCCATGTTTTCGGCATTCACTTGCATAAAAGTGATGTGGAAAAATAACCTTATGTGGACTTTGCTCCCTCAAAACTAAACATGGGAATTCAATGTTAAGATTAGAGAGAATATTGACAAACTGATTGTAAGGAATTATAACTACAGCTCAAAATTATGAAATGTTCAACAGATTAACCAGTCAGAAAATCTGCTGCCATATTTAATAGAACCGTTGCATCTGTGAATCAGAAAGTTCAATATCTCAGAGTGTGGGTGTGGTTAGATTTCTTTATTGTCAACTTTTTGGGTCACTTTATCTTGCAGCTACTGCTGGCTCAAAGGCATGAATGTGGCTATGAGCCTTGAGCTCAGCAAATGCAGGGCAGAAGCCCCACTCCTCAGTGGCTCAGTGGTGTGAGGGGCCAGACGGATTGTCCCTGGTCTGGATTGCAAGGACCGCCTCAAAGGGTCAGCGACTTGGGGTGGCCCGGCATGGTCCAGCTACCTCTGCCCCTTGTGGGGTTAACTGGGATAAGCTTGTGTGGCCTGACACACCCAATCCAGGATATTTTTCTGGCGCCCCTCAAATAATCGAGCCTCCATGCTACAGTCACTTACCTTACTTACAATAACTGCTGCGGGTCTCAATTTCCTTACGGATCTACAGATCTCACAGTTCCTGCAGGTCCCACAGTTCTTTATATGTACTTCTTGATTAATAAAGTGGCCCCTTCTCCCATTTCACATTTCTTGAGTGTTCATTGAAGGGGGGAGGGTCACAGGCAGTGCAAGGGATCAAGAAGAAACACAAGGTGGTATTCCTTTCCTGATCCAGAATTCTAAATGGCTACCACATTGTACAACATTTTAGTGATTATTAAAAATGCTTTTCCCTCTCTCTCTCAGCAACATCAAGACCAATAGCAGACTAACAATGGTTTGGTTTTAGAAGTGAAAGCTTGCTAAAGAACTTCTATAATACTGCAGTGCTCCAGCAGAAGTAGCTTGCAGAGAATGAACAGGGATCAACAAGGAAGAGACTTCTGGCTACACAATGGGTTAAGATTCATTTGCCTGGATGGCAGAATGGATATGGTTAACATTTTTAATCAGGGCGGCATATGCTGTTGACATATGGTGACGCTCTGCCATCTGGGTTCAGAAGCAGACCTGGGTTCCCAAGCTGTTGCTGGCCAAAGCCAAGAACATTGCTAGGTGCTAGGTCAGGCTGGCTGGGGAGGATCCTGCCAAAAAAATGTTTTAAATCCCCTTGCTGCATTATTGCCTTCATTAAAGCCGGCTGCCTGCCTGGCCTGATAGGTGAAGGCCTATGCAAGACAAAAGGAATGGTGCGGAGCATCATCCAAAAGCTGTTAAACTGAAACAGCCAATTATCTTCCAGGCTTCAGCCCTTACAAATATATACTAAATTAGCTAACTGTAACCTTTCATTTTGTGGCCTTGTACAGAAAGCAATCACGTGTGCAGTAGGAGATGAAGAGAGAGCGAGGCCACTTGCTTTGGCTTGCTGGGCCCAACTGCTCTTCAGCCCCTCCTATCTGGCATGCTGACAGGAAGCAGGCGGCCCTTTTCCATTGGCCTGACTTGACCCAAGTGTATTTCACATTTCTTTTGTTAGTTTTCTAGTTGGGAAAGGGGAGGCAGAAAACAAACCCGGTTCTCAGCCACAGTGATGTCATTTGGGGGAGAGCATTTTTCATGTGTTTCACAGCCCTCAGGCAGACCCTTAAAAACAGTCTGTTTTCATTTAATCGTCATATTGTCACTGGTAGTTGCATGGGTATGATACCCTTTCTATAAAGAAAACCACCTTTCCCCAAAGAAGCATGCAAATCTGTGGCAGTTCACAACAGTCACACACTGGCCTGTGAAATTCTCACAGAAATATGCTTGTCTTTCAGCAGAGCTGCTGTTGGTATTAAACGTCCCAATTTGCACTTGTATTACCAGAACCACACAGTTGTATTCTGATTCACATTGAACCTTGAAGTCTTGAGAGACTGGGAGGAACCGATTTATGATTTCCCTCCCCTGCTGGGAGTCTACAACAGTCGGAATGCTTGTCTCTGACTCCCGCATCTTAACTTGTTCTGGGACAGATGGAGCAGGAAGGGCGGTACTGTGAACATTCCGGCGTACCAGCAGGGGAGGAAAAGCTCAATTGGTTTCCCCAAGCCTTGCAAGACAAAGGTTGAGAATAGTTTTCTCTTATAAAAAAGCATGTCTTGACCACCTGTAATTTCCACTCTAAATGAGATGACAAATCTAACTCTGCATGTACCAGTGGGTCAAATTCTGTAGTTCTTTCTATGCTTCAGACGAGACTTTTATCTTATAAACTTGGTCTAAGGAGTAACAAAAGTCTGGAATAATTAGCTGTTCCATTTGTAAAATAGGAGCGGGTTAGTGTCATCTTTTCTCAAACGTTTCAAACCATCTGCCAATGTTGGATACAGACAGGAAGGAAACCCCCTGTTTACATTTCTGTTTCAGGGAGAAAGGAGACAGTGCATTTATCTGTCTTGCACGGTGGCAGGTCCTTCAAGAGACCTAAATTCCAGAGCCTTTGCTCACTGTCAATCCAACCAATTAATCGGAGGCTAAATTTTAATCTGCTATTAAAGCGTCAGTTGATTAATCGCATTGATTAAAGCTTGCAGCCTTATTTGAAATATTTTCAAATAGTCTACTGTCAGTTCAAGAGGATAAGCTGAAGTTACAATAAGCACCGAAGTGGGAAACTCTGAGACCAAGAATGCAATTAAAAGCTGATATATTTGAATGTTCATCTTCTTGCACACCAGGGATCATGTTCTGCTTTTTAAGTTCCATTGAATAGCCTGCTGTATATAGAAGCAGTCTACTGCTTTCTATTACACATATAAAAAAGAATGGATTTACATCACATTTTATTTTACTTCAAGTTAATTTTTGGAAAGCCACAAAACGAACTGGAGATAAGCATCAGTTATCCCAGACTTCAGAAACCATTGCTGCAAGCTGGGAAATATAGATATTACCGTTTATTCTCAAGAGTTGCAAAACCATTAGCTTGTGTGGATTGCAAACACTTATTTAGTACACACACTCCCTAAACAAGCCATCAGTTATATGTCTGCCTCCATAAAATCTTCAATGTATCTCTATTACGCATTAATTTAAATGAAATAGTGAATACGGTTGCCAGGACAGCTAGATATTAAACAAGCATTTCAATCACACCCACACACACATCCAAAAATATATTTATTTGGCCTGATAACATACTGCAATATTAAATGGAACCCATATCCATGGCATATATCATAAACATGATCATTCCCTTTCTATATTATTAAAAGAACCTGATTGCTTACCTACTGTTACTGTCAAACAGCCCATTCCTAATTAGGACTAGGTTGCCCTGTACAACAGAGAAACACAATTTCACTGTGGATACATGGCAGTGAGCACAGGATGTCACCAGCAACCATTTTGGGATTGCTGCTGTAAATGGCAGTGGTCCCTGAGGCACACTACTATAAAAGGTAGCAGTGCTGGAGGCTCACCTGCAGACCCACCTACCCCCACCATCAAAAGACAAGCCAATGATAGGGATGGAGGGTGGGCAGGACAAGCCAGGGATCAGACCCTCTAGAGCCGTGGCAAGGGCAGGCAGCGGGTAGATAGCAGCAGCAACAACAGCTCCACTAGTATCCTCTGCTCACCCTTGCCCCTGACACACCCCTTTGTCTCTACTCAGACTTGCACCAGCTAAAGAGCTGGAGAAGGTCCAAGTAGACCTACAGAGGCCCACATGGGAGCAGGGTAAGGTACGTTAACAAAATATTTACTTACCTCTTTGCCCCCACTTGGTCTCTGGCTGCCCGCAGGATGCAAATGAGATTGTGACAGCATTGCTGCACCCTGTGGGCAGCCATTAGTTAGAACTGGGCCCTAAAAGTGCCACCGAAAAGTCCATGGACATTGCTAATAAACTGCAGATTTCAGAGAAAACTGAAAAATCTTTCTGTAAAATGTTTGTTTTATACATTAGAATAACTCAGTACCACAGTGCAAACTAGATACCTGATTTCAGAATTATTCAGGATCCCATTTAAAGTTCACTCATGAGAGCATGAGTTTTTAGACAATTAAAGCCCTACCTGGCAGTATAAAAACACTATCTTTCTATTGATGTTCACCAGATTTAAAACCTTTTACATATAGCATGCGTCTACGAAAAAGACACACAACCTCAATGAATTGATAGGGCATTTGACTACATTCTGGAAGCCGGTTGGTTTTGGATCTCTTCTGATATTAACTTGGATGGCATCCTCCATGCAGCTCACCATCAAATGAAATTCTGAATTACTGCGCTGGGAAAATCACAGGTGAATGGATGTCATGTGGGCCACATTATTCAATACTGTATGCTCCCTGCGCCATGGAAATTTGGGGCTAACCACGCTGACCTAGTGGGCTGGAAACAGCTCAGAGTTGTTGGTATTTCATGGAAACATTTATTTCATAGTTGGTGGTTTACAGAAATAAAATAATCCTTTCAAAAGCCTATTATTATTCCCTAGGAGCCTCCAACAAATATAACTAAAGCCCGTAAGTATCACTTAGTAAAACACAGACAAATGACTTCCCTCTCCAGATATTCACACTGCTTTTTATCCACTTCTCTTTCCTAACCTTCTGTCTACCTTTCTATCATCCTCTCTCCTTTTCTTTCGCTCTCTCCCAGCTCCTCTTTCCTCCCTCCTACAGCTATTACTTAACCTTCAGGTACTCATTTAAGCAACCCACCAACCAGCAATAATGATCACATATAGTTACTAGATTGCTATGTAATCACCTTGCCTGCTGCGTTAATGTCAGTTGTCTTTTGCTTATGTACATGACATTTCTTTATCCTTCCCGTATGTTAAACGTGAATTACTGTTTGTTTGGTATCAGCTATTCTTAACTGCACCTGGGCTCATTTTAAATCCTTAAAATAAAACAAAATTACCAAGGCACATTAACATATATATATATATAAAACAAATGAATAATAAAAGGCCTACTCTCATCCTTCTATCACACCAGTGTGAGCTACAGGGTAATAATATGTAGGCAAGACTGGCTTTCTTCAGACAATCGGTGGCAAACCTCAGGAAAGGTTGACAGGTTACCCCGAGGAGATGGGAAAGGAATAGTCCTAGAATACGCCAAGGCAGAAGCTACCAGTACAAAAAGTTGCCTAGGGCTTGAGCAGGACTGAAAACAGAGGAGTCTCAGGGAGCAATCTAACCCAGTATGGCAAGGCCATGCCATATCCAACACGGGCAGTGATGTCATTCAGGGGGAACGGACCAGAATGGGCGTTCCGGATACTAACGGGATCCGTGGCTGCTTCTGGGGTTTTTTTTGTTTTTGTTTTTCAACATTTGAATTTGAACTCAAAAGTGAGTTCCTGTTCCTAAATCATTTGAATGACACCACTGAACACGGGGTTGGGGGAGGCTGGAGCCTCCCGCGGCAAGGGAGTGTGCGCTCCCTTACTGTAAGGGAGGCTCCAGCCTCCCCTATGCACTCCTTGGATTTGCGCCCGCTAAAGAGCATACAGCCGTATGGCCACCTCCCAAGCCTGCCCAGGTCCTGCCCAAGTCCCTCTCCTGCCTCCCTCCCTCCCTCCCTCCAATCCCTGTGCCGCCTCGGAACGGAGCCTCCCTCGCGCTGACTGGCTTCGGTCGGCGCGAGAGAGGCTCAGTGCAGGCGCAGGCAGCGCCGGTCCTGTTGCCTTAGCACCGACGCAGGGGTGCTGATCAGCGCTCCCGCGTCGGCGCTAAGAGCGCAGCATCAGCGCAACCCCGTTGCGCTGATGCCGCGTAGGGTTTAGGATTGTGCTGCCTGATGGGTAATATTCTATCAAAATTATGGAGGTTTGAAAGTTATCAATCAAATGTACCAACATTCTTGTGTGTTTAAAGGAAAACAATTTTCAAAGGACAAAATGAATCCTTTACTTTCCTATTATATATCCAGAAAATTCCTACTACAATTTGGTATATAGTATACCAAACTCTAGAGCTCAGCTTTGTTAACAGACTTCACTTTATGCCACTAGTTTGACATGTCTTTTGGCCCAATCCTATTGGGGCCTTTATGTCTGTTGTGAACAGCAACACACCAGGGCAGCCTGCCAATGACCCCCGCACTGGTAATTCAGCAGGATGGTTGGGCAGAATGGGGCCGAGACCCGACTGGGAGAGAGGAAGAATGAGACTGTGAACAGGTAGTATCAGTGGCAATGAAACCAATATCCAATCCCCCTTCCTGGTCTCAACACACCTCCCTGGGTCCAGTCCAGGACTCCTCTCCCCCACCCACCCCGCAAGATGCATATCATACCCCAGAGGCATGGCTGCAGAGGCAGGGGTTGGGATTTCAGTAGGATTGGGCTGCAATTGAGAAAAAACCAGTGATAAAAGCAGAAGTAAGCCTCAGGCTTAAGCAAGACTTACATCTCTCATTTCATCTGCATGATCATGCATAAGACAAATATTTGAGCCAGTATGTACCATGCTGACCTGTATGTGGCATTCATCCAACCTCACAGCAACATCTCCAGATTGAAAGGTAGGAATGAATTCTCTCTTCTGTACAAATAACCATGGAGTCTTGTTCCCCTTTGCATCTGGTCAACTGAGTGCCGTCATAACAAGATTCTACCAGAGAAGCATGGTAGAATGACCATACTATGAAGAAAATCCCACCTTATTACCCAAGAATAGGTTTTATTTTTTTCATGTTAAAAAAGAAAAATGTGTGTAAGGGAAGGTTGGCAACAACCAAGACTGAGATGTCACCATAATATACTTACAGCATCGACAACCCTCTTAGTACCACCACTATATATTGATACAACCCACTTTGTGTAGCCTTGACTATACTTGTTTCCACCTTTATCAGCCTCAGAGCGCAATTCTATACAAAGCCGGCCTAGTAAGACTGACATAGCATTTGGAGACAGCAACAGCAATGTGTGGGCAGTGGTGTCATTCAAATGATTTAGGAACAGGAACTCACTTTTGATTGGCACTTGTAGGGAACCCTGAACCAGCCACGGAGCCCGTTAGGATCCGTTCCCCCTGAATGACATCACTGCCTTTAACCCTCTGAGTGCCGGCCAACCAAGAAGAAAAGCTCTTTGCAGAGGAATTGGGAAGGGGGGAGGGAGAGTGAAGTGGGCGGAGTCAGCCCTAATTTTAACTAGTGGAACTGAGTTCCCCCACGTTCCCCCTGCATGACATCACTGTGTGTGGGACAAGGGGAGGTTTCCCCTTGCACCCGCGTAAGTCCCAGTCTGCTCCGATTTGCGCCAGCAAAATAGCAGGTGCAGAGGAACGTGTGCGGGAGTGGCCCGAATCGGGGCCGCTCTGACCAGGGACAAGCTTTAGGATTTGGCACTATGGGCGTCCTGCATCACAACCGCTGTCTCTGCCCACTGCACCGCCCAGTTACACCCCCAGAATGCCTTTGGAACACCCTCATGGAGGCCCTGCCCCAACCAAGCGACGGGCCAGCACCACATGCCGATAAGGATGCACTTTATGGTATGTTTGCGACAGTGTTCGGCCATCGCCGGCGCAAGGCGGGTATAGAATTGCGCTGCCCAGTTTCTATTCCCCTGCCTCCTATAAACCACTTTCACACACATAAGAGTGTCTCATGCCACGCAGTGAGGAAATAAAGAGGCAACGTTGACAAATCTCAGGTTCTGCAGGCATCATTTCCTATTGGTTTCATTATTTAGACAAATGAAATATAAGGTGAGGTTCTCTCTGTCCCCAAATATTGTTTGTTTTCAGAATATTTATAAAACATAGAAATGGCTTGCTGCATCTGGAAATATTACCAGGAAACAATGAGCTATAATGCAAAGATTACACCTTGGAATCATATAGCTATATCCCACACGCTTGTACTCTGGCTGGCCTTGTTCTTTCTGTCATATTTTATATTTGAACACAGTGTCAACATCTCTTTCCGGCTTTAAAAAAACTGGCATTCAATGAACCTTAAGGGGGGAAAAATGTGTATGGCCATTAAAACTAAGACTTCAATTTAAGAAGTTCCCACAGAAGGCTGGCTCCAGAATAATGTAAAACTTGTAATGAAGACAAAAAAAAATCAGAAATTTTACAATGAGCTCGAACCATAATTACAGCCCAGTCCTACCAAAATCCCTGTGTGGAGATGCAGGGGGGTCAAGGTAGGGTAGGGCTTTGGTTTCTGGAGTTCTTCTCAAGGTAAGGGGGACATTTGTCCCCTTGCCCCTGGGCAAGCCTTAGCAGCCACTATGGGTCAACTTGGACCTGTGACAGCAATATTGTTGGTGCAAATCTGCATTGACCCATGCAGGCCCGGGAAGGGGGGTTGGATTCAATGGGTGCCACCATTGCAAAAAAAAAAAGTACAACAACCTCTGAACCCGATCTATACACCCATCCCATCTCCTCCAACCCCCGTTATGCCTGCTTTGCGGCAGCCTGCATGGGTAGAACATGTGTTTTGCTGGCACTAGTCTTAGATGGAATTGTGCCATTCGTATAGTATTTCAAACTACAGTAGGCCCTCATTGACCATTCTGTTCCAGGAACCCTTATGGAGAAGGAAGACCATGGATTATCAAATCGGCAGTTTTCCAGGGGCCGCCACCCTCTGAACCCGACCAGAGCTGAGCTCCAGTCAGGTCAGGAGGAATTGGCCGCACATGTCCACACACAGCCTCTGTGGGCTTCAGCTGAAAAACACAACTTCAGAAGTTGCTTTTAAATGGGTCCAGGCAGCTTTCTGAGGCCTGTAGAGGTCTTCCACAGCCTCAGAAAATCACCCAGACCCATTTAGAGGTGACTTCCAATTTTTGCAGAACGCTGGAAGCCCATCAGAGGCGATAGATATGCACGACCTCTGCAGGCTTCGGAATACTCCAGACCCAAGTGAGGCTCAGGTCCGGTCAGGCTCGGTAGGTTTGGGGGTGGGGCCAGCCCAACATCTGCCAATGTTGAAATACATGGTTGTCAGGCCAGGGGATAATACAGGTATATGGACTTCCAAGCTCCAGACTACGTCTACAGTAAAGACTGAGGGAGCAATCCTAAGCAGCGCCGGAATGGCAAGGCCGGCTGGCCGTTTGCACCCTTACCGGAGGGAAGGCTCCAGCCTCCCCGGTGTGCTTCTCAAGACCTGTGCCCGCTAAATAGCAGGTGCAGATCTGAGGAGATCAGGCAGCCTGAATCGGGGCTGTGTGGCCTCCTGGACGGGCTTAGGATTTGGCCTTATGGCTGAATCCGAAGTCCACCCCTTCCCCGGGCCAGCAGGCCTGTAGGCACACTCACCCCCCAGGACCACCCATTCCCTGCCCTCCCTCCTCCCAGAACCTCCCTTGCACCAGCCGAGTTCAGCTGACGCAAGGGAGGCTCCCTGTTGGCGCTCACAGGACGACACTACTCGTAGCATTGTCCTGAGAGCTTTACCACCAACACGGGGGTACCACTAGGCGCCCCCGCATCCGTGCTAATGACATAGCGTCGTTGGAACGATGTTGCGTCGATGCTACATCTCGGGCAGGATTGCGCTGTGACTATCCTGATACATAGGAGTTTGGCAGAAGAAGCATACAGACAGAAACACTAGACTCTTCTGGAGAAGGGTTTAAATTTTGCCAGGAGAACAAAAATCCCACACAGGCACTTATCAAAACACCTTCTGAGGAGAGTGGAAGAAAGAAACATATGTACACAGAAGGACACAATTTACAGTACAGTATGAGCTTCACAGACCTTACACTAGAAACCACCACGTAACAAGAGTGAGAAAAACCACTGCAAAGGAGGATTGAGTGGCACCATGGTAAGATGTTGATATGACTAACAGCCCAATCCTACCAAAATCGTGGGCTACGATTATCCTGTGGAGGATTTTTGGCTGCTGGAGGTCTCCTTGGGTAAGGAAACATTTGTCCCCTTGCCGCACACAAGGGCCAGCAGCCCCAACGGGACAACTCAGACCAGCGACAGTTATATCGCTGGTACAGGTACACACTGGTGTGTGCAGGCAGATCAGGCCAACGAAGGGGGTTTGGATATGGCGTACACCAGCACCGCTGATCTTGCCATCCTCCAGGCCTGATGTTAGTGATATGCTGTATATGGCTCCAGAGTTTGTCGAATTCTATCCTCTGCTGTACCCAGGGCAGTAGAAGAGGAGGGCAAACCTCTGAAGCTCTCCACTGACTTTAATGGCACTTACATATTCTGCAGGTATGACATTCCATTCTCACCAGTGGCATTCCTGATTTTGGAAGCCACATACAATTCTAACTAATCCCCATTCTCCTACAGAATACCCTGTGTCCATCATTTTTGCCATTTGCACCCGTGGTGTACCTCCAATGCTACAGTTATCTAGTGTGAATAAAGTGTATGGCCAGCACAGATACACACTGAGCTTTTTTACACTGAGTTGAAACATTTGTCCATCTAGTGCAATATTGTCTACTGTAATTGGCAATGGCTCTGCTGGATCTAGTCATCTTCTGTAACATCTACCTACTCTGGGTTTTTTTTACTGGAAATGCCTAAATTTTAGCCTAGTTCCTTGCATATAAATCATACACTCTACCACTGAGCCCATCCCAAGAGTAGATGTCATACCTCTGGGATCTTGTGGTACATGGGACTCAGTACCTATCATATTCTTGCCAGGAGATGTAACTTGAGAATAGGACAGTGCTGTAAATTAATCCATCATGGACACATGATCTGGTTTCTCAGTCTAACTTTCAGCATTAAAAGGGAATTAAAATTTGGAATCTAAACAAGCAAGCACTTGCTCTAATGCTTCAGTACAAATCTGAAACAGAATCTATAGGGTTAACAGTGAACAGTACAGAGCAAGTTTGAAAAAAAAAACTAGCAAAAGTAATTTCAACTCCACTCTCCCCTCCTCCTTCCCTCCCTGCCTCCCGCCTTTTGTCCTGCTTTATGTTCTAAACTGTACGATTTTATTCATTCTGTACAACACAGTTATATTTCATCCCTTGTTCCTCTGAAATAACATTTTAAAGGTGCCAGTTGTGAGCTTCTGTTGTAAAAAAAGAAAGCAGAGCTGGCGTTCACTTCCTATGAGCTTTTGCTCACTTTGAGTCCTGTTCCTATTACACAATAATGTGTTATTTTGTTGAATTCTGGCATCTATCTCACTTGTCTGGTCAAGAGCCAAAAAATTAGAGTGTGTCAGTCCACCAGTTCTTCTGCAGAGAAGCTCTCTTCTCACCCAGCAAGTGTTCTGTGCTCTTGGATTGAGGCCAGGAGGGGAAATCCATTTTACATAAAGAATGCACACAGCTCAAGTGCTCGGAGACTTTTTACCTACTAAAATAACTTTGTGGACAAACGCCAGCCTGCTAGACACGTTCGGCGAAGAACATTTGGCATCAAAAACAAGGTAAAGTAATCTGTAGAGGTAACAAAGTTTTTAGAAACAAGGAAATGACTGTACGTGCATTCGTGGCATGTCACATGATTTGGCACAGACTGTTCTATTGGCCGGAATTGAAGTAAATACAGCCGCCATGTAAGGAGTCTGAAAGCTTCGCCCTTTGCTGAATTCTTAAAATGGCGGACTCACTGCGCATCATGAGAAGCAAAATGAGAGTCAGTCTCAGCTTTTTCTCCCCCTTTCTGCCTCTCTGCTGAAGTTTTTATAAACCTTACAGATTTGAGTAGAAACAGATTTCTCACAACTTGCTCTGCTTCTCAGTTTCACAATTCAGCATACACTCAAGCTCTGTCAAAAGCTTGACAGCGTTCCAGGGAAAATATTAACTGTAAACTTTCCAACAGGAATTAAAGGAACACAGCTCACATCAGGATGTTCCCCTTTTAAAAACACGTATCAGTCTAGTGTTTATACAAATTTGTAACGTTTATGCTACAGAATACCAGTTAACACAGAAACAGACCCAAATGTGGTTCCACTTCACTGTGTCACGAATACAATTAAAAAGGACACACATCCTCTTTGGTTAAAAAGCCCACAGTTCTCTCCCTCATTCTCGCAGGCCTGACCAGTTGAACACTGCATGCTCTGATGTATAAATATTTGCTTCTGGCTAAAGTTCAAGCAGCCCAGTGTGGCTGCCAGACACAACAGAAAACCAACTTCCAAGGGAAAGTGTTTACTGCAACACTGGCCAAAGAAGCCACTGCCAGCAAAACAATCACGTTTGATTGGCCCAGTCCTGCAAGTGCTTATCATAAAGTACCTGGCCAAGCGCCACTGCAGGACTCCCACCCCTTTTATTAATGGCTGATTTATATAACCCAGCTTTGCCACTGTTAATAAATTTATGACTAATGCCAATCTATTTATGTGTCAGTCTTGGAAAGTAGGGCGAATCCCATTAAACACCTGTCCTGCCTTCTCACCTTCATTACTCCTTTTGAACTTAACTCTTTGTGCAAAAAGGTCCATTACAACTCAGCTTCAACAAATTCTTGGTGAAAATGTCATCCAGCTAATAGGAGATTAGTGCAATTCTAGGCATTTTTAGTCAGAAGTCCCACTGTAGTCATGTGGGCTTATATAGGCAAATATACATAGGATTGCAGCTTAAGGGTCAAACGGCATATAAGCATTTATTCATATTGTGCCATTTTTTTCTGTTCCAATAGCACATGGAGATGCTTCCATTTTGCCCGGAAGACTCCAAAGGGGTGGGGGGCGGGGCTGCCTACATGGCGCGTTGAGGCGCTGTGCAAAACCTAATGCTGTGACCAGCGATTGGATCTACAAATGAACAAAGGGAACGCTGGGCGGGACGTAAGCGGGACTTCCGCTTGAGTGGCAGCCCGTCCGTAGCGTTCCACGGCTGCCCTGGCCTTGGGGGGGGACTCCTGCTCACTCCTCCTCGGGGGGACAGGTGAGAGTCACGCCGGGTGTCTGGGCGAGCAGCAGGGGGGGCGTGCTAACCAGGGGCAGCCCCCCCGAGGCCAGGACAGCTGCAGAACGCTACAGATGGGCAGCCAATCATGCGGAAGCCCCGCATAAGTCCCGCCCAGTGTTCCCCTTGTTCATTTGTAGATCCCATCGCTGGCTGTGACCCTTCTCCAGCTACGCGACTGCGTGCACAAGCACTCACATGTAAAAAAGCTTCAATGGGTTTCAATGGCAAATTTTTTACTACCGTAAAAATAGCTTAAGGAGTGAACAATCCAGATCCGAACCATAGGAGGCAAGAAAGTATTACTACTCCCCCGCCCCATGGTTTCATTGGGGACTGTGTATCCCCAGTGCATAACTTTTAACAAAAACCAGAACCAGAACATTTTTTGCACAATTATTTGTCTCAAGATAGTCCCTTTAACTTGCTTGGCTCTTATAGTTGCTTTTCTAGTTAACCAGCAAATCTAATTATGAGAAATGAGCTAAAAGAAGCAAAACGGTTGGGTTGTTTTTTTCCCCACACTTCTGTTTTAGGAATTGCAGCATCTGGTGGGCCACTGTGAGATACCAGAAGCTGAAGTAGATGGACCCTTGGCCTAATCCAGCAAGGCTCTCCTTATGTTCTTATGTGCTGACACTTGACACAATATGATGTGCAGCTAGCACCAGGAACAAGGGCAGCAGTAAGAGACGAGAATGGCTACAAACTTCTGCCTGGATGACGATGATAGGGAGATTTTTGGTAACTATCCCAAATAAATCATTTCCATACCTTACTTGGGTACAATTCAGAAGAAATATACAGTGCTATCCTATACACATTTACTCAGAAGTACTGTAAGTTCTCAGAAATCTTTCTCTACCCAACTATTTCTGCCCAGCAGTGGTTGCTCTGAGCCGAGGACTCTTCAAGAAACACCTTCTCCCATATGACGCTTCCTCTAACCTTAGGTCAGCGGTTCTTAAACTTTTTAGCACCGGATCCATTTTTTAGAAAAAAACCTGTCTGGGATCCACTGGAAGGAATGTCCTGGCTGGAAGTGGTATCATTATGATGCCAGAACCTGCTGCTTTCCTGAGAATGCAGCAATAAGTTGGGTTATTTTTCAGCCATTTTCCAATAGCAAAGGGAATCAGGAAGAAAGAAAAAACTTTTCAGCCTTGACACAAACACAGCAACCACACAGCTCTCCCCCTTTTCAGTATCCCATCTTCCTATATTTTCAATATGGCTGCTCGAGGTGCTTCTCGACCCACCTGAAATTGGCTCGTGACCCACTGGTGGGTCCTAACCCATAGTTTGGGAACCACTGCCTTAAGTCATTGGATAAAGCTCTGTCCTGTGCTACCAGAGATTTTTACCTGGGGACTGAACCTAGGACTTTTTGCACAAGAGAGCCCCTCCTAAGGCACTAGTTTGAAAAACTCTATCTGAAAAACTCTGAACCTGAGCCCTATCTGAACTTTCCTGGTTTGTTGTGGCCTTTATTTTAGCATGTTTCCCACTAAAAAGGTGATAATAATTTAGGTTTCATGTGATCCTTGGGACTTGCTCTGCATTTATTGTTTTTAACTTTTTATTATTTTTTGACGTAAGCCGCTTTGATTGCCCTCAGCAGGAGAAAGGTGGGATATAAATCCTTTAAATAAATAAATAATCCTTCAATAAATAATGTAGCGCCATTTTTTTTCTTTACAGTCTCCTTTGGCCATCTGGAAGAAAGTGGCCAAGTTTGGTGGTGGTTGTTTTTTTTTAATGGGCTAATTAAGAAACTGAGCTGTGAAAAAAGACTTCTTCGGTTCGAATCATGCCTCTGCCATGAATTTTCACTAGGTGCCCTTAGCAACTCTCGCTCTCAACTTCCCAGCTACAATATGGGGGTAATAATACTCACAGCACAATACTATGCAGGTCTTCTTATAAACAAATCCCACTAAGTGCAAAGGGGCTTTATCACAGAGAGGTGTATTTAGGATTGCAGCCTCAGGGCCCAATCCTATGCAATTTTCCTGCACTGATACAGCTGCAATGCAGCCCTGGAGTAAGGGAACAAATGTTCCCTTACCTTGAGGTAGCTTCTGTTACTCCCTGCACCCACCGAAGAATGCAGTGCACACCCCATTG
The DNA here is from genome assembly GCA_029204185.1 of Lerista edwardsae. Taxonomy (NCBI): domain Eukaryota; kingdom Metazoa; phylum Chordata; class Lepidosauria; order Squamata; family Scincidae; genus Lerista; species Lerista edwardsae. The sequence continues at coordinate 8,218,979 of JAJKFI010000028.1, read as the reverse complement.
GCATGGCTAAATTAGTGCTGGAAAGTTGGGTAGGAGTGGGCCCTTACACACCTTACAGGTTGTTATAAAGAAGACATGCAATATACATATGAAGTACATTGCACATTCAGAAAGCACGTTGAAATGGACATTATTTCAGAAATGATCTGTTCAGCGCTGATATCGTCAAGAGTGATGCAGCCCCTTTTTGTGTCTATAGATCTTTGCTCAGGTCACAGACAGGTCACTCTCAGGTCAATGTGTACAGGCAGTGACTTTTTTAAAAACTGCAACATTGTGCCAAGAACATAACTGTGCCAATGCTGCTGAGGAGAAATACCCCAAGATGAAACAAGGGCAAGGCAAGAGCTTTAAATTACTGCATCTAAAGCACTCCAGACACCACTATACCTGTTCATTGATTGTTACATGCCAAGACAAAACCAAAAGGAAAAGCAAGAAAACAAATTAAACCAGTGTTTCTCAACTAGTGGGAACCACTAGGTGGGTCGTGAACCAATTTCAAGTGGGTTGTGTAGTACCTCAGGCAACCATAATTAAAAATACGGGAAGATGGGACACCTGAAAGGGAGGGAGCTGTGTGGTTACTTTGCTTGTGTCACTGATGTAAATAAACTTTTTCCCTTTCTGATTCCCTCTGCTATTGGAAAATGGCTGAAAAATAACCCAACCAATTACTGCATTATCAGGAAAGCAGCAGGCTCTGGTGTCACAATGATGGCACTTCCAGCCATGACATCACTTCTGGTGGGTTTGCTTGTCATTCTAAAAAGTGTGTCCTGGTGCTAAAAAGTTTCAGAATCACTGAATTAAACTATTTTATTTAACTTTGGGAGCCAGCAATGGAGCAAGGCAGAGCTGACACTGTGTGATATGCCTATGTGAGTGCAAACCACAAAATACAATATTTCCAGCAAAAAGCCATCAAATCTGACAGAGAGGCCCACACCAATTCCTCTGGATTTCCTTATTGCCAATTTGGACAATACTCCCCTATCCACCCAACAACCGGATAATCTTTGTTTAACAGAAACAAAGTCTGTACTTCTGAGTATGCTTTCTGCCTGAAATAGCCTGCACTGTAATTTAATGCAAAACTTTCCAGTTTTATCATAACAGAAAACACAGAAACAAATATAGCCTTTTAGTTACACGAGATAAATATCTTTAAAAGACCAAAATATTTGAAACTATTTGAAACAAAATAATCTGAAAGTATTGTCACATGCATAGCTTTTTTGTGTGCTCTCATTAATTGACTGCTACCAAATATACAGTAGAACAATAAAGAATTTTAATCATCAGGTTAGAGATCACATGTTCTTTTCTGAAGTCTGTGTATAAATAGCACCTCCCCCCAATTCAAATACACTGTGAAAGTGCACAAATACCCTGCTATCTAATCTCATTTTCTACTCTGTTTCCTTAATATGAGTCTTAACTTCACTTGCCTGGTCCAATCTATCTCTAAACCACAAATGGTCTGTGATGTCATGACTGTCGATCTACTTTAGAACTAAGTATCCCAACACTAATAGTATCAAGAGTGGCTTCCAGGAGGCCTGAGTGAATCATGTGAAAGAGGATCACAGAGGAATGTTCTGTTCCCACTGAGAACAAGACAGAATTAACTCTGAGAGATGCTTCCTTCTGTTGCTCTGTTTGTCAGAAAGGTCAAGATGATTAGCTCTTGTATACTCAGTCCCAGGCATCAAAACAAAATATATGTAAAACCTTAATCTATTTTAAAGACACCAGGGATGCAAACTGGGAAAGGTAACCTATATGTGAACTGTACAGAGTGCTGGCTTAAAATGAAATCACGTACCTTTCTCTATTTAATCTTACCATAACTCTATTTAATAGGTGCAGAGAGAAAAAGAAGAAGATATTCACCTTGCACAATTTTAAACACTATAAAATAATAATGTAATAAATCCCCATAGGCAGATTATCTATTAAACACGCTACATACCTATCCCAATTTGAAGCCACACAACTTCATTTTAAAGAAAGGATGGGTTGAATCCCTTAATTTTAATCAACACTATAATACCCAGAGCAATTCTAAGCATGTTTTCCCATTCAGAAGTCAATCCAACTAGATTAGAAGAGACTGACAGCCCAATCCTGAGCTGCCCCTGCACTGTATGAGCAGTCGTAGCCAAGTGGCTACTGCTGCATCCCACTGGCATCAGGCAGGTGCCAAAGGCTCCTCGGAGGAACGGGATATCGTCCCCTTCCCCTGGGCGCAATTGTACCCAAGTAAGGTATGGAAATGAACCCCTCTCCCACCCAGGAATGCCCACCCGCCCCGCCCAGAAAGTCAGCAATGCCGGCTACCAGAACATGTACTGCTCTCTGGCTTGTGTTGCCACCTCCAGGCCTTCAGGCTTTATGGCACCTTCACAACAGAGACACTGGCGGTACACGCATACTGCCCGCAATAAGCCTGATAGGATCATGCCCTTACTATGCAATAAGCATGCTTGAAAGGGAGACCTTATAATATAGAATTTGATGGTTATTTGCAGCAAATTTGCAGAATTACAAATGCAAGTAGTTTAAAAGCACATTAAAATTTAATGTTGGTCCTTAATAATAACCAAACCCATCCAAAATGTGTTGATGGGATCGTAATTTAGCGATGATCAGTAAGAGAAGTAGCTACTAAAACGTAAACTGAAAAAAGGATATGATCAGGCCAGGAGAACGCATTTTAAGTCCTTAAGTGCTAGTATCAAACATTTAGATTCCAAAGCAATCAAGTATGTGGGGAATTTTCCAACCATACATTCAGCAGATACGTGTAAATTATTAATAAGAATGGAAAGTTGCTCAGCGTAATGACGGGTAAAATGTACCCTGCTATCAGCAATCCAGAGCTCCACAGATGCTCCAGCGTGCCTGTGAAGATCCTGAATACTACAGGTGTTCCCACTCACTGTAAGGTCACTGATGTAACTGATGCATTAATGGCACCGTGAATACATGGCACTGCTACATAGGGGGAAGACTTTGGGTGTGCAGAAATGCTCTCCTTGCGTTTTGGCTTCTGAATTCACAAGGAGGCTCTGAACTGGGGCTTTTGTATTTTTTAATTAGTGTATGTACCAACTGGATACAAAATGCTATACTCAATAAAATCCTACAACATGTGCACCTAAAGGGTACTCGAAAACATTCAAACAATAATCAAATAAAACTAACAGCATCAATATTCTATCCAATTGTGTTTTTTTTCTTCACTGCAAATTAGTGTAAATATAGACTGAAGTAATCAAAATGCCAGAAATATAAATATTCCCTTTAATGCCACTGAATCCATCACTTTACTAGGAAAAGGCTTAGCTACGTTATTTGCAATTCCCTCACTGCACAACAATGTACATTACTGTCTGTAAGCTCTAATTTGGCATAGCGCATCATTAATGACCTGAATGGTGGCTGTTTCACACATACATATTTAATTACAACAGCTGAACAAATTACATATTTATGCTTTATAAAGGGGATTGCCAGTCTAATTCATTTGCTATGCATGCAGGTACAGGGCTCCATCTGCAACAGCATCTGCACAACAAGAGCTAACAATTATCCATTGTACAGTGAGTGTATCTGGTGAAACCTGTAAGAGATGCAATCGCATTAACCACTTCACTACATACATGCCATTATTTTTCTCAATGGCCCCAAATATTTTAAATAATGGATTATTAACCATAATGATTCCTTGCATGTCTCTCAGTCTTGTTTCCCAAAGCACTTTATAAACAATAATGAACAAAACCTTTGGGGGGAAAAAGCCCTTTGGAGAAACAAACTAAATGCTGCTCATCTTTATGGATGAAGAAACAACACAAAGATTAAGGGGACACCAAGGTGGCATCACAAGAGATATAGCAAAGAAACAAAGCCACCATCTTGCCATCTCTCAAACCATTTCAAAGCTGCAAGTTCAATTCATTTTAGTGGGCATTTTGCCAGCATAGGATCCTGACAATAATAGCCAGAGGTCCTAAGCGTGTTTATACGGAAGTTGCTCTGCATTCCATGGGATTTACTTTCCAGCAAGGGTGCTTCTGCATTCACTCATGCAGGTATATGCACCACTAAATTCAATGGGGCTTACTTTCAAGCAAGAATACATAGGATCAGGCTTTCTCATTGGATGTCTGTACACAAATCAGTGGCAATTCTCTCAGAACTGTGTTCTTCCTTAACAAAAACTATTTATGTATACTATGCAGTGTAAAGTTCTGGACAATCTGGACACACCAAGCCAAGCGTAACTTCCCAACCATGTATTCATAGCTGGTCAGGTGACAGTCTTATCTTTGCAGTCCCAGGCAAGCAGAGAAAACAGATTTATTGGGGTCCTGGTAGACCATCATGCACAGCTGGTGGACTGCAGTCAGCTTAATGGATCATACATTTGCTTTGTATTCATCCTCATCTATGCTTGATTTCTGTGAAGCTTGCACATTCTCGCACCCATACCATTCAACAAATCTATCCCAACCACCCGCTGGAACAAATATGGCAAAACACTGTGGTACTTGGCCTTAAAAGTACTCCAACAATTCAAAGAAGTTATTCAAATCACTCTGAGGATTAGGCAGGCATTTAAGGCACTTGATTAGGCACCAAATATAACCATTACACTGAACTGGCCAAATTATAAATTCAGATTAGTGATCGGAAGGTTTCTAACGATAGAGGACTAAAAAGTTCCTAGAACAATCATATTGTCAAATAATTCCTTTTACAATTGAAATGTCTGTGTAATGCATGTTGAATTCTAATGTTAGATCTCAGTACTGAAAGATTTTCCTTCCCTAAGGTCAAATGTGTTAGCACCTTCCTCTGTAGTATGGGGTGTGGCCACTTTTCTGAGACAGGTGTGTATTAGATTTTGATTTCGTTCTGGTAGCTTGTTTTTAGGCATCTAATATGGCACATCTTCCATATAGTCTGACTCTCTGTCTGCACTGTAACAGCAGAAATGTGGATTAACTTCTTTCTAGGACATTGTATCTTGTAGCACTGTATTCAGTTGTGATACTAAACAACAGAATAAGTTGGATAGACAGAACTCATGATGAATGTCAACATGTTGGATGGAGATAAATTCTGTTTTTTTTTTCCCCTTCAACATCCTTGTTAATTGCACAATAATTGAATTGTTATAGCATTAAACTGAGCAATGTTCAGTGGGCCAATTGGGGAAGACAAGAAGAATAAAAAATCATCACTTGTGAGAAAAGTAACAAGTCCAGAAAAAGGAAGGAAGGTAATAACTAGGGAAAACATTGTATGTGATTTTAATTCAATATGCCAGTAGTTCCTGCACCTTTTAGCCTTGGGACCCACTTTTTAAAATGACACTTTATTGGGACCCACCTACCAGTAGGGGACGTGGTGGCGCAGCGAGTTAATCCGCTGTTGCTGGGCTTTTGACCGCAAGGTTGGGAGTTCGAGACTGCGTGACGGAGTGAGCTCCCGTTGCTTGTCCCAGCTCCTGCCAACCTAGCAGTTCGAAAGCACCTAAAATGCAAGTAGATAAATAGGGACCACTTTGGTGGGAAGGTAACGGCGTTCCGTGGAGTCATGCCGGCCACATGACCATGGAAGCTTGTCCTCAGACAAAAATGCTGGCTCTACAGGCTTTGAAACGGAGATGAGCACCGCCCCCTACAGTCGGTCACGACTAGACCATTCAGTCGTGGGGAAACCTTTACCTTTACCTTTACCAGTAGGTAGGGACCCAATTTTTGGTGAGTTGCAAAACTGACAAGGAAAATGTATTGAGCTCTGTGGACACCAAAATAGAGTAGCACGTGAGCATTTACTCACAAATGTACTTCAAAGAGCGGACCAAGAAGAACACAAGGCCACCAGAATGGTCCCAATCTGATGGTGGAAATCCAGAAGGCAATCCCCCCATAATCCAAAAGGATAAACAGAAGCTTCAGTGGCTGGTAAAGTGAAATTTGTTTTTTAGTCTCAAAGCTAAATGGGGCCAAAGACAGTGTTGTTTTAAAAAGTGGTTCCCAGTGCTAAAAAGCAGATGGGAACATCTGCTTTAGAGACTAAAAAGGGTTTCACTTTACCAACTACTCAAGCCTCTGTTTTTATCCTTTTTCTATGGGGAGACCACCTTTGGAGTGTTTGTTGAGCTCCAAGTTAATCAGATTGGAACCATTCTGGTGGCGTTGCATTTTCCTTCACCTGGTCTTCAATAAGCATCAAGGCACACTTATCCACTCATGAATAAATATGCAGATGTGGCTCAGTTTCACTTTGCAAAGGCTCAATACATTTTTCTTGTCAGCTTGAACTCTTTTGTCTCGAAAGTTTGTTCTGGCTGGAATTCATCAGATCAAGACCATTCTGGTGTGTTGCGTTCCCCTCAGTCTGCTCTTCAAAGTGGACCAAGGCAAGTTTGCCTACTTGCAAGTAAATATGCACAAGCTGCTCCATTTTGGTTTCCATAGGGCTCAATACATTTCCCTTGTCAGCTATCAGCTTCATCAGTTTTGCAACGCACCAAAAATTCAGTCGCAATCCCCTGGGAACAGTTTGGGAACAGCAATATGCTATTGAAGGCAAATATACTTTTAGGTATACCCCAAAACAGTAAGAATGTCACAGAACAAAAAGACAAGTATTTAATCTGAATATTTAATCAAAACAGATTTGGATTTTATCAAAGCCAACATGATACTGTGGCCCTTCTAGGATTGCACTTAGAGAAAAAACAAGAGTGGATCTCTAGCTCATGTGCACCTTCATATATTCTTCTCACTTGGAGTAGCACCTCAGTTCAAGAAAGATGCAGCCAAAATGGAGCAGATTCAAAGAAGAACAAAGATTATCAGAGATCTGGAAAACAAATCCTACAAGGAAAGATTGAGGGAACTTGGTATGTTTAGCCTGGAGAAGAGAATGCGGAGAGGGAATATGACAGCATTCTTCCAATACCTGAAGGGATGTTATATGGAAGAAGGGACAAATTTGTTCTCACCTGCCTCTGAGAGTAGAACTAGGTCCAATGAGTACAAACTGCAAGACAGGAGATTTTGGTTGGATATCAGGAATAAATTCCTGAGTAAGGGCAGTTCAGCAGTGGAACAGACTGCCAAGGGAAGTGGTAGATTCTCCTTCATTGGAGAGCTTCAAAAAGATGCTCGACAGATGCGTGCTGGAGATACTCTAGGAGGATTTCCAGGTACAGGACAGGGATTGGACTAGATGCCCTTGTAAGTCCCTTCCAACTCTATGATTCTACAAGATATAACCCACTCTGTAGGGAGGGGTGGGAACCAATTCTCAATTCCTGCATATTATTCCAGTGGGAAAGTTATTCCAGTTCATGAAATGAACTGATTCTGCACCTCCATTTGCATGTACACTGTCTCTCTGAACTGCAGTCTAAGAAGATCCACCAACAGAGTTTGGTTTTCACTAAAGATGGACCTTTCAATTCCATAGAAGATACTTAGCCCATAAATTACTCTTACCTCCAATGATTTATCAATAATAAACCTACCCACTATGACTTATCCAAAATTCTTAATCCTCCAGTTAAGGCTTACTGCTAAAGCCCATCAAGAAAAGTATCAAAGTACAACCACTGAACTAATTAGGGAACTAGAGAAGTGGATTAAACGATGAACACTTCAAAGAGCTAAACGTTTACAGCTTGATTATGCAATAACTTCACAGAAAGCTCTAAATATTTAATAGAATAAACATCAAGAAGAGTAATACAGGATGATAAAACTAAGAACTAAGTGATTAAATTAAGAAAGGAAAAATTATTACGGAGATTAAGAAAATTGTCCTTGCAGCAAGATAGATTGGCCTGCAGAAAACTCTCCCAAGGGACATGGTTAAAAACTAAGCTGGACAGTCAATATGTAGAATAAATATACTGTAGGGAACAATTACATAACAGCAGGACACAATGACCTACTAGGTCTTTTTTGGCTCTAATTTCCATGGCTGTATGAGAATATTAAATAGTAGCAGAACTTTCACATAGGCCATTTAATAAACTCATGAGTACTGTATTACAGAATATCACTTCAACATAAAGAGCAAATGAGTAGTGAATTAATCAATCAAGATTTTCCCATTATCAATTCCCAAAGGCAGTCTTCAGAAACAAACAGGTATAGACTGTTTTGTGAGTGGTGGTTGTAAGTAAACATTTCACCTTCATCCACTGCAACATGCCTTAAATGCAAGCATGCTCATAAATTAAGTGAAAATGGGAAAATATTGTGACGTCTTGTTCTGGTGGCGATTCAGAGAAAGCACAGGTATTCTCCATGAGGATCCAGTGATGCTCATGTTGCTATGAATCCCCACTGGAAAGTGTACTGTAGAACAAAAACTCAACTGTTCCAAAATGGATGTTTCATGTAGCAGAGTAATTCTATCCAATTAGCAGCAGTAGAATTCTTGAGGAGGCCACCACAGAAAGGCCAAATGGAATGATCCATTTGGCCTTTCTTCAGTCAACAAAGCAAAAATGTGGATCAGAAGCATCATTCTACGATTGATTTATTTCCCTCCCTCTAGTGCAACAGCTAGAGGTACTCAACATTATTACAGGTATTTCCATCAGGAGCAGAAAAACAGGGTTTCTCAGCCATAATCAGTGTGCCATGAAAAAACCTATCAAAGTACAGACAGGACTAGGTTCTCCGTGCACTAAGATGAATTTAAAAAGCAAACGCACACCTGAAGCCCAAGAGTACACCTGTACTCAGAATCATTACTAATCAGAATTAAAGCTACATACTTTATCTTAGAACCTTTGTATTGTTGGAAAGCGTACGTGTAGACAATGAAGGATGGGGAACATGCCTGGAAAAAGTAGTTGTTCATCACTAAGCATCCCCTCATCTTTATAAAGACATTAAAATATTTATATTCGCTGAATAAGAGATTTTCCTCTATTGCTAAATAGAAACATTTATGCTGCTAAGTAATACTTTTGCAAAGAACTGTTTCTATATGGAAAAACAAAACTTTTGTTAGTTTCCAAATGGGCAGCCCCAATTGCGTAACTAGCATTCCACCAGCACTAGTGACCATAAGGCAGCCGTAAAGTGTGCTCTGGCAGCACGCCTGGCAGAAGAGTATGTGGGAAGGCCGGAGCCTTCCATGTGTGTCGGTGCCAGCTGCCTGCCAGAACAGTTAAATCAATGCATCAGGCTGGGAGGGGTAGGGCAGAAAGGGCTGGGCAGGGGGAAAAATGGGTGTGGTAAGGCTGCAGGAGAGGAGGATCTGGCAGCAAAAGCATGCTCTGGATCCTATCTTCCATTTCTGCAGCCTCTCTGTCCCCTTCCTCTCCTTAGACTTCTGCCAGCTAAAGAGCTGGTACATGTCCAAGGAGACCCATTGCAGAGTAAGAGGTTTACAAGGGGCAAGGGCATTTAAATCCCCTTTCCCTTCCAAAGCTTCCCACTCTGCACCTTTCACTGGATACAGGGCACACATTTTCAGCATGGCTGCACCCGGGGAAGGGGGGAGGATAAGACTGGGTCAGAAGAGGCAATATCAAGGTGTATTATGCAGGTTGACACTATGTAGGTTGACACTACATGAAATGATCTGCTTTAACCTACATGCCCTGTTTCAGTACCTCAGTTAACCTTCTCAACTCTCTAGCCAGTCCACTTAAGAAAGGGGAAGGCATTCTACAGCAACTGGGAGGATTCTTAGCTAAGTGTACAGGAATAATTAAATCAGCCTCTTACCTTGTCTTACATAAAGGTCTTTGAAAAATCCAAAAGAACTGACAAGTGAACTCTTGTCAAAGAATAGCACGTCTCAAGCTAAGGTCACCTGCAACTGGAATTAGGAGGGAACACTTAACAAAGCTATCTGGAAAGGAATAGATCAAGGCTTTTTGTTTGCTTGAATAAATTTGATTTTGGTGCTTTATACAGGTTGACAATGTACCTTGTACTAAATGGCAAACAATTTTGGGGCTAACTTTAAAAAAAGTTTATAATGATTATGATTGTTTAAAGGCTTAGGAATGTATACAGTCATAGTTCGTCTGGGCATCCACTAACTTTATTGAAATTTTAAATGAACTCCATATCATACAATACAACAATTCCACACTATAACGGACCAGTTCTAATGGGGCCTTTGCACTGCTTGAACTAGTATTATAGCAGTGCAAGGTCCTTTATGGCTGTCACAAAATGAGACACACCATTCAGTGCAGCTGGCCCACTTGCCGTAAGTGGCAGGTAGCTGCAGCCATGTGCCAGTGGCCGGAGAAAGAGCCCCCGTGCCAGGGTTGAAGGAATGGGCAGAACAGGGTTGGAAGGGCAGAGAACGGGGAGGGAGGGAGGTAGACTGATGCTGGGAAGGGGGTGGTATCGGTGACAGTGTCACTGCCAATATCCTTATCCCCTTTCCCAGTCTTTGTTTATCTTCCTGGGTCCACTTGGACTTATGCCAGAAGACCCATTCAGGCAGTGGAGGCTTACCCTTGGACAAGAGACTTCCCTTACCTAGAGAAGACTTCCAGGACCTGAATAGAAACTCCCCTGCAAGATGCCGCACAAGCTCCAGTGGTGCAGCTGCATCAGCAGGCAAGGATTTAAGTAGGATTGGGCTGCAAGTATGTCAATGGACTCAGAAAGCACAGTGGGGATTTTTTTTTATTGCTTTACTACAATATACTATAGACAGGTTTAAGATTCTCTGTATTAAAATTTCTAAAAAGCTACTTATCCATTCTGGAATACTCCAAAAATGCATTCTATTTATAGAAATAATTCTCCCCACAGAAAATTTCGTCTGTTTCCCCCCTCTTTTTCATTTAAATTGCTAAATACATCTGCATAACACAAACAAAAGAGTTGAGGACAATTTTAAAGAACTCAGGTGCTATTCCATATTTTTGGAATATTTAAATTCCAAATTTAATTTAAATAATTCCATCCTATTTAAATAATCCTATTTTTTTAGCGATAAATATGAAGATTCATAAATTCATGATACCTTTGATTAACAAAAGCAAGCATAGTAGACTAATCAAGAATTCATTAGTAATATGCATATTTTAACCAAGCCCAGTGTACCTTAAACCCTCATCCTTTTGCAAAGATATATCAGAATAGCCTTGAGATCTAGGGCCCAATCCTATCCAACTTTCCAGCACTGGCAGCCCTGTCAATGGGATGTATGCCGCATCCTGCAGTGTACGGGCATTCGAGAGGCCTCCCCCGTGTAAGGGGAAATTTGTTCCCTTTTGGCAGGGCTGTCTTGCAATTGCATCGGTACTGGAAAATTGGATAGGATTGGGCCCTTAGACTCTTTGCAAAGTGAACCTATATTCTCATATAGTAATGAATAGTTTCTTAACATTATTAGAATCACTGATGTAAAAAAAAGTAACAGCTTTGCTTAAGCATCTTGAAATGCCAAAGTGCTGAAGATATACATCCATATATTTGGTTGCAGCTGGAAGCACCGTCACTGCCAAGTCCAAAGAGGCAACCAAAGAAAATCCCATGTTCCAACATTGCAACCCATGAGCAACTTGACTTCCTGTGCGCTGGAATGCAGGCCTTTGTTACAAGGTACACTCCATGCCCCAAGTTTGGAATATCTGGTATACAAACATCCCAATTTCAGAACTTACTGGAAAACCCTGTATCTGTGCAAGCCAAATTTCAGTCACCTGGGCTGGAAAGTATCCTAACTATGTGGGAGTGAATTCTGAATTTCCCACTAAGAAGTGCATATATGTCCCATATTTTGTTTGATCCAGTAAGTGTGTCTAGAACTACAAGCATATCACATTTCTGGGAAGGCCCTTAACCATTTCAGTGCCTTGTGAATGAGCAAGCAAAACACAAAAACCCCACAGCCAAGGAACTGGTTAGTTGTTTGATTAACCAAAGAGTTAGCTACACTTTGATTCAATACGTGAACTTCAGAACTAACACCACCAACCTCCATTGCTTCCTGGCTCTTGCGACTCCCTTAGGACCATCAGGTCACCATACCATAATGTTAGCGGAAGCAACAACTTGCAAAAATCCTCTCCTCTTCACATTTTAAAAGTTCAGTAGTTCCATCGGATCTAAAGTCTATACCTAGCAACCCAGTGCTCCCATGATCCTCATGTCCTCATACACTGTCCTCACCTCTCCAAAACTCAATGTCTCCACTAGCACTGATCCACAGGATCCTTGAATGTCCCCTTTGATTCCCTGTCTTTAGTCACTCCGATTTGCTTTAAATTCCAAATCAGAAATAATTATCAGATTACATTAGTGAGATGTCCGTGAGGAAAAAAAATCCAAGTTCAGCATCAGAAAAACAACCAATCTGTTCATAGGCATAATTAAAGTTCTGAAGATGTGTTTCCTTACTCCAACTGCAGCAAGCTAACATTTAGCATTTGTATTCTTCCTCCCAAAACCAATAATGCAAAGGCTCTAAATACTGCATACTTAATATATTTTAAAAATGTATTAGTCTTCAAACCAATCACTAACATCTTGTACCTATCCCATCAAAAGCATGCCTTTCTTTAACAAAATTTACAACTAGCAGAGTGCTATTTCCAATATAACTTTTTTTGGGGGGGTCTTTTTAAGAACAAAAAATAATCACTGTCGAGACATGGCTTTTTGTTCATAAGAATATTTATGACACTGATAATTGAACTGCAGTCCTGTGGCTTCAGAAGGCTAAACTTTTCATTAAAAAAAATAATAAAAGGCTCAACAGTAATATCTAGACATCAATAAATTGTTCCATTCTCTTATTCAAGACGATGTTCCTGGAGCTCAGTGGCGCCCTCATTTTCTGCTTATTTATCACTCCTCTCTATTATACAAAGAAAGCAATAATTCTTTTTCCAGCAAATAAAAGATTATGGCTGCAACCAAAAGACTGTCATCAAGCTGGGAAAGTATTCAAGAACACCATATAAAATACCATCACCCGTCTTCTATACGGCTTAGAAACAAAATTTGGGAGTTATTACATTGTCCACCCTTTCCCCTGACTGGACTGTGGCTTGCTGCTATTCATGAACTTTGCCTTCTCCATTCATTCATTCATTCATTCATTCATTCATTCATTCATTTGTTCATCAGGGTGTGGGATCCAAGGTTCCCACACCTTCTCAAGCTAAACATACTCAAGCCACTGTTTTTAACTATCATGCATTCAAATGAGCAACAGAATCATAGGCCAGAACTTTCTAAAACAGTAGCAGAAAGTCAACAGTAACTCCACAGCCCATATGGACAGTCATGGATCCAGGGGGGTGCAGGGATGGCAAGCCGCATGGGCGCTGGGCGGTCGCCATTGTACGGAGTCCGCGTACCATTGCGCAGAATCCAGGTGCTTTTTGGCCTGCCCGCCCTCTCGTGCGCCTGGAACACTCCGAAATGGAGCTCTTCCGGGCGCAGGGAGGCGTGGCGGGGAGACGCACAGGGCAGGGCAACATGCCAGGGGCATGGTTTCGTCGCCTTGCCATGGGGCGCACTCCCAGCCCAGACCGCCTCTGCATACGGAATAGGTCTGGAATTTACTGCAAAGGAAATCACTGTAAAAAGTATAGAAAGGATCGATACTACCCCTTTATGGTGTCATGAATTATGTGCTTTAATTCACAAGTAACAAAAAGGTTCTTCTTAATTCAAGCTCCTTTGCACATCCCGATTTAAGCATTAAAATGAAACCCTTTAATGCCTATCTATAGAAGTGCATTTATAAGCCCATACATATATATTTTTCCTAATTCTTAATGATTTTTTCAGATAAAGGAGTATGAAAAACATAACCTTTCGAAATGATTCATAAGCAGATTTAATGCATTTCATTTCTGTTATGCCAAGTTATAGATGCTTTATGAGAGTCTCACAAATGTGAGACACTTGGCTAACAGGCAAACATTCAATTCCTTCCCATTCTATCACAAAACAGAAAAATAGATCTGAGGAGAATGGAAGTGAGAGATCCAAAATTTGGTCAAGGCATTCCACGGGTGCACTGCTATCCAATCTCCTGCCTGAGAAATGAAATTCAGCACTACATAGACATCTCCCATACTGATGATAACATCAGGAGTAACTATGTGCACATTATGTTCTGTAAATAAGAATCACAGCCATTAAGTCAAAATGGAACACAGAATACAAGTAAAGCCCAGGGGTATAAAGAAGATGGCGTTAAACCCATTCTTCATCTACCCCAGCAGCAGCAACTTTGGTTGGGTTCTCCCACAATCCTGCTGCCTAAGATATTTTAACCAGAGATGCTTCTAAGGGGTGAACTTGGGATTTTCTTTATGTGATTCTGCCTCTACAGGGAGAGCTATTCTGTAGCTTTCAATGGACTTTGCCCTGAACTCCATAAAAAGCATGTCATGTACTTTGATTTAAATTGGACTGAATGGACTTTGCCCTGAACTCTAGAAAAAGCATGTCATGAACGTTTCTGAATATGCATCAAGATTAGAAAAAAGTTGGGGTTGTACCTTAACCCTTTCATATGTGGACAGAAGACACTTCTGATGAAGAAGAACCAATACAACCTTCATCTGATGTTTTAAACAGACTCAGGGCCCCAATCCTATCCAGTGCCGATGTATTCGATGCAGTTGCCATGCAAAGGTTCGCTTGCCTTGAGGGTGCCTCTGTGATTGCCCCTCCACCACAAAATGCAGCAGACACCTCATTGGCATAGCTATACCAGCACTAGAAAATTGGATAGCATTTAGCCCTTACTGTATTGAGAATATAGTGATTTTTTTCCCCTTTGGAGATGTTCTATTGATGGACAGGACTGCCAAGTGCATCAATTTTACTGGATATATTGTAAGTGGTGTATAATAATAAATTATCAGCAACGTTAGAAGAATGTCTAGATAATTATTAAAGACCACCTTTTTGTTTTTATGCTCATACTTGGTATTGGAGCTAATGCTATAGTTATGTGTTTTTTATGCACCAATAGTAGCCTAAAGAGAAACTTTTCAACAGATGAAGCTCTTTTGGATGAACCCTCCTCATGCAAATAAGCACGCAGTGTTTTACTGACACAGGTTCATAGTTGCACAATGAATGAATTAAATCTGCTTTTGAATAAAATCCTAAACATATAATCTTAAACATGTAAGTCCGAAATACCCTAGATAAGATTGAAGGGTCAAGGCCCCTCAGTTTGAGTACATCAATTCATTAAACCGATTTATTCACGTTATAAAAATCTGGCCCGAAACATTTGTTTTTGCCGCTGCTGCTGCTGCTTTGGATTTGTTCACATTTGAATGCTTCATTTTCCCACCCCACACGAAACAATATGATAACTGAGGCATTGTTTTTTAAATAAACGGACAGCTCCCCATCAGCAAGCCAGCCATGCAAAAGGAAAGCGCTGATAAGCGACTTTAAAAGAAAGATTCTGGACTACCGGCCACAATTAACTTCCCTTTTAATGAACCGAAAATGCACACACAATGGAGATGTTGTGGTGGCAGATGCCACCAGGCCTTCTTGTCTACTGTAGCCCACAGTTAACCTGGTAAACCAGCCTCATCTAATCTTCCTGAGAAATACATAATGCCTATGGTCCTGATGCTTCCAGGCTATGGCTACTATTCAACAGACAGGCGCCAAGGAAAACGAGCAAGAATGATGTTCTATACTCTGACAGTAGAGATTTTTGCCTTTTTCCCCCCTTTTAGAGTCTAGCTTGCAGGTTTTGCGGTTGCGGGTTACATCTTTGCTGAAGCTTAAACCCTACTACTTAAAATGGACTACACTGAAAAGCTCAACAAGATTTATACTGATTCTATCAGACGTTGTGATTCAGTTAGCCCTTCTGTACTCAAGACTTGTGAACTCAGGACGTGAGCTTGAGAAAATGGGCAACTGAAGGAGCAATGCAGTGAGAATAAAATCACCCATATTCTTTTGGTGAATAATTGTAATCTGTGCAGTTATAGCCCAGCTTTTGTAGGTTTCTCCTACAGTAGTAGTAGTAGTAGTAACGGGAGCCCTCTTCAGATGTTATGCAATCCACAGACACCTATGCGTGAAGGGGCAAACCAGAGTACATACCTAGTCACGTCCCCCACCCCCGGGAACACACACACCAGGCCCCCCAGGTCACAACATAACACATTGTCAACAGCAGGCAACAATGAATGCAAGGAAGGATTCCTTCGAGCAGTGTAGAAGCCACAATGCAGGAGGAGTTCTTCCCATCTGTGGCTCTGCCCTCTACAAACAACCGCCAACGGCATGGAAACCCAGAAATGTAGCTAACGAGCTCATCAGCGGGGGTGGGGGTGGGGGTGGTGTCTAACTGATGCGGTTCTAATTGCACCCCTTGTGCATTTGTATCTGCTGACAATATGCTGTCCCCAAAAAGCTGGCATTTAGACTTACAAGGGACACCTGTAAGTTTCAAAAACCTGCTAGCTACATTGCCTGTAAGATGGCCTCACCAGTGCACAACACCTTTATCTTCCTGTGCAACGTCTCTGGACACTTAGTGATTATGTTGCATGACATTGCCAAATTTCCAGTTTGCTGAGAATCCATGCTGTGCAGAGCACAGCGTGGCGGCTTGTTCGGAACCCAGCCAACCAGTCCTTTCTCAGTCTGACCCACAGGGTTGTTGGGAGGTTAAAATAGGTTAAAATAGGGAGGTTAAAATAGGGTTAAAATAGGGAATAAATAGTTAAAATCCACATGTGTTGCCTTGAGCCTTGAAGAACATGGAGGAATAATGAGATAAAATTGCATTAAATAAGAAATGCCCAACCTCATATAAAATTATCCCAAACAAGTGTCAGAACTTGGCCCAAGAACTACTTCAGTCTCATCTGGTCATTGGCTGTTCCCCCAAGAGGTGACCCTAAACATCAAATTATCAAGTTTGATCATAACTTATTTATGCAGGATTGACAAAGAATGCAAGCATTCGTTTAGTAGGCAAAAAGGTAAAGGTTTCCCCATGACTGAATGGTCTAGTCGTGACCGACTGTAGGTCCCCATCTCCATTTCTAAGCCAAAGAGCCAGCGTTTGTCCAAGGACAAGCTTCCGTGGTCATGTGACAAGCATGACGATACGACGTTACCTTCACGTCACATTTTTACGTGCTTTCGAACTGCTAGGTTAGCAGGAGCTGGGACAAGCAACGGGAGCTCACTCTGTCATGCAGTCTCGAAGTGCCAACCTTCTGGTCAACAAGCTCAGTTCAGCAGTTTAACCTGAAGCCACCACGTCCCTTCTTTTAGTAGAACTAAATATTTTTCATCCATTTTGTTGTGGGCGAACAATATCTGAGAGCTATGACTAGCTGAGTTACTGATATAAAAGGCTGGATCAATAACGTAAAAATTCACACTATGGAATAATGCATGGTAGAGATGCAGCATGTATATTATGCTTGTAAATAACATTTCAAGTGAGTGAATTATAGTACACAGTGGTACACAATTTAAAACGGACAGAAGATGCACTGAAAGAAATTCAGAAGATTATAGAAATGCTTTCCCTTTCTAAGACCGTATTGTTTTTAGATGATGCCACAAAAGTGCCTCATCAGTTTCCATCAATAACATTCCACTGCCGTAAAACCTTATTTACTTGTTAATTCTAAAGCTTCCCTGTTCTAACCTGCTAGAAACCAGTGTCTTGGGCTGAACTACACACTAAATAAAATGGGTTAAATGCTGACGTACTTAATTTTACTAAATAACTGCTGCAGAGGATAGGGGGTGGGTCCAGAATGGGACCTTGGTATGGGGGGAAGTAGACTTTGTCTAACTCCAATTTGACAGAGGAGCTTCACAGCTGCCATTTGAGCCCACATCAAACTCGCAACTATTTTGTGGGAGGATATGTGCATGAGTCACATTCATGAATGTCTACCCAAGTGGGATCTGCAATAACACGTTCACTGCATTCTAGGGCTTTCTTCAAGGCAAAAGCTGTGCTAGTCCCTCCTCTAGTGCTGCCAATCATCCTCTGGCAGCTTCCTGCACCTGCATGTATTCCAGCAGCACTTGCTAGCTGAAAGGGGTGGAAGCTTTCCCCTGAGGGGCTGCCTTTCTGAGCGCCCAATCCTATCCAACTTTCCAGTGCCAATGCAGCTCAATGCAGTCCCCAGGTATATTCCCTTATCTTGAAGAAGCCTCTGTGACTGCCTTGCACACTGCCGAATGTACCGCATGCCCTGCTAGTATGGCTGCACTGGTGCTAGAAAGTTGGATAGGATTGGGCTGGGATGGCAGTAAATGTCCTGCTCTTGCAGTGATAGCACAATTCATGTGCTCTTTGTTTTCTGTGCCGGCATTCAGAGTGCTGACCCACTTTTGTGGGAGCAAGATGCCAGCTACTCCATAGGGCTTCCAAGCAAGTGGGCATAGGATTAGGCCCCAAAGCATGCACCCCCCCACACACACACACACCAACACTCAGACAAGCAGACAACAATATTTCAACCACAATGCTGGTCTAGATGGACCTAAGGGACCATCTTGTTCTCATCTCTAGCCAGGTGAGTTAGTGCGTTTCCTGCTTCTTGCCATTCTCTTAGGTCTTGTCTCAATTTAAAAAAAAAATTCTGGAGAGTTGAACAACAGATGTATTAGTTTGTTCTGATTTGTGGTATTTGTAACAGTTTTCTGACTAACTGAGTTCCATTCTCTTCATGGAGATTGCTGGAATTAAATTCAAACCAATGTGTAAAATTCCCTTTGTGAGAAAAGAGTAGCTCTACATTTGTGGAACTTGTTTTCTATAGAGAACAGGGGATTTCACTTGACAGCTACATGGGCAACCCAAAGTAGCAGTGTGCGCTGTATCCCACAGGGGAATTTCGCAGTTTGGAGGTCTCCTCAGGGGAAGGAGACATTTGCCCCTTGCCCTGGGGAAAGCCCCAGCCATCGCAATACAGCTACCTGCACCTGCAAAATCGCTGGTGCAATTCTGAGTGGATCTATGTCAGCAGATCTGGCTCAGAAATAGGATAAGATATGGTATGCACCAGTGCCACTGATCCCTCCCTCTCCCAGGACCTGATCTGCCCATCGCTCCCCACCCTCTCCCTGCCCCTCCAATGCTTGGGCAGAGTTTACCTGTTCCAGCACATGCTGGGTCCTGCACTGGCACTGGCAAGACAGCATAGGCCTTCTTTCCTGCTGGCGCTACTAACTCCTACACTATTGCAGCATTCTTTGCAGCATGTTTGCAAAAGATTATCACACTCCCCACTCCACCAGCACAGAGACACAATAGGATTATGCCATAACACAAACAATTTTTAAAGAACATCCTGCAATCACTGCCTGCCTGTGGAAGTAGGCCAGGATGCATTTTGCACAGAATAGGTTGAAGTAGGGAAAGTCGCCCCTATTTAACACAGAACAAATTTCAGCAAGGTGACAGGCATGTTATTCTGTGCCTATAATGGTTTCACATGTTGTCAAAGATGATGATACAGGTGCAAAGCAGATGTGTCAAGCAGATAAAGTTGGTCAGATCAAAGTTATAGATTAGGGGTTCCCAAACTGTGGGTGGGACCAACTAGTGGGTTGCAAGCCAATTGCAGGTGGGTCGCAAAGCACCCAGAGTAGCCATATTGAAAATATGGGAAGATGGGGTGCTGGAAAGGGGGAGGGCTGTGGGGTTGTTTTGCTTGTGTCAAGGTTGTAAATAGGCTTTTTTTTTTCCTTTCTGATTCACTTTGCCATTGAAAAATGCCATTGGAAAATGGCTGAGAAATAACTCAACTTATTGCTGCATTATCAGGAAAGCAACAGGTTCTGGCATCACAATGCCGGCACTTCTGGCCATGACATCACTTTGGGTGGGTCTGGGACAAATTGTCATTCTAAAAAGTGGGTCCCAGCGCTAAAACGTATTAGAACCACTGCTAGAGTTACCTCAAATCAGTGCCGACCTGCAGCTACTACCTTCCTAGTCTTAACAGAAGCTTGCTATGCCACTGAGACAAAGGAAAGAGATAATGGGTAATACAACTAATATGACAACCCATTTCTAAAATAAGATTCAGACTCTTACCATCACCACCCCCAATAAAGAGCTGGATGGTGATGGTGAGCCTCTAATGCTTTATAAATGCAATCAGAGAGCCATAGCTTTGTTGCTTATTTCCCCTAAAATCCCTTTCAGGCTGGTTTTCCTAATGAATGTAAGAAATATTGATTTTAAGCCTATGTACATTTTCAGAGACAATACAGACGGGCTTAATTATAATCAATAAAATTTACAGACAGTGATGCAACCCAGCAGAAATGTTCCTACCCAAAAGTACAGCAAGCATATTGCTCCACATGTGTTTTTTTTCCTACAGCACTACAGTTCTATGACTTTAATAAATATTTTATGGTATATAGTGAATAACCAAGTATCAAGATGGCAGATTTTAATGGCTGGGAATAATAGCCTGAAAGAGTTTACTAAAGAAAATACATCTGCTCATGCTAAGTGAAGTCTTTCCTCTTTACAATTTTGATTATAGTATCCACAAAGTCTGCACAGCGGCACCAAAGGGGATTCTTCCAGCATCCTTCCACTTCTGCCCCATTGTTTACCCCAAATGCCCTCTGATCGGATCTGTGGAAGTCCCCCATATGGTAAAGATCATCAGTTACTGCACACTGAAGAATGTTTACACTCTGATATTTTTCAGGCCAAGATAACTTGATGTTCTACCACGTGGGAGGCAGTTTATCCAGAAAATAAAAGTCACATCATGATTACTCGTCCAACTCAATGTCATGTGAAAACTGCCCCAATGCACTAAGGTCAACTAGCTAGAGTAACAGAGGCAAAGGCCATTTTGGCTTGCCATTTTGTAATCAATGATTATCTTAGGGCGCTATCCTTGCCACCTTTCCAGCACCAGGGGAAGGACAAAGCAGCTCTGAGGAAAGGGAACAAACATTCCAGGGCCACGACCATAAAATGCCACCTACCCACCCACCCCAGCGCATCTGAAGGCCTAAAAAGTCGCTTCCACTTTTCGCCAAAAAGCAGAAATGTTTTTAGGCCTTCCAAGGGCTGGAGAGGCCACAGGCAGCCTCCCAGCCCCTACAAGTCCTTCTGGGGTCTCCCAAAGGCCTAAAAATGTCACTTCTGGTTTTCGCTTCCTCTTCTAAAGTGCTGAAAAAAATTAATAATAAAGCAAAACACCCAGAAAAAATGGTTAGCGACGGGGGGGGGTGTCGTCGTACCACCATCCATTGGGTGCATTTGCCCCCCTTGACTCCCTGAGGTACAGAGTGATAACCATCTCATTAAAACACAAATACTTTTCCTTTTTCCTGTAGCCATGCAGATGTCTTATTAATGAATACCTTTATGTTTTCTCCCTGCACATTCCTTTAAGGCAAAGAATTTGGCCTGGTTTTAATTGCCTTGATTACTGCTCTTGGTAATTCTATCAAAGTTTAATGGACTAATATATAGAACCCAATAAAGTGAAAACTTGGAGAATATTTTAAAAAGAGACAGTGATCAATGGATTCAATTTGTTATGGTCTAATGCTACAGGAGTGAAAAAGGATCAAGATGCAAGAGAGGTCCTCCAGTGCAGATAAAATAAATTAGAAGAAAGCTTTCCTCTCTTCTTCCTTACTTCCTGGGCTATGCTACCAAGCAACAAAAGATTATCTGGAAAATTTCATATGTAAACTGATCTACTGTTGGAGGCATTTTGGGCCCAATCCTATTGGGCTTCAGTGCCAGTGAAACACGAATACTACCAGCAGCAAGTATTGTGAAAGTGCAATAAAGCAGTACCACCAGCGCTGAGGTTAATGTCAGTCAGCACCGGGCTTCAGGAACACCAAGCGGTAAATTTAGCTGCTGGTCAGTAGCTTTTCAGGGCAGGGGGGAAGGCAGTGGGGCAGAATTGGGGAAGGAACAGCTCCAGTTCGGGGTGGCAGTTCATGACAGCAAGGAGGCAGGAGCTTCTGCTTCCTGTTAACATTCGCTGGTGAACCCCTCTGGCATGTAGGCTTCACACCTGTGCTTATTTGTCTATAAGCTTCTTGCTTATAAAGGTAAAGGTTTCCCCACAACCGAATGGTCTAGTTGTGACCGACTGTAGGGGACGGTGCTCCTCTCAGTTTCAAAACCTGTAGAGCCGGCGCTTAGTCCAAGCTTCCGTGGTCATGTGGCCGACATGACTCTACGCCGTAGCGCACGGTACACCGTTACCTTCCCACCTAAGTGGTCCCTATTTATCTACTTGCATTTAGGTGCTTTCGAACTGCTAGGTTGGCAGGAGCTGGGACAAGCAATGGGAGCTCATTCCATCGCGCAGTCTTGAACTCCCAACCTTCCGGTCGGAAAGCCCAGCAGCGGTTTAACCCACTGCACCACCACGTCCCTTCCTTCTTGCTTATAGTGTCTAGTAAAAGCAAGACACATTCAGTCTTGGTGCTTGTGGTACCAATCAAAACAGAGTTAAGAGGTTCAGGGGAGGCGAGTCTGCAGATAAGAGAAAATGTGGATCCTTGAATACAGGGCGCCACCTGTAGTTCACGAAGTGGTTTACATAGGTAAATAAATACATGAAAGGGTCTCTGTCCCCAAACGCCTAGCAATCTAAAACAGTGATATTTAAATTTTTTAGACCGGGACACACTTTTTAGGATGGCACTTGTGTTGGGACCCATCAGAAGTGATGCCATTAACCTGGAAGTGATGTCATAGCCAGAAGTGACATCATTAAGCAGGAAGTGCTGTTATGGTAACATAATACAATAACTCTCCTGAAATGTAAATTGGCATTCTTGGACTGCAGCAATTGTACAACCATAAAACATCCCTGACAAAAAGCAAGATTAGGACCAAATATGATGTAAAAGCACTGAACTAAAAACAAAATT
Organism: Lerista edwardsae; assembly: GCA_029204185.1. Lineage (NCBI taxonomy): Eukaryota > Metazoa > Chordata > Lepidosauria > Squamata > Scincidae > Lerista > Lerista edwardsae. Next base: position 8,196,045 of record JAJKFI010000028.1, on the reverse strand, counting down.
TTTAAAAAACCCTCACTTGAAAATTCAAACTATTAACACTCACAAAAGGATTATAACAAGAGTAAGGTCTGGAGTTTCCAAGATGGCTGCTCTCAGCTTTCCTTGGCCCACTTGACATCAGGCTGAGACCCACCAAGCGACCCACAGTTTAAATAACACTGATCTAAAAGAAACACCAGCAACAACCACTAAAAAGACACCATTTCAGAGTGAAAAGGGACAGTTGCACTTTCCCTGCTAAATTTAAAAAAGATGTCACAGCCCAGTTAAGTTAGCCCAGTCATGAATTAACTTCATAATCTTTATCAAATAAAATGGTTTTAATTTACAAACAATTTTGAATGAATTTAATGTTTTCAGAATGTGTTTGTTGATTTACACCAGGTAACCAACCATGTGATTACAAAGATCATGTGACACTCGCAACGTATGTGATTGTGGGACAGAAAGAGTTAGACAAGGTGTGAAGAGTCCAAAACTGCTTCATAAAATCATGAAACAGAAGACCAGAATTATATGTCAGTCACCAAGTTAAGCCCTCTGTACTAGGAATGGCTTCTGCATACCAAACATTTGTAGTACTAATAAATTCTAGAATGTTGATACATTGAGGCACACAGTCTTAACCAACTTTCCAGGACTGGGGTAAGGGAAATGCATCTCTGAGGTAAGGGTACAAACATTCCCCTACCTTGAGCAGGCCTCCATGATTGCTCCCCATTTGCACGATGCAGCATATGCCCCATTGGCATGGCTATGTCAGTGCTGGAAAGTTGGTTAGGACTGCGCCCTGAGTGAATAAGCAATGCTTAAGCGAGCATACGAAAATGGCATTAGGTACTTCAGTATGAGTTGTTCAGGAGGGCATGACTTACTTCTGCACTAATTGCAAATATTTTAAGGGCAGAATGACATGCAATAAGAAACACAGTACTGCTGCGGAAAATGCTGCAGAAAATGACAATAAGTTTTCTTCCTGTACACTTGAACTAGTAGCACCCCTCTATTTTTCAAATGTGAGAATATATAAGAAGCATCACTCTTCATCAGTCTTTTATCAGTCTTTAACCACTCTGATTTTATGACAAAAAGGATAGTCAGAATGTTTTGGGGGGCGGTAATTAATCTATGTCAGTCCATCACACAAACATTGTCCTCAGCTTCATCATATGTAGCATAAGATGTGCTCTTACTACATCACAGAAGCCGGAGGCCCAGGCATAATAATCAATGTCAGTTGGGTGCTGCCAAGCTGGAAAAAAACTGCTCCGAGGCAAAGAAAGGGACCCAAAAGGTAAATGAAAATAGAACATTAGTCCATCACGTTATTAATATACAAATCACCAATACTATTTGGCACATGGAAATAACCAGTTTGTGGACAAAACAATTTCTGTATGTAAAAACAAGTCAGCTTGCTGTATGGAAAATGCAGTATCACAAATATAAAAGCCCGAATGTGGCAGACTTTTAAAAGAGCAGATGAATTAGAAAAGTTGGTCAAAATATTAGTTCGGTCAAGTAGAAGAATCTATTGATTCTACTAATAATTTAACCAACTTTTCTTACTCATTTGCTCTTTTAAACATCTGCCACACTCATGCTTTTATATTTAATTGTGATGTTAATTATTTCCACACAGCAAGCTGACTTGTTTTTACATACAAAGATTGAATATAATAATGTAAGTCTGAAACAATAAAGGGCTTTGGTCTATTAAGATCTGGTTGTGCCTGTTTCATTAAGCATAACTATACTCTATCAGCCAGTCAAGATCTGCCAATTGCCTAGAGCGTTCAAGACATACTTTAGCGTTTCCTATCCCTCCAGCAAGTAGCACAAAGCTATTAGTGGTTTGCCCTCCTAAAAGCTCAGCAGTGGGCGTAAACAAATTTGAGATGCAATTTAGAGAAGCCTGGAACACAACGTAATGCAGACTTGTACTTGTTTCAAGATGTCTAAACTCTGACCACACTGTCAATGTGGCAAAAGGCAGGGAAGAAAAAAAATCTATATAAAAAGTTCTCACACCCTGTTGGCTTAAGGGGCAGTGGGTATTAATCCTAGCCTTGCCATGCCTGGCTTCCTTTTTGTGGTCAGTTGAGAAGCTGTGTGGTTGGTCTAAAGGAGTCCAGTCTTTTTTTTCCCCCTCTGTGTTAAAACAAGAGAAAGTTGGTCTGTTACACAGCAAAGGAGAAACCACAGCCAGCTGTCTTTGCTGTTGCTTTCCCTCAAAATGTGGCCTGCAGCGATTCTGCTTTCCAAAAAAAGCTTTTAATTCAAACCATACACAGCACTGTGAACTGCCACGTTTCCAAACTGCACATTCCTTCCTAATCTGTGCTCTTCAAAACTGACAGATTCTGTTTCCACTGATACCCAGACAAAATACAATGGTCAGAATCCAAAGGACCATGAAACGAGGGTCTCATTTCCACTGAAGTGGTGAAGTTATGTGCGGGCTGCACTGCTACGAACTGCAGACTGAGTTCCTATGACTGAATTCCCTTCACACAGAAAAAAACAGCACAATTGGGAGGACAGGCTGTAACGCTTCTCTCTGACGTCTACTTTTCATGTGCATGGAGGATTTTTGGACAGGGGGTATTGAGCAACGTACCATCACACAGAGAACCACCAGTACTTTGGCGTGGTACAGGCAAGATACAGGCTTATCACCTCAGTGAGACCAAGGCCTAGTTTTTGAGTCTAAAAGGCCTTTAGAGTTGTTTTTCCCCCAAATAGTTGCATAGGAAACCACTTATGAAACTAATGGCCCAATCCTATGGGCACAGTATGCCATCACCTTGGCCTCAACCCCATTCTGGAGCCCAGTAACACTGGTGCGGTAGCCAGAAAGCCTTATGCCACCAGCGGTAGGTCACAGATCACCTGCTGGATTGGGTAAGGTGGCAACAGGGGAAGAACAGGAGAGGATCAGGGGCAAGGAATGGGTCAGAGCAGTTTGGGGGCAGGAGGGGGATTATTTATTTATTTATTTTATTATTAGATTTTTACCCCGCCTTATTGTGCCCGAAAGCACCCAAGGCGGCATTACAATATATAAAAACAATATAACAATTCACAATTAAAAACAATTAAAACAGAATTAAACAATACAATCAAAAATTAAGAACACAATTAAAAACAAATTTAAAAACAATATAAAAACAACAAGCCCTGTGGGTTATAATAACCAGCCAGCCTGTCAACAGTTAAAAGCTTTTTGGAATAAAAAGGTCTTCAGCCCCCGCCGAAATATAAACAAAGAGGGAGCAGTTCTCAATTCTAAGGGGAGGGTGTTCCAGAGTTGGGGGGCCACCACCGAGAAGGCCCTCTTCCTGGCCGCCGCCCCTCTCACTTCTCCTGGTGGCGGCACAGTCAGGAGGGCCCCCCCAGATGATCTAAGAGTACGGGTTGGATTATATGGAAGAAGGCGGTCCCTCAAATACCCCGGCAACAGCACACACCAAAATCTTATTCCCCTGGTCTGGCCTGGCACGTCTCAACTTTCTGAGGATACCCAGTGAGGATACCCAATGGAGGCCAGGTGGCATATAAGAAGGTAAGTAAACAAGATTTTTATGTACCTGTCTAAGACCTTCTGGTTCCACCCCATTCCCTGCCAAATAGCTGCATGCTATGGGCTGGCGGTGGATAGGATCAGGCTGTTAGAGACCTTTCAAAGCTGGTTGATGATATGTTATTCCCTTGAATTGAGAAACTCAGATTAGCACATATGGTTCTCTCCCTATCCATATTGTCAAAACAACCACCCTATGAGGTAGACTGAACTGTGAGAGTGTGACAGGCTGAAGATCACCCAGAGAGCTGGTATGGGTGCAAGGCCGGAGATTCCTTGATCTTAGTCCAACGCTTGAACTCTACAGGCATTTGTGGGACCCACAATACAGACAACAATTCCAATGGGCTAGTACAAGCCCTAGTACAAGCCCTCATTAGCTGAAGCAACAACATGCACTGGTATAAATTAGCAAGATAATCACATATTTTGATTCAGTAATGAAAAAAACTTAGTTTACTCTCCATAGAGACTATGTAGTCTGCTGGTTAAATCTAGGTAAATATCCTAGTTCTGACTCTGGTTAGCAAACCATTTTTAAGAGTTGTATTTTGACCTAGTCGGCCAGTGCTCATTTACATTTGTTTCTTACTTATCTTGCTGATGGAAGCAAGTGGTGAAAGAAAACAGGGAGAACTCTCATAGGGCCTCTGATCCTGCTCAGCTAACATTTAGCAGCAGCTGAAAGAGCACTGCAGATTTGGGAATTTGGCACTGGGGCAAGTCGCAAATTGAGTCCCAAGTCTCCGCACCCCTAAGACTCAACTCAAGCACAAGTCCTAGCATGTGCCTGTGGCAACTGCCCCCCCCCCCCAAAAAATCCTGATGGACAAGAGGGGTTTTGTGTAGCAGGTCTCAGAACAAAAGGGACTAAGCAAGATGGGAAGGGGTGGGACAGACAGCATGAAAACAGGGACAGAAGCAGCAAGCGGTAAGAGGGTTGCACACAGAAGCTGGGAGGCTTACCAATACAACCCAATCCTTTGCAGTTCTACGCAGAAGTAGTCCTATTTGCGTCAGCAATGAGACTTCCTCCTCCCATGTAATGGAGCCTGTAGGAGCCGTGAGGTTGGAAACTGATGTGTGATTGCAAGGAACCTCCTCCTGCCTTCTCCACCTCCCTGGCTTCTCCAGCCAATCCTAAGGCAAGAACCCCTTGGGCTCCTCCTTCTGCCCTCTCTCATCCAATCCGGATCCTTCAGAGGTGAACAAGAAGAGAGCCCGCTCCTGTCTCCACCCCACCCCCACTCCTACTTGATGCAACACATTAACCCCTGCCTCCTGGCTGGAACTGCCTCTTTTGCATGGCTCCACAAGGACTTTCACACTGCAGAAAAAGTAAGCAAGCATACCCAGACTCGCAGGTCTTCAGACTCAAGTTTTTATACACGAGTCAGTGCCCCAGGTTCTGGACACCATGACTCGTGACACACACGACATGTGTTTTGATGACTCAGCCACAAATCCTGAGACTTAACTCTGTTTCCCATCTCTGGTGCCCTGTACCTGTGCTTCAGCTTGGGATACAATGGCTCTCATGCAGAGTCCATAAGATGTGGATGACTACGTGAAAAGCCTTGAAGGGCTCGTTTGTTAATCCAATTCTCTATTTACCTATATTATTTTAAAACTGCATCCCTGTGTGTGCTAAGAAGCCAGAGAAGAGGAAAACGCAGCAAGAAAAACTGGACCCTGGTTCCCCCAAGCTCTCAAAACTGGGGTGGTACTGTACTCGGCCACCAGGGGATGTCTCCTTTAAACAGTAAGATATGAGATGAGTCAGATTTGATACTAGAATAAACTTCATCTCATCAATGCAGCCAAAAGGAGTTCAAACAAGTTGCCAAGTCTCATTGATGTCATTTATCGTAATTTGTCCAACAGGTAGTTTTCCTAATGTGATAACACAGCCAAAATTTAAAGGTGGTACATTTAATTTATTTTTGCTTTTCTGTGTATGTTCCAGAATTAATGCTTTTAAGTGGCTGCCTTTCTCTCTGAGCCAACTTAATGTCCTTGACTGGGACATCAAGGACATACTGGTGTACAATACTCCACATAATGTACACTTTCCCCACACATTTCCATTTAACTCCACTAGGAGCACTGTGTAGTGAATTATGCATATTTTGCTTTCTGGGCATGCTCTGTTTATAAGCATATTACATAGTACAGTTCCTTTTTAATATTTAGGTCTGCTTTAATTAGGAAAGTCATGATTTTCAGGGCCAAACACCATATTGCATTAAGCATGAAATTGGCTTGTGTGTTTGGCTTTTGTTTCCTCAATATCAGCTATGGAGACAAATCTGGATCAGGCCACCAGCCGGGTCAAAGGCAGACATCCCTGCTCTCGCCATGTCACGGTCCCAGTCCTAGCTGTTAGCAGCTGTTTAGGAAAAAGGCAAAACACACACACACAAGTCAGTGCTTATGATGGTATGTAGTTCGGCCCACATGGTCCTACTGACATCAAGCTTGTGCCTCTGCTTTCACATATGCGCTCCAACTTCCAGATATACTAATATAACAAAATTGGTACGTATCTTGGGGACCTTAAGCGCAATCCTGCTCCTTCTGCTTTGGAGATAGAACCAAGAGCTGAGAAAGAACTCCTCTGGAAGGGAATTGACCATGCCTTCTCCAATAGGAGGAGTTCACCTTTTCTTTTCCCCCAGCTTACTGTACAAGTACTAGTCTCCATTCCAACCTGAAAGAACTATTATCTAGCACCATTTTAAGCTCCAGAGAGCGCACTGGAAACTACAGTGTGTTAGCGAGGGAGCAGGGAACACACAGCAATTTGTGATTGACAGAATGCTGCCTTGCCCAGAGGGAACCCCCACCCTCCCCTTACCACCAATGTGGCAAAGAACAAAAATCCACATAGAATGCTATTAATACTGTGTAAGTCCTCTTGGAACAGTAATGATGCTGCTGAGTGTAGTCTAATATCTGCAGTACTGACAGCATAACTCAGAGAAATCCCCAGACTTTCTAAACATGAATGTCCACTGCTCTGAAATTCTGGTACTTTGTATTTTCAAAGAAAATTGCTATATTGGAGGGGGGGCAGTGACAAGGAGTTAGGATCTATGGAAGAGGACCCATGCAACTGTTTGGAAGTAATTTGAGGAAATTGAGTTAGGTGTGCATATTCATGATGTGCACATGGGGTCTTGTTCACATGTTACTTTCTAGGGAGAAACATCAGCTCCATATGGATCTCATATTCTCATACTCCCACCCCACCCACCCACCCCTTGCTGAAGGAAAAGATAACAAGCCAACTGCTCTGTTCTTTATTTATTTCAGTGCAGGACATCTCTGTCCCACAATCTCAAGTATTTTTTTTCAAGGTATAAGAGGATAGAAGAGAACAGTGTGTGCCCAGGTGTCTCGAGGAGTTTAGATTTATCCACAGAAAGTGATGAGTGAGCGGGGCAAAGGGTGGGATATTTCCATCTACAGGTTAACAGATGGACAGCCTGTCTTGTTTCAAAATCTTGAAAAGTCACTTTTGCAAAAACATGGCTGGAAACCTCTGATCTCTGCTGTTAAAACAATAACATCTAAACGATCTGTGTGACACACCTCCCACACACAGATCATGGCAACTAAAAAAAACTGATTTAAAAAGCCTTTGCTTTATGTTCATACCTCATTTGCAACAATGGTCTGCTGGTTTTAAGAGAAATAATTTTTTTTAAAAAAAGCATTTAAAGATCTAATGAGCATGAGTGCTGTTGCAACTAAAAATGGCTAATCAGGATTTAAAACAACAACAATTTGGGAACAATAAAAATGGGTCCTGTATTGAGAGACTTTATGCCAAGTCCTAGCAAGAAGAAAATTTTGTGGGCATGTCGTAAGTCCTTGAAAATGAGCATTTGCAATTGAAAATGCCAACAAATCCTTAATTATAGTATGAATAGCAGGTACTGTAATAGAGCCTACATATTTTCCCTTTGATCAGTATTTATAGAATGCATTAAAATCATCTTACAGGCATGCACATGCCTCCATAAATGAGGTGGGAGTTATACATTTTTAAAAAGGAAAAATAGATAATATCGTCTGTTGTTTTTTTAACCAATAAGATTTACCTCCTGCTGTTCCAGGCAGCATACTAACCAGAAGTTTGGGCATTGACTAATGCTTTTACTCTTCAAGTTTGTATAAAAGGTTGAAGTTCAGTGTGGTGCAGTGCAGCATTCCAAAGATCTGCTCCCTCTTTAGGCAGGCGATTAATCACATGATCAATAGACCATATGATTAGGCACTAATAGGTGATAGGAAAAGAGAATAAACAACTATAAATTTGCTTTGTACCCTGTAATCCAAGTGTAAGAGAGGTCAGATAACGGCCACAGAAGGTCATGTTGCCTACGGAGCCCATATGGGAAAGATGGAAGATACATACATTTTTAAATATCTTCAATTACTGGTGTGCTGTTGAGGATAGAGGTGTACTGAGTTCAGTTGCTCCTCCATTATTGCAGAGCATGTGTGCATAGGCTTCTGTACTTCCCCCAAATAGACCTATCTTTAAAAATACAGATATCTGGAAAAGATTTATTGTTGAAGTAAATATGCATTAAAAACCACTGCCAACATTTGTGTTACACTTTCAATACTCTTGAGATGCTTATTTCAGTTCGTTCAGATTGTTAAAATGTTCCTATGATACTGAAGTGAAACAAGTTTCATTCATTTCAATGAATTACGATAAAATACTTGTATACGTTCCAATTGTAAAGAAAAACTGGCTTCCAGTACCCTTCAACTAGTTGTGTAGACAAAGTTGTAGGTGGAATTAGCTGTGTTGTTGTTGTTGTTGTTGTTGTTGTTTACTTCGACAGTTTTTATAGCTGGAGTTCTGTTGCTGTTTCTAAAGGTACCACAAATTCCCAAATATCAAGCCAGGATGTTTGAAATGAAAGCTGGATTTCAAAAGGGTCATAAATCTCAGTTGTTTACCCCTCTCCCCAGACCTCATTCCCCAGGCTTCTTTTCTAACATTGCTCTATCTCTCCTATTTCTTCCTTTTATAAAATAAATTGCTTGAATAAAATTCAAACCAGGTTTACAGTAAATGCATTCTTTGTCTACTGGCTGGGGGGCGGGGAGGGAGAGAGAGAGAGAGAGAAGGGTCTTCACTTCCTGTCTACCCAATATAAAAGCAACACAACTACAAAATGATCAAATTTGAGCAAAAAGCTTTTCTTTTATTATGGTGAGATTTAAATTCCCATTAGTGAAAATTAAAGCTGTAGGACTGTGTAATAGACATGATCCATTGAAATGAATGGGTCTTATTTATGATTAACCACTGCTGATTCTCATTAATCTGCATCACAGGAAATAACTACAACAATTACAGTACTTATGTCAAGAGACATTTTTGGAAGTGTAATGGGTTGTCCTCAGAAATTTCCTTTGCAAAGATAGACACCATGCATTAGGTACAAGCAACTCAATTCAGTTTAGCTGCAAATGAGTTCTGCCTCCCGAAATATCAAATTAAAAATAATATTTTGATGATGTTAAACCTGGGGTGGCTTCCTCTTGGCTGTTTTCTTCTGTTCTTTTTGCTCCCTACATTCAGGGACAATTCTGCGAGGAGTAGTTATTCCCATAACAGTACCACTGTGATGAAAAAAGCCACTGAGGCTCTTAAAGGGACCATAGTCACCTCAAAATCTGAATCTGCCAGTCCTACCAACTGACCTGACATGCTGATATTGAACTCAAATGAAACAAAAATTGACGCAGGCTATGAAATGAGATGCTCATTTGTGCAAATATCCCTCACTTGCAATTGTTTCTCATTATGAATCCCTTATTAACAATGTAATTTTCAAAGCCCTCTTCAGGATTTCAATTAAATGTATGGAAAGGGAGGGCATGCTGGCCAGTCCCAATGCACACCATAGACACACTCTGGGTTTCCCAGTATTTGATGCTCACCCACAGAAGTGATCACTGGATGCAAGGAGAGTGTCTTCACATGTTCTGAAACTCTGAATGGCCAGATTTCCAGAATGCAGGAAGAAACTTCCCAGGTTCAGTGCTTGCCTCTGCAGATAAGCACTGAATGCGGAGGTGTCCAGAAGACAAGACACCAGAGTAAGTTGGTGCAAGGCACATGGCTAGCTGGTATTTTCTGCTCCCCACATTCAGCCTGAACACAGAAATAATGTCTAACGAGGGTTAGACGCAAAACTGGACACATCCTTGTTCTGATACTTCTTGGAACAAACAGGCATTAAGTTCTCTTCTTTCTATCTCTAATTCAACCAATGTGAGTATGTTACATTGCTAGACAAGTCTAGCAGTGGCCCAAGTGTAGAAACTTTGCAAATATCTGATGCGACTCTAAACAAAACACTTTGTTTCACCAAGGGCCCAGTCCAAAGGCCCTTACTGCAGGCGGTACATGTGTACTGCCAGCTAGAAGTGTTGCGAACGTGTAGTACAGCACATTCTTGACATCATACAAGCAACCACCATTCAGGCTGGGCCAGCGTTAATTAGCACCCAGCCTCACCGCCAAGGGGGAGGCTGGCCGTCGCTATAGCAACACCAGCAAAGGTGTTTGGGGTGGGCGGAGGCAGGAAGTGGACAGAACTGGATGGGGGGAGGATCAGGCCCATGACGGGAGGGAGAAGGCTGTAGAATCTGCTGCTGCATCCTGAACCCCATCCGGAGCCAGGCGGCCTGACACTCCTCAGCTGACACTCCTCACCTGATCAAATGCGGGCACAGAGCTGAGAAGTCCCATTGCTGCTATACTAGTTGCAGTCTCATTCTGCTGTCTTCCCGGGAGAAGGGAACAAATACTCCTTTTCCCTGAGGAGATCTCCGGCAGTATCCCGGCAGGGCCAGGATCCAGCTGTCGCCATTTCAGTGCCATTGGAGCCCTGAACATTGCTGGGTTGAGGATTGGGCTGCCCAATCTATGATTTGAACTTACAGAAGAAGGCATTATGCAATCAACATTGTTAGCCACATTAAAGCCACCAGCCCAATGAATTGAGGGCTTAAATACATCTGAATACAATGGAGCAACCTCCTGATAGGAAGGCAAGTACTATTGTTCAAAACCATAAGCTTTAGGAGTAGAATGCCTTAATGGCATAGCCATCGTGCCTCCTCCTTAACAGCCTTATCATGAGCTTTGGAAGTAACAAGAACAATATTTTGTGCTGTATATTTTTAGTACAGAACTCTCAGCATTGCACTTTCCATGACCTTTGTAGTTCAGACCTCCCTGGTAATGGTGTCAATTCCACCTTCAATAAAAGTCACAGTAAACAGTGTGTCAAAGTTAGACAAATGGCATTAACTTTGTGCGCACTCAGACAAGAGTCACTTCAAACAAATCTGTAGGGCAATTACTTGGGGAAAGAAAGAAGCAGCTCTGAATAGGAAGTGAAAACTTTCATGGCATTTAGTGGAATTGTACAGGGGAAGTTTAAACAGCCAACCGGGGGGGGGGGGGTAGCTATCCTGCAGGAAGTTTGCTTCTACTGTAACTTCCTGCAAAGAACAGCTTCGGAAGTCTTTAATAGCCGTGTGGTCAGGCTCTCCCATTCTAACAACATCATTAATGCTCTGGCAGAGCATCTATTTGATGCTAACTCAGAGAATGCCACCAGCTAGTAAAATACTATCATTGCTTCCTGCATGTAATGGGTTGTCCTCAGAAATCTCCTTTGCAAAGATACCAAACACTAGGTACATGCAACTCAATTCAATTTAGCTGCAAATGAGTTCTTCTATCAAATTAAAAATAATACTTTGATGATGTGTTTGGTCACCTCAGCATTTGTTCAACAATTGGTCATTGCTGCTATCAACTCAGATAGCACATGGCAGCAGTCTCAGTGAGTACTTTTTAAATCAAATAGCAACATAAAATCCCTCTTTATAACCAACACTTCAACATCCGAGTAGCACTCTCCAAACTAATTCCAGTTATGCCAGTTATTACAACGATCATACTTATTGGACACTGCTGTACTTTGTTCAGACACAAGCTGAGTCCTTAATTTAATACCCCTGTAGAATTCATGCACGCCAGCCCAATGTGCCACAGCACATCTGTGTTTTCACAGCCTCTTGGTAATCAAGATTCAATCATTAATAACTGAAAATATGCAATAGGAAACAACACAAATATCAGCATATATATTTTGACTATAGCTAACTTCTCTCAGCTGTTAACAAATGCCTTTCTGAGTAAAGTACTAGAACTAGCGTGTAGCATATCTCATTTCCTGTGATTATACTGAAGACGTGAAAAAATATGCACATGCTCTTCTAGAACAGTGACATTTATTTAATTAATATCGTTCCTCTCTTCTTGCCTCAACTCACACAATAAGCCTGTATTCAAAGCAAGGCATGAATAATTCAGAATTTAAAACCTCATTATTACAAAAGATGTCAAGTTCACACACTGTCAACACTAATAAACCCTCCAACTTCCTAAAACCAAGACCTCCCTCAACACGCTGTTCACTCCATCAAAAAAGCCAGGAGCGGACACAGGACTGGATGGTCCACACAGTGAGCAGTGAATGCCAGCAAACTCAGCTTTATGTTGGACTGGGAGGGCGTTCTTCGGGAAATTAAGACCTCCCACCATAAGAAACACTCCGTCCCACAAGAAGAGCTGTCAATTCAAGTGTTCCTGATGAAACACAACAACCAGAATAAAGGACAATAAGGAGGGTAGGTGCATAATCAATGTACAACTTTCACAACAGTAATCATCATAATGTATTATTGTGGCTGCATCAAAAGACCAAAGGCCATAGAGAACTGAAGCACTGGCTCACCTCCTCACAAACATGCTTTTGAAAATCCCCTCTAAAAATGGCATGTAGACAAAGAAACAGCAGGAATCCCCAAGTGCATTCTCCAATTCACTACTGTCAGGCATTGTTGTGTAATTCTGGTGATACCTATGAATTCTTCTGAGCATGGAGATGGGTGGCACTCTCCCTAACATGCCACTAAAACCTCTCTGTGCCTCAGAAAACAGGAAAGAGCAGTTGTCATTGTTTTCAAAACTTGTTTAAGGGCCCAAGCTTAGCCAACTTTCCAGCAAACATACAGCTGCAATATAAGGCCAACGTAAAGAAACAAAAGTTACCTTAAGGAAGCTTCCATGACTGCCCCCCCCACAGCAGGATGCCCCCCACGCCTCATTGGCACGGCTGCATCAGTGCTGAAAAGTTAGATAGGAGTGGGACCTAAGGCTCAGTGCGTATTATTATGATTATGATTATGAGTAGTAGTAGTAGTAGTAGTAGTAGTAGTAATATGTGCCATACTCACAATGAGCAAAGGGAAAGTGAGGAAAAGCAAAGGAATAAGATTGCCAAATGGAAAAGAAATGAGAGAATTGTCCCCAGAAGAAAGCTACAAATACTTGGGAATACTGCAGGCTGAGAACATCAAACACAAGGAAGTAAAGGCCCGAATCAGTGGAGAATACCTAAAAAGGATTAGAAGAATACTGAAAGCAAGGCTAAATTGTGGAATTACCATAAAAGCCCTTAACACTTGGGCAGTACCAGTCATTCTATATACAGCAGGAATCGTACACTGGACCCAAGCTGAACTGGATGTTTTAGATCGGAAAATAATGACTATGAACTGCGCCCTGCACCCAAGAAGTGATGTCAACACGCTGTACTTGCCCAGAGGTGAAGGTGATAGAGGATTACTACAAGTTAAGCAGACAGTGGAACAAGAGAAAAGAGGCCTGGCAGATTATATTAAAGAATCAAAGGAAGAAATGCTGATGGAAGTAGGAAAAGCAGGGTTGTTGAAGGTGAAGGAGTCAAGAAAAGATTACAGGAAAGAAGTGATAGCACGCAGAGAAGGATGGCCCAATAAGGCACTGCATGGCCAATACCTGAAAAATATTGCAGGGAAAGTGGATGATGAAGAGACCTGGAGATGGCTGAAGAACGGTACTTTAAAGAAAGAAACAGAAGGCCTCATTTCAGCAACGCAAGAACAGGCATTGCGAACAAATGTGATAAAAACCAGGATTGAAAAATCACACAATGAAGCGAAATGCCGATTATGCAAAGAATATGATGAAACAGTTGAACACTTAATCTGTGGATGCCAGAAAATATTACAAACTGATTACTTGGAGAGGCACAATAAAGTGGCAGGGTTAGTGCACTGGAACATTTGTAAAAAGTACCATCTTCCAGTGGCACGAAAATGGTGGGACCATAAGCTGGAAAACATCATGGAAAATGAGTGTGCAAAAGTATTATGGGATTTTAGGAGACAGACAGATAAACACCTGAAACATACAATAATAGAGGTAGCAATACTAGGAGATGCACGAGTGGAAGAAAAGGAATTTGAAAAGATCACCAAATACAAGGATCTGTAAATTGAAATAGAACAGCTATGGAAAAAAGTCACCATTGTGCCAATTGTAATCGGGGCATTGTAATAGGGGCACTTAAGCAATCAAGTACTGCTACATTCAGATGAAACTTTCATAGTCCAGTCTTTCTTTCTGGCCGCACAATTGCTTTCATGCCGGCTGATAAACGGCTTCTTTGCTCTTACCAAAGGAACAGCTGGCCCAGCACAACTCCTTTCTCACAGGCAGCTGGAGACAGCTGCCTTATCAGTCGTGTTCTCAGGGTCTACTGCCCATGGAAGCTTCCGGTGTTCTCAAACTGGCAACCTTCAGATCTTATCTTCAGGCATAATGGCAATTAAACCCTCTCAACTAGACCTCCTGCCCTCAACTAGATTTCCTGCCCAAGCCCAGATCTGAGCTATACAAACCCAGATAACCCAGATCAGTACAGGAGAGGAAGAGGAGGCTTGCCCCCACAACTGCATCGGGTCTCAGCAGTTCTTGGAACATTGCCAAATGTTAGCATGGGGCCAGAGAGATTATTCCAGTCATTCCAACTCCAAAGAGGGTCTGGATTCCTCTGCCAGAGAAATGGCTGGTTATCCAAAGGGGCAAAGATCTGTAGAACTTTGCCCAACACACATGACTTAAGAATCCTTTCAGCTTAATCAGAATCTTTTATCAACACTGGAAAAACATATTCATTCCCCAACTGCTCCAAATGTCCTCTTTTCTAAGCTCAAATCAGTGCATGATGCAGAAACATAATTAATTCTACCAAAAATCTAGAAGACGTTTACTTGGCGATATCCTGCTAGGTCAGTGGTTCCCAACCTTGTTTGCACTGGAAAGCCCCTTTCTAACCCCCAGACCTATAGACCCCCAAGACCTATAGCTGGAAGTGATGTAATTAAGCAGGAAGTGAATGATCATTATTTTTAATAAATCACACTTTTTGAAAGTTGAAAGAACTCCACATCCTTTTTATAATATTTTGAATGTTTTGTATCTAAGTGCACAATCCTAACCTGGAGTTAGGCCAGCAAAGTTTGGCCAGCCACAAGGGCCACCGTAAAGCACATTGGACCACCCTTGACGTCAGGAACGATGGCACACATTTGTGTGCTGGCCTCTCTGACTCCAAGAGTAGTCCAAACATACTTTACAGTGTTCCACGTGCAGGCCAAACTTTGCTGGCCTAACTGTGCTGGCCTAACTCTAGGTTAGGATTGCGCTCTAAGTGTAGTTTGAGTTCAGTGATTGATTCAGCACTGAGAACAACATTGCACAGTGGCTTCTCTATGCTGATCAAAACCAAATTGTAGATAGTCTTCAGAGTATTTACTTTTCTCTTCCCCATGTGCTGAAACTCACTTAAGCATGACATTCCCACTTGGAAAAAGACTTGGGAAAGACTTCATCGACACATACGCATACACCAAGATGAGCCCATAGCAAGGCTAACTTCCCTCGCAGCTATAAGCATTGAGGAAATGGCAGTTCAATCCCTAGCCTCCTCCGTAGCCAAAATGAAGCTTCCAAGGTGGTGGTGCCCAGCTTTTTAAGATGGCTGCCCCACGCTCTTCACAACCCCCTGAAAATAGTTTTACCATACATCAAGTGTTATAATCTATAACCACAGCAATATGTGCAGTACAAGTATATACACTGTCTGATCAAAATTTGTGGTTGCCATTAACCTTCCACTCAGGCAGCCAGGACTCCTGATCAGCTTTGAAGGTATCTCAATTATAAACACTTCTCACTGGTTCCATGTACCTCCAATGTCCAGGGCAGGTTCAGAACAAATCCTTACTCTTCTTTCAAGTACTAGGCTTGAGAGAAATGGGAATTTTCTCTGGCATCCTGCTGAGCTTCAGGAGTTCTCTGAAGCAATTATATTTCTGATGATGTCACCCTGTTAGCATCTAATGCAAGTCACCTGAGTACATTGCGAAGAATCCTTCTTGGTATTCACTGATGCTTCTGACAAATCAGTCACAACTCTCCCTTCTCTCTACAGTCAAATTGGAATTATTTTTAAACAGAAAGATAATTTTTTTTGTCTTCCACTGCAGTTTTTCATGGTACTTGATTAGGTGTGGACTAGCAGACATTTTTAATGGGCCAGTTAAGCCTTTCAAGCATTCATGACTGGGTTAATAGTGTGTATCCTTCAAGGTGATGGCTTATAGGTCAGTGTTTTCAGCTGCAGGTGAAGGAAATAAAATAAATTAAAAATCAGCAGGGGATGAACCCTGATCCATCAAGGTCTAAGTGCTTCTGAACAAGATATAAACATTTTCAGTTCTCATTAAGGTTAATGAGACTATGTGTCCTCTTTTAGGATCAATTCCTGTATTGTTTTGAACTGCAAGCTTCCCAAGCAGTTACCTGAACCAGTAAATCACTATCTACCTAATTCCAAGTAGAAATCAGTAAGAATTATGGGAAAATAAAAAGGAAGGATGAGCTGCTGTGACACCAGCTGCTTCTATGACACAAAGGTCTTGTGCCGTTTTCAAATGAAAGGCCAGTCACATAAAAAATTATTTCACTGAGCACAGGGAAAATATCATTTGGGAGACCACATTCCGTGTTTGGACTACATTTCAAAAAGGATGTTGATAAATTTGAAAGCTGTAGAATTGGTTGATGAGTATGATTAAAAAGTCCAGAAGGCAAGGCTATACAAGGAAAAACTGAAGGAACCCGGTTAAGCACCCAGACTGTGATCAAGCTTTTTAAGCGGTTTTTATTAAAGAACACAAGAAGAGCCCTGCTGGATCAGGCCAAAGGCCCACCTAGTCCAGCTTCCTGTATTTCACAGCGGCCCGCCAGGTGCCCCAGGGAGGCACGAGACAACAAGATGTTTGCATCCTTTTGCCACTCCCTTGTACCCAGTACTCTGAAGTAGCCTACTACTAATGTAAGGAGGTTGCACAATCCATCATGGCCTATAGCGATGGACTTTTCTTCCAGAAATCCGTCCAATCCCCTCTTAAAGGCATCAAGATCAGATGCCATCACCACCTCCTGTGGCAAAGAGTTCCACAGATTAACTACCCGCTAGGTAAAAAAGTATTTCCTTTTATCTGTTTTAACTCTCCCAACCCTCAGTTTGAACGGATGTCCCCTGGTTCTGGTGTTTTGAGAGAGGGAAAAGAATATCCCTCTATCAACTCTATCCCTTCCGTGCATAATTTTGTATGTCTCAATCATGTCCTCTCTCAGGCACCTTTTTTCTAGGCTGAAGAGCCTCAAACGCTGCAGTCTTTCTTCATAAGGGAGGTGCCCCAGCCTCGTAATCATTTTCGTCGCTCTTTTCTGCACCTTTTCCAACTCCACTAAGTCCTTTTTGAGGTGCGGCGACCAGAACTGCATATTCCAGGTGTGGCCTTACCATCGATCTGTACAATAGCATGATAATATTGGCTGTTTTATTCTCAACCCCTTTTTTAATGACCCCAAGCATGGAATTGGCCTTCTTAATTGCTGCCGCACACTGGGTGGATACCTTCATTGAATTGTCCACCAGCACCCCAAGTTCTCTCTCTTGAGCTGTCACAGACAGCTCAGAACCCATAAGCCTATAGGATCTTCTTATGTTCTTATGTTCTTATTAGATTGGCGAGGCTGGCGGGCCTGTGCCAAATCCAGCATATCTTAAGTGCACTGGGGAGCCTCCCTGGGGCATAGGCATGTTTCTCCCCTTGCGCCAGGGGAGACTCCAGCCGCCCCATGGGGTTCCTCAGATCTGTGCCTGCTAGTTAGCACTGAGGAAGACGTGCAACCAAAATTGTTGCTGTGCGGCCTCCCAAAGGGGCCTTGGATGGCCTAATGGCCGCATCCCAAGCAGACCCACCACTATTGGTAGTATCAAAGCAGGATCCTGATGCTAAGCAGGATCAGCCTTGGATTGGCCTTGGATTGACCAGAAGTCACTGACAGAGCTTGTGGAGGAATGGGAGGAGTGTGGAGGAGTCAGCTGACAAAAGAACTGGCCACGGTGTGATCTGTGGGAGACTGTGAAGGCTCAGAATGTATAAGAGTGCAGCCAGGATCATGACCACACATTGAAAGGGAAACATCTGAAGAAATTGAGGGTTCTGTGAATGTACATAGAACAATAATTGTAAAAACCCCAATTGAAAAATGGGGTTTATGAACAGCCTGCCCATGTAAACCACCTTGAGTCCAGTGAAATCTGGAGAAAGGTGGTATAAAAATACATCAAATAAATAATAATAATAAATAATAAAGGCAGGATATAAATATATTAAATAACCATTATACAATATTCTACAGCATATTTTGCAGTCAAGTTTTAATAAAAATTATTCAGTGGTCTGCTGGGTAAACTGGCCCACATGAACAAGATAAAAATTGATTGTTCCTGCACAAAATTACTTGGAGATTCACCATTGGCTTGAGCCAAACAATGTGCATCTAGTAGCCAGTGCCTTCGGAGCCTCACAGGAAACTTAAGTGATAGTCAAAAGTTTTCAGTAATTAAGAAAAAAAAGCTGTAGACAAGCAGGAATTGACATGATAAAAAAAGCTTTATAAATTCTTTGCAGCGTAACGCCATTTAGTTCAAAACTGAAAAGCGTTCAAATGCCTAGGTACTGGCATCTAAATTCTAGGTGACTGGATGACAAGCTCTGAAAAGGGTGGAGGAAGCACAGACAGTTTTCAAAAGGATCACAAAAGAAAATTAGGGGAAAAACCAGTTATTCACTATACATGTTAAGGTAACAACAAGAAGCCAAGAGAGTAACCTTCCATTTTAAGATTGTAACTTTGAATGCTTTTGTAGGTTCTCAAAGAAGCCGATCGATAGTGAAAAGCACCATACCCAGAGCAACTACATAACAGCCTCCCTTAGAGGTGCAAGAAAATTTCAAAAAGGCATTTGGCAAGGATGTTTTAGGTATATGGTATCAAACTGCTCAGAATTTTGAAATATGGGAGCATATTTCATAGTGTATGGTTGTATGAAAAATGCTTTACGTGCAACAGTTCTGGCCTATAATGTATAGGTGCCATTAACTGATGACATGACTATATTAACCTAATTCATAATTTTACATGATGGCATACCAAGAACCTCTATGGTCTTCTAGGCTACAGTTACTCAAAATTCCTTGGGCCTGCACCATTACCCCGAGACGACTGCCGGCAGTGTCCCGGTGCCCTTAGGATAAAGCGCCATTTTGGCACTGCTGCAGCCATGGACGCTGAGAAGTTTAGGATTGGGCGATTAGTCTGGTTGGATGTTTAGTGTGCGGTTTAACTATAATTATCAAAAGAATCATCATGCATCTTTGTGCCTGTACCGGTGCTGTAGGGCAAAAAAAGAAAGATGTATACCTATCTTACATCCACAATAAGCCAGATGACATGCAGAATTTCTATCTGGACAGGATAAGAAGACATCAGGAGTGCAAAAGATCCAGATCTAGAACTTGGCACATATCGAATTCACTGTCTTTGCAACTCTTTTATATTGCCAATGAAGAATATAGCAAATAGTGGCGCATGCGCATGAGCACATGTATGTACACACACACCAAAAAAAAAAATTGTGGAGGTGCAAGCTGTAAGATTATATTCCCTGTGGTAAAAGGAAAACCTTTAACGAATCATACAGGAAAACATGCAGTGCAATCTCAGACATGCCTGTTCAGAAGTATATTCCACTTTAAAGTTAAGGAGGCTTACTCCCTGGAAAATATGGTCAGAACTGCAGTCTAAATGTGATACTAATAATTTTTTTCAGCAGGAGTTATACAGGTCATGTACATCATGCGAAAGACTGGAATGGATGATTCACAAGCTGGAATCAAGATTGCTGGGAGAAATATCAACAACCTCAGATATGCAGATGATACCTTTCTAATGGCAGAAAGTGAGGAAGACTAAAGAACCTTCTGATGAGGGTGAAAGAGGAAAGTGCCAAAATTGGCTTGAAGCTCAACAATAAAAAAAAAACTAAGATCATGGCAACCACTCCCATCACTTCCTGGCAAATAGAAGGGGAAGAAACAGAAGAAGTATCAGACTTTATTTTCCTGGGCTCCAAGATCACCGCAGATGGTGATTGCAGCCATGAAATTAAAAGACGCTTGCTTCTTGCAAGCTATGCTTCTTGCTTGCATAGGAAAGCTATGGCGAACCTAGACAACTTAATAAAAAACCGAGATATCACCCTGCCAACAAAGGTTCGCATAGTCAAAGCTATGGTTTTCCCAGTAGCAATGTATGGCTGTATCATGAATGAAAGGGGGGTTGTAACCTCTGATCCCCCTACTCACTCACTTGGTTTGAACCTGCAGCTTAGTGGGAAATACCTTGGTAGGTTAAATCCGCTGCGACCAGCCCAGGTATCAGGTTACCAGAGGAGTTTCCTGGACTAAACTCTTCTCCACTGGAATCCAGAACAAGGCAGTTGGATTTATGAAAAACATTTTATTAACAGTTTGCTAACCATAAAAGGGGTTGTAAAACACGGCCTAGGAAGATACAGAACAAAATAACTGTATACCTGATGGGGTCTTGCTCCCACTCAGATCCTTTCTCAATTTCCTCACTGCTAGGCCTCTCCCAGCAGCAACCCCTCTGTCTCCTGCGGCTCCAGAGCGGCTCTCCCTGCGACCATTTTGTAGTGAAGCCAGCAGGAAAGAGAGCGAGGGACTCTGCTGGTCCCAGGATCCTTAGCTGGAAAAATAACTGATTGGTTGGCAACCTTGACACGTGATCTGTTCCTTCTACCTCTCCCCAGCTGGGACATCCTTAGAGTAACAGATCAGGCCCTTGAAAATGCACTTTAACCAAGTAAGTAAACAGAAAATATAAAACAGAAATAGGTATATGAAACATAACTGTTCCATCACAGGCTGTGAGAGCTGGACCATAAGAAAGGCAGAGCGCTGAAGAATAGATGCTTTCGAATTATGGTGTTGGAGAAGACTCTTGAGAGTCCCCTGGACTGCAAGGAGATCCAATCGGTCAATCCTACAGGAAGTCAAGCCTGATCGTTCCCTGGAAGGACAAATAATGAAGCTGAAACTCAAATACTTCGGCCACCTCATGAGAAGAGAGGACTCTTTAGAAAAGACCCTCATGCTGGGAAAGATCGAAGGCAAAAGGAGAAGGGGCGGCAGAGGATGAAATGGTTAGATAGTGTCACCGAAGCAATGAACATGAAATTGGTTGCACTCCGGAAGCTAGTGGAGGACAAGGAGGCCTGGCATGCTGTGGTCCATGGGGTTGCGAAGAGTTGGACACAACTTGGCGACTGAAACAAGTCATGAAACTAAATAAAATCTGTTGTACCAAGTTAAACATAGAGAAGCGCAAACATTGTGCTACAGCATGTTTGAAACATGTATAAAACATGCATTGTTAAATAATCGAAGGTAGCCATGCTCTGAACATCTTTACTTAAGTCTCTAGAAAGATACTGGCAATCAAAATATAAAACAGTGGGCTAGATAGTCCAATTCTGCATGACAGTTTCTTATAAAGAATCTTTACATCATGATGAATTTCGCATACTGTATTTTATTTTTCTTTTAAAAATAGCTTCATTCATGTTGAAAGTTTGAGTTTTATGTAAGGCATTGTTACCCAGCCTGAGACTTTGTGCTAGGACAAGATCAATGGAGAAATAAATTTAATAACTTACAATCAATGGGCACCCTAAATTGGTCTGCAACCGTAATCAAGTCCATTGCATCTCATAAACAACTGAGGAGGTTTGGGTTTTCGGTACAGTGCAGCGCAGATTCATTTGCAGACAGTATCAGCAAGTAAGCAGTGAGTAATGTCAAGGTTTTTATTACTGATGCTTCAGCAAATTGCCTATGGATCCTCAGAGGATCGATTCATCATTTCAGATTGTCAACCCAACACCAGGCTAAAGGTTTTCTCCATCCTCCTGCTAGACACAAATGATTTCAGGGGCATATTGCCAAGGAAAGTGGCAGATAAAGGAGGAAGGCTTCTGCTGTGTGGAGGATAAACCTCAGAGTTTGGTGGATGCAATCAAATGCAGCTGCTTCTATGGCAGCATATGGTTAAGTAAATCACGCCTGAGGGTAGGCTGGATGGGAAGCTGCCAAACCTCTTTAGAATGGGTACACAGATTATTAAACCGTCTTACTGCCAGGCAGGCCACATGAAGAAGCTCGTTGAGCTTCATGAGACCCCGTGTGGTGGCCTCCCATAAACTAAACCTTGCTTAGACAGTACCACACAATTAAGACAAATTGTGCGGCTTAAGACCAGGCTACAGCATTGCCAATTGCCTTATCTGGAAGCGCTACTCAAGAATGAAATAATATGTAACTGTTTCTGTGAGAAACAAGGCTTGGGACGCAGCTTTCTGTGATCAATATGCCAGCAGCTGCTGCCAGGGCACCCAGTTTCCTAAAGGGGGGGGGGAACAAAACCTTTATATCCTATTTTCATTCTGATAGGAAGACAATGAATGTGTTTACTAAGTAATGCAGACACTCTGAGTCACTGTGTGTCAAGTTCCATTTGAATCACGGATGTGTTTCTTGCAATATCAAATATATTAATTTTGAAATGTTTAGTTCTCCACAAAATATACTATATATACAAAACAGGGTCATCTATTATGACCAAAACCATCTGCACAACGTTTTGGGTCAAAATACAGGGTCCTTCCCTTTAAACTGAACTTTTAACAGAATAGCTGAGAACTACTTGAAAAATTGGGGTGGAATTAGACCATGTAATTACCAGAGATGGGCTGGATTGGCGAGACCGCGCTTGAGTTGCGAGTCATTTGCAAGTCTCCACCCGCCGCAACTTTCCCAATTTTGACTGGAGTACAGGAGAGCAAGCGGGCATAGCTGCTCCAGTCTTGCAGCATGGGAATGCAATGGAAAATTAGCTACAAGACTGGGTGCATCCCGCCTCTGCCCAGCTTTCCCTGCCTGCTCCTCACCGTTCTTGGGATTCTCAAAACCACTTTTTCCTATGGCCAGAAAGCTACCCCTCGCTTGGACTCTTCCCTTTCCTATCCCTCATCCAGAGAGAAAAAATAGGCAACCCATCCTGCATCCAATGGAGCATCAATTCCTTCAGAGAATGACAATAGCAGCTGCTCCTGCCTCCCTCCCCTGTGAGCTGGCTGGACTCACCTTTCTCCTCCTTCCGCCTCATGTTCCTCCCCCTTCATGTTCCTCCTCTCCATGTCTCCCAATGACTCAATGCAGCTAGCTACCCAAAACAAAAATATTAACCCTTCCTACTCCCCTCACCCCCCGCCCAGTTCCTGTCTCTTAACCTACCCTGCTACAGCTTGCACAGGTCTGAATTCCAGCTTTTGGATTATTGCACAAGATATTTCACACAATGAGGAAGCGGCAAAAAAGTATGCAAACACACCCAGATCGGTAGGGAAAATACACATCTTAGTGACTCAAGTTTTTCCGATTCATAACTCATTTCCAAGGCAGTGTGCCCGAGTCACGTCTGAGTCGTTGACTTAAGTGTACGTAAGTCAGTGAAAAACGCATGATTTTGCAACTTGAACTCAGGTCACGTGACTAGAAATTGGTACATCCCTGGAAATTATATCACCATACTAACTGCATACTTTGTAACATATAAGATTGTAAATTCCAATCACAGAAAGTTCTATTGTTCAGAACACTGTAAAGTCTCACAGTACAACATGCCCTTGCCTGCAGTAGATGTTTAATCTAAATTATGCCGAGATCAGTTAGCAAATATGGCAAATCAAAACAAGAAAGTCAGGAGTGACTTTAAGGTAACAATATGTGAATACAGAGAATTAGTCTTTGCATCCTAGATCAAGGTAGGTGAAGGATTATTAATCTGGAAATCTTAAAATCTGTATGGTCCTGGTTGGAGTACAAATGGTGCAATATTAATAATCAGTAGAGAACCAAACTTACAGCCCAGTCCTAACCAGTGTGGTGCAGTGGGGTCACTCGGTTCAGTGGGACTATTCGGAAAAGTCCAGCACAAGTCTGAGAAGCCCTATGTCGGACTTTGAAGCCCAAAAGGGGGAGCAGGATTAGGCATGTGCCAGCATCATCAATCCCACCCCATCCTGGGCCCAATCTGCCCCATCTCCACCCTCCCCCAGCCCCTGCATGGCCCAGCTGTTGCTTACCTGCTCCACTGAGCATGCAGCCAGGCTCCAGTGCCAGCCTTCCTGCTGGCACTGCTTACTCGCCAGTGTCACAACGTGCTTTGCGACACCCTAGGCAGCAATTGCTGCACCAGGGTAAATTAAGGTTAGGATTGTGCCGTTTAGGTTTTATTAAAGAGAAAAACAATGTTTACAAACCTTACTTATGCACTTACACAATAATTGTGAAAACGTGCAAGCAATTTCTGGGAACTGAAAAAGTTGAATAGCGGAGAAAGTCTGTATGGGACTTTTAGTGGTGGAATGTCTGAATCCTACCCAGCTGTTTTTCTCTCTGAACAGGAATTCTCAATAGGAATTTGCATATAATTTACTATGCAGAATCTGCTTGAACAGCAACTTCCAATAACACATCCTCTGTGTGAGGGGTGGGGGTAGGGGGTGTTTTTTCTATATACTTTATTTGTATAGGTGCTTGATCCCTTGATTCCTAAAGGAACAGGGACCGAAATGTTCTAGCCCTTCGGCACAGAAACTTTTGTTCCCAAGCTATTTGCAATCTTGCTCCTGCAAGCATTGACACATATGCATAACTTCAGTTATGTGAGAAGTCCCTCAGGCGTCACTGGAGAGCAAGCGCAAAAGAAATACGGTTCAAAAGCAACAGGCAAGAAGGCACTTGGAACACAGCTACAGGAACTTGGTTCTACACTTGGTTGACGCACAATCAGAGTGATTCAACCATTTTGTTCTCTAGGCCCTTTACCTATATCATCTCACTGACCCTTTTCTATTTTGTACCTCAGACTTCAATCTGCAGTTACAGCTGTAGTTAATAGCACTCTAGAAAATTTAAAACAAATTTTGACCTTGTTTGGAAGGGAAACAGTGTTTGTAATTTGCAAGTATAGTACAGTGCACATTGTCAGGGTTGTAGTTTAGCATGTTTACATACACATTGTGTCAGCAGAAACAATTCCTTACCACGGAAAGATGGTTGCATGTGCAAGAAATAAATAGCTTTTGACATACCAGTTAATTACATCAGTTAGCTAGTATCACACATGCATGAATGCTGTGCTAATGAAAACACTTCATTGCACAAAATGGAACAGATCAAGCTGTCTGCAAGTAGTTAGAAGTGTGCAGAGTTTCATTTAGAGCAATGGGACCCAGTAAATCCTTGGTCCAACTGAACAAAGGGATTTGATGGAGCAGTACATATGCTAAACTGCATTATGTTCTGTAAAACCAAGTAAATGCGGGGGGGGGGAGCTGTAAGTATAAAGATAGTGAATTTCAATCACTAGCCATCAGGCTAGGAACTGACAACTAGTTAATCAGAGGTAAGTGACCAAGCTCTACTTTTGCCTCCCTTCTTCAGCAGCAAATGAAACTCTGCTCTTTATATCTGGGTTACCAGATATCAACAGGGACAGAGTGCCTATACCTTTAACCATTGCATAGAAGAGGGAATATTGGTAGGTGCTGGTTTTTAAACCCTTGTATGTTGTGCTGCACTTGCCAAAATTTCCTCTTCAAGGCAATGGTTAAAGGTATAGGTACTCTGTCCCATTTATATCTGGTGACCCTATTACTAGTGCCTTTGAACATGCAAAGGAAAGGGACTGGTGCTAGTCCTTGAATCTATAGCTAAGGCAATGGTCTATAACCCCTGGAGTAAAATGATGCTGGAACTACTGTGATAGGCTTCAGGGATTTCTTTATCAGAAGTCCAATTGCACTTCACTAGGAGACTGTGATTTTTGTGGACACAGGACTGGGCCTGAGAATCCCCATTCATTCCAATGCTTAAGCACATACTTCAGCTTCACCTAGATGCTTTCATTTGGCTAAAATCAATAGGACTTAAAGCAATTATCTAAAGTCAGATGCCTGCTTAAGAGCTTTGCTGCTAAAAAAGTGAAGCAGGCATCCCCTGAGGAAGCTGCTAGAGAGGCAGGAGCAGAGGCAGAAAATGTCACTTAAAGTGGCCACAGGGGACTCCTAAGTATCAAGAGTCATTCCAACAAGCCCATCAGCCTCCATATAAAGTGATATATGGATGGGCTTGAATACATTTACTATAGGTTCATAGTAACACATTTTTTTAAATTAATTGTACAAAATAATGTGGTTTTCACACTTGTCATACTGAAAGACAGCGGTCATGTCATTACAAAAAAGTTACAGTAAGGAAAAAAATTTCATTGCCAGAGAAATGAATGACTAGATCTTCAAACTATACTATAAACAGAAGTGTAGGCACTGAAGGCATCACAAAAAGGTAATCTCCAAACCATTGGTTAGAAATGGGAAAGATACCACATATTCATGCATATCCTCACCATTTCTACATTCAGATCACACACACACACACACACACACACACACACACACACAGAGCAGCCATAATCATACCATGACATCGAGTTGCCACTGATCAGGACTGCTTCCAAACCATGGCTTTGAAACCATGGTTTCAAATCATGATTGGAGGCCATTTCTGCATAGCAGTAACCATAATTTGTCCAATTTAGAGGTCACTGCAAATCTTGGTTATCGTGAAGGACAGAAGAAAACTGTGCACAAAATTCACAGTAAGAGAGAGAATCGTATCGTATCGTAACCTTTATTGGCATATGTACACACATAGAAACGTACAAATATACAAACACATGGGAGAATCAGGGAGTGTACCACACCATTGCACATTTTCAATTTCCAAATCATGATCTGCAGGCCTGATTTCCTTCCTTCTCTTTGAGCCACTGAATAGTACTGAAAGATCTATTTCAAGTTTCTCATCTTCAGTGTATGGTCTGATACTACTTTGTATGCACAGTATGGTAATCTAATTATCTAACTGCAATGTCCAGTTGTCAGTGGCCTCTCCTTTCTAAGACGGCAATCTTGGACCCTATTATGCATGCTGAAATCAGTGCGACTTAAAGCTATAAGGGCCGTCGGTTTGACTCTGTCAGGCCATTGCTTCAGTGGCTACACTGGCTGCCGGTTCCTTTCCGGGCCCTAAAACCAAAAGTGTTAGTTTTGACCTTTAAAGCCCTTTACAGCTCGGGTCCGGGGTATTTGAGGGACCACCTCCATCCATATAATCCTACCCATACTCTTAGGTCATCTGGGAGGGGCCTTCTGACTGTGCCGCCACCAGGAGAGGTGAGGGGGATGGCGGCCAGGAACAGGGCCTTCCTGGTGGTGGCCCCCCAACTTTGGAATACCCTCCCCTTAGAATTAAGAACTGCTCCCTCTTTGGCAATATTTCGGCGGGGGTTGAAGCCTTTATTATTTAAACAAGCCTTTAACTGTTAATAGGCTGGCTGGCATTTTATATTCTCTTCTTTACATTGGATCCACGGGGCTTGCTGTTTCAAATTTTAAATTTTAACTGTCTTAAATATTGTTTTTAACATTGTTTTTAATTGTTAAACTTTGTGTTTTATTGTATTTTTAATGTTGTAAGCCGCCTTAGGTGCCCAGGTGCCCATGGGGCAGAAAGTCAGGATAGAAATTAAATAAATAAATAATGCCAGATGTAAGCATTACGGTCTCAATGACTAATGCCATAGATCGAGGTCTTCAAACTATGGCCTGGAGGCCACATCCAGCACACCACAAGATTTTATCTAGCCTAATAATAATAATAATAATAATAATAATAATAATAATAATAATAATA
>JAJKFI010000028.1:8130233-8168191 GCA_029204185.1 Lerista edwardsae | reverse complement strand
TAATAATAATAATAATAATAATAATAATAATAATAATAATAATAATAATACTTGGATTTATATACCACCTTTCTTAGGTCACCAGTACAGATTTCTCTGATGACTATAACTCAAGGCGGTTGAGTATATATATATATATATATGGTGTGGCCCTCATACCAAAAAGTTTGGAGATCCCTGTGCATAGATAGTTTCATACTAAGATGTTTCAGTAAAAAACTACAATGAATGACTACAAATGTAAGCCTTCGATAATATTTGTGATCTCCAGGTACTTCTTTTGTACACAAAACTACCATCCATAGTTGTCCCTAGAAGGGCCCTGGGCAAAACAACCAATGTGGGCGGCCCTCCTATTATGACTCTGCCAGCACAAGCCTATGCAGGTCTACTCAGACGTAAGTTCCATTGTGTTCAACGGGGCTTACTCCCAGGAAAGTATGTATAGGATTGCAGCCTGTGTGTGTTGCATTATGTATATTGTATAAAATAAGCTATAAAAATAAGTGCTTAAATTATGATATATCCCAATATTCAAATTAACAATAAATGTGAGCTCCTTAATTCCCTGATAAGAGAATCATTCATTTACTGAAATTTTAAATATATATTCAAATAACTAATCCAGATAATGAAACAGACAAAATAAATACTAAAATTTGAACTGTAAAATACCAATTAAGTCAGGTCAGGAGTGGTAGGGAGCCCTTGTTTAAGATAAAGACTCAAGTAATGGTAGGCATTCGTTGAAAAGAAAAAAAGAACATTCTCTTCCTGCTCCCTCAAAGTCTTGTTCAGATCAGACATGTTAAAGTTCAAGAGGTAATAAGGATGAATAAAAACTGTGCGTTGAAAATATAGAAGTTTTTAATTAAAATTGGCATTTCTGAGCTTGCTGTTGGTGGGAAGGCCTCTTGTTAAATAAATTACATCACTTTCAACCCTGACAGCACAGAAGCGTAATGAACGACTGTAAGCAAGTAAAGTGCATGTTTGGTTTCGGTCCTGCAAGAACAATCGTAAAAAGAACGTGAATGTTGACAAATTAAGGGCTTCAGTTGTGACTCGAAGGCACACTCCTGCTTTGTGGGCGTGAAAACTCCCAAACACGTTCTGTTTGAAAGAGCACATTCCCACTTCTCCTTCAGCAGTCAGACTCCCTTCTCTTCCTGCACAGGAACCACAAGAACCGAGACACAAGTTGCAACAGCAGGAGCTGCACCCCATTTCCCAGGAAAACACAGACATCCGGAATGGAGGAGAGCCGTGCATTCCATGTCAAGCAGGCACGAGCTTACTGAATGTGTGTTAACTTACTGTCCAGATCCTGGAGAGGCAGGTGCCAGCCCAGCAGAACTTGGGCATGCGAGGGCCGGGCGATCCCAGAGGCCGGTAAGGCAAGGCCCTGATTTATCCTGGGTAGGGCCTCAGTTGGTCAGCGAAAGAGGGCAGGGGTTGACTTACCCTGAATCCTGCTCCTCTCGTGGGATCTGTTAATCAGAGGCCTGCCAGCATCTGGAACCAGCGCACCATGCACTGGAACCTTCAGAAAAAGTATTTTCATTTAGTTCTCAGTGTATTACTGTTGCCGTTGAACCCAAGTGCAGCCATCTTGAGACTACTGTTTAAAGTCTCTTGTCTAAAGTTGCTAAAGTATGTAACTTGTTTCCCTCTTTGCTCTCATTGTTCTCACTCATTTGCCCCCGTGTAACTTTCTCTATCCAGTGTTGCTCATTCTCACAAGAACTGGTTCAAGCTAGCAGAGCTTCCTTCTTTATCAAAATGGTCACCGCATATTCTCAAGGTCCAATCAACATAGAGCTTCTCACGTCCCAGCCCTTGTGCTGTAATTTTCCACCAAGCAGAAGCTTGGAGGAAGAGGAGGGGGGCGGTTATAAAAAATGCTTGCAATCTGTATTTTTTTGCCTTTTTCTCTGCCTGCCGAGTGGGGCAGGGAGATTGGTCCACCTGCGCAGGTGTAATAAACATGATCCTCATACTCTCTTGTTTGGTTGTTTGCCTTTTTAAATATTTTCCACGCGATAGAAACCATTTCAAGCTGATTCTCAGCAACATTACCTCCACAAATGCTATCACATATTCAAAAAGACGGTTTGACTCTACTCAACCAGCTGGCTTACATGTGAGTAAATGCTTGGGACTGGTCAGGTTGCTCAGCAAGGAGGAATGCACTGACTTCTGAACTAGGGTCTAAGATCCTGATTACATATTACATTAATCGAATCAAAAGGACATATAAGCCAGGCTCCAACTCTTGAGAATTCTGAAATGCTCCCAGAAACTAGCAGAGAAAGCTGGAAACGGAAGTTCC
This sequence comes from Lerista edwardsae, assembly GCA_029204185.1. Taxonomy (NCBI): domain Eukaryota; kingdom Metazoa; phylum Chordata; class Lepidosauria; order Squamata; family Scincidae; genus Lerista; species Lerista edwardsae. Next base: position 8,165,859 of record JAJKFI010000028.1, on the reverse strand, counting down.
AGCCACCTTTCTCCACCCATTTCTGTTTACATTAAGTCCCCAATATATGTACTGGTTTCATTCGGGAGGTCTGTCCAGAAGTCAGAACATACATAAATCGAAACAGCCAATCCTTGCTATTGCACCTACACACAAGCACCACAACAGACAGCGCCTGCACCAAATGCTGATTAGATGCAGCCACCAATAACTCAGAGGTCCATAACTCAGGAACCCAGTGTAAATCTTTTCCCGCTGTTAATGGCGAACTGTCCCTGCTGCTCCTCCACTTAGTTCCAAATACTAATTAGCCTAAATAAGATGTAAGATACAAGATAAGCAAGGGGTCCACAGAGGCAGCCAGCAGCTCCTGCTCCTCATGAACATCCAGGTTTAACAGCTCATCTCTGAGCTTCAGAATGAACAATAGTCAGGGCTTGGCTTACATGGGACTCGGTTAACTCAAGCTACTTTTAATTTTTCCTGGTTTTATTCAGCTAATAAATCAAAATACAATCTACAAGAACAAATATATTTCCAATCAATTATGTCTATAATTAGTATTCCCATGGGCAATAAACAATCCATTTTTTTATTTAGAGCCCAATCCTAGTCATGTCTACTCAGATATCAATCCCATGATAGTTAATGGGGCTTACTTTCAAGTAACCGTGATTAGGATTGCAGCATAAACTATTTCAACATGCAGCCCACTTCTTCGACATGCAATACCTAATATCTATCCATTTTTTGCTATTTCTAGGGCCTTGATATGCCACTGTTTAATTGCCACTTCATCAGAAGCATTTCTAGTGCGACTCTTGCTCCACAGCACTTACTTCCAGTGGGATCAATGTAACATGCAGCCAGGCTATGAAATAGATCCTTGGACCCACTAGGACTGACCTCTCAAGAACTGATCCTCATGTTTTAAATGCAAAGAGGGTGAGCAGAACTGTGCTCCTTGGTTATACCTTCTGACACAGATACGCCTTACAGCCATACCTCTTATTCTCCAGAGTCCCTACTTCCCCTTTCTTATACAAGCACAACATGCAAGCAACTAGAACAAAGCTACAAGGCACAATCCCCTTCCCCACGTTTAATGAACAAACGTTTGAATTCCTAACAGGCCAATCCACCGTAACTCCCCACATGACAATGGCAGCAGTGCCAATGCAGCACCCACTGTATCCCACAGGAAAGTTTTAGCCTCCGGAAGCCTACTTGTTTCCTTGTCCTGGGGTAAGTCCCTGCTGGCCCAGAGGGTCAACTCAGATATCACTGACACAAGACCATGAGGACCAGTGAAGGCAGATTGAGACCTGGAAGGAGGTTTGAATTGAGCAGACACTGCTGCTGTCCAACCTGCCCCTAATTCCAATCCACCCTCCTTCCCGCCCAATCAATGCCCCACCCACCCCTACCCTGTTCCACCCCTACCTTGTTCCATCTACGACCCTCCCTCTCACTTCCTACATGAACTTACCGGGGCTAGTGGGTATATGGCGCCTAAAGTCAGCAGCTTGTCACATAAACCAGTGGTCAGCACATATATTCTGGCGTGTTGCCTTATACGACAGCTGGAAAGCACCATAAGCCACCAGAAAACATGGTGTATAGCGCTAATAGGATTGGGCTGTTTGTCTTGTATGGATGTAGCTGCTAACCACCATTTTTGGCATGGTGTCTCTACCTTCAACAACCTCTAACAGGAAGATACTCATCTTGTGAACATCCATGCCAGGAATTGCTTCCTATGTTGAATTTTACCCTATTCTATAGCTGCTGTAGGTATACAAGCTCAGAAAACAAAATCACAACACTGCTCTGATGATTTGATATTTTGGCGACTTCATATTACACACACCTGGCCCAGTCCTATGCATGCCCACTCAGAAGTAAGTCCCATTGTCTTCTGTAGGGTTTCTCCCAGAAGAGTGTATATAGGATTACAGCACATGTACGCATGCACATGCGCGCGCGCACACATACCCCAAACCACAGAAACCTTTCCTTGAAATTAATAAAAACCACAAACCAAATGCAGCCCTGCAATGAACTATAGTTAATTATGTATAATTTACGGATCAACCGTTATCAGGGTATCTTATCACAATGGGAGATTAAATTTTACTTTCACTGTTTCTATCTCTAGCTAGGCAATAAGACAGTTCCAACATGAACAAATCATTTATTTGCTTTAAACAGCCTTAAGAGTTTATGAGCAGGCAGTCAAGACCCCACCACTCTAGCCCTACAGTGAAGAAACTTAGAGCCTGAATTATCTGTCGGTTTGAGCTACAACACATCCGGAGGCAATGCAATAAAAAACAGTGGATTATGTCCCGTCAGCAGCCCTCTGGAAAAAAAAGATGAACTAAGAAAAAAAGCATAAACCACAGATTATGTCTGTTGGCTGTTTAGTTGATAAGCTTAGTAACAGACAAAATTCTAATGAACATGAGGGACATCTTCCAAATGGGAGAGTGCTTGACCGCATTTTGTCTGCATGCGGCTAATTTCCTAGCTCACTGCCAAACTAGTGGTAGCATTCACTCTGAGGGCCTTTCCTTCATTGCTTCCCCTCTCCATTTGCTTGTCCAAAGCAGTCGGTATTTTACCGAACCTGCATGAGTCAGCACTAAATGAAGGCAAGGACTGAAGAGAGACACAGTCACTACAACTTTCCTTTGCAACATATTTCAGGGTAATCTCTTGGCAGATCCATGCAAACCACAAGCAGAATGGAAAGTTGTCACAGTAATTCTCTTCTCTCTATAGGAATACCATATGATTATTATCCCAATCAATATTGAAATTCACTTTACTTTTTTTATGTTTGGCTCCTGACCTTAATTGCCTTTTCGGTATTGGGTTTAGCTTTTCCCCCTGCAGACTCCTTATTAACCCTAATGTTGATTGCATTCCCAGGGAATCTACTAAGTTACATATAATTTGCCAATTAAATGTACAGATGACATACTGTATCATATCTCTCTCTCTCACACACACACTAACACACTCACACACACACTCACACCCCTTGTGCTTCATGCTGTGGACTTTAATGAGGACCTATAACACCGAACTTAACTTGGCTTTCGTTTCAGCCCAGATGAGCTTTGCTTGTTAAGACAGTTTTCACTTGTCAAGAAAAATAGCTTTATTAAGGTCATGGAACTCTGAGGGCTTAAAGCTAATCAAGGATGAAGAGTGGCAAATCAAGCAGTAGTGCAACATATTTAAAATAACTTCACATCATCTATTCACGGGAAAGGGATAGAAATAAAATCCTGTTGCCCAAAGAAGTCCTGAGGTGGGTGCACATTTTTGCTTATCCTAACATTTCACTCAGAATCACACAACTCTTTAACAGACCCAGTCTCTCCAATTGTTCTTTTGGAACTCCAAGGAGGTACTATGGGGTATCCCATCCCTTCAGGCCAGGCTAAGCAATGCACAGGGAATACATCGATGTGTCTGGGATCTGGAAATATGCAAGTGGTAATCCGTCTCACAGCAGGCACACATCAGTGACTTGTTTGAAGAATTTTTTTTTAAATCTAAATAAAAACAGATTACTGTGAATATCACATTCCTTTCTGATTTAATATCAAGCAAGTGGGCATTCACACCATTTTGCAGTGCCCTTGGACATTTTTTCCCCAAACGGTTTTGGAAAGGTGTTGGAGGATTAACAAAAACTAAAGGCTTCTTTCAACGAGCTGGGCATAATTTTTCAGCTATCCTTAATTATTATCTAGTGTTTCGCTAGTGAGCACAAGTTGCATGCAACCAGCGCTGTGAAAGAGATATCCAGGCAGATACGCTGGAGAAATGAAAAATCCCAGTGTTCTGTTTCTGCATCCTTTAAACACATTATTTACACACAAGGAAAACATTCACTGTGGGCTCTGCAGTTACCAAGAATGTACAGCTGTTCAGATAATTTAAAGGCAGTTAAATAGTACATCAAGGATGTGAAATTTTTTATAATCCATTTGCAATGTTTGAACAATCCTTTTAAGTTGGAAGAAAAATATAAAACCAGATGAAAGTCAGGAGATGTAGCTGCAATGGTCCATTCCGCCCGCACTACTCACATCACTCCCTTGTATTAAAGGCCGTTGAAACTGTTGTTCCTTAGATGCAGTAACTAATGGGCTATGAACAGCGCCAAGTTGACTGAAATGCCACCATATGGGCCTGAGGAGTCCAGTTGTCAAGGTACACCATCCATTCTTTGAAAATTGGCAAGGTGCACCATGCTGCCAGTGGGAGGCTCGCTCACACACACACACACACACACACACACACACACACACCGCAATGGCCCTACTAATAAATGATCCTTCCCCCAAACTAACCACAGCACACTTGCAGACCTTTCACAGCAAAGCAGTGTGCTGTGGCACACTGGTCAAAAACCACTGGTGTAGTGGTTCTGGTGTTGAACTTCAACCTGGATGATTCAGATTCAAATCCCTGGTGAGCAACGATACTCCTGGGTGAGCTAGTCACCATCTCTCAACCTCACCTACCTCACAGGGTTGTTATGAGGACACAAGGAGGAAGGAACCATGTGCACAGCCTTGAACTCCTTGAAGAAAGGGTGGCATGAAAATATTGGGGTTGGGGTTGGGGGCAGTAGTGTCATTCAGTAATGATCAGACGGAACGCGAGGCGGGACTTACCCCTTGATTGACAGGGAGCCCGTGACGCGTCGCCGCCTGCCTTTCCACCGCGGGGGCTTCTTCCGGGTGGCGCGCCCCTCTGCAGCCCTCCTCAGCACCCAACGCGCCCCCCAGGCAAGCGGGCACCCCCTCCGAAGCCAGGGGTGCCCGCACGGCGCTCGGCAAGGTCGCGACGCGTCATCAACGAGCAGCCAATCAGGCGGTAAGTCCCGCCTCGCGTTCCGTCTGATCATTACTGAACGACACTACTGGTTGGGGGCTCCCATCTATCCAGTACAGCAAACAACTGAAATAAAGGGTTGAAACAATCGAAACAGCATAGCTCCATCCTGTATTATCCCAGCTCTTTGTGCTTATAAGTTCACCGAAAAGGACTGAAAACACTGTGCTCCATTACCATGTTCTGTTTTGGGAACAGATCCCAAAAATAAGTTTATCAGAAGGAGGAATACTGTATGTTGAATCAGGGGTAATTTTGAAGTACACAGCCTTCTCCTGTTTGGTTTTTCCATACAAATCTTCTCTGGCTATAATTCTGATATTTTAATGTGTTTATTAATAAAGCACCATCAATGTACATGGCACTTTTGGTACAATGAGCATGATCCCAAAATTAATCTAAATCAAATGCTTATACCAGCACTGTTGTAAAGCACTGGTAAAAGCATTCACATAAGTTTATGAATAGAACACTGATTCCAAAACTAAAGAAAGAACATTATGGTTAAAACATTTTAAGGTTAACTTTCTACAAAATACTAAAATAGTCCTGGAACTTGAGGCATACACAAGGATATCCTGCTAGGGATGGGGTTTGACGATATAGACAAATAAAGCACAGCCTAAACAAAAAAAAAAAATTTAATGCTCCCTTGTTCCAGCTCTATATCCAGTGAAATATAGGAAATTAACAGCAGTAGAATGGATGTTCTTGCCAAGAGTGAGCTCTAAAACAAAAGGCCCTCTGTTGTGCACAAAGGTCTTGCATCCATACCTTTAGCTATATCCTAAAGCTTCTATAATCTTTTCATAGAGTTCATTGGCTTCAAACTTCAGAAAAGAAGTTTAGAATTGGTGCATTTTAAGTGAGGAATGCCTCACTTAAAATGCACCAATTCTAAACTTCTTTTCTTGATAACCATTTGCAGGAAAAGAAAAACTATTTCACTGTAGAACCATATTCTCCTGCATAATCACACTGCAGACACAAGAATGCCCCCCACCCAGTGGTGTCATTCAAATGATTTAGAAACAGGTTCTCACTTTTGATTGGCACTTGTTGGGGTCCGCCCACCGGAAGTGACATCCCACCCCACGTAAAGCTTCTGCCCCCCCACCCCACATAAAGGATCTCGGTGGCCCCCTTCCCTGCTTCTTCTTCCATGGGCATAGTACAGAACAGCAGGGCTTGGCAGTTCAGCCCAGGAGCACTTTTAAAAGAGTGCTATGGCTATTGTAGTGTTTGGCATAGGGTTGGGTCTCAAAGAGCCTGTTCAGACCTAACAAAAGATTTGGGTTGGCTGATAATTCTGGCTCCAAGCTCCTCTCTGCTACCCTCATTCCTTCCTTGGCAGGGTTCCCTCCCTTCCGCAGTAGCACTTGCACTTTGGGCCCTGGGGCTGGCCAGCACCAAGGCAGAACTGAGCCAGCCACCTACAATTTCCCTCCTACTTCCCATTCCCTTCCCTGTACAACTCTCTCTCTCTCTCTCTCTCTCTCTCTCTCTCTCTCTCTCTCTCTCCCTCTCTCTGTGTGCAAACATGTGATGGTGCAACATATGAGTACTGCCACATACATGCTGACAATCTATGTAAGCACCATTGGGATTTGGGGTATAAGCATTGTGCTGGATGGGAAGATTTGATGCTATTTTAGCACTGGGAGAAAAGGGGTGTTCTTTAGTACTTCAGGGGCTCAGTTCTGGCACCAAGGAAAACTCAAGGGCTAAATTTTGTTAGAAGCGCACAAATGTTAGCTTTGCCTCAGTATTCTTATCCTGCATTCCTTTATCAAGAATTACCAATTTGGATTATGATCCATATGACTTTTTAGTTGGAGGAATTTTGCTTCCTCTTTCATAATATGAGAACCTGAGGTCAGGTTCAATACTGACTAAAGGAAGTACTCTGCACAGTAAATAACAGCTGGAAGAAAAGCCTTTGTTAAATAAACACTTACTGTGCCTTACAGCCTGACACTGTGCATGCTTAGAACAGCCCTTGGAGTAATATGTACACCCATGTGCAAGTCCACATGTTGAGTGTTAACTCTATTAGGGTAGATGGGGCCAGATGTTGTCTCTGCTGCTCACTCTCTCTGCACCCCTATAGCTTGAGGGAAGATGGAATAGCCCTTGTAGATGGTGGGCTGCTATAGGGATATTCACTGCTGGAACACAACTCTGGGCTCTAGCTCTTGCCCTTCAGCTCATGCAAGCAAGGTACACCATGGACTAGCAGATCCTCAGATGCCTGCAAGAGGAGGCAGGGCAACAATCCCAGGCAGGCCCAGGTTATCTCACTCACCTTACTCACTGGTCTTCTCCCCTCTCTGTCAACTAGTAATTCTTTCTTAATTTTCAACTGATTTCTCTGAGCCACTTCGAGAGACTTCTTGCTTGTCCCCCCCAAATTAGCATTTATATCAGTGTTTTTCAAACTGGGTTGGGACCCACTTGGTAGGTCACGACCTGATGTCAGGTGGGTCATGGAAAGCTGGGAGCAGCCGTCTTGGAAACGGCAGACCTTACTCATGCTATATTCCTTTTGTGAGTGTTAACAGTTTGAATTTTCAAGTGTCTGTGTGTGTGTGTGTGTGTGTGTGTGTGTGTGTGTGTGTGTGTGTGTTTAGTTCAGTGCTTTTACATAATACTTTGTCCTCATCTTGCTTTCTTTTAGGGATGTTTCATGGTTGTACAGTACAATTGCTGCAGTCCAAGAATGCCAATTTTCATTTCAGGAGTGTCATTTTATTACGTTACATGAGAGCACTTCCTGCTTGATGATGTCACTTCCTGCCATAACATCACTTCCAGGTTAATGACATTACTCCTGGTACGTTCCAACACGAGTACCATTCTAAAAAGTGGGTCCCGGTCGAAAAAGTTTGAATACCATTGATTTATATCATGCTTTTGAGGGTCCAAAGCACTATGCATATATTCTCTTGTTATAATTCTTATGCACCCTGTACTAGGGTTACCAGATACAAACTGGGACAGAGTACCTTTACCTTTAACCATTGTATAGAAGAGGGAATTTGGGCAGGTGCAGCTTTTGAAACCCTTCCGTGTTGAGCTGCAAATTCTCTCTTCTACACAATGGTTAAAGGTATGATATAGGTACTCTGTTCCAGTTTGTATCTGGTAACCCTACCTTGTAGGCAGGCAAGTTTGACACCCATACTGCAAGAGGCTAAAGCTGAGAGCAAGCTCTTGCCTAAGGTCACAATTGCAGAACTGATTTATAGGTCACTTTCTAAGCCACTATTCTACACCAGCTTCCTAAAAATGTGGCTTTATCAGGAATCCTGAATAAAACACAAATAAAAGCCCAAAGTAGGGTTTTCCAAAGCCTGTAGGCAGTTTCACTTTTCTAGCTTAAGAACACAATCCTAACCTGGAGTTAGGTCAGCACAGTTAGGCCAGCAAAGTTTGGCCAGCACTGTAAAATATGTTTGGACCACTCCTCCCTGACTCTTTGAGAGTGGTCCAAACGTGCTTTACAGTGGCCCTTGTGCTGGCCAAACTTTGCTGGCTTAACTTATGCCGGCCTAACTCCAGGTTAGGATTGCACTCTAAATACCTGAAGCAGCCTTTAGCATGTAAAAAAAGCCTACAGTACAAAAAACTTTGGACTTTAAAAGTGCCACCAGACTCCATCTTGAAAAACGTACTTCTTTCTTCATTTTTGTAATAAAGTTTTTTTGGACTAAGAAACAGAACAGACAACTTACTGGTCCAAAGCTATACTTTCTCCACATTTCTTGATGGCGGGGTGGGGGGAGTATATCCAGAGTATGTTTGGGGGATGGTTTAGGTGGGTGGGTGGGTGGGTGTGTGTGTGTGTGAGAGAGAGAGAGATGCAGTAAACCAAGCTAATATTTGTGAGCACTAGACTGCAAGTAAAGAGAAGGAAGGAGAGCTAGTTGCAAGTATCAGCCCTGGACGTTTGCTGGGAACATTCCAAAACTCTCTATCTGCTTGGCAACAGCTCCTATGGAGATACTGTTGCACTTTTAACGGTAACAGAGCTTTCCCAGGCTAGGATATATGAAGAACAGCTTGCTCTATCCTGAAAAGGACCATGAAGCATTTCAAAATACATACTATTTTCAGATACTACAATAAACATTACTCACAAAAATGGAGTAGATTCGACAACCATACAAACTGCTGAAAGATGACAACATAAACTAGTTAAAAGATAAAGGCTATCTTCCAACCACTTACCCCAAAGGAACTCCACTGAGATCAATGGATTAAGTGCTTTCCAGTTTTAGAGCCAAAAGACTGACATTTCTTTGTGGTTCTGCAACTGAAGCATATACACTGCTGAGGTATGTTCCAGTCCAAAGTGTCAAACATATTAAAAACCATTCTGGTATAAACATTAAGGGACTCTCTTCCAATTGCTGCAAACGTGTAGTTCCCATTTGCCTTCTGTAGTAGGTCTGCTTCAAACATGCAAAAAAGACCTTAGTGAAGCTCATCTTTTTTCCAGAATCAATACCTTGTACCACATGTGCCTAGTTCCTGTGGTCACTTTGCTTCCCTGAACCAGAAATGGATCTGTAAGAGTACTGAAGTCTGAAAAAGCCCGGGGATAAGTTCAGAGTCAAATTTAGCCTTGCTTTTTATTCCACATTCTCTCTCTTCCCTACCCCCATGCCCACACGGGCTACGCTTTTGAGCAACATAGAGTCACTTGAGTTGGGAGCTAAAGATTTAGAAAGCCCTGCCCCTCAATATACCAGTACAAACCAAGCAGGTTTACAGTTCCACCCTTGCACGGACTGATTGATGCTCCGCTGGAAGCAAAAGAAAACGTGCAGCACACTGGGTGCAAATCCTGGATATCCCCCCAGATCACAGCTTTGGTGCCTTGTCACTTCCAGACATGTAACAACTGCTTAGCTCGGTGCTTCTCAAACTTTTTAGCACTGGGACCAATGTTTAAGAGTGACAATCTTTCGGGACCCACAGGAAGTGATGTCATTACCAGAAGTGACATCATCAAGCAGGAAACCTTTTAACTCCTCCATACAACAAATAAGTAAGGGCCCAATCCTATCCAACTTTCCAGTACTGATGCACCTGCAATGCAGCTCCAAGGTAAGGGAACAAATGTTCCTTTACCTTGATGGGGCCTCCATTATGTCCCTCTACTGCAGGATGTAGTGCATGCTCTGTTGGCATGGCTGCATCAGCCCTAGAAAGTTGGATAGGATTGGGCCCACAGTCAATAAGTTTAAAAATCTGTAATCCTCCCAAGCAACTGCTGATTTTTTTTAATTCCCCAAACATCCCAAAGGCTGCAATCCTATCCACGCTTACTTGTGAGTAAGCCCCAGTGATAATAATATATTAACAATAAAAGACAAATGAAAAATTGAAATTGGCTCACAACCCACCTAGTGGGTCCTGACCCACAGTTTGAGAAACACTGGCCTAGCTGAATTCTCCCTCTGCCACTACATGCATAGAGATAGAGGCCCCCATGGGGAGACATTCCAATTCATCCAAAGGTATTAAACTGAGGAGGTTTGGACATCCACCATATGTGCACACAATTGCCTACCTTTGAAGCTCCAGGCAATTCATATCTGATATTTGTAGCCTTAGAACGTATCTGGATGTTGCCTCTTTTATCACAATGCACCATAGCACAGAGCTGAGCTACTGTGGTCTCAAATATATTTCTATAGCGTCTGCCTAACATACACTCACATGCCTACCTTATATCATTTTGACAGAATAAAGGTGCCTGAAGGGCCTTAATGTAAATGAGAAAGAAGACCTGTGTAGTTTGTCAGGAAACAACACACATTACTACTGAAGAAAGTACTTGTCACATTAATTCACCACAAACAGTAGATCTAAACACACTGTATTTTGATTATCACATTAATTGATCTTTTCCCACACACTGTTAATTAGCAAGATAACAGCATGGTTACTTTAGGAGCATTAGAAGAATTTTGCTTATGTAGAGATACTTTTAGAGAAAAACAGAGGAGAATTTAGCATTACCTTTTTAAAACACTTTAAAACCCAGGGCATCTAGTTAATCTAAATGGTTTCATACTTCTATCACAAAGTGGGGCAGGGCAATTTTAAAATCTCCTCTTGCATGGTTCTAAATCATTTGGATCTAAAACAATTAGTACTTGAATAAACATTTGCAACACATGCAAGTGTTATTTTAACAGCACAGTCCTAACCTGCGCTGGAACAGGCAGGCTGGCAGGCCTGCACTATATCCAGCACACTTTAGTTAAAGGGATATTTTCTGTCTATCCTGGCGTAAGCCCCAGCAATCCCAGTAGGAATATTCAGTTCTGCGCCCACAAAATCCCTGGCAAAAATCCGAGCAGCCTGTGCAAAGCCAACCGGGCCAGGGATTATCCACCCTCCTCCCTAGGCCATTTCCGCTTACAGGTCCACCCTCTCTCCCCCTTCACTTCACCCTGGTCTGCCTTCCCCCCCTCCAGCACCGGCCAAACTCAGCCAGCCTTACCTGAGGCAGTAGCCTGGCACAGGGAGGCCAGTACACATCCTCGCACTGGCCTAGCCTACTCTGGAGTAACACAGATTTAGCCTTTGGCTGAGGTTACCAGCAACAAACTGGGACAGAGTGCTAACACCTTTAACGATTATATAGAAGAGGGAATTTGGGCAGGTGCAGCTCATCATGGAAGGGTTTCAAAAGCTACACCTGCCCAAATTCCTGTTCTATACAATGGTTAGGCACTCTGTCCCAGTTTGTAGCTGGTAACCCTACCTGCAGCATGTTTGTGACACTCCAAGGCCAGTATGAGTGACATGTTCCGGCCTAAGTGCACAATAGGATTGTGCCCTTGGTGTCTCTCCCAAGCACTCATTCTCAACTGGGGACAAATCATTGCAATTTAGTTCAGTGCCATTCTACTCTAGTCTAGTCAAAGCTCCTAAGGCCAAGATCCTACTGAATTGATAGGTTTGTGTTTGGGACATACTCAGTAGTGGGATCTAAATGATTTAGCAACAGGTACTATGACCGGGACTCACTTTTGATTGGCACTTGTGTTGGGATCCACCCACCGGAAGTGATGTCACAGCTGGAAGTGACATCATCAAGCAGGAAGTGTCGTCGTTTTATTTGAAAAAATTTTCAAAAGCAAGCCCCACAATAAATGTACAATGCAGCACAATACTTTGAGGGGGGAATCCAAACAAGGCATTAAACACTTGATTGTCCATGGCTGCCTGAGGAAGCCAACACGGACAGAGCAGCCTGTGTGTTTTAGGCAGTGATGTCATTCAGGGGGAACGGACCAGAACAGGCGTTCCGGATCCCGGATCCTAATGGGCTCCATGGCTGGTTCCGGGTTCCCGACAAGTGCCAATCAAAAGTGAGTTCCTGTTCCTAAATCATTTGAATGACACCACTGGTTTTAGGGACTGGTTGCTTATGTTATGATGCAGATAAGGAGAAAGAATTCACATTTTTAAATATTAAATAATTAAATATTTAAATATTAAATAAATAAATATTAAATATTAAATAAATATTAAATAATTAAATATTTAATATTAACCTGCAATCTGATCATCAGAAAACACAAGTATTAATAAGAGACTTGGAGGCAATCCTATTCATGTCTTCTCAGAAGTAAATCTCATTGTGTTCAATAAGGCTTATTCCTAGGAACAGGTGCATAAGATGGCAGTCTTACTACTTACTTTAGAAAAAACTTTCCTGGCTTTTTTGTGAAAAATTGGAAACAAGAATGCACATTAGTAAACCTCCTCTGAGCCTAGCCTTTGCTTGCCCAGTGTTGCCACAAAAATAATACATTAAAATCAGAAGAGAGAGGAATTGATTTTGAAAAAGTCTTGGGTGGAGCAGAGAGCAAAACTGATTTGCACAGGAAGAATCAGTGTCCTACAAAGCTCCCATATAAGTGATTGGAATGAGACAATCTACAATTCTGTTCATAAGCACAACGTGGTTTACACTCACATACATTCAGATCTAAAGATGGCACAGAAAGCAAGATTAGGACAAAAATATTATGTAAAAGCACTGAACAAAAAACTAAAAAAAAACCCTCTCTTGAAAATTCTGTGAGGAATTCACTAATACTCTGTTAATATTAACAAAAGAAATATAGCAATAGTAAAGTCTGTAGCTTCCAAGATGGGTGCTTCCAGCTTTCCAACAGACAACCCACAGTTATACTGGCATATAATAAACTGTGATATAACACTGGCATATAATAAGTAGGAAGGAGGAAGGGAAAATAAAAAGGGATGGACTCAACACTTTCACAGATGCACTTCAAAACACACAAGTGTACAAACCTTTCCCACTCTCTTCACTCACTTTCCCCCCTCCCACTGCATTGGCAAGGAGAGATCTTGAGAAGCTGGAGTAGCAGGCCTCAGCTTTGCAAAGGAATTCCTGGCGAAATCAGGAGCTGGGAGTTTGACTGCATACAATAAATAGGGGGAAACAAAGAGGGGATGGACTCTAACTCTCTCACAGTTGCAGTCCCACACCCACCCACAAATGCACAAACTTAAAAAAAAAATCACAGTTTCTTCTCCCCACCCCTTTGCATTGATGACGAGAGAAACAGAAGAAACCTCAGCCTTGCATCGGAGGTGCTGGGTGTTTGACTGCATACAATTAAAAGGGAGGGGGAAACTTTAGAAGGGAATGTACTTTTCTCACCCAGACCCTGTCCCAAACACACACACAAATGCACACACCTCTCACTTAAAAAATTGTTCTGTTTCCTCCACCACCACCCTGCATTGGTGAAGAGAGTTAGCAGACCTCAGCTTTGTAAGGAGTTCTTTGAGAAACAGGTGCTGAGGGTTGCTACAGCTGTGCAGGGCTATGATCCTGCACATGCTTATGGAAGAGGAGGAGTGGGGAAGAGGATAAAAAAAACTTTCCACAGCATTTTCTTCTGACGTTTCTAGGAGCACTTTTAACGGAGAGGCTGGGACGATCCTGCAAGGGGGGAGGGAAGTATGAAAGGGAACGCGTTTCTAGGAGCGCTTAACAGAGACCAATCCTGCAAGGGGAGAGGGAAGTCTGGAAGGGAACGCGTTTCTAGGAGCAAAAACAAAACGGAGCCAGCCAATGGAGGCAGCAACGAGTGGACGGAGCCAGCCCTAATTTTAGGAACCGGAACAATTGTTCCGGCGCGTTCTGGGTCAATCCCATCACTGGACACACTACTCCAGACTGCAAGATGATTGTGTTTCTCAGTAAAAAGAAAAGAAAAAAACTTCCTTGCATATAGAAAACTAGAATAAAAGAGAAAAGAAGAAAATTTAAAGTAGACTCCTCAAACAAACTCCTCAAAGATTGAGGTAAAACAGCCTAGGCACAGGCTGATCACCATTGTGAAAACTAGGCCTAAACCAGTATAAATGGTCAGTCAGTCACATCACAGTTCAAATGTCATTTGCTTTGATGAAACAATAAATGTCAACCATAAAATACACTATTCTAATTTCAAATATCCACATCCCTTCATTGCACAGAGCATATGTTTGTCCCTAATGTAACCTCCTTCTTTCACTTGTTCTTTGATTTATTTCCAGTAGACAAGAAATATGATGTAGTTGGTTATAGGAATAAGAGAAATGTGATGTTGCTATTTGACCCACAGGAAGAAGCCTAAATAATCTTTAAAAAAAAAAATTAAACAAAATAATTTGTAACATAGCCCAGTGTTACAAACCCAGGAACATTTGAAACACTGTAATAATAAGCTCAGAAACTCAACCATGCAAGAAAACAGGGTTAGGAAAACAGAATGGGATGTCTGCTGTGGAATTGGCATTCCTTCCCTGACAGCCATGCTGACTGCCGTAATTCAATCAATTCAAATCTTCGGACAAACATGTCCTCCACACAACTCTAACATTGGAGAATGCCTGGAAGGAGGACTACTGCTGTTTTTCAATGTTTTCACACCAAAGCATTCCTGAATTTAGGAAGTCTTATTTCTGGCAAGCTAGCTTTCTACCTATACAACAGTGAAACTCTGCGTGGGAAAACCTCCCCCATGTGCATACTGAGGTAGTATTGAAACCATGAGGGCATGAGGGGCTGTTCCACATTTAACTCTGGACATTTCAATTTGGTTAGCCGTGTGGAGGTGAGACAATGGAAAGACAACAGATTTTGTTCTCCATTAGTACTTTGGGCCGGTTAATGGCTGGAGCAGGGCTATACCCTGTTACCCTTGAGGATAGTCCTTCAGCCACGTACCCAAGGCTCTCATTTATCCAGCCTTATTATCCAAATGGATTGGATGTGCCCAAGCCCTATGGTTTCTAAAGATGCTGCCATTTTTTAAAACCAGCAGCTCTGCACAGATGCCAGCTCCACACATAGTAATAGAACTTTTCAGGCCAAGCACACTGAGAATTGGGTTTTCCAGCTGTAAAGAGACAACAAGCTCATCAAATGGGTATGAATCGGTGTGGCTCCCCTGAAGTCAGGCATATTCACCACATAATCAGAAGCCCAAATTTAGATGCCGTTTTACAGCAAGGCAAATGTTCTCGAAGCTGCAGGGATACCCTGCCAACGCTGCCTAGTGTGACCCATTTCTAAAATGATTGCAGCTTGAGTTAGAAACCTGTTAAGACCCAATTAACAAAAATGTTATGCATCACTGGTGCATGTTTCATCTGGAACTTTAATTCTACAGTTTTCCCAAGTAAATTCTCTTTTATCTTCTAGTCATTAGGTTGCTTCTTCCCTAGGGTACAAGAGGTAGCTTTTTTTTCTCTTTCCTGTGTTTCAAAAGGGGTAGTTGGCCAGAAAAAAAAAAGTCAAGGGGGAAAGGGAGAATATATTATATTACTTGTTATATCACAATAAAAAACAAAATAAGTAAGATCTTATTCTTTGGGACATATAGAATGTGAATGGCTCTCACAGAAGGAAGAACTCGCTGAGGTTCCACAGTGAAAAATGATTGCTGAAAAGCAGAAAAGACATACGGCCCAATCTATCCTGAATTGCCTGTCTTCAATACGAGAAGCAGTACCAAAAGGACTACTGCTGCATGGTGCCAGAGGTTCCTCAGGACAAGGGGATGTTTGTCCCCTTCCCCTGGGGAAAGCCCCACCACCTGCAACAGGGCTCTTCAGCTCACCGTTGGCTATTTCACTGGCAGTGAATCGAGGAGCCCCAGCACGAACAGTAAGACATGCTTTATATGGCATGTTTGCGACACTTTTAGCTTGTGGTACACACATACTGCTGGCAATAACGGGCTCACGATTGAGCTCTAAATTAGCTCAGGGCTTGATTCTTCAGATGAGCCATTTTAGACAATAGCTGGTGACGGGGAAGATTTTATTTGGTAAATGGGTACAGCCCCATCTTATGTGGCAGTGAGTTTCTGGCTGTCTAAGTAGGTAGCCTAAGTCAGTTTTAATTATTGTGAAGAGGCCAGATGCTCTAGAACCCAGTGCCATAAACATTTAGGAGTAAAATGTAGCAAAAGACCAATTTAATTTATTTTACAAAAGCTATATATTTCAAAGGTATACATTATCTCAATATTCAGAAAGTAAACTGCCTACAAAATACAAATTAATTGGAGCAAAATCAGCATACGATATCTACATTTCTCACTGGGACGAGTGCAATCCATAGTCTTTCTTATTTTGAGTAACAAACTGTTAGATCATTTCAGTACTGTGCAGTTCAGAAAGTTTTCCACAGCCCCTTAAGTGTTTCCACATGACTATGAATCCTACAGGTAACTTGAGTTACTGCCATTCCTTTAGCAAAAGTCAGTGTAAAATTTTCCACTATCTCAGCAGTACTCTATGTACAGTCATTAAAATGAAAAGTGTGTGTGTGTGTGTGTGTGTGTGTGTGTGTGTGTGTGTTATTTTCATGTGTGTTAGTTAATCCCACTAACTTTCCAACTTTCTTAATTAAATCATTTATCTACTCACTTTCTGCAGTCTTCATATGTCAAAGATTTACTTTTGCTAACAAAAAGACATTTTGAGACAAAAAAATCTAAATATATTGGCTACAACAAAGAACAAATCTTTTAATGGTTAAATGCTGATGACACTTCAAGCCCTTTAAAATAAATGGACTGTTTATCTAAACATGTAGCCAAGAATTTAAAACGGAAATTACTGACAAAGCCATAGTATATACACGGCAAAAAACACAACATAATACCACTCTTTTTTTTTTTATTAGCTAACAACTTTAAAAACAACAGTCATGAAACAACTCTCTTAACTACCAATTGTTTCAGAATTAAGCATATTCTTAAACAGTACCATTGAAATTTATGGGACTTAGATGTATCTATGGGACTAACTCTGGCTGAACCGATTCCAACATTAATATGTAAGAAAATTTTAATGCAATACTGTGCATGCCTGATGGTCACTGCACAGGTGGAACTGCAAATATCTATCAACCATTATAGATGATGAAGGGAAAGCCCCTTGTTGTTCAAAGTGTCATACTCTTTTTTTCAAATGTTTAAACTAAACTTTAGGTTGGTTAAAGAAAGACTATTCGGTATGGCACTTAACTTATGTTAAAGCTGAAAACCCTGAAAATACCTGTGATCACCTTTAGCCTCAACTCTGGTTGATGGATATTGTCTCTACTATTCATCTAAGACCCATGAAATAGAATTCAAACTGTAGTATTTGCACAGTCTTTGACTCTCATGTGAGCTAAAATAACACTTTTGACAGTGGTTGAGGGTCAGTGCAAAATTAAGGGTCAGGAAAAACTTTTTTTCAGAATTTATGGGGGGTTTAGATGAATCTGGGGTGATAATTCCAAAAATGCCATCAGTTTTGCCCTATCAAGTCTAGTTTCTGAGATATGGTTTGGCCTCATTGGTGAATGGTTCAAACAGCTTCTTTGTGAGGAAGCCGTGACATTTGTGCACCAGCCTTCCCAACTCCAAAGGTGGCACAAACACGCTTTATCGTGCATTTGAAACACTCATAGAGCAGCACAAAGGACCTGTGCCAGCTTACCAAGGGGTTAGGACTGTAGCCTGAATCATTCACTGGCTATGCTGCATCTCCTAAATTAGACATGACAGGGCAAAACTGATGCCATTTTTGTAATCAGCACCCAAATATACTCAGGAATAGGTCTAACTTTTAAGACAGCAAAATACATGTTGATCTATGTTCTGCTGGTTTTTTTAAATATTTCTCCAAGAAGTCAGCCTACAAATAAATATTTTTTATGTTAGCAGTTCCACAAGTATCATTGCAAAATTCTCAGTATTCACATTAATTAAAGAAAATTCACCTTTGTACCGGTTTGGGGAGAAAGGGGTGTGTGTATATGTTTACAAGTTTTCTGGTTAGGAATTCTTCTCAGCAAGAATAAAAACCAGTTTTTGCACATTAGCAAATTGCCTGCTTAAAACCTACGCTTTCATCTATGATTTTTTTTACTTATGCAAATGAGTAAAACAGTTTTAATTTTATTATTTCTCTGGTCTGTGTTCTTGTTTTCCAGATGGACCATCAGCTTCATGCTACTGCCAGCAACAGCTTGTGTATTATTGTTTAAAACAAAGATGATGGATTAAATATCATATGCAATGTGAGGAAAGAGGTTAAGAAAAATACTCTTCAACTGAAAGGCATGGATAAGCAAGTCTGAGATATGTCTTTATTTTTAAAAGCTGTCAATTATGAACAAAGAGGAAAAGTGTACTTCTTGTTATCCAGGGACAAAGTATTTGTCTCTCCAAAATGAGAATCTGCACAGCACTCATGAGCTAAAAACTTGTGCTGAGCCAGTCTTCCTCTTCAAATTATACAGACTAACCAACAATTATGTCATTTCATTCAAACATTCATTCGCACGTCATGTGCCTAGATTAAACAGTAACACTTTGTTTTAAACATTCCGCTGAAATTAGCAAAGTAGCATTTCCGTCACCTATATTTAAGCACTTGGTGAAGCACTGAAAGTTGCCTCATTTGAACTCAGACAAGTTCAAGCTAGAATTTGGAGCACCCATTTAAAATATTAAATCAAGAGATATCTAATGTTCTTGCTTTTTTTCTTAACACTGTTTATCTGATGCTAGTTTTGGGAAGACAGTATTCTCAGTTTATGCAACTGTTTTATCAGCAAGGCTATCTGAATGTAAAAAGCAAGAAGCAACCATTTGTTCAGGTTTGAGAACACTGATCTCTCTCTCTCTCTCTCTCTCTCTCTCTCACACACACACACACACACACACACACACACACAGTTTTCTTGATCAATTTGGGAATGAAATAAACCCAACAAAAAAGAGTCAGTCTTCAAACCAAAATGCCCTAATGTCTACATTTAAGTATAGAGCTTTTAACTCTTAAGTTGTCATTGTTTCAAAAAAAAAAAAAAAAAAAAGGCAAACAGAATAGAATGTAATCCCAAAAGCTGAAAGCAGTTTCTCCCAGTTATCTATGGAAAAGCACGTTGATGTTCCACACATGCCCTGTATGAAAGGAGATCTTTCCTTCCCAGTAAGCAAGTACTTACTCTCCACTCTCCCAATAAGTAATTTATATGACATGATGAAACAAATCAGAAGTAGCTTTCTGCAACCCAGTAGTGGATTTCTGAGGCTTCTGTGGGCCACTGTGAGGCCCAACAAGGCCAGTAGAGTGAGTTGCTAGCCTGGTCTGGCCGTGGTACATTGGTATGCCACAAATGGTCCACAGATGTGCCACAGCAGTTTTGGGAGAGGGTCATTTATTAGTAGGGCCATTGGGAGATGTGAACCCCCAACTGGAAGTGCAGTGTGCCTTGTCAATTGTCAAAAAACTGATAGTGGGCCTTGATAGCTCCTTGTCAGTGCCATGGGATGAAAAAGGTTGAAAAATCACTGGTTTAGAGCCATCCGCTCTATTTTATTTGCATCCCTTATTGTCTGCTTACACTTCTTTGGCAGAATCTGCATTTCTTTTTAGTTTCCCTTCATTTTGTAAAGGAATCTTTTTGCCTTTTATATCTCATCATGGAAGAGTTTCAAAAGCTGCACCAAATTCCCTTCTATACAGTGGTTAAAGATATAGGCACTCTGTCCCAGTTTGTATCTGGTAACCTACTCATGAGCCATGCTAGCATCTTCCTGGACCAGGTAGTATCCTTCCTACTTAGTGATTTGCATTTTCATACAGTTTCTCTTATTTTGGGTTTAAATAACCTCCATGCAGTCCGGAGAAATTTGAGACTCTTGAATTTTCCTTTCAGCTTCCTTTTTACTAGACCTCTCATTTTTTTTTAGAAGTTCCCTATTTTGAAGTTCAATGTCTGTGTTAGACATATTTAGCAAGGGGAGAGTAATTGTCCCTATTCACCCCTATGCAGTGTCTTTTGTAGTGGCTATTGCTGGTAGTGTTTTGCATTGTTTTATATTGTGAGCCCTTTTGGGACAGGGAGCCATTTAACTTTATTATTTCCTGTAAACCGCTTTGTGAACTTTGTGTTGAAAAGCAGTATATAAATACTGTTGGTTGGTTGATTGATTGATTGTTAGACTTCTTTGAAAACTTTCCAATTACTTAAATGCTGGATAGCACTATGGTCACCTTATCCACTCATCTACACTTACATCCTGCAATCGATCTATGGTGTGACATAGAATTCCCAGCACAATCCAATGCTTGTCTGAGATAAAAAGGTAAAGGTTTCCCCACGACCAAATGGCCTATTCGTGACCAACTGTAGGGGGTAGTGCTCATCTCCGTTTCTAAGCCTGTAGAGCCGGCGTTTGTCCGAGCACAAGCTTCTGTGGTCATGTGGCCAGCATGACTATACACTGTAGCGCACGGAACACCGTTACCTTTCCACCAAAGAGGTACCTATTTATCTACTGGCATTTTTATGTGCTTTCGAACCGCTGGGTTGGTAGGAGCTGGGACAAGCAACGAGCTCACTCTGACGCATGGTCTTGAACTCCCAACCTTCCAGTCAGAAAGCCCAGCTGCAGCGGTTTAACCCGGAGTGTCAACATGTCCCCTAAGACATGTGCTCCAGGTGAGGATCGAACTCACAATCTCGGCATGGCTCTGCTATGTACTTGTCTACTCAGTACACATGCTTGTCTATTCAGAAGTAAATCTCATTGAGTTCAATGGGGCTTACTTCCAGCTAAATATGTATAGTCTTGAACTGCTTGTCTATGGTCTGGGGCCACCCTTATGCAGCCTTGACTACCAAAACCACAATTTATTCAATCTTATTGTTACTAATCTTCTTGAATGTTACATATGGTTGACATTTTTCTGTAATTTGAGCATTTTTCCACATGTGGCTAAGTAGAAATAGAATGAGAAGGTATAAGAAGAGACCAACAACAAAAGAATAAACTACAGAACAGAATGTTCCTATTACTAGCAAGAGGGAACAAAACCAGCCTTGACAACATTCTAGAGACACTATACATAAACAAGACGGCCTATGAGTACATGAGTGAATGCAAAGATCATGTTTTCCAAACTAAAATAAAATGGATAGAAAAAAATTAAAGTAAAAAGTCACAGAGTAGTAGTAGTATTACCACTTTGATTCCTAAGAAGATAAAGCAGTATAATAATATCCTGTGTTCCTTCCAAGTCATTTACTTAATTTACTTTTCACATTACAGATCACTAAACCTGGTATTCCATGGGATATCTGCTGGGATACATGCTATATGTTGTCCCAAACCAAATGTCATGTATTTAGCAAGAGCCAATATCAGATAGCCCAATGAGTCTTTCATGTTTTAGCCTGACACATTCAACAAAATACAATTTCATTATATTTTATGGAGTTTTTCCTCAATTGTTGTACTCAAAAGACATTTTTTTAAATATCACACCTGGTTCTGGGCCTTATCTCATGAAAATTACAGTGAAAGAACTTTATATCTAAGCACAGATTCTTGAAGAAGTTATTGCTGATCATCGTAGCAGCATTCTGCAGCTACTATGGCTGCAATACTATGCACACTTGAACTCAGTGGGACTTACTTCTGATTAAACATGCACAGACTTGCACTGTAAATCAGGCAGTCAGATCCAATCCTGGGCTGAAATAGGCAGACCAACAGGCCTGCACCATATCTAGCGCAGGGTAGGAGGTAGCAGCCACCCCATGAGGCTACATAGATCTGCACCAGCAAAATAGCACCAGTGAAACCATTTCTCTTCATTTTTACTTAAGGTGCAAAGAAAAAAAAAAAGCAAGACACTTTGTAAAATGTGTATATGGACATCACTTCAATAACAACATGATAATTGACTCATTTGCTATTTGTTGGATGTTTCACATTCATTCATTTAATCACTCGTTATGTCATCCTACTAAAAAAATTGCTATTAGAATTGCACATGGTAGATCAGTGATGGATTTCACTGATATCAAAAATGCCAAACTTGATTCTGTTGGTGTGTCACTCTCCACCTCCAACTAAAGAGAAACTATTATTTCCACATTCATTTATTTTTTTTAAACACAGTCCGATCATGTGTGGGACTATTCATTATATTTTAAAAAATCAAATCATTTAAAAACCATTAAAAATCATTACAAAAAAATCAAATCATTGCAAAGAAATCCTCAATTGTTGTTGGGTGTTGGTGAATGCTGGCGTGTCACCCAAAACATTGCAGTGTGTCACCCTTGACATGCATGTCATAGGTTTGCCATCACTGTAGTAGATTATTAGCAATGATAAGTTCCAAAGAGAAGACTATGGTACACTAAAACTTAAGTTTTGTGACGTAAAGCCCTTCTTCAAACATGGATAATGTTCTCAGTTACATGTGAATGGAAGTGCACCAGCAAGCCCCACCCCCAGTGCCTTGTAGTTCCATTCCCACACATCCTACTCTCCACAATACAGTATTCGTCTACAGAGGTGAATGTCATATTCAGTGAGAGAATCTCCCCATGATTTGAAATGCTGGGTTTCTGGGTTTGCTTATGTATACAAACATGTACTCATAAAGAACAAGGGTGGAACATCAGAGTATATAGCTACTGGGGTGGGTCCCACTGGCATGCTCCCATTCATGTTTTAACTTGTCTGAATATTTTGACCTGTAAGAATGTCTGAACAGGCCCAGGAGTGGAGGTTAGGATACGACTGACAAAGAATCTGATTATTGGGGGTTGCAAGATTGGGTACATTGTGGCTTTTAGCTCAATCCTAAGCTTCCTAGCACCCTTAGGGACAGCAGGCACAGGAAAGTTGCCAGAGGTCTCCTGGGAGGAATGGTACATTTGCCCCCTAGCCCCATGTAAAGCCCCAGTCTCCGCCTACTACTATGGGGCTCCTGCCTACTAAATTGCAGGAGCAGACTTGAGAAGCTCCCTGACAAGCCTGACATGAGGGATAGGAACTGGCGGAAGAGTACTATGCCTGTGCCTTCTTCATTCCACCCTTGCCCCCACCCTCCACAGACACCCTTCTCATGTCCCCACGCTGCCCAGCACTTATGTTTTTGCCGGTAGTGGTCATGGTGTCTACAGAGGCAGTGCAAGCCTTCCAGCCAGTGCTGCTTGCTCTCCTGCAGCACCAGCGCTGGAGCCCATTAGGATCGGGCCCTTAGAGACAACTGTCAAAAGAGAGCTGTTAGACATTATGGGTAGGTGACAGGCACAGCTTCTTAAATATATCAGAAATTCAATGACCCACCATTCCTATTTGTAGCTCCAGGTACTATACACCACTGTAAACACTTACAAGCCGAGCGCTCTAAGCTGAAATGAGGTAATAAAAATGTTCTTGCAAAGGTATTTTTGTGCATAATCAAGTCAAAAGCAAAAAACTGGCAATGCTTCTGATAAAGCATTATGAGTCAGGATATTGCAGCTTGGTCCTTGACGTTTATAATTTTGAGCGAATGTTTTAGAACAAGTATCAAAAAGAGCTTATTTCAGGTATACTAATTACTTAAATTAACACAAGCCATGCTGCCCAAGCCAAATAAAAATGAGGAATGCTCTGAAATGACAACTTCTTTGATTAATGTGATCATAAGCTGCATTCCTTTACAGTTGCTCCTAATGAAGGACAAACAGACATTTCTCCCTGCTAAACTCTTTAGAACTTCGCTCAACTTTATAGTGCTTTCTACTGAAGAGTGTAGAATTTGTTCTGCTGATTATACCCACTCCTATTTACCATTAATTAATTATCAACCCTAGTGGCAAGGTGACAGTAGCTTGCATCGACATCCAGAAGAACCATTCTGGGTATTTAGGATTGCTCATTGAGCACTAGCTACATAAAGACTGGATTTGAGCATAAGATTACTTGAATTTGGACCCAATGAAAAGCAAGAAAGCACCACAACAGAATTTTCAAATTTAAGGTAATTAAACCATAGCACCACTTTATGATGTGATGGTATAATAGAACAAACAATGTTAGACCTGGGCTAGGCAGACTGGAGTTCAAATTTCAAATCAGATATAAAATTGACTGAGCGTCCTTGGGCAGGTCCCAGTCTGTCAGCCTAACCTGTCTCAAAGGTAGGCTGCTGTAAGGATGACCTTAAGTAACACTATGGGTTCTGTCCCAGTGTACGGGGTATGGAAGAAAGGTGGGAAACAAATGAGATAGATAAATAAATGTGGCACAGAGGAAAAAGAAGACATACCCATACCCACACATACCCATACCATTGTTGACCTTTCACACTGTGTGTGTGTGTGTGTGTGTGTGTGTGTGTGTGTTGCTTACTTCCAAGTAAAGAAAGGCAATACTTGTATTCCATGAAACTGGATCAAAAGAGGGGTGAATGATGTTACAAATAACATCAAAAGTGGTGATTTAGCCGAGAGAGTTAATGCCTCCATTTGCCCGAAGATAACAGCTGAAGATCTGAAGCTCGAGACTACCGGAAGTCTCTGTGAGCGGCAGACCTTGCAAACTGTGGTTGATTAAAAGCTGAGTTCCAGCTGCCTCGTGGGAGGAGGAGTGTGCTGAAGTCAGCTGCGTCTCTGGTGGGAACAGGGAAGCCTCTTATCAGCCAGCAGAAGGCAGACGGGCGGCTAAGAAAGAAGGCTAAATCCAGAAAGAAAGATCTGTATGAGTGTTGTTCTTGAAAGATAGAACATTTCTGTAAATTGTAAAGACCTTTGGGTTTGTGAATAAAAGTCTGCCTATGTAAACCGCCTTGAGTTACAGTCATTAGAGAAATCTAGTGATCTTAAGAAAGGTGGTATATAAATACATGTATTATTATTTATTATCATTATTATTTATAAATAGCACAGGCTAAAGCATACCTGGTATATCATCTGAGTACACTGGACTGTTCTGTCCAAAACCATGATTGACTACCTAGCAATATATACATACGTAATCCTAATTCTGATTGAACAACACACATCTTAGGGCAATGACATGCTGTAGCAAGCCCTTCAAAAAGTATAATGTTCAGTTTAGCCCAATTCTTTCTCATACAGAAACCAATATCTAGGTAAGATGTTGAATTGTTCCACTGCAAGAAGATCTCCTATATATGTACAGTATGTACAGTACAAAATCAAGTTAAATAATGAGGTTCTAACACAATAATACAGGACCTAAACATTTAACCAATATCATTGCCAGACTAGTACTGAACTAATGTAATTACACACATCATAAATACCTAACCCTTTCAGAAAACACTTCCACTTATGTAGGCTTATAAACTTAATTAGTCTGAGAACAACACATATTATGTAAACATTAAAAAGTACTGTGAAGATATTCTGATTTTAGCATACTAAGGTTCCAGTCCTTATCTACACATTTGCTCATACCATCTACCAGTTTAAACAAAAAGTGGTATAAACATTATTAGGCTTCCATTAGGTTGAGTAGTATTCAGGCCAGTTCACAAGGCAAGAAAGATTCTGAATAGAAGCCTAACTAGGTCAATGGTTGCACAGAGGCTATAATCAGTTAGGAAAAGAATCAATACTTCATTAACATATGTGAGAGAGCAAGAAAGAGAGGGGGAGCAGCAATCATTTTCTTTAATGCTGAAGGCAACTTAACCACACAGCAAACTCATTTTACTATCTTTAACAAAATTAAACACAAACTTAGGTTCAATTAGGTTAAAAAACATGCAATCGTTTCATAAACATATGGATAGATCTCATCATAGAATTATCTTTTAGAATTAGCATCTCAAAAGGAGACTGTGTAAGGACTTGCTGGTTGATACTACAGGGACTGCAAGCTTCATCCAACATGTACTCAGTCAGATTTTTGGGGTTCAGGCCAGGAGGTACAGCCTTGTTATAAGAACTGAGAACATTTCAGTTCATATAGATTAAGATTTGCTTTGCTTCCCTTGACATCTGTTACAACCCTACCAGTCTTGGTCGGGACAAGACTGAACTCAGCATTCATCTCAATTTTTTTTGCCTTTGGTTCAGTTCACACACATAACCTTCAGAATTGGTGGCTACTTTTAACACATCTGCCAGGCACAGCTCCATATAATAAGCCGTTTGTGTGAAGTAGCTCTCCACATGGTTCAGGCATTAAACCATGCCATCACTGCAAACCCTGAGGGTCTGTGATGCCCAAATGGCATGAGGCACTTCACACAAATGACTTACCCAGCTATGCCAATGGAGCTATGCCACAAGCAGCCATTCCAACAGATGTCTGCATGTGTGAATTAGGCCTTTGTTTAGGCCTAATCCTATGAGTCACTGCAATCGAGAGCTAACCTTCTAGCCTGCTTGCTGGAATACTGCGGCCTGCAGTAGATGTGGAGCACAAGCTACAGCTTGTACACATGTACACTTGTACACTTCATAGGACAAGATTTCTTGTCTTGCTTTGAAAAAAAAATCTGTAGTATACAATGTGACTGATTTCAGCAGATTTGACCAAAATAATGCTTCATCATGGGCAATCAATGCATCACTGGGGAGGGTTAGTTTCCTCCAAAAACTATGATCAGTTTGTCTTGATCAAAAACTATGATCAGTAGTATTTCTGAAGTAATGATGAGGTTCTGTAATTAAGTGCTCCAGGCTCTAAAATTAGAAACAATATGGAGACTGAAGAGAAATCCAAATTAACTTCATAAATCTAATTGTACACTTTCTAATTTATACAACTGTTCAATTTCCAACTGTACATTTTAAGACTTTCAAATTTATATAAGTTACAAACAACTATGAATTAATCTCTGTTTTTTATCACAGAAGCACAAAACGGCTTCATTTCTACAGTCCAGATTCTGTGATCCTTTATTTTTGCATAAGGAGGTATGATAGGTGGGGTTCAGTCACTGCAATGACTTCGGAAAGTCTGAAAACATTCATAGAATCAAAAAGTGGTCTATAGTTCCAGTGCTTTAAACATGTCACTTTACGCAAGTGTTGGGAAAGGAGGAAAATGATTCCATTGTAGTACAACTATAAAGGCTAAGGTTCTACTCCTGTAAGATCTTCTCTCTAGAAGGCACAGATTTTATACATGATTCATGATGCAGCTACACTGCAAGACAGAAGTTAGACAGAATCATTTTTAGTTTATCCAGCAAAAGAAAACTAGGATCCACTGGATTTTGACCAAAGCGTTAGAATCTATTATCCTCTACTAAGATATTTTTAAATTACGAATTTCAAATACTTTTACTTCCAGAAATAGATTTTTTTAAACTAAATTTTACTGCTAATAAATTAAAGGGTGCATCTCCTAATCATAAAAAATAATGATTTCAGTTTTTTATTACAGCTGAAAAATTAACATAGTAGCCCATATTTTCCAGAACGATTTGGAAACACATTTTCTCTACTGGGGTTCAGAGTCTTCAGCAATTCTTTGTTGCTTTGCCGCCAACAATTTATGCAAATAAGATGTTAATTAGGGTAATTTTAACTTAAATTATGCTTGTGTAAACTTCTCCATTGGTGAGAATGTGTGGGAATCCAGACAACTGGTATTTAAAGCAGTTGTTGTAACTGTTCGGAAAAGTAAAGCATACCAAGATCACTTTAATGTCTTTACAATTTGTTTTTATGAGGTGATAACATTTTTGTCAAATACCATCATTTTTGCTCTTTTATACTGCAAGTGACAGCCTGACGTTTTACAACCGGCTTATTGAAAACAAGAACTGAGCACTGTTGCTGTAACGGACATTAACTACTGAATAGAGATTGAGATGCTAATGAGGTGAAAGAGGCTGCAGAAAGTTTGATAAATGCTGTACACAGTCTTTACCACCAGTGAATATGAGTAAACAACTTCCATCTACATCCCAGTTCAGTACAATGTAATCCCTTAAAGTAATCATCATAGCAGTGTGTTATAGAATGCAAAATCTCCTTTCAGATGGCCATAAAGCCCCAGCATCACTTCAGTCCCACACTTCATGCTCAACGTGTTTTCAGCTGAACTTGTACAAAGAGTTCCAAAAAATGGAGAGGAAAAACAAGTACTGTACTATAAGCAACAATGTATGTGGTTTTTCTTCTTGGCATCATGGCAATACTTTTGTTGTGCATATATCCATGCCTACAGGCTATGAACCACAAATGATCAGTTCAAAAGATTCATGAATTTAAAGTGAAGAAAAAAAATAGTGCAGGAAACAATGGCGCTGTAGGGGCATCATAATTCAACTCGTAATTGTCCACTCATCCTTTTTCCTCTTCAGCTATATTGTATTACTTTTGCCAGGGAGTTTTCACCAAGTTCTAAAAACAGCTAACACAAAAATTTCATATAATTCTGTATAGTACAGGAGTCTCCAAACTATGGCCTGGGGACTACATCCGGCCCACCATAAGATTTTATCCAGCCCGCAGCAACTTGGTTTTGTCAGAGTACTTGCTAATGTTTGACATTTTTACTCATTATATATAATTTCTCAGGGTAAGAAATGGCATTGCTTCTTTGTAATTTTCACATTTCTCTCTTTTTCTGAATCAAATCATGCTGATTACAAAAAAAGTCCCAAGTCAAAGTTATTCAGAGCTCAATCCTATGTATCAGTCCTTCATCTGTATCAGAAAAGGGATCAAAAAACAGTCCCTCTTTAGAGAACCCCGTATATAGGTGTTATTATGCGAATGCTCGAAGTCTCCGAGCAAAGATGGGGGAATTGGAATGTTTGGTGGCTAGGGAAAAGATTGATATAGTAGGCATAACGGAAACCTGGTGGAATGCAGAGAACCAGTGGGATACTGTAATCCCAGGCTATAAACTCTATAGGAGGGACAGGGAAGGGCGTGTTGGCAGAGGGGTGGCCATCTATATCAAAGAAGGGATTGAATCCAGCAGAGTAGAAACTGAAGGTGGGCTGGACTCCACCATGGAGTCACTATGGGTTAAACTATCAGGCCGTAAGAGCAATGTAATAGTGGGGGTGTGCTATCGTCCTCCCGATCAAAAACTTGAAGGTGACCTTGAAATGAGGAAACAAATCAGGGCAGTGACCAAGAGAGGCAGGATTGTAATCATGGGGGACTTCAATTATCCTCATATTGACTGGGTCAACTGCTGCTCTGGTCAAGAAAGAGAGACCGGATTCCTTGACGAGCTGAATGACTGTGCCTTAGAGCAGCTAGTCATGGAGCCGACCAGAGGACAGGCGACTCTGGATTTAATATTGTGTGGTACTCGGGACCTAGTTAGGGATGTAAGTGTTACTGAGCCATTGGGGAACAGTGACCATGCTGCGATTGGTTTTGCCATGCATGTCCAGGAAAGAGTGCAGAGCAAATCTGACACAAAAACCCTTGACTTTCGAAGGGCAGATTTCCCTCAGATGAGGAGACTAGTTAGATAGAAATTGAAAGGGAAGGTAAAAAGAGTCCAATCCCTCCAGGCTGCGTGGAGGCTGTTTAAAAAAACAGTAGTAGAGGCCCAGCGGAAGTGTATACCGCAAAGAAAGAAGGGTTCGACAAGGTCCAGGAGGGTGCCTGCATGGCTGACAAACAAAGTTAGAGAAGCTGTAAAGAGCAAAGAAGCTTCCTTCCGTAAATGGAAGTCTTGCCCCAGTGAGGAGAATAAAAAAGAACATAAACTCTGGCAAAAGACAAGTAAGAAGGTGATACGGGAGGCCAAGAAAGCGTTTGAGGAACGCATGGCTAGCAACATAAAAGGGAATAATAAAAGCTTCTTCAAATATGTTAGAAGCAGGAAACCTGCCAGAGAGGCGGTTGGCCCGCTGGATGGTGAGGGAGGGAAAGAGGAGATAAAAGGGGACTTGGAGATTGCAGAGAAATTAAATGAATTCTTTGCGTCCGTCTTCACAGCAGAAGAACTTGGGCAGATACCACAGCCTGAACAGCCCTTCCTAACAAAGGAATTAAATCAGATACTGGTTAATAAAGAAGATGTTTTAGATCAAATTGATAAACTACATATAAATAAGTCACCAGGCCCAGATGGTATACACCCAAGAGTAATTAAGGAACTAAATAACGAAGTTGCTGACCTCTTAACTAGAGTATGCAACTTGTCCCTTCAAACGGCCACGGTACCAGAGGATTGGAGGATAGCCAATGTCACGCCAATCTTTAAAAAAGGGAGAAGGGGGGACCCTGGAAACTACAGGCCTGTCAGCCTAACGTCTGTTCCGGGTAAGATGGTGGAAAGCCTCATCAAAGATAAAATCCTAAAACATGTAGAGGAACAAGTACTGCTAAAGGAAAGTCAGCATGGCTTCTGTAAGGGTAAGTCTTGCCTCACAAACCTTTTGGAATTCTTTGAAAAGGTCAATAGGCACGTGGATGTGGGTGAACCTGTGGATATCATATACTTGGATTTTCAGAAGGCATTTGACACGGTCCCCTACCAAAGACTGCTGAAGAAACTTCACAGTCAGGGAATAAGAGGGCAGGTCCTCTTATGGATCCAGAATTGGTTGAGGGCCAGGAAACAGAGAGTGGGGGTAAATGGGCAATTTTCAGAATGGAGAGAGGTGAAAAGCGGAGTGCCCCAGGGATCTGTCTTGGGGCCCGTGCTTTTCAACTTATTCATAAATGACCTGGAGACAGGGATAAGCAGTGAGGTGGCCAAGTTTGCGGATGACACAAAACTTTTCCGGGTGGTAAAAACCAGAGATGATTGTGAAGAGCTCCAGAAGGATCTCTCCCAGTTGGGGGAATGGGCAGCCAAATGGCAGATGCGTTTCAACATAGACAAATGTAAAGTGATGCACGTTGGGGCAAAAAACCAAAACTTTACCTATAGGCTAATGGGTTCTGAGCTGTCTGTGACAGCTCAGGAGAGAGATCTTGGGGTACTGGTGGACAATTCCGTGAAGGTATCGACCCAGTGTGCGGCAGCAATTAAGAAGGCCAATTCCATGCTTGGGGTAATTAAAAAAGGGGTTGAGAATAAAACAGCCAATATTATCATGCCATTGTACAAATCAATGGTAAGGCCACACCTGGAATATTGTGTCCAGTTCTGGTCGCCGCATCTCAAAAAGGACATAGTGGAGTTGGAAAAGGTGCAGAAGAGAGCGACAAAAATGATTACGGGGCTGGGGCACCTCCCTTATGAAGAAAGACTGCAGCGTTTGGGGCTCTTCAGTCTAGAAAAAAGGCGCCTGAGGGGGGACATGATTGAGACATACAAAATTATGCATGGAAGGGATAAAGTCGATAGAGGGATGTTCTTTTCCCTCTCTCAAAACACCAGAACCAGGGGGCATCCACTAAAGCTGAGGGTTGGGAGAGTTAAAACAGATAAAAGGAAGTACTTTTTTACCCACCGGGTAGTTAATCTGTGGAACTCCTTGCCACAGGAGGTGGTGATGGCATCTGGTCTGGATGCCTTTAAGAGGGGATTGGACAGATTTCTGGAGGAAAGGTCCATCATGGGCTATAGGCAATGATGGATTGTGCAACCTCCTTACAAAGGTGGTGGGCTACTGGTACCGGGTGCAAGGGAGTGGCAACAGGATGTAAGAATCTTGTTGTTACATGCCTCCCTGGGGCACCTGGTGGGCCGCTGTGAGATACAGGAAGCTGGACTAGATGGGCCTTTGGCCTGATCCAGCAGGGCTCTTCTTATGTTCTTATGTTCTCAATTACTCAAAAGTAAGTCCCACTAGACCATGAGGCTTACTCCCACTCCCAGGTATGTGGATAGGATTGAAGCCTCATTCCATTTAAATTTCATTCATTCAGTTATAAAACTGATTTTTTTCGGCCAGCAAAAATGTGTAATATACACACTTTGAAAAGTCATTGAAAAGTTTGGAGACCCCTGATCTAGTACAGTCACTGTTTTTAGAAACAATTTTGACATCTTCCTCCAGTGCAGAGGTCTCCAAACACTGGCCCAGGGGCCAGATGTGGCCCTCAGAGAGCCTCTATCAGGCCTGCAGCAAGCCTCTGGTCCCCCATGAGCCTCTGGTTTTTCCAAAGACCTGGATGTGATGTTATTCAGGCCCTCTGAAGGTCTTAGACAGCTTTCTGAGGGTCAGGGAGGCCACCCCAGCCTTTAGAATATGCTCTGGGTGTTTCCTGTGACATGCTGGTTCAGAGATATTTGTTGTTGTTCAGTCGCTAAGTCATGGCTGACACTTCGCGACCCCATGGGCCACAGCACGCCAGGCCTCCCTGTCCTCCACTAGCTTCCTGAGTTCGCCCAATTTCATGTTCATCGCTTCGGTGACACTGTCTAACCATCTCATCCTCTGCCGCCCCCTTCTCCTTTTGCCTTCAATCTTTCCCAGCATGAAGGTCTTTTCTAAAGAGTCCTCTCTTCTCATGAGGTGGCCAAAGTATTTGAGCTTCAGCTTCAGGATTTGTCCTTCCAGGGAGCAATCAGGCTTGACTTTCTGTAGGATTGACTGATTGGATCTCCTTGCAGTTGAGGGGACTCTCAAGAGTCTTCTTCAACACCATAATTCAAAAGCATCTATTCTTCGGCACTCTGCCTTTCTTATGGTCCAGCTCTCACAGCCATACATTGCTACAGGGAAAACTATCACTTTGACTATGCGAACCTTCGTTGGCAGGGTGATGTCTTGGCTTTTGATTAAGTTGTCTAGGTTTTCCATAGCTTTCCTCCCAAGAAGTAAACGTATTTTAATTTCATGGCTGCAATCACCATCTGCGGTGATCTTGGAGCCCAGGAAAATAAAGACTGTCACTGCTTCCATTTCTTCCCCTTCTATTTGCCAGGAAGTGATGGAAGTGGTTGCCATGATCTTATTTTTTTTAATGTTGAGCTTCAAGCCCATTTTTGCACTTTCCTCTTTCACCCTCATCAGAAGGTTCTTTAGGTCTTCCTCATTTTCTGCCAATAGAGAGGTATCGTCTGCATATCTGAGGTTGTTGATATTTCTCCCAGCAACCTTGAGCAATATTGAATTTCTCACAACTTCATTGAGCTACTCAAGCCCCTTCGCCGCAATAAGGCAGTGATCCATGAAAGGGTCAGAGATATTTACTCCAGCACATTTAAGTAAGCTGCTTGTGGGGTGGGAGAATGGGAGTCCATTCAAGTGCTATATTTCTGTGGTGCGTGTTGGTGCTTGCAGGAATCCTGGATCTTTGAACCCATTCATCTAGGTTCCATCTCTAATGTATTTATTTAAATTTACATATTTATTTTTCCGGCCCTTGACACTGTGCCAGATGTGGCCCTCCCACTAAAAGGTTTGGAGACCCCTGCATCAGTGTATGTCCCAAGAGGGGAACATACACATTTGGCTTATGAATTGTCCACCTTCAGAGTACAGAATTGTCAACTCCCACCCCACCCAGAATTGGCGCAACGCTGGTGACTGGTGAACTCACTGCCTGCTGGTCCCACATTGTTGCCTCCAAGCAAGCCGCTATGGTGCTGCGCAAGCGCAGGCAGTAAGCCCTTACCTCCCAATGCTGGACATACCTATGCTTGTACCGCCTGTGCTGGAAGATTGAGCCACAATTCTGACAACTGCACCAGCACAATCCTAGCCATGGCTATTCAGAAGTAAAAACACTTTCTCCCAGGAAAGCGTTTAAAACATTGCAGCATGTATTAATAAAATCTATATTAATCGATGAACAGAAAGGGAATGGTCAGTGGGTTCAGAAATAGGTTTTTTCCCCTTCCACTGACTCCATACCTTATAAGCTTAAATTTGTACACACTTTCAAGCTGATTCACTGCTATCATATAGTCCAGAGGGACCGATTATTTAAACTGATATCTTTGCCCTTCAACAGACTTCTTTTTTTTTTTTTTTTGAAGCAGGGGCAGAGTGCGTGCAGAAATTCTAACTCTTCAAAAAGAGAACAAGCAGAGAAATGTGTGCTGCAGTTCAGAAATAGCCATTTAGCCAAATTGCATACCTGTGCTGTGTCAGCTGTATAGTAGATTCATCTCATTCCATTGGTCTAATGGATGGCAATTGAATTTAATTAGCAAAACTACTTTGACTTAGTCTCATACTGTGCTGAATGTAATGAAATCTTCCTCTTTTTTTTGTTCAGCTAAAGAATGTCCTTAAACTGCATTCCACTGTTACTATATTAAAAGCTATATACATTACATTTAAAGACATGTTCCAACCTCCTTTCATGAGCTTTAAATTTACTGCATAACATAACAAAATAATTTTAAAAAAATACTTTGATTGCTAAATGTGGTTTAGAGTCTAAACTTTAGGTCCTAAAAAGTTTAGATTCAATTACCACAGTGCCTCAATTAACAGCACTTTTATAGTAGGAATAAAATGAAAATCCTTTTTGTAGATCAATACCTGAAATATAGTACTATGCTTCATCTTGAAAAGGAAGTGAGACTTTATAAATTGCCTTCATGTAGGACTGTAAAAATGCTATGTGTGTGTTATGGATGTGCACTGATATATGAAAGTATTTAATACATTGACATAGCAACATTCACACAACCCTGTACATTAGGTATTATCATCTTTATATTGCAATTGGGGAGCTGAGTCTGAGGATGCTGTGCATAAGACCACCTAGTGAATTCATGGCAGAGGCATGATTCACAGTGCGGTCTCTTAGCCACTATACTACACCATCATGAGGCCAGCAAGCCTTTTGCAGGCTTGCCAAGTATCAACCGATAAAGCAGTCCAGCAGTCCACAAAGAATTTCATCATGAAGTAACTGTGAAGTAACTCTCAGTTGGAAAGGCTCCACTGCAACACTCCAACTAGTAACTCTTTCAGGATATCTGTTCCCAAAGAGCTGAATGCCCAACCTTTTTGTTTCTTTGACAAATGAAGAGCTTCAATAACTTTACTCCATTGTTCAAGTTGTCAGAAAACTCCTCTTAATTTTTATCCCAATTTCTGTGGTTTAAAACCATCACTTTCCTTGGTAGGTAGCATGGATAAATATAGCTAGAGGAGAAAACCATGCCACCTCCATGCCACTTTCCCTCTTTCACCAGGGACTCAGCTGCAGAAAAAGCATCAAAAGTGTGATTGGCCAAAATTCTTATTATTAAAATTAATAGAACATTTCTTTCTACGTGTTTCTTTGTACCCTACATCCTTCAGGTTTATATAACCATCAAATTATGCAGATATGAAGGATGCCAAAAGTACTCCATGCTGGGAAACCGAAACCTACATAAACAATAAATGTAACTCCCCCCCCACATCCCCAGTTAAATAGCCTTGGGTGCCCACGGGGCAGAAAGGCGGGGTATAAATAATAATAATAATAATAATAATAATAATAATAATAATAATAATAATAATAATA
>JAJKFI010000028.1:8114966-8130223 GCA_029204185.1 Lerista edwardsae | reverse complement strand
TAATAATAATAATAATAATAATAATAATAATAATAATAATAATAATAGACACATAGCAAGACCAGATTTGTACCAGCTGAAATCAGTAACCTACTTCTGTGCATGCTGCTTGGCTTTCCTGTAATTCCCCTACACTGATGCAGTGGGGCTAGCACACCTTGCACAATATCCTTGCACAGTGGAATTTTGCACACTTGCACAGTGGAAGTTTGCAGCCTAGAGTTCTCCTTAAAGTAATGGGACATTTATCCCCTTGCCCCAGGGAAAGCCCCAGGTGGCAACGGGTCCACTCAGAACTGCAACTGCTAAATCACTGATGCGCGTCCAGGTGGATCTGTGGCAGTGGATCTGGCCCAGGATGGGGATAGGATATAGGCTGTACCAGTGCCACTCTGCATTCACCTTCCAGGACCCAAACCACCCATCCCCTGCTCCTTCCCCTGCCCATTTCACCCCTCCCATCCCTTCCTTGCTACTCCACTGCTTAGCGCAGAGCTTATCGGCTCCAGGGGTCCTGCACTGGGTCCTGTTCACTGGGTCCTGCACTGGTGCCGGAGGGCAGGCCTTCCCACAGACACTATTATCTTCAACACTATCTCAACGTGCTTTACAGCACATTTGCAACAGTCTGCACCAGTGGAGCACTCACTCTTCCAGCGCGGAGGCACAACAGGATTCTGCGATTAAACACTAAAGCATAATTTAAAATATGGTACAAGACGAAAGAAAACTAGCAGCAATCCTAAGCATAACTACTGGAAGCAAATCCAATTAAAAATAATAGAACAGCTGAGTAAACCTTGCTTGGATCAGTTTGGAAGACTCAGATTTTCAAAAACATTGACCAAATCAACCTAAAGCCAACAAACCTTGGGAAGCCACACACTGCATTAATTCATGCAAGCAGCTTGTATTAGGCTTCTTTTTTCTGTTCAGCTGACTCAATAGTGTACTGCAAACTGCTTTTGAAACTCCGCTCAAATACGGCATGGGAGGAGCTGCTTTTCAAGAAATCATCAAAGGCCCCTGTGCAAGCGCACAGCTAGTTTCATGACCTTTGGATCAGTGATTTTCAATCTTTTTTTAATCTCATGGCATCTAACAAGGTGCTAAAATTGTCCAAGGCACACCATCAATTTTTGCACAATTGACAAGGCACACTGCATTGCTGGTGGGGTGGGATTCATATCTCCCAACAGCCCTACTAATAAATTCCCCCCTCCAACTACCACAGCACACCTGCAAAGCATTCATGGTATACCAATGTGTCATGGCACAGTGGTTTAACATTGCGGTTTTGGATCCTGGCTCTACTAATTATTTTGGAAAGTTAACAGACCAATAGCACCAAACTCTTGATGTTTGTCACTTGATGTGGTAGGCCATTTTAGCTACCACTAAAACTAACATCCTTGACACTCATTCTCACTCTAGAGAGGTTATTATGGGTTAGATCCAGAATGAGCGACATTCATAGCAAATAAGGATTACTATCCAGTTGAGGGACCAAGATCCTCCACAGTAACAGGAACCAGCAATTAGGAAGACACCATTAGGAAGACTTGAATTGGAACCATCACTTGACCAAAAAAACCTGCTCTGAAGGAATCATATAGTCCTCAGGCACTAACATTCTTCATACCAAGTTTTGTGCTACTAGTCAGAAATAGCAGACTGTCCCTAGTCATCAAATATATGAACTAGATATATTTCCTTGTTCTGAAACATTCTGATGATAAAAATGTAAGCTAAGTTTCTAAAGAGAGACTTGGCTCTATGTCAAAAAAAAAATCAATCAGCCAACAATCAGTGTGATGCTAAAGGCTGGTCTACACACATACTAAAATAAAGTGACAAAATCCTGATGTGGTAGAATGGACCACTTCAAAGTGGTGGGTGGGTGCTTTTAAAAAAAAAAATTAGTGAACAAAATGCCCTTCATGAAAAAACCTATCCTATCAGAGTGAACAGTTCTATTTCAGTCCACTCCCTCCTCTACTAGTTTTCTAGTGGGCAGAGATGTTTCTACAGGGATGGCAAAGCTCTAAGTTTTGCAAGAAGCCTTACCCTGTCATGTAAATCCCTCCTCTCCCTTGCTGCTGTAGCCAGTAAGCAACGCCAAGATTGGCTAAAACGGTGCAGGAGAGGAGTGATTTCCACTGCAAGGTAAGGCTTCTTGCAAAACTTAGAGCTTTGCCATCCCTGTAGAAACGCCACTGCTAGTGGGACCATTCAAAACTGGTACCTGCAATCTGAAGTGGCATAGTCCATTTTATCATATCAAGACTCTAATAACGTATTTAATTGTCACTTCATTCTATTGCATGCATAAACTAGGCTTTAATCCCTTGGTTCTCAAACCCCTTGGGAGTTTGAGGCCCGAGGTTATTTGTGCAGGGGAAGGGCTAAGGCAGCAACATGATTCCCAGGATTGTGCTGCTATGGGAGTCAGGAGGGTTTTTTTTCACTTACCTGCAGCCAGCACTGTAGCCTTGGGGGATCCAGGGAGTCTGGGGAGCCCTGTGGAGGGTACCCCAAGCCTCCAAATACCTAAAAGTATTTTAAAAAACCAACGCAACAAAAACCCGGTCTTTTTATTCGATTTTTTGTTATTTGTTATCCTGGCTGGAGCATTGCAATGCCCCTGTTTGAGAAGCCCTGCTTTAATCACTAGAACTTTACTCTGGTTACCAGTGATACGAAGCTACAGGGTCACAAGTTAATAAGAACTAGGGAGAAAAGAACTTGCTACCAAAAAATCATTATATGTCCCAAAACATTTTATGTCTGCCCAATGACAAAACTTCAGTACAAAATAAATCGTAAGCAAAATGGGTTATTTTCTTCAGTGCACTCAAATAAATTGGTGAGCCCGTTGTTTAACAAAAATAAATGATCTAAGCCCTGCTTGAGTTTAAAAAATTACAATGCTCCAAAAAAATGCAACCTGGGTGATATTTTGTAACAGAAACTTAAAACAAATGTATAAAATATTACTATTATGTTCTCTCGTACACATATTTAACATGGCTTTTAATCGTTTTTTTCCTTTGCTTTAATTACAGTTTACTTTTGGAAAACTGTTTGCTGAAATGCTAAGCAATTTATCAACAGTTGCAATGTAATGTTATTCTTATCAGACCTTCTCACCCCTTTACTGTTCCAAGAAAATGCACAGTATTTTTTTAGTTACAGTAAAAGTTACACTTTTAAGTCACATTAAACTGCATATATGATATATAAAAGGGACATGGTGGCGCAGCGGGTTAAACCGCTGTTGCTGGGCTTTCCGACCAGAAGGTTGGAAGTTCAAGACTGCGCAACCGAGTGAGCTCCCGTTGCTTGTCCCAGCTCCTGCCAACCTAGCAGTTCGAAAGCACCTAAATGCAAGTAGATAAATAGGGACCACTTCGGTGGGAAAATAACGGTGTTCCGTGCGCTACGGCGTAGAGTCATGCCGGCCACATGACCATGGAAGCTTGTCCTCAGACAAAACACCGGCTCTACAGGCTTTGAAACGGAGATGAGCACCGCCCCCTGCAGTCGGTCACGACTAGACCATTCGGTCGTGGGGAAACCTTTACCCGGTCAATTTATCATGAACATGCAACTCCCAGTCATTTCTAAGGGGACTTAATGGGAGAAGAGCTCAGTGTGAGAAGATTTACTATGAGAAGATTTAAGGAAACCATATATACGTTAATGTATTATTTTATGCTGGAAGCCAAAAGAGAAAAGCATATAAAATTGAGGTGCATACAAATTAAATCCCCTATGGCAGTTGTGGCTGTGGCCCATGCGCTGCCCCAGGCGAGGACCGCAGGCTGCTGTCTTCCCACCCTGCTGCCGCCTGCCACCCTCTGCCGCAGCCACTCTGCCTCCCTCCCCCAACTCACGTCAAGCCTCAGGCAACTTGAGGCTGCTCTCTGAGCCCTTACCACAACCTCTGGAAAGGTTTTAAACGTTTCTTCCAGTTTTTGACGAAAAGCCTGTGGTAAGCCTTTGAAGGGCGCGCGGACGTTGAGTGCTGCCTCTGCCTGGCTTTCAGGAAGGCTCGGAGGGCAGGCAGCAGCTGTGGCTCTAGCTCCGCTGGGCCCCCCAGCCCCTAAGACCTTCTGGACCCACCTGCTAGGCCCGCCCCTGCTCTGGGGTGGGCAAGGTATTCTTCAAGAAATTCATACGTTTTCCATTGGTGCAATACTGACTACCAACAGAATGGGCAATAAAACAAATATCTTCATCTGGATCAGATACTTGGTCCATCCCATTTCTAGCATACTCTCTGCAAAGACATTTAAAAACTTGACTTTCATGTGTGACAAAACTATTTTTCATTCTACATATATATTATAGAAATAAAATCTAAGCTAACAAGAAAATTTGAGCCACAATAACGGAAACTCAGTATATTACTCCAAACTCATACATTTAATTCCCATCTCAGACTTGGACTCAAAGAACCAAAGATCAGAAAGTCAAAACACTAAAAGTGATGCATTAGTATAGTGAACTGCCATGTTGGCAGGCCTGACTGACAATTCTGGATGGATTCCAATCTAAAACAAAAGTAATCAATTTCCAGGTGTTAGACAAGGGGCTGAAAACATGCTATTGTGGAGCAACTCAATCTAAAGCAAAACACAGGGAGGAAATAGAAGACTAATAAGATGGCATCACTGAATCATAAATGTGACTGTACAGTCTGTTTGTTTGTGGCAAGGTACAGCATTACTCCAGTCTATTTATTATTAAGGAAAGTGCTTTCATCTACTGATCATATCTGAAACTCTGCACAGATGCACCAAATAATAGATCAACACGAAAAAAAAAAAGAAGGCAATTCAGCAGTTATTCTTTTTTAGGAAATATTGGAAAAATTCTTTTGCTCTTGCCTAATTAAAAAATGTGTAAAATACAGATAGGGCTGATCATAAGTTAGCTGACCAAGGATTGAGAGGTTTAAATACCACTGAGGTAGAACAAGAGTCATTTTGACAGCCTTCTAAGACAGCATAACAAGACACTAGAAGCAAGTGGTGGCCAACTATTTTGGCAAATGACTTCAGCAGCCTTTCCCCACCTCCAGTTGTTCAGTTTTGCCTCAGTTCCAGCAAGTCAGACAGAAAGCAGTAGTGAAAAGTGGGAGACTCAGGCAGGAATATAGGCCTTGTCCTATGCCATAACAAGGTTCTCTAGTCTTTTCCATGTGTGCCATAAACCATTCCTGCTTATGCCACATATCACAGCTTGGCCACCCACGCATTTCAACTTAAGTAAACATGCAGACATAGTTGAACTATGGTTTCTTTATAAGAAACTATATGTATCCATCCTCTCTTTATCTCTTCCATACACACACACGAGAGAGGGGGGGCACTTCAAAATGGCTACTTCCTCATCAAGGCACAGCTACATAACAATGGTAGTCTCTGAATTATTTCCATGAAGAAGCGGCCAGTATATAAAAAAATAAGAGGTCCTATGGCACTGAATGCATGTAATGTAGTTCTGAGGTAAAAATCATGAGTATGTTTCAGTGAATGACTCCACTGAGTGGAGTATGACTCCACGTTCCAATGGAGTCTAAATAAGGCAATAAGAATGAAGCCCTGTTTCAGATCTTTCATGCCAGCCAAGGACCAGCTTTCAATTCTGAGCATGGGGTGGAGGGAGAATAGATTCATTTTTCCCCCAGAATACATATCATGCTCCTGGGTCCTATAATGACATGACCTCGGAGGGCAGGCCTCAGATGGCAGCAAAATGCCATCGACTCATGTCTCAAGTGTTTATTCTCACCTAGAAGAAGCAAAAGTTAGTAGGTCATTTTGGAGAAGTCATTTTGAACAACCACAACATCTTGGACTGCGTTCATATGTCCATAAGTTGGGTGAACTCTTTGAGAAAGCACACACACTTCATTCAGTACATCGAGTATTTTCTTCAGGCCTGACCACAGGGGAAACCAAATCTTCCTGTTTTGTCACATTTGCAACAGGCACCAAACAAGGAGAGCACACTGGCTGATTCTTATGATGTCAGCATCCACCTTTATCCGAACTATATGTTTTAGATTTTGGAAGCCGGTTGTCAGCCTAATTCTACTTAACCCCCCCAGTATCAATACTGCAGTACCAATGGG
Organism: Lerista edwardsae; assembly: GCA_029204185.1. Taxonomy (NCBI): domain Eukaryota; kingdom Metazoa; phylum Chordata; class Lepidosauria; order Squamata; family Scincidae; genus Lerista; species Lerista edwardsae. Next base: position 8,124,081 of record JAJKFI010000028.1, on the reverse strand, counting down.
ACATGCACTGCATCCTGCTGGGGTGTTGCAGGCCCTGGAGGATTCATCCAAGTAAGGGAACAAAAGTTCCCTTGCCTGTGGGTAAGCCTCTGCCAAGTCCACTTGGACTAATCTGCTACATTAATTTGCTTGTGCAAGTTGTTGAAGATCTGGGAAGGTGGGTACAGGCCAGAAAGGGAGATAAGGTATCGGAAATGCTGACTGCCACAATAATGCCACCTTCCTGCCATTGATTCACTACTTCCCTGCCCCATCTTCTCCATGTTCTGCCCTCTCCCCACTCTGTTACCCCACCCCTACCCCACTGCCACCATCAGATGTAACTGTTTGGGTCCAACAGCAGTTCTTCCACGCTGCCATTGTTTGTGGCATTGCTCATAAAATAGCTGCTGCTGATGCACTGCATATGCCACCAGAGGCCGCCATCATCATCATCATCATCATCATCATCATCATCATCACCACCACCACCACCACCACCACCATCAATTATTATTATTATTATTATTATTATTATTATTATTATTATTATTGAATTTCTATCACGCCCTTCTGCCATATTGGAGCACCCAAAGCGGCTCACAACATTAAAATTACAAACAAAAGTGTTCCACTATTGTAAACCCTTCTACCAGCCCAATCCCGCAAGGTTTTAGGGCTTTCCCCAAACAAGGTGTCACATGAATGTTCCAGTGAATGAAACTCAAGGTACACTGCACTTTTTAGAAGGAATTTCAAAATTATTTTAAGATTGCCCATCTAAATCTACAGAAAAGGGCAGGACAGACTACTCCATTAGCATTTGATTCAATGATGAATGCACCTGTCAAATGGATTGCCCTGGCAAGAGGGAAGTTGGGCTCAAGCTGGAGAAGGAATACAGAGAGCAAGTTCTAATTTCAAACTTTAAATGCTATATCGAACTTGAAAACAGGAAGGATATGTGAATCACACTTCCTGGTTTCTGGAAGTGTGCAAAGTCTCTTTTCAAATGTTACATAGTATTAAAATAGGAATCATGCCTCACTCACATTTCACATTTCAATGTATGCAATTATGTGCAGAAACAACCTGCAAATCCCTCAACCAGAAATACCTATTTGGACCAATTCAGTTGTATTTATTGAGCACCTCCCCAAAGGGGACAAAATCATTCTTCTATGTAAAGAAACAAGAAACCATGAGACAGTCTACAGGCAGCACAGTCCTACGAGGTGCATAGGACTGTGCTGCCCGTAGACTGTCTCATGGTTTCTTGTTTCTTTACATAGAAGAATGATTTTGTCCCCTTTGGGGAGGTGCTCAATAAATACAACTGAATTGTACCCCAGATGTGGGGATGCCGAGCGGCGGTCCTGCAGTGCCTGTTCAGTTGCACTCTCAGTCTCAGATGTCGTATTAAGAAAAAAATATAAGGCATTTGAACTCCAACAGATCTCTTTCCCATTAGCCAACTTTTTCTTTGAGTCTCACTCAGGGATGACATTCTAAATGACGTGCAAACCATAATTTAAAACAACAGCATATACCCTCTCTCTCTCATATATGTATGTGCACACACATATGTGCACGTACATGTCTGCATACATTTGACAGAAAAGTGAGGCATACATACTGTATATAACATAAATGAAAATACTGATACTGTAGTTATTTTATTGAAATAGGTTTTTAAAAAGCAATTTTCTCATTCCTTGCTCAAAATGCTGACACTGCTTTTAACCAAATTTGGGTGACTCCAACTTTCCCATCTCTTGCAACAAAAAACAAACAAATCTGCTTCACAAAATTCCCACATGCTACTGTGACTAATTCAAGCCCAATTTTATTTGGAGTATTACAATGCCATTATGACAATCTCATGACATTCTAAATGTGAAGAAAACCATATGTTTAATTATCTCCTCTAATAATTACATGGTGTATAATTTATTAAACATTTTCTTCATTGGTAAACATAATCAGACCTGTAAATATACACAAGTTGCACTTTCTAGCTGACTAGCTGGTCGAGTAAGGCATCTAATGATGCATCCCAAAAATATACTATTAACAAAGGTCACCAACATAATGTATGCTCTCTGATTTTTTTTTTGTGTTTCATTTATCAACCATGCAGTCATCATTCTCCTCCCTACCACCATCTGTACATACTTTCCCAATAGACCGTCACAGCTGTCCTGTTTTTCACACACACGGAACCTTTTATATGCTTTCCAACTGTTTTTAATAACTGTTCTGTGCTTAGCACTGTACTTCCTTTGTCTTCTTTCACAAATAGGAAAAGATATTATCCCAACAAACAGGTTATCACAGCTTTTAAAAAAATGTGGAGCAATGAAAAGGTTGCATCATTGCTCCAAACATCTTACATTTCAGAGAAGCTGTTAAGAAAGCAATTCCAGAAAGAGCCAAAAACTTGAGACAAATCACTAAAATGCCACAGTCACATTGTTCAACTACTGTTACCAGCACTAATTACTGCTACATCTACTATTATGTCATTGGCTAACTGTTTATACCCCAGGGACACTTCTGTTCAGCTTGGTATCAATTCTGGAATTATACAGTCATTGCAAAAGTGTTCCAATGCAGATCTGGCCAAAGGCCCGGACCACATGGCCTTGCCCATCACCACAGAGGGAAGAAGAAGAAGAGAACCAGACCCACCTCTGCAAGATGCTCATCAGTGGCTTTAATAATTGAACTACACTCCTTAAAATCAGCAGGAACTGTGATCTTAGCGAAAACTAGTGAAGGTTATGATTGTGACAGTACTCAAATCCTGGGTCAATTGTCAGCAACAGAGTCAATTGAAAAGCCTATCAGAGAATAGAAGGTTCCAGAATTATCACTTTTTACTATAGTGCGAGTGCTTCCCAAACTCCTACAAGGAAGTTGAGAGCACTATAAATCATTACATGGGCGGAGAAGAGGGAGGGCTGCTGCCGATCAGGGAGGGTTTTGCAACAAAAGCAGGAAGTGGCTTTTCCTCTTTTTCCCCAGTAGTTTGGAGCTGCCAGGAGAACTGCAGAGGGGGTTGCAGGCTCCTGGACCCTCCAGAGAGCCATAGCAACCCCCAGGTAAGTTTAAAAAAAACCCTCCCTGATTGGCAGCAGCAAGATTGTGTAGATTGTGCTGTGCTGATTTCTGGGTCATTCCCCTTAAAGGGGAATCACCCTTTTCAGGTTTCCCTGGTAGGTCGTGACCCACCAGTTTTGGGAACCACTGCTATAGGCAATGCCTTTGCCTTTCATTTCAGTGGTGAGAGAGTACTGTTCCTCTACAACCATCAATATCCTATGTGGAAAAGCAGACTAATCACACTAATACAACTGTATTTTAAGGAGGCCCTAAAATACTGATATACAAGATAATGGACGACAAAGGAAGAACAAACTTGTAGAGTGGGTGATCAGGAATTTGCAAGAATTAGGTTAGGACTGCACTCCAAAATAGGTGGCATTATGGAAGCTAACAGGCGGAGATTAAGTCTCTCATGTCTATATACTATTGCAGCGTTTCCCAAACTGGCCGGCGAAGAGGTCATCATCCACAGTCAAATTGGCAGTGGGGGCAGGTGGTGTGAGGAACATGTGTTTGTGGAAAGGGAGGAGATGGATCCAATGGCAATGGGGCACACCAGATCTTTTCCTGCCTCTGACATATGTCACCAAGAGTGCAATCCTAACTTGGAGTTAGCCTGACCCAGTTAGGTCAGCAAAGTTTGGCCAGCACAAGGGTCACTGTAAAGCACACTTGGACCATTCTCAGAGACTGGGAGGATGGTGCACAACTGTGTGCTGGCTTCTCTGACTCCGAGAGTGGTCCAAACATACTTTATGGTGTCCCTTGTGCCAGCCAAACTAAGTGTGCCGGCCTAACTCCAGGTTAGGACTGCACTCCAAAATAGGTGGCATATGACCAAAGAGACCCACAGGCGACCTATGTGACCACACAAGAGAAGTTAACCATCTCAGATGCAGAGTAACACATTTAAGGAATATCAGTTTGTTTATTCAAAATTTTTACATAAAAAAAGTTGTGGACACCATACCCAACTACACTGACATTTTTGAAATGAATGAATTCAATAACAGCTGCCTGGAAGGTTTATGTGGGAGAACTTTCAAAATTCAAACCCACAGCAGTCAGGAATGTGGTAAAGTGCATTAATCAATCAACAACTGCACCTTATTGCCATACCTGTTTTAAGAAGAGGCAAACAAGAAAGTAGTCTATCATCCAAAAACAACAAACTTTAGCCAGATGGCCTAACAGCTGAACTCAGTTGGTTTTTAGTATGAAACGTTGTAGACATATAAACCATAATCCATATATGTTGTACTCCCAATCCTTTAAAGTTTACATGATTTTCCACAACTTCCCCCAGAGCATATGGTTTGTGGATGAAGGCAATCGTGTCTGTCATTCCAGAAGACTCATGAATGATAGGCAAGCTATAGCGTTGAGGAAATTACATAAATCAAGGGTCATAAATTTCTGTAATGCAGTCCATTTGCAGCTGTACTCTGTAGACTGTGCCCTGTGCAATTTATGTATTGAATTTGGACCCGGTGCTGCAGGCCTAGCCCTTACAACATGCGGGGGGAAAAAAAATCACAATACTAGTATTAACGTGCATGTAGAAACAACTACAAGTGGCCTTTTTGTGTGACAGTGCCAATCAGGGATGAAGCATGTGCATAAAGTGTTATAAATGGAAAAACTGTCTGTCTGATTCTAACTAGAGATTCCAAGGGCACTTGAGACCTCAAGGCTAAACCAACAGGCTTCTGTTATACTCAGAAACAATGGTTTATTGTATTGCAACAAACTTCAGAGTCTAGCCTCCAGCAAAGAATCAGGTGTTGTCTATCAGACTCCTGAAAACTCCAGCTTTGTTGTTTTTTTAAAGTAAAAGTTTTGTTAAATACTCAAGGCAATGTCAGCTAGCAATTCTTAAAAGAGGAACGTTTTGGGTATGTGATTCCTATCACTATCAGAAGGTACATTACCCTCCACAGGTTTACCCGTGTTCAAGAGGGGTAGTGATATTAGTTTTATTGCAACAAAACCACCAAACTGTCTTCAGGCATCTTAGAAGACTAACCCTAATATACAGAGAGAAGTTTCCACATGGGAACTTCGCCACTCCCATCTCCCCACAGCAGGTTCCCACAGTCCCCAAAGATAGATGCCTGATAGGGCGGCTCTGGAGTAGGACGGTATGTGACACAGAGTGTTGCCAAGGAAGGAAGGAAGTGAAAAACGCCTACCATTCACACAAATTGCACTTGGAGTACAATCCAAACAAATTCATTGTAAGGTGAGTGTTGATGAACTACAATCCACTTTCAGGTACAGTAATTGTTATAGTCAGCCGGTATATGTGCACGCGCACATGCACGTACCAATACACACGGGTATAGAAAAAACTAAACCATGAGGGCCACCAGACCATAAAATCTAACAGGTATAGTCTGTAAAGTTTAAACATCTAAGCACAGTGACAATTCAAAACAACAGTAATGAAACAGTAAAGCATTGCTGGAGGATGAACAGGTAAATGAGTCTCTGGGTGGTATCACTGATAATACTAGGTCCACTAATAATGTTGGCAGTGTGGATATAGGGAAAACCGGCATCTTGAATCATTGCCAAGAGTGGCCCTTGTATCTGTTACAAGGTCTGTTGTTGATGGTGAGATGTTTAAGACATGTATCAGACTCTCCATAAGCAAAGTCAGGCCTACCATCCAAGCCTGTGTTATACAAGTGTCTAGACTGATACTTTAGAGAATTTTAGCTAGGAGCTATAGAAACCAATAATGGTACCCAATAATGGTTCATGTTCTTTTCTGGGTCTGTCCTACAGCAAGTTTTTCCTGGCGGTGTGTCAGAATGGATCTTTACCTACAGTCCATTAGTATTATATCTCTTCTTCCCTTCTATTATTTTGCTGTTAGAAAAATGATTAATTTAGAGAGCAATCCCAACCTACTTTCCAGCACTGGGTAAGGGCAATGCAGCTCTGAAGTAAGGGAACAAACATTCCCTTACTTTGAGGAGGCCTCCGTGACTGCCCCCTGCCAACTCCAGCACACCTTAGGTACGCTTGGGAGTCTTCCTGGGGCAAGGGCATGTTTGTCCCCTTGCCCCAGGGGAGGCTCCGGCCACCCCTTGGGGTTCCTCAGATCTGCACCTTACCTGCTATTTCGTCACATCCCAACTGTGTCCACAGTTGAATATCAAATAATCTTTGCAAAATGGGCATATTTGACCACAATAATGTGGTTAAATTCTTTGGAGCTTGGAAGCACTGAGTTATGAGTTATAACCACAATAATGTGGTTAAATTGCAAAGTTCTGTTTTTTCTGATAGAATAATTTAGGTTTTTAACCTACAATAAAAAGTGTGTCCAACAAGGGCAAGAGAAAGAAATGTACCTCCTGAAGCAGAGCGAGTGAATAAAAGGCCAAGAACATACATGAAAAGGAATTCTCTGGGGTGGGGGGAAATGTGATTTGGAATCCTGCATCATCTCTTTGGGGGAACAATCCATTATGAGCCAACCACTGAGCATGATACAGAAAAACCCAGTCATGCAGCCTCTGATTACTGAAATCAAAGGGAACACCAAGTTATTAAAAGTACTGTGAGTGACACTGAAACTGGACACACAGATTTTTTGCATTCTGACGGAGATTAAGGGGAGCTAAGCAACACAGACAATAAAGGAACAGATAAGTATTACAGACAGATCTGTAACTAAACACTGGGAAATAGCAGTGCTAAGATCCAAGGCAGGCTAACTCATGGAACTCTTAGGGTGCAGGTCCAGCAGCGAAAAGGGTTATTTAGAAAAAGAGACTTCAGCTCTTGCTCTTGCAGGGGGAGGGGTGGTCACACGTGCAGGAAGCATTGCCACTGTACCACACATCTTCAAGCACACCTCAAATTCTATTAGTGTGTTTGGGTTTCTGAGAAACTCAGCTTTCATTACTTTAGGAAAAACATGATTAAAGGCAGTTTTTTTAATCAAATATTAGTAAACAAAGAAGGCACGTTCCTGGTCTGCCCACAGACCTGGTCTGCCCATCTCTGCATCTCTGATCCACTCTCTCATACTTTCTAATATGTCAATTTGCAAAATATTCTGATGAGGCAAGATGGAAGAACTCCCAAACAGCAGCAGGGGGAGGGATACAATCATAAACTACAGGTTGAGAATCCCTTATCCAGACTGCTTAGGATGGGAAAGTGTCTGGATTTTGGATTTATCTGGATTTTGGAATAATTGCATAAATAAAATGAGAATGCTCTTTTCACTATTAACCATATAGGTGTCTGCTGGCCTTCTTGACATTTTTTAACAACGGCACACACCGCAGAGCAGAGAACAGAACTTACTGCCTATACATTGGAATGAGCACAAGACCTTCCAGTATTCACACTACAGAAAGTTCAAAAAGAGTCTTGGACAAAAATGTCTAGATTTTGGAATAGTCTAGATTTCGGGTGTCCAGGTAAGTGATCGTCCACCTGTACGAAGATTTGTAAGACCAGTTATAATAACCTGTTTGGTTATGGAATGCGGCTGTCTCCCTAAAACCACCTTACCCCAGTTTACATGATACATATGCATAGGACTTAGTTTTATGTCTCAAAGGCATTTCTGATTTACATGAGTAAACCCTTGGCCCATTTCCCATGGAAAACTGTACTGTTTGTAGAAAAAACATAGTAAAAAAAATGCCTAAAACTTCATGAAACACAGTGCCTTTTTATTTCTAGTATTATTTTCTTTTTATCTCAGCCATTTTCAACCACTGTGTCAGAGCATGTTGGTGTGCCATGAATGGTCCCCAGGTGTGTTGTGGGAATTTGGGAGTCATTTATTAGTAGAGCCATTGGGGAATGTGAGCTCCCCACTGGCAGCGTGGTGTGCCTTGTCAATTGTCAAAAAGCTGATGGTGTACTTGGACCATTTTAGTGCCTTGACAATATGCCAAGAAATGTGAAGGTTGAAAATCACTGTTTTATCTATTTGGGATTTATTTTTGCACAAAATCACAAAATCATGAGCAGTAGAAATTCCTGAGCGGATATACTAGAACGAATAATTTTAGCAGATTTGCACATGCTTGTACATCTTTCAGACACACATCACTAGTTACTTCACAGCAAAGTATGTGTACAATGCTTCCCAGAAACCGCTGAAATGCTGGTACGGGGAAGATACAAATAGAGAAATGCTGATGAACATGACGTCAGTGAGCATGAAAACAAAACCCTCTTCTACAGTGTTTGATCTGTGTTGGCACATTCACATATGCTTCATGCTGCAGTCTTCAAATTGCTCCACAGTTCTGCACAAACTCACAATTGTTATTATTCAATGATAATTATATTATATTGATATTATAAGCTATTATTATTATATAATATATTATTATATATATTATATATTATTATATTATATTATTATAAGATATTATAAGCTAATAATAATAATAATATAAGATATTATTGATATTATAAGCTACCAAATGATATTATAAGTCATTAAGGCAATTGCAGCTATTATAACCATTTTCTTTCATTCTTGACTTTCCGGACATCTTTACCACATGTAAAGGTATCCATTTGCTTTCCAATCAAGTTCTCCATAATGTCTTTATCTTAACTGAAGTTTTCATTAACATACAAACCACCTTCTACTCAGACTACTGGTCCACTTAGATCAATATTAGTAACGTGCGGTCAGATTGTGGCAGGTGAGGCAGAACTGCCCTACCAGAGAAAAAAGTGCCCCACTGCTGTGATTGTGCAAACACTTACAACCCACATAACAGGCTTTGAGCAGCTGAAGCCCATGGGTTGTAACTCTTGAAAGCACTCTTCAAAGAACTATGGTAGGGCAATTCTGCCTCATTTCCCAAACCCACACAGACCTACGTGAGCTAAATCACTGATATAAGTCTGAGGAAACCTATTATTGGCCAGGTAGCTTACAGGGAGGTAAGTAAAAAAGATCTTTATTTATTTCTCCTCGGCTGTCTGGCTGCCCTCCTCCCCACCATAGGATGCAGCTCATGCTCCATTGGTGCCA
>JAJKFI010000028.1:8054669-8114566 GCA_029204185.1 Lerista edwardsae | reverse complement strand
CCAGGTCGTTTATTAATCCCATCACTGCCTAGAGGCAAGCGTGGTTTGGCCCGCCCACTCTCCCTGGTCCCTGTATGGCTCTGAAATGGAGCCTGGCACGATAGGTGGTGTGTCAGTGGGCACTGGGCAGTGAAGGGGCAGGGAACCAGGGGAGCGGGCACTGAGCGTCGACCTGGCCCCAGGGCAGAGCATGGGCTGGGCGTGCCACTGCTCCATTGCATGTACTGACAAGAGACAGGATTGGGGCACTAGTCTTCCCATCAGAAGGTCAGTTTTCTATGACCAATCTGAGAAATACAGGGAAGTCCTCTCCTTTCTCTTATGTGCACAACATATAGGCTCATGAGACAAAAAAAAAACCTGTTGACATTTCAGCCTCTCCGATCCCACACCTGCAATTATATAACTTACAAGTTATCAGTCGCCTTACTTCAAATATAAATATCATAGCAGACCTCTGACATCATGTATTCTCATAATTGTTCTTGATATAAGAGCTATACAGAATGTACAATAAAATTAAGAAGTAGAAAGCAAGGTTAATAAGATTAGCATGTTGGGGTAATGTGTTTTGCAGTATATCCTCAAACTTGCTCTCTCCAAACATAATTAAATGATTGTGATTATATTTTAAAGGACCACAGGGCACACGGGATAATATTCTTATCAGATATGATAATTATTTTCAGAATAAAATCACACACTTGTATGTGCATGCTTTTTTCATAATCAAAGTTGCCTTTTCGTCCCAAAATGGCCACAACTGCATCTAACCTATTTTCTCAATTTATGTATTTCTTGTGTTAAAACAAAAGGAGTAAGATCTCAGTTTCATGAAACATGCAGCTTCTGAGGGGGGAAAGGGAATCCATGTAGCACACTGGATGGTGCGGTATTTTTAAATGCCTCATATAGTGCCCATTAGGCAACTTGCCATTGGACTGCACTGGCCGGTCCTGTTAAAACAGTGGTCAGGGAACAGGGGCAAATTACCCCAAATGGGGTAAACATGAAATTCCTGGGGGTAATGGACAGATACGAGTATGCCCCGCCCCCTTTTCCCTCATCCTTCCTTCATGACCAACGTTCTCTCTTCTGAGCAATGGGAAGTTCCTCTCATGCTTGATGGATTTCCCTTGCTTCCAATAGGAGATTAGAAGCGGCAAGGTACTTGGCCCCCAATAGGCAGCGTTCCCCTCCCTTCCCAGGCGGCGAAGAAGGCCGTGGTTATCGATCCCGCTGCTGGTAGAGGGAGATGGAAGCAACAGCAGAGAAAATGGTGGCCGTGGCTGCAACTGCGGCGGTGCTGGGTGATGGGGGAGCCGGTGAGGCCAAGCCTATTCTGGGCAGCGAGGCCAGCTGGCACTCAGGCAGCCGTGGAGTCAGCGGTGCTTGACGCCAGGGAAGAGCCCAAACCAGCTCCTGGTGGGGAGGCCAAGGAGCCGCCGCCACCGCCACCACCCAGGAGCCTGGCAGGGACGTGAAACGTGCATGCATGGGGGAGGCTCTGGTGAGCGGCTGAGGTGTGTGTGCATGTTCCCGCAGGCAGGCATGCGTGCGTGCGCGCACGTGCGCGCATGCGCATGTGTGTGTTAAGAGGACTTCTGTGGACATGCCTCTTTGCTTGTGAGCAGCTAGGGCTCTCCCTGGGTTTGCCTTGTCTTGCTGTCCCAAGGAGTGGGGCAGGTGGGCGAGCGAGCAGGGGGTGGGCTGGGGTGCCTGCGCCTGCGCAGGGAGTCAGGGACACAAAGAGAGGCGGGAGGCAACGAGGCAAGGCGAACAGCAGAAAACAAAAACAAAATCAGAACTGCTGTTGCTGGCCTCTCTCTCTCTCTCTCTCTCTCTCTCTCTCTCTCTGTGTGTGTGTGTGTGTGTGTGTGTGTGTGTGTGTGTGTGTGTGTGAGAGAGAGAGAGAGAGAGAGAGAGAGAGAGAGAGAGAGAGTGAGTGAGAGAGAGCGCCAGCCAGCCAGCCAGCCAGCCCCAATCTGAATTCATTATAGAGAGAAATCTTAAGTCCAAGCACTTAAACCTGTTGTCAAAAAGATAAGCTAGTTGTAACCCAGAAGGGTTGAATTCTATTCTCTCAAGGTCTGCAGGTGTACCCAAACTCTTTACAACTTCATATTTACATAGCATTAATTAAGCTCATTAATTAATCAAATAAAAAGCAACGGGTTCCAATATGTAATTTTTTTTCTTTTGTTCTGGTGGGGAGGGGTAACGTCAAGGGGGTAACATCAGCATTGTCTAAATATATTTTGGGGTAAAAGGTAAAAAAGTTCCCTGACCCCTGTGTTAAAACCTCTGACATCATCTCAGAATTTAGTTGGTAACTATGCACAAGCTTGGTCTATTCAGCAACTGGACGGAAGTCTCTGTTTCTTTTAGAAAGCCATATGCTATGGAATAAATGCACCCTGTGATGATCCAGATTACAGAACATACTGGAATAAGAAAACAGGAAAAACCACGACAGCACCATGGAAGACATGAATACAGAACTTAGATTGGGTATAGTAAAATAAATTCTTATGGGGCAAGTCAAGGAATCAAGCCATGCACTACAGGCAAAACGCAAGAACAGTCAGCTGCCAGTATGAGTTTCTCAAAGTCTTTTTCTACCAAGATTACAAAGAAAAAGTCCACATGCAGTTCCATAGGGTAACTGCATGTTTGATCGTGGCAGATGTTCATCTCAATCCATTGCCTTTACATTTGTCAGTGGCACATCAGAAGAAGTTTTTTCTCTCTCCCTTCACCCAAATACTTTGAAATGAGGACTCATCAGTTCCATCAGGACACTTGTAAGACCGCTCACACAATACACTTGATAAATAAATTATTTCCAGAATGAAATTATCTGTTTTCCTATCTGTCCTAGATATCCGTCATTTAATCCCCTAGAAACTGTTCCCCCAAACATCAATTCACTAATATCCATTTAGTCTTGTAATTACACTTTCCTATGATACACAATTCCAATCCCATTCTATTAACTTCTCAATAGGTAGGAATTTTATGTTTACAGTTGCTTCAATGCAACAGATTCCTCCTACAGTGTTGGTAACAATAAACTGAAAAGTGGGGAGCATGATGACCTTACTCTAAACTGGACATATGTGAGTAACAACATGTGCCAAAGTCAGACCAATGGAGGACTGATTGCTAGCCACAACAGCCTTCCATCCAGCAAAAAGCATTTTCTTACCCTGCAAGTTTAATTAAAATCAAGTTGTCATAGGCCTTTATATACAAATCAGCTGCAGGCAATCTTTTATTTTGTCCCCAATATGAAGCAGAATTATATGATGGCATTTGAAAATATCAATTTTTATTAGATTATTACTCATTTACTTGTCTAATGTTCTACAATGCTATGTACGTTATTACAAAAAGCCATCTAAAGACTGAGCATTTAAGGCAAAATCAAAAGCAAAATTCCACTGATGCACGTAAACAAAGTGCAAACAAGTGGAGGGGGCAATAAAATATTAGGGCTACAATCCTCCTTGCAGTCAGGTTGCTTAAATTCCATTTAGTTCAATAGGTTGTAAATAGGTAAAGGTTTCCCCATGACCAGATGGTCTAGTTGTAGGGGGCGGTGCTCATCTCCATTTCAAAGCCTGTAGAGCCGGCGTTTTGTCCGAGGACAAGCTTCCGTGGTCATGTGGCCGGCATGACTCTACGCCGTAGCGCACGGAACGCCGTTACCTTCCCACCGAAGTGGTCCCTTTTTATCTACTTGCATTTAGGTGCTTTCGAACTGCTAGGTTGGCAATAGTCCTAGCTAAATTCAGAACTGAGGCAGCTCTGGTTCTTGACGGCAATGCAATGAGATAGCAGGATGTATTTACCCAAAGTTCATTACAGAATTTGCCAAAAGACAAGAACCATCAACAACCATCAAATATACAAATTTAATATATTCATAAAAGATATAATATACACAGAATATTCCACAACAGCTACATTACCATTTTTAATGGAATTTATATTCTGCACCTGTGCAGCAAATCTAGTTAATCACTTGAGATTAGAGAACTCAGTCTGTTGTGCAAAGCACTGTTGTTACTGAAAAGCTCTCCTTAAGGCAGATACAATATTAAAGTTGACAATACACACGATTCCTTAAGAACTAGTGCTAACTAGTGAATCAGTTTCATGAAATGTAGTTATTACTTCTTTATTCCAATAGCAATGGGTGGGGCAAGGTGTACAAGAGATAAAGATCCATTAGCTGTTCTCTGGAAGGCACATGAAGGCCTAATTCCTTATTCATAGCAGTCCTCCATATATTTGCAATTTTTCCTTGCAATTTAGGGTTAATGACACTAGACTATGCACATCACGACTATAGTCATTACTTGAATGTGTGAACCTGTTATTTTGGTTATTGCATGATCAGTCCTCACAAAATCATTGCTTCATTTAACATTTCACATCAACCACAAAAGCTGGGATGCTATAAGCCTAAAGGGAACTACCAGTAATTCTCTGCCACTTACTCACCCTTATAAAAAAGATGGGGAAAAAGGAGAGTGTTGACCCTCTAAATATTTTTACCAAATCTCACTGTACACAGAAAAATTCCAGTCACAGCCACAGTTATATATCACAACCAGCAAGTTGTGTATCCATGGCCAAAGACTGCTCAGCAAAAGCAGGGAATGACAACCTTCTTCTGCATAGGGGCCAGACATTGGGTCCATCAACAGTAAGAACACTTGTGCACTCGATATGCATGCACAAGTGTCCCAATAAGGCCAAAGGCTTAGGACAAAAAGAGATGGGCATCGTGCTGAGAGACGTATGCCCAGACAGATGTTGATGCTCAAAGGAAGCTTCTGTCCTTGGTCTGCTTACACTATAAACCTTACAAAGATAGAATTACGAACTTGAATTTCTTTTTAGGACCATCATGAGCTGGATGGTTAGCTACAGTACGGGTAGATTACCCCTTATCTGGACTATTCCGAAACCCAGACATTTTTGTTCCGGACTTGTTTTCTGTAGTGTGCTCATTCCCACATACCATGCAGGTACAGGCTGCAAGTTATATTCTCTACTCTGTAGTGTCTACCTGTACAGACACTGTTGAAATATATCAGAGGCCAGCAGATATCCAAATGGGTAGCAGTGAAAAGAGCAAGAAGAAGCTTTTCTCATTATATTTATGTGGTTATTCCAAAATCTAGACAAGTCCAAAGGCCAGCAGACACCCAAACACCTTCCCATCCCAACTAGTCCAGATAATGGATACTCAACCTGTATCTTTCTGGGACTATGGGCTGGATTATTTTGAGGAGTGGCCCGGATCTAGCCCATGGGATGTAGGTTGCCTAACTTTGATCTAAAGCCATCCAATTTGGTCAAGAAAAATGTGATTCAGGAAGCCACACCACAGACGGAATGCCTGCATGCTTCAAGAAAAGGTACTTATTAGGTTGGATCTAAAGAAGCACTAGTGGAAGGATGTTCACATATGAAGAGTTTCCTAGCCCCCCCCCCCCCACCGCCCCGCTGTTTGTGCAAGATACCGCCATCTGATTTTGGTCCACTTTCTCCCTCTGCAGCTCCCATACCATATCCCACAGTACTCAGAAGATCCCCAAAACCTGAGGAACAGCTTTTCAGCATGCACAGAGTAGAAAAATCCCCTTTTTATCGCGTGCCAATTCCACTTACACTTCTCTAGATCCAAACCATTGTCATCTAGCTTCTTCTTGGCACACCTTGACCTCTCTTTTTTGACATCAGAGCTGCTAAGTCAACGGCAGCTAGAGAGATTTCACCCCCACTGTGGGTCTTGACAAGGCCCACAGTGATATCACAGCATTTCAGTCACTTGCTGCACAAGACATCTTCAGTTCCCAAGCTGTGAACATAGTTACTATTAATTACTTAGCAGCTCTGAGTGGGTGGTTTATGGATAGTAGACCTTATAACCTAATGCCCCAAGCCTGAAGATAGCAGCTCATTGGCTTAAGGGTTCCAGAGTATGGAAGCATCAAGTGACACTGAAGCACCATTTTCCCTGTCACTGTAGTAGAGGCTGAATGTTTGGGATAGTGTGAACTGGAAGCAGTGCAGACTTCTTATGGAGCATTCTGAGAGCTATTTGCTCAATCCAGGAACTGGATCACAAACACAGCCATGAGAATGCTTAGTTGAGCAGTGAAGGTCCTTGGCAGAAGGCTAGAGAGCTCCAGAGGCGGATCTACAGGGAGGGTAAATCTGTAAGTGTTGCAAGAAGCCTTACCCTGTCATGTAAATCCCTCCTCTCCCTTGCTGCTGTAGCCAGTAAGCAACGCCAAGATGTTGCTGTTCCCTGTGAGGATTGGCTAAAACGGTGCAGGAGAGGAGTGATTTCCACTGCAAGGTAAGGCTTCTTGCAAAACTTAGAGCTTTGCCCTCCCTTAGATTTGCCTCTGGATAGCTCCATTCCACAAGTCATTCTCTTTGTATCATGGCAACTGAAACGGGAGATCAGGTTCTTAATAATGTCCTCTGCCACTTTACAACATCATTTTTATTAACAATCCAATGGAGCCTCAGCTGTGGCCACTAGTTTTGTCTACACACAATTTTTTTGTATTGGAGAAACCGAACCAGCAGCAAGATATTCTTCCAAAACAGCCCTTGAGTCTAGTTCTACGCTGCAGTCAAAGTAACTAAACCCTACTGATCTTCAGGACTTGCTGCAAGGAGCACTACACTCCTAGACCCTGGGGGAAAGGAAGAGCACATCTAAAATGATGATATAGCTGCTTTAAATTACCTGCCGATTAAATTAATCTAATTTGCTGAAGCCATGAGGTCTATAAAGCTGAATGCTAGTTGTTCTAACAGAAACTTGTACGAGCTAATTTGGGCTATTGCCACTTTTAAAATTTAAGTGGGGCGTAATAAGCAGCCATCAGAATAACTGCTACTGACATTGACGAAAAGTGAAAAAAGAAAAATTTACACTGCTTCTTCTGCGAGATTTGGCAAAAGCTGGCATGGTGTTTCAGGTCCTACAGAGTCAGCTTTCAGTTTTGTCGATCAAGTGAAACATCCAGCCCTGCTGTGTACACCAGTGGCCACAACAAAGACCGTGGTTTCTCCCACACTTGCCTTAAATTAATGCTATTCATTCATCACTGGGTGGAAAAGAAGGAAATATACTGTAGGAGTACAACAACATAAGACAAGTCATGCCTGGCCAGCAGCACTGGGCAACTTTTGTACTACTGAACAAGCCTTGGGGCAATAAATGCAATGACCTTTGGGTTTACACTAGGAGCTTGGTTCTCTTATTGACTGGGTACATCTGCTATTTCAGGACAGAAGAAACAGTATTGAAATCATGTGATGCATCTTTCCTGAAGACACCTGGAAGCATTCTAAACAATACCTCTACTAAAAGTCGTATCTTGCACAGTTCTATTTGTTTCTGTTTTGGAGAAAGGAGAAAGCTTAGCAACATGACTGAACTGATGCCAGCATTTCATGATATAGCAAACACTCATAAGTTCCACTACCGCTAGGGTTCAAATTAGCATGGATGCCTACCGTCTCAATTACAACTGCTTGGGGAATACAGTTGTCCACATTTAATCCTGCTTCTGTCAACTCTACAATCTGCCACAGCTAACAGTAGGAACTGGCTCCTACACTTGCCAAAACAGAAAGGGTAAAAAAAAAATCCCTTTCATCAGTACACTGAAAAGCAGTGATTCTCAGATAAGGTGATGGGACCCAGAGTGGGATAGCAGAATGTCAGCAGGGAGACTAGAAACAGTGCAACAGAAAGATAGACTGTCACAGGCAGGACAAGGGCTTGAACTGACACATGGTTTCTGAGCATGTTAGAAGTCTGGCAGAGAGGAGAACAGGGACAGTTTATTATCATAAAGTATCATAAAGTAGTCATAAAGCAGGGATATGGGACAAGAGCAAAAGCCTCAGTGATACTACTAGAGAGAGCAGGATGCAAAGTCACATCCAGAGGGCTAGCCATATCTGTTATTGTTGCTTCAATGGATTAAGGCTGCAGTCCCAAACACAGTTGCAAGGGAGCCACTACCACTGAAGAGAGTCAGATCTTTTTCTGAGTAAATGGGATTGCATTATAAGAAATCTGTTGCACCTAAAGACTAACCAATGAATTTCAGCATAAGCCTTTTGTAGGCTATAGTCATGCACATGATAAAGTGGACTGTAGTATACAAAATTTACATGGAAATAAACTGGTTGGACTTTAAGGTGCTATAAGTACAGTACAGACTTTGAGGTGTTGTTTTTGGAAGCAAAAATCTCAGCAGTAAGACTGAAATAGTGTTGCACTATTCTAAATTTTGCCAAATAATCTCCGAAGGGACAAGGTACCTTTAAGATCCCCTTCAGGGGAAGCCTGCTGTCCCAAACAGCCAATGCATGCCTTTTTCTCTCTCCTTTTGCAAAGGGCTATGCTGAGAGAGTCTGCATAGTCTTTCACTTCACCCGCCGGCATCAATATGAACTGGAACCACAGTTCCCAAAAACAGTCAAGGAACAAGGGAGAGCTAGCAAGGAGGCTACAGCCCCAAACCTTCACATGAGTAGCCAGCATCTTTACTTGGTCTTCTGCAAATCTAACTAAAGCAGATTATCCTGGGAAAGCCTTATAAAAGGGACACACTTCTATATACTGTCAAAATATATTCTTACACTGTAACAAGTACACACACATCAAAATCAATCCAAAAACTACTAGGTGCCTTTCAGCCCTTCTGAAACCAGTGGTGCTTAAGCTCCCAGAGAAACACAACCAGCTGTTACTGGACTGCTTTCATACACTTTGATCCAGTGTCTCCATGTACATGCAGGGCCTCTAGACACACTACATCAGCAAGGGCTATCTTATTCCAAGTACGCCTATTCCTACTTCTATTTAGAAACTGGTAGTTGGACGGGAAAGTTCCATGCACAATCCTACTGTACACATCACTTCCCTACTATGAGGACAACAGTGCAGCCCCCGCTCACACAGAGCTCACACATGAGTGTCAGAAACTCATGAAGTTTTGGCTACATACTGCCAGTCATCTGGAAGACATCCAAAATCATTTTCAAGAGTCAAGAATTGGCAGCAAAAGTGCCGCTTATAAAGAGCAATACTGGATAGGAATTTCACAGGGGACACCGGCCGAATCTGCATAACAAGGAGATCTGAATAATCATGGTTCAGATGTGGAGATTCAGCATAGTTAACGTTATACATGACATTCAGTGTATGGAATATGGTTCAGAAAGTGAGAATTTGACATATCCAATGCTACAGATTCAGACTGCAATCCTATGCATGCTTTCCTGGGAGTAAGCTCCATTGAATACAGTGGGACTTACTTCTGAAAAGCCAAGTGTAGGATTGTGCTGAAAGTTCAGTTCTTTATCATGGGTCTTGCGTTACCCAATGCATATAGTTCTAGAAGGCATTTCTGGTGCATTTGGGGGCAAATTACAAACCTTACTAATCTTACACCTGCTTTTGAGCAGTAGGGAACAAGTGTTCAATCTGCTGCCATGGCCATCTGGTTAATCAGCAAATCTTGGATAACTGTACTGCCATATGATAGAATGGCAACAGCGGTCACAAACCTCCTGAAAATGCATCATACCCAAGATGCATCGTACTATGCTTATTTTCCTTTGATCTGAACTAAGTCCTGAATGTTAAAGCAGGAAAAACAGTCATTTCAAAAAATCTAAATAGAAATACGTTGGAACTGCCACATATTAAGGAAACAGTGTGTGGTGATCAGAAATATTCTATATGGTAAAATGATACACTTTTTGCAGAGAGAAACTGCAGATTTCAAAATGCTGTGACAGCTCTTTCTGAAGTGTACAGTATTCCTACAATACCTTTGATATTACTGCTAAATACCAGCCTGCAGCTATTAACAGGGTAAGTATAGTAACAATCACTTGTACTAGTATACCATGTAAAATTATAAGCACCTTTCAGATTTACAGCAGAGAACCGGTCACAGATATTTCAAAAGGTATCCCTCTACAGGTCATTAAGGAGGCCTATTTCAGAAAGCCTGGGGTGACATAGCAGCCTCCCTCCAAAACAATGCACCATATTTATTTCAGGTTGGAGCACATGCGCACTTTCTATTACACCGTGACCTCACTACAAAACTAAATACATTTTCACAGTTACCAGAATTAAATTGGCCTTGCCGCTATTTTGGCTTCAGTTTGTAATAGCAATAAGGTCTATAGAAATTCAACTAATATACCATGCCCATTTTAAAAAAAAATGATTTAGCATATTCAAACATCCTTCTGCAAATTAACAAAACAAAACCTTGGGATGCATGGGTTCACTAAACTGAATTCATGCCTATTTGAGATAACAGCCAAAAACATCAGCCACTGTGTGGGCAACAAAACACAAGCTAGCTTTGTCTGAAAGCAAAAAAAAAACCTTAGAAAACAAACCAAAAATCTTTAACCTCTCACAGAACCCAATGACTTGAGCTGTGAATCCCTTTTTACAATGTGATCATGTTAGCTGAAGTTGCTCCACTGCAGTAAAAAACAAGAAAGTTCTCGCTTGAGTGCCTACTAATGAACAAAGGTTAACTTTATCTCAAAGGTCAAATGCCTGGTAGCGAAGGTTATGACCCTAACAACTTAAATGGTGACCCTGCCACGTGCCTGGTATTTTGCAGATTCTGATACAGATCATCTGGTAAAGAACTGGTCATAAATTTACTTTGGTATTATACTCCCACAAAGCATACTGTTTGCCACAATAGTTTCTAACTTGTCATTTGATATGTGGGCTGCAGAACTGAAAGTGAAAAAGCAACCCAAAGTTAAAACTAGTGCTTCACTGCCTGTTTTTTCACTTAAAGCTACAAATGGAAACTTGAGCTTTAATTTTGACACACTTTGGCCACCACCTTGCTCCTCAAACACTGGCAGTTCTAGCTTTTTTTCTGCATATGGCAGTGACAATGGTGACAACTTGCACGTTGCTGCATTTTATATCTTCACTTCACTGATAGTTGCTTAGGCGAAAAATTTGTGTGGCTCATCCTACATTGGAAGAAGTATTTTTTAGATCTGAGCACGTGTGTTCCTTGCAGATGACTATGTTCTGTTTCAAAAGGGAGAAAAGGACTTCAAATAATAGTTACAATATGTATGTAAGGAGGAAAGGGACATATTACTGCAGATATCACTGAGAATTAGTGCCTTGGAACTGAACACAAAATAATAGCACTGTCGGTGAAAAGGCCACAATGGTTTTGGCACATATCTGAGAGCACGTTTTCAAGTCTGCGCCTCCTGCCAATACTGGCAACTTCTCAAAACTTTTAAGTAGATAAAAACATTGTTTTTTGTTTGCTGACCTTTGGGGTTATAGCAGATGCTCTCCAACTCAGCTGTACGTAGGTTGACCAACTTACTATTATTCATACATTTATACTGGGAAGTTTCTCGCCATAAATAACAGCTCGGCAAATCTCTTCAAGCAAATACGTACTATCTTAAGACAAAAGGGCCTTAAGACTTCCTTTTGTAATTCCTTGTTGCGCAGACAGTGTAAGTTGCCATTACTGCAGCTCTGCAGGAACCAATCACTGTCATCTTGGCCAACATTCAGGTGTGACAAAGAATTCTGGGATACATACTAGTGAAAAAGAACTATAACCATTTCCCCCCCACACACACACACACAATTAAGGTTGCCTGATCAATGATGTTTTGTGTACTCAAACAATGACTACCTTGTTCTATACATAGCAATATTGAAAGATTGTCTACAACAGAAAGTGCTGAAAAAGGTGTGAAACACTGAATACACTGAAAAGCAAATGTTAAAAATGAATGCCGCCTTCTCACCGTCTCCTGAAAACATAAATAAAATTTAAACATGACATTGTACCTATAAGCAAAAATATAATTAAAATAAAAGTTAGCTTATTTGAGTGGAGGATAGAGCTCTACGCTTCAGTAGGTCCGTCTAACCAGCGCTACTAATATCTACTATTAAACAGCAAGCGAGAAAAGTTTTCATTAAACCCTTCCTGTATTTTTTTTAAACTATCTAATACAGAAAAGCCATAATTGACGCAATTGATTAAATGAAGCCTACTTGCATTTATTATTGCCATCTATTTTGTATCTCATTCTTTCTTCCAAATACATTATCCTCCAGCTATCGCTTGATGAACAGTTTGATAATCTATAGATTTGATTAAGCACACAAATAACTGTAACAGTAGTTCAGGTGATACTCTATTTTTAATGAATGTAACAATTATTTTCAATTAAATTCCACTGATTTTTTGAAAAATCATCCTCAAACACATATCCTGAATCAACAGTTTTCCAAAGGTTGTTTGCAACACATCATCAGCTCCAAATATTAACAGAAGACAGCTCTGCTTAAAAAGCTAATTGACAGGACTTGTTGTTCAGTCCACCACAGACCAGTACAGTCTTACAAAAAATCCTACAATGCAATTGGGACTATAGTCAGTAGTAGATGCTTGTATTTAATTAATGGAACACAGCACTCGATACATTCCCCTCCAAAAATGAAAAGAGTCCACATCACCGTATCTTCAAAATAGAACACATCTTTACTTCACCAACTTTTTTGGATACCTTTCACCAAAAGTGCATAATACAAATCACGGCACCACATACAATTTCAATGTCAAATGCCAACATTTATCATAAAATAGTATAATAGAATCTTCGTAACTCACTACAGCAACAACAAAGATGAGTTTCCACTTTTGCATTACACTGTCCAAAAGTTGTCATGCTGTCTATCATCTGTGACTGCTAAATCACAAACCCAGCTGCATAAGTTTGACACAATGAGCATTTTAAAATTTTCTCTCATTCTTCAATCCTACCCAATCTAAATCTTGGTATCATTTCATTCCAGTAAGGCCAGTGGGATGATTGGAAAGTTCAAGTTGGGCCTAGTAATCCCAAAGTTACGAAGTTGCCTGAACCAAGAAGGTTACAGAAAAATGCACTGTGCAAACCATACTTTGGCTCAATAGCATCATTTATTGATGAACATCCACAAATATATTGATATTTCCAGACAAATTATTTTATACTTAATCTGCCAACAATGCACATCTGTTTTCCTGAAAGCCACATTGTTAAACCAGCAAACTATCCTGCAAAATCAATCGAATTCTACTCATAGGCAGACAAAACTACAAGGAATCACCTTTTGCTATTTCTTCTTTCATTGTGAAGGTATTCCTTTTATCCATAGCTATTCAAATCAATGTTGATGTATTTGTGGGTATCTGTCAACTCCTTCCCAATCCTATATCTATGGTCAATTTTTGTATGCTCAACTCTTTTATGAGCTGGTGTTATAACAGAAGTGTTTTCATTACTCTGCCTTATTAAATGAATGTGAATCATTTAAGGAAAATAATTGGTACAAAATGCTCAGCTTCCTATTTTCTCTCACCAATCCTTAGCCAGGCCTCCAAATATCTAGCTAACTACCTATAGCACTGTGTCTTCATAGTGAAATGCAAGGCTTCTGAAAATAGTTCTACGCATTAGGTTAGAATGTAAAGAAATCATTCTTTCACAAACGCTTTTATGATCAATGCTACAGACCTACAGAGAATATTTTCACGCTTGTCACTATTGGCTGTATATGAAACCACCATCACAGCCATGTGCCAACCATATTTACATGGTACACAAACCTACGTCATCACAAGCACAGACGCATTGACCTCATATTAAATTATTGAGTTGGCAGTCTAAAAAGGTTAGGCTAAGTTTGACAACATTGTATAAAAGCACTTACCTGCTGCGTGCACAAAGTATGCCAAATATAAATCGAGTTCCTTAACTGAAACCCCTATATGATGTGGCTGTACGCACAGCCCTGGGTTTGAGCACTGTGGGGACTTTACAAGGCGTTCGCCATCAGTACTTTCAAGCGGAATACCTTTAAATAAAATCACCATAACAAGGTCCAACCTCCAGACCTTATCTGCCTGGCGTAAGCAGTCAATTCTTCTCATCTTGCCCTTCTGGTCTGGATTGGAAAGAACACAACATGGAGGTTTTTTCCCTGTGACAGTTAGAACAAAATCTTCCCGATATTCAGGCCTGATGTCTTTCCGTAGCTTTGCCAGAAGCCTGGACGCCCATTTTTGTTTGACCTCAGGTTTTTCGCTTAGCAATTCATCCTTCACAGCTCTCTCTTCCTCTTTTGACATGCGTTTCTCATGTTTTTTGAAGTATTTTCGTTTTCGAGCTTGTAGGTTGAACCAAGTATAAGCAAATGCTCGGACATGGGGAAGAAGTGCTTCAATGAATGGATGAAATTCATCCTGGAAGGAAGTAAAATGAAGAATTACAATGAAGAACAATGGGTCTCACAAAGGTCTATCTGTTTCTTTAATATGGTATCATAACTTACAAGCAGCACATAAATGCAATGCCGACTCTAAGTAAAAAGAACAAGCATTTGTATATTCACTGCACACACTTGACAGAAAAGGGCAGAGAAATATATACAAGCACCTTAGCTTCTGTAGTGTAACTTATTTAAAAAAATAAAAAAAATAAAACACAAGCTCAGAAAACACAACCTAATCACGTTACTTCAGAAATGAATTATACTAAAATTCCATTGGACTAACTTCTACGTAAAAACATTCAAATTAAGTTATAGGGCATAAAACTCATCTCTGACTTTACAGAAGTTCTATCTAAGTAACTAAACAGTAAGACAAGTTCAGAATTGAGGGTTGCAGTAAGACTGTTGTGATCATAATCCAATCTATTGATAAAGTATCTTTCTCTGCTCTTCTACTGACCCTTATGCAAATTGTGTGGCCAGAGCAGCATATGCCCGACCGTTTGACAGAAGTTGTGCATCACTGCACCATAATGCACAGTGCATTGTATATCAATTCTGCCAGTCAGTTTTGTTATGTGGAGCCTGATGTACAGTAAAAAAATTTCCTAAAATGTACTGTATTCCTAAGTCGCAATCTGTAGTTAATAGAATTTCAATTAAACTGGCTATATAAATACAATGAATCAATACAAATACAATGTGATGATTGTAATTATAGAGAAAAAAATGCCATGTTTCAAACATATGTAGTAAAATACAGTATTAAAATCTTAAAAATATGGATTTCAAAAAAGATGTTTTGACTGTTATCTTTAAAACAAAACATAAATACTATATATTATTCTGGGGCTTGAATATGCTGTGAACTACCATTCAACTTCCTTTAACTAAAATATGAGGATAGGAAAAAACCTGAAAAGCTAAAGGTTTGTATGCCGATCATACAAGAATAATTTTTTAAAAAAAATTAAAACTAGGTTGCTATAGTTTTTTTTAAACATCATCAGAGAAAAGAATATACAGATATTGAAAGCAATATCTAGCTTTATGACTACTACTTTAATTTGTCCTTTTTAAAAGACAGAAAAAAATATATTATTTTGAAGTTTCTTCCCTGTCAATGAACATACTTCAGGAAAAGTCACAGAATAAATAGACATGCACGTTACAAGCACTGCAAAAGCCACACAGGTCACTGTAAACATATTCTAATGATTGTGTAGATTATTTATATGCATGCAATTAGTTACTAAAATAACTACTATACAGAAATAGGGGTGCAATTTAAAACACCCTGATCTTATAAACATGCAACTATGATAGTCAGGATTTCACTGCCTTGCCTTTGTAAGAAGTGCAGTTACTTTCTGCGTATTTTTTGCATATTGGAAGAAAATACGGCCTTTCTTATAGGCAGAATAGAAATTTAACCCATGTCCTTTGTAGGAAAGACATAGGCAACTTTGTCTCTAGTTTAACTAAATAACTCCGATTGATGAGATGTGCAATCATATCATTTTCAAAATATTTCAGGAAGTGTGATGTTTTGTTGTTGTTTAAGGAGCATCCTTATTTAGTGATTGAATAGGTTTCTGAAACTGGCTTTTCTGCTCAAGTAAATATAGGGATGAAAGAACGCGATATCCCCAAGCTATACTTTTTGAAAAACTGTTACAATTTGGACCTCATGTTAACTTCTTTTTTGGCCTACAAATGATTAACTGCTGTATATTGACCCTAAAATATAACATACAAATGCATGCACTTTTGAATAGCCAAAAGCACCAAAAAAGGAGCCTTTGGAATGTTTCCCTTCTATGACATATGGGACAGTCATGAAAATGATTCATTCCAAAATAAATGGCTGCTTCAAACCTTTGTGTGTTCTAAAAACATATCCTGATTTTATCTTGAAAACTTTCTGTTTTCAATAACTTACTGAACCTTGCATGCTTGCAGCCTTTCTGGATCTAGACTAAATCCCTTCCGAACTATACCTCATTTACTCTATTCTATAGCCGAGCCAATATTGCATGCTTCAGAAGGGGGAAAGATAGTTAAAGGAACTATCCAAAAGCCTCAAAAACCACTGAATGGCCTTGCAATGATACAGTTATATGGTGTCTCATTGTTCCTATAAGGACTGCTATTTAAATAAGATTCCTCAAAATGGTATATAAAATGTTAATTGCAAAAAAAAATCCAAAGTTCCAACTAACTTTCAGTACATGCTCTTAAAAAATAAAATCAAGCATCCAAAATTTCTCTGTAAAGATATTGGATAAAGAATATGGGAGTAGATACCACAATTGAAATAACTGACGGCTTTCTTTTTTGAGTTACAAAGTTATTTGTATCAAAACCATTCAATTACTAAGGCTCTACTAGTGAATTTCAGAAAGTTCAGGTGCATTCAGAGAAGAAAGAGTAAGAGCAAATAGATAAAAAGGAGGCAGGGTTTCCTTTTCCCACATTAGGATTAGAACCCGGAGGTTCCCTAAAGTTTAATTGATTTATTACCCTTTGAACAATTAAAAATTGTTTAAAAAACCACAGGTAAGTCTTTCAGCATCTGTGGGGGGAAAATAAAAGAGTTTGTAATCCTTTCCGCTGTTTTGTATTGTGCTCCAAATAGAACCATGCCATAACTGTGCAGATAAATTTTGGATCATAGAATCATCATCTTTTTTAATGCATGTTTGTAATCCCAACTATTTCGGAATGAGGCAAGGCACAAAAAAATTTGAGGTTTTATCCCCCCTTTAAATAAAATCATAAAACATTCTAGTAATCTTGGAAACAATACATTTATGCTGCTCTGTTTGAAATTCAGCCTCACAGCTTTATAAAGTCTCACAGCATCAGTATTTTCCTTAGCATTAATATTTCTATAAACTATATTCCTAGGTATGCTTGCCTGTACATCTATGATGAGTTTTTAATGTAACATCAAGACAGTATCAGATAAACAACAAGTACGTAAATCACCTATACTGGAAGGGGAGCGGAGACTAGACAGGTACTTTGCCTGGGTCTTCCAGATCCATTAGCTGGCAAATGTGCTCTATGGTCAAGTTTTACATTGCACTGGACAAACATTAAGGTTTTTTGAAATGTTAATCCTTAATCCTTTATTAATGATGGAACCTATGGTTTGGACATAATCGGGTTCTGTGTGTGGAACTCTCTTGTTAGACTGTGTAAAGGTGCCTTTTGAATTCCTAAACTACATTTCCAAATGTGCAATGATAATGCAAAGCTCTTTGCAGTATAAGACTCAAAGTTAGTCATCGCAGATATAAAAAGGAAATCTATATGAAATCTTCATAACCTATGGCTGGGCCTCCTAAAAATCAGAATATGTAAATCCAATACGAAAGAGAGAAAAGTAGATGGCTGGAATGTACGTTTCGGTTGAAATGTTCTTCACTATCCTAGTAAATTAATTGGTCTGAGTTCCATCAGTAGGTAAAACTTTATCTCAGCTAGGCTTTAGAAACAACGCATGTTCCAGAAGCTCTGAAACAGATTTCAAAGCATACAATAGAGGTATGTTTTATGTATACTTGAGTCTGTTCGCATGACCAAGTGGCATTCTGTAGCAGTATTTCAGTTGCAAGAACCACAAGTTACTGACTATAAATCAGGGGAGTGCAACTCTGCCGTATACTGAGTGTCACCTCCAAAAGTTATCTGTACCTAACTTTGTATTCGGCAATCCTGAAAAATGTACCTATCCACTTCTAAAAGATATTCCAATAAATTAAAAAAAAAAAACATTCAAAAGGCAGGAAATTATCTTGGGGTTTGTGGCCCAAAGTGTTTTCTTCTGAAACCATCATCATGTCCTGCAAATGGAAGGTGTTCAATTGCAAGCCCATGCCAGTCAGAAACAGTGAACTAGGAAAGGAATAACTTTATTTGAATACCACAGAAACTTTCAGGAGTCATTGTTAGGCAGGGAGGCAGCAAAGTTCCAACTAAGTTCTGACTTACAAAAAGAGGAGGGAAGGGACAGTGTTATAAACACTCATACATACACTATATATGAATATACTGTACACACATACTCTCTCTCTCTCTCTCTCTCTCTCTCTCTCTCTCTCTCTTCAGAGGAAGCTTTATGCTTTTAAGTAGCGAAAATAAATCCAGGAAAGACTGAGGGAGGGGACGGAAGGGAAGGAGAGCATGTTATCTGGCGCTGCAAAACACTTTTCTTTGGCCAAAGGGGGTGCCAACGCGGGGGGGGGGAGAGAGAAATGTTGGAATTAGAAAGAAAAGTTGCCCGAACTCTTCAGGCGCAGCAGTTCCCCAGAAAGAGACTGCATATGTAGTGGATGCGTCAGGCACATAACTCGTCAGACTCCGGCTAAAGCAATCTTAGGAAGGATAACTTGGAGGGGGGAGAGCGGGGTGGTCGGCACTGCATTGGAAATTATTTTCAACCCACGAGGAACGGAGCTGCGCCGCAGACAAAAGAGAGCGAGCAACTTTCAGCCAAAAAAAAAAAAAAACCCACCCAACTCAGCCAGCAACTCCCTTCCCCGCCTCCTCTTTCCCCAGGCAGGACGTACAAACCCAACTTCCCAAAGGAAACAACCCCAGGCAACAGTGACACCCGAGCAAGTGACAAGGCGCGTTAGAAGCAGCCAGGAAGGCAGCTCTGGGCTGGGATTGCCCTTCGGAGCTGGGCAGGAGGTGCGATGACTGCAGTGCACTCCGAAGATCCCGAGCTGTGCTGCGTACAAGAGTAACGGGAAGGAGGGGAATGCAGGAGCTGCTGCGGCGGCTGCAAGAGCAGCAGCAGCAGCCGCCGAATCTCCAGCCAAGAGCGCAATGTGGATTCCTTACAGCTCCAGCTATCCATCAAAGCCCGGTGCAACGTACAGAAGGGCAAGCTCTAGCCCTAGGTGCAATGCATCTCTAGAGCTCTCCGTCTCCGTCTGGGACTAAAATACAGAGAGGGAGCCGCTCACAGGCAGAAGCTCAAGCCGCACAACCCAAAGGCTGCTCAACAAAAAAGTGTGCGAGGAGTTTAGGGAGGTAAAGCAATGCAGCGCTAGGAGGGGGGGAGGCGAAATACATGCAGCACGCAGTTCCTTAAGGCTCTACTTGAAAAACAAAACACAAAGCCTTTAACTGTATGTGTGTGTGTGGTTCAATTTCCATGCATTCATCGCCTCGAAAGCACAAACAGTGAGCACAGTATTGATTTCAGATGACCAAGCATGTAATGGGCTGCAAGACTGCTAAACACGTGCAGATCGTTCTAAACACACACGCGCGCACACACATTGCATTTCAGCACGAACACCCCCTCCGGCCGGCCAGCTCCCCCTGCCCCCAAACAAGCACTCGCACACCCCAATATTAATTAAGCCCTTAATAACTAGGCGCCATTAGCCATGTGTCTATACAAATGGCCGTGCAAGGGAGCAGGAATGAAACCTAATGGGAAAGAAAGTTACTTTCCGCAAGCGGGATTCACCCTCCCGCCCTCCTCGCCCCCCATCGCAACGCACATACAACCCCAGCGACCCCCCTTCCCCTCCCACAAATGAATCCAAAGAGCTTCTTACCTGGGTAAGACAGAGAGGAGAATACATGATTGCTGTGGGGGGTTTTGTGGCTTGGAGGTGTGTGAGTGAGAGGGAGAGAGAGAAAGGGAGGGAGGGAGAGAGGGAGAGAGAAAAGAGAGAGAGAGAAAAAAAAGAAAGGGGGGAGAATCGAGCCTGCTTCTTGCTTTCACATTTCCAACTCTGCTAAACTGCAGCCAGCGCTGATCAGCTCCATGAGCTGAACTTTAACCCCGCCTAGAGTTTCCCTACACTACACACTATACATGTCTACTGTACCCAGGCGTTAAAGGCATAGTGCACACTTCACCCCCCCTGCCGCTTCCAGCTGCAGCGGCAGCAAGCCCCAGGCTCCAGCTTTCCCGGGAACCTGCCAGCGTGCCTCCTGCTTCTGCTTCGCTCTGCACCGCTCCACCAGAAACAGCAGCAGCAGCTCGCTCGCTGCTTTGCCCGAGGGAGGGGGGCTGCAGTGCTACTGCTCGGCCAGCCCTCCCTATCCCCGATCCCTGCTCTCAGTGCATTACTGGGTAACGCAGTCAGGAGCCGTTTGCATGCAGGGCTCCCGAGCGGCTATAGGCTATACAGGATGTGCTTAAGCAAACAAAACTACTTTTCCACATTTCTCTCCCTCTCCCGTTCTCCCCTCCCCCACCGGCTCTGCCCCCTTTTTTCCTCCCCTCCCCCCAAAGACTTTCAAGGAGATCGCCTTAAGGACTTTTGACTCAACTTCCACCATTAATCTCATACAGAAACATCTTGACCAGAAGCGTTCAAAATATTACAGTAGCAGCCTCCATAAAGCATATAGATTGCAGCTTCACTTACAGGAGAAGTCATGCGAGGGCACTGGGCTTTCTTGGTCTCCTATACACTCTTCTACAGACTGAAAGAGGAATCACTTGGCAAAATGTGAACTATTTAACACTGCAGGTGGTGGTCCTTTCCCTATAAATAATATTCCTAAGTAAAGGTGTGAGGGCAGAGGTCCCATATTATTTTGTTTATATAGGAAGACTCTTATGTGTTCATCACATCAGATAACCAGGTAGAGGTTTGTATGGTGCAGGGATACATAGATGTGAGCTACTGGACTGGATTTTTAACTTTCGCTCTTCCCGAGACAGCATGATTACTAGCTGGGGACAGCGCAAATATATTTATTCAGAACTTTCCAGCTAACTTGAACACTTGGCATAATCTTGTCATTTTTTTTCTTAAGTCACTTTATAGCCAAGAATGCTTATCTTACTAAAAATGCAAAGCTTCATGGCTGCATTGCAACCCTCAAGCAATAAAATTACTACTTATAAGTGCTTCAACTTAGAATTGAGCCTCCTGTCCTTTATTTATCTTACAATGCATTGTTTTGGCACAAGGAAGGGTTTGGTTTTTGGGGTTTGGAAAGTTGCCAGTCAGTCAACTTCTTCTTTTATTGCGTCTTTATATTTTCCCTCTAGTCTTTCTAAACCTCCTTAGAGGAGTCCTCTCTGGTCTTCCTTCTATATCCCAACTAGCTGCTGACTTCATACACACATCCACAACCATTCATAAAAAGAAAAGAAAAACACCCAAAGAGGAAGAGAATACCACAAGACATACCACATACTGCATGCAACTCTTCTTTGTGGAGCAGAGATTTCAGTGTTTCAAAGTTAAGAGTGTTATGAGCCCTTTTAAAATGATGTGAGGATTTTTGGAAGGAAATCTGTTACCCACAGCTATTTAGAAAAGAGGCCAAAATCATATTACATTTATCTTTGTACTGGCCAAGTTAAGTGCTTCACCAAAATTCTCATCATTTGTGAATTACAGATGCCTAACATTAGCACTAAATTAGCTTAAGTTTTCATTGTGCCCTTTATTTTAAAAAATATTAGAAGAATGGCCCAGTACTTGTCTGTGAAATTATGACATGGAAACACACCCAGCTAAATATTTGCAAGCTTTCTGAGCAAGTTTCCTCAACAGATGTTTCTGACTGAGAGGAGTCACAATGAATTAAAATATGTAGAAAAACGGAGCAAAGTTCCATATTTTTTTGAAGCATCACATTTTATTTATGATGTTCTGTTTGTTCCCAACAGCTTACTGTGTCTTCCTTTTTACTCATCCAGTCCCATGCTTGTTTTGGATGGCATGTCTCACATATTTACCCCAAGGGCCTACTTCCACAACCACATAGTGGCCATAGGACAGTCCTGCATGTGCCTGCACTTGCCACTATGTAGGGGATTTGGCAAGTGGGGCACTGCCACACCACACACAGCAGTGAATACACTACTGGTTAGCCACAGATGGAGAGCTTGGCATGCGCAAGAGTCTTCAAGCAGTTCCCCATCATGCTCTAGAGTTGAGTGAACTGGGGCACAGAGCAGCAGAGGCGTTTCTACAGGGATGGCAAAGCTCTAAGTTTTGCAAGAAGCCTTACCCTGTCATGTAAATCCCTTCTCTCCCTTGCTGCTGTAGCCAGTAAGCAACACCAAAATTGGCAGGAGAGGAGTGATTTCCACTGCAAGGTAAGGCTTCTTGCAAAACTTAGAGCTTTGCCATCCCTGTAGAAACACCACTGCAGAGCAGACATTCTATAAGACCACTGCACTGGTACCATATATTGTAGTCATACAGAGCAAGATTTTATGTTCTTTGAAAAAAACATTTTAACAAAGTTTAAAGAAATTTAAAATACAAGAGCCAACACTCATGTTTGCTGGCTTGGATGCTCATTTTGAATGTTCAAACTTGCAAGCAACACACCCATTTTCTAAAGTTAAGATTCATTTCTCCCTAATATACAAAAAGGACATGGGGAGGAAAGATTCGCCAGCCAGTGAGGTCGGATCAGGCCCTTGGCAGTGTTCTGGCTGCTGACAGACAACTTCGCGCTACGATTTCCAGCTCTTTGTGGTTAGCAATATTATCTTCAGTAACTTTTGGCGCCCTTCGTAAGACTTTTGGACGTGGGATGATTGTTTGCGCCCTCTAGGCAGACGTTGCATCCAAGTTCAGCACCGAGCCTTTCACATCCGCTCACTCCTTGGCTCCCCCCCGCCCTCCAGCAAAACCTACACAAAAATGCTCTTACATGTGCGCGCGCGCGCGCGCGCGCACACACACACACACACACACACACACTGTAGAGAGAGCGATTCAGAGAGAGAACGCATTGATGGGATCAAAACTTAAGAACTACTCTCCCCAACAGGCACAAATCTGGTGTCAAGGGTTTTTTTCTTTTTTTTAATGTTTCTACAGGAAGATTCCAGCACTGGGGGGTGGAGTGGTGGGATCTCCAAGTGCATTCGCCGTCCTGAATGTATAAATAGATATTACAAAAAGCCTGAGAAGGGAGGACAAAATACACTAAAAGGTGATCGCTTAATTTAAAAAAAAAGCAGACAAAGATGTGATTCAAGATCTGATTCCAAAGCGTCCATTGGAAATGGGAACTTCGAAAAGTGCTATAGGCTGCTACCGTGAAATGGTATATGTCTGTGCGCAGAGACTTTCTGCCATGATCCCTCCTATCCATATTCTCCCTGGCATGTTGCCCGGCATTGCATTTACAATGTTTTATTTGCAGAAACTTTTACCTCGCCAGCCTCAGTGAAATCCTCTTAGATATATAAATTACATCGCGAAAGGTTCACTTATACGGACCATCTTGAATATATATTAGGAGAGACTTAACGGGAAATCGCATTAATATGATTTAAAAACTTTTTAAGGCTGGGTTCTTTAAACCACTTCCTCTAGATTAGTTCCGTTGTTTGAAAATGGGGCTTCTCCAGAGCAGAATCACTTTGAGGATCGCTCGATCGGGACATCATTAATTTTCACGTCATCTTTCTCCCCCCTCCCTCCAAGAGCTTTCTTTACTTTCAAGCGTTTCTTTTCTATGTACTGTACTCCTAGACGGGCAATTTCGCAGGTGAAATCTGGCTACAAACTGAACCCCCGAGATAGTGTACTGTATGCATGTAGTAGCCAACTTACGCTGCAGTCCTATACACACTTGCCAGGAGGTAAGCCTCATTGAGGCTAAAGGAATTTACTTCCGAGTAGACATGGTTGATATCTGGCTGTTAAAAACTTCCAACCAACCTCCATTAATTATTATTAAATTCAAGGGCTTTGGGGCAAACTTCTCCGGCAGCTTTTCGAAGAATTTAGTACCACAGATACTAAAGAATCTCTTACATGGCTGGAGATTAGAATTCTTAGCACAGGAAGGGGTGCCTAATATGACTCACCCAAGTCACCATTACTTTCATATAGCCCCCCCCCCCGCCCCCGTCACTTTCCTCTCCTTTACGCATACCGGTTCAAACTCTGCTACAATCCAGACACAAAGTTAAGCACTTCTAAGTCTGCTTGATTTCAGTGGGAGTGACCTGAATACTTGCTTAACGCAACTAATATCAATGGCAATGGGTCT
Organism: Lerista edwardsae; assembly: GCA_029204185.1. Taxonomy (NCBI): domain Eukaryota; kingdom Metazoa; phylum Chordata; class Lepidosauria; order Squamata; family Scincidae; genus Lerista; species Lerista edwardsae. The sequence continues at coordinate 8,090,148 of JAJKFI010000028.1, read as the reverse complement.
TAAAAGTAGGCATTTTTAAGACCCAGTGATAACTTTGACTGAATCGTGCCCCTCCCCCAGTGTGTCAATAAATAGTTATGGGAGGAGGGATCAATTTCCTTGTATTCTCCAAATGCATTCACACGAGTCTATACTCTCACTGTTAGATGCGTGTAACTAACTGTAGAAGAAAAATAGTTTCTAGCAGAGATTGTACATACGAAAGAGCTGAACAGGCAGGGTACGTCTTCAAAAAACCAACCAACCAACCAACCAACCAACCAACCACAAACCCCCTACTTGGAAAGAAATCCCATTAAGATTATTGGGATTTACTTCCGCGTAAACATGAACTCTCCAAACCACAGGGCGGTTGTCCCATTTATTGTCCCGGTGATTATAAACAAATCAATTAGCACCAATAGAGGTGATACAATAACCCATCCAACAACTAATAAGTAACATGACGGAAAAGTTGCGAAAAACGCTCACTGATGCCTCCTCCTCAATGGACGACACCGTAGAGTATACAGTATATGGTAAAAGATTGCCTCAGGAATGTTCAAATTGGTCCAGCTACAACAGTACACGTGCTAAAGTTCAACAAAATCAACCAAATAAAATCAAGCACTTTTCTTATCATTTGCGGTTTCTTAAAATCCACTTTTTTAAAAAATATGCAGGTTGGCATCCTCAACCCGCCCCCTGAGCTCGCGCACAACTCCAGAGAGGAAGGCGGGATAAATATAACTTGCCCCTCTCTTCCCCCTCCTCCCACTTAGGATATTTCGAACATTGCAACATCCAGCCTGTTCTCTGATTGGATAGCGCTCTAGTCCATCATAGGGCTTTGCTACATTGATTAGCGAATGGATTTGTCAATTATGTCCCAAGTCTAGACACTTCCTTTTGTGCTAGGCGAGCTGCTGATTCCAGACGTCTTTTTACGGAGCTGAGCACGTACGTTAATGTTTTTTCCGAACCGAGCAAGCGCTATGAAGGAAAAAAAAAAATCTGTCAAGCTCAGCGGTTTTCTCAAATCGCTGGGGGAAAAAAAAGGAAACTCTAGGGCACATACAAAACCCACCCACCTTACCGCTGTCTTCTGCATACTGCACTCACACGCTAACACAGTCAGTTAAACATTATTTTGCAGTAATTTAAATCGCTTACAAAGCAAACATCTGCAATACAGTAGGCATTAAAACCTCCCCTAACGCATATTATCGGTCTTTAAAAACTATGGAAATAGAAACCTTAAAATGCGCCACGTACAATTCCAGTGTATAAAGGGTAGAGTACGTGAAAAACTTTAAAAGGTTGAAATGCTTTGCTTCATTTGTTGTCACATGTTCCTATTTTTTTCCTCTTAAAAAAATTAAATTTGGAATGGTTGAAAACCCTAAAAAGAATAAAAACAATGTAACTAATTAACAAGCTGCTGGGTTAGATTATTTAAAAAAAAAACCGCACCACTTCCAAACCAAAACGCTTTGTGATGCACTCTCTAGTCTCTGTTTTTTGAAAGCGATCCAAGCTGACTGGCTGGCTGAGTTCTCAGATTTTCTCTCTCCCTGGCTTTGCCTTGTGTGCTTTGGATTGTGTTAGACTTTGCAGAAGTTGCAATCGATTCGACAGACTCCCCCCCCCCCCCCCCCCCCGCGCTTCCCAGCCCGTTTATTTCCGTAATCGCTGCAATTTGCATAGGAACCACACACGGAGGAGGTCCATTCTCACGGAGGCCAGCACTGGGCCAATGGCAACATCAGGAATTCCTTTCAGCGCGCGCTCCGGCCAGGGCTACGCTCCAACAGACTAGGCCTGGCTCCAGGCACCGCGGCGGCAGCAGGAAGGAAGGAGAAAAGGAGAGTAGATCTCTAGGCGCAGTGCGAGCTCTTTCTGTAGGCGGACATTGCAATGAGCGGGAGGGGGAAGGTGATTGAGCGAGTGCCGGAGCGGCTGCCGGCAACCGATTTCCTGCTTAGTGGAATAGTTAATATCCCGTTCAGTTTTTTACCCGGAAGTATGTTCTGCTGAATCCAATAGCGTTTACTTCCAAATTAGTGTAAATCGGATTACAACCAGGCATTCCTCCCTCTTACAGGAACCGTGCATATACAGTACACAACGTCAGGATTCTATGTTAATCCCAAGTAAGAACTTTGGTGCACGTTCGCTTCAGTTAGAACAGACTGAAATTCAAGTAAATGTAGTTAGAGCTGGGGTGCTGTTCCTGTTGTGCCTGGGATTAATCCCTCACTGAGTGGGGATTAAGCACCACTGAACTCAATGGATCTTACTTCCGTGTTAAAATGCATAGGATCAGACTTCCAGCCCTCACAATCTCAGAGTAACTTCTCCATTTGCCAGGACAAACTGTCATTTAGACAACCTTATAAACACTAATTACAAAGTACCAACATTTACAGTACCGTGTAAAGGATTTTATGTATCTGTTCTATGTAACTTTGGATATTTTTACTGAATATTTAAAAAAAAACCAAACCACCCGATTGCTCCTTCCAAGCATCATGTTCAATCTCTCTCTCTCTCTCTCTCTCTCTCTCTCTCTCTCTCTCTCTCTGCTGAAGAAGGCTTTTCTCTTAGAGGATGCTGTTTGCTCATGTTACTGGCCTCAGTGATAAGCACATTTGGGGCTTTAAGCATGCTTTAAGCCTGGACAAGACAATGTATGTGCAGAGGCTGGCACATCCCCAGGTAAGGGGATTTGGCACACTGCCTTGGGCAGCAGGAGGTCTTGGACTGGGCTGTCTATCCACATCTATCCACTATCTATCTATCTTAGGCATTCTTCTGCTCCATGCTTGGGAGATACTGGGATCTAGATAGCTCAGATCTAGAACAGGCTCCGTGGCTGGTTCCGGGTTCGCGACAAGTGCCAATCAAAAGTGAGTTCCTGTTCCTAAATCATTTGAATGACACCACTGTGCGCAATCCTAACCTGGAGTAAGGCCAGCAAAGTTTGGCCGGCACAAGGGCCACCGTAAAGCTCGTTTGGACCACTCTTGGAATCAGGGAGGATGGCTCACATCTGTGGGCTGGCCTCTCTGACTCCAAGAGTGGTCCAAACATGCTTTATGGTGTCCCTTTTGCTGGCCAAACATTGCTGGTCCAACTGTACCGGCATAACTCCAGGCTAGGATTGTGCCCTGGAACACATCCTTACTACTAATTCCTTAAACGTTTTAGCTGACTAAGATATGACTAAGAGCCCAATTCTGTGGGCTGTGAGTGCCAGTGGTGGGAGTCCTAAACGTTCCGTAAAGCACCTTCCAGCACCTAGGGTAAGCAGTGCCAGCAGGAAAGCCTGTGCTGTCCTGCTGGTGCTGTATCCTGCCCCACAGCCACTTGCAAAAGTAAGGTTTGGGCCAGGAGAGGAGGAATAGGGTAGGGTGATGGGAGGGCATTCCGGAGGGAGTCTAGGCAGGGGGAGGGTGGAACAAGGTTGATCAGGCCTGGGAGGGGGCAGGGACATTGGAGCAGGCCTCTGCCGCATCCTAACCCTCCATCCCCACTGCACTAGCGCTGCATAGGACTGAGCTGGAAATCTCAGTCCTAAAACATCTGTTTGTAATGGGCAGCCCAATCCTATGCAGGCTGCTGCCCTACGGTACAGCGGCACTGAAGTGGCACCCACTGTATTCCATGGTTCCAGGAGATAACCAGAGGTCTCCTTCTCCTTACCCCATTTTGGGCCCCAGCAGCCCCAGTGGGTCATCTTGGATCTGTGCTAGAAGCAAGGAGACCCATGTAGTGTTCAGAGCTGTGGGAGAGAGGAGAGGATAGTATGTGGCAACAGTCCTCGCCCCTCTCCTGGGCATGAACTGCTCCCTGTCCATTCTCTCCCACCCAGAAATGCCCCCTTCTCACTTCCCCACCACCCTCCTCGCCCTGACACCTAGCTGGGAACATACTGTCAAGGGCTCTCAGCGCCTCTCCCGGCCACCACAATATGCATTATGGCATGTTTGTGTTGGCTGTTGCCAGGGCACCACATGGGAGACCTGGCAGAAGGATTGGGCTGTGAGTTCCATTGAGATATAAAGGTAGGTTTATGCTTATTCATATTTACGTCCTACTGCAAGAACATATGCATGGGAAAGCAGGAGGCAAGCATTCGTCCTTGGAAATGTACCACACTCCCACTGCTAAACCATTGTGATTATTCGAAGGGGAATTTTTTCACATGATCACCCCTTCTTCAGAAATGCACTTTGCTCTTTCTGTACCTCTCCAGTACTTTTTCTAGTGCTACAACTGAACAATGTCTAACGTAAGATGCCTCATCTTCTGCCCTCACACCGCTGCAATGCAGTCCTGAGGTAAGGGACAATGCAGGATGTAGCACACAACCTGTTGTCACAACTGCATCTGCGCTGCAAATGTGGATAAGACTGAGCCCTAACATGCAAAATTTCTAAATCACTGTTCATAGCAATTTGCCTGCCCACTATTTCAAGGGTGTGTTAATGATATAGACAAATGATGGTGGATTCTCACAGGATATTCTCATGTACTGTTAGTCTATCATATAACATTCTTATACACTGTTGTACTGCCTTAACATCCATCACCATATCTTTTTCACTTTTTTTTGCCTAGCTTTGTCTCAGATAGATATATACCATGAGGCAGCAGTTCCCAAACTCTCTTGTAGAGTTTGGGCCGCTGTAAGGGTAGAGGTGAAGGCAGCGATGTGATCACCATCATCACACCGCTGCTGCCTGGGACAAAATAATTTTTTTAGACTTACCTGGGGGTCGCTATGGCTCTCTGAAGCATCTGGGGAACCTGAGCCCCCTTTGCAGGGCTCCCTGTACCTCATAATCAGTGATGTCATGCAGGGGGTACGCGGGGGTACGCGAGTACCTGTTTCTAGGATTACAGCTGGCCCCACCCATTCGCCCGCCCACTCGTCAACTCCGCCCTCTGCAACATTTGAATTTCCTGCATGTTTGAGTTGCCTGCATGTTCTCAGAGCCAGGCAGGCAGGCAGGCAGGCAGCGAGCGGAGCCTTTCCTTTCCTTGCCACTGAAAAATGAGTTGCTTTGGGATTTTAACATGATGCCAGGCCTCCTTAACATGTTCTGGGGGTGCTGTGGAATACTGTTGCAACTGTTGGGTCAGTTTAAAATCATCTGAGGCCTCAAAAAGAGCTTTTTTCATGTCACTTCCTGCCACAACATCACTTCTGGCTTATGACGTCACTTCCGGTGGGCGGGTCCCGACACGTGCCAATCAAAAGTGAGTATCTGTTCTTAAATCATTTAGATGACACCACTGCTCATAATTGCTAAAAAATACAATCATGACCCACTTACGATTTGTGATCGTGAAATTGGATAGCATTTTTAGCAATTCTGTGGCACGGGGTGCCTTGTGGGGGTAGGGTGGGGAGCAGGCTTCCCAGATCTTCTGAAGAGCTATAGCAACTCCCGGGTAAGTCCAGGACATCTCTGGCTGAGGCGCTGCAATGTCCCAGTTTGGGAACCTCTGCCATAAGGTAAGAGTTATAAAGTATTGTTATGCCTAGGGAAAGCAAGAGCACGTAAGGACTGATTTTAAGGTAGCTGCTGCAGGACATTCTAGTTAGGAAATTTTATTTTTTTGCAGAGCTCAAGGAGAACATGTTCATTGTATGATCACAACCTTATCAAAAGAAAATTGATCCATTATCTGTACAAACCACCATTTACATATTAATAGTGAACTCAGGTGGTTGAGTGCCAATCAGTGCCACAAAACAGGGGCATCCATATTCAAGGTAGTGATTTCTACCTAAGAGATTCTATAGGTTTGCAGGTGTAGATACATTTGTAAATTAAAAGGAAACAAAGCCTGATGCAGACTGAGCACATTCAGTGTTCCTAGGAGCCATGGAGTGGAACAAACCAACAGCAGGAGGGAACTTGCAACCCAGTCCTAAGCTGCACTGGTGCACCAGGGCTGCATGGGCTCCACTGTATCCAACACAGCTTTCAGGCAGGCTGGAGGTCTCCTTGGATTAAGGGGTATTTTCCCTTAGTTAAGGGAATATATTGGTTTAAGGGAATATTACACTAATGCCCCAGCCTGCCCTATGAGGCTACCTGGTATGGATCTCTACCAGCTATTTAGTTGGCAGAAGTTTGAACAGCCCAGCACAATGACGGCTGGCCTGGGAAGAGGGTTAGGATAGCTCAGAGGCCTGCTCCGCTGATTCTGCCCCCTCCTGTGCCTGACCCACCCAACGTTCCGTCCTTCCCCTGCCCCAAAATGCCCCTCCCCATGTTCCTCCATTGCCTGGTGCAAACCTTACCTCCGCCTGCACCCCAGACCTTTGGATGCAGCATCAGCAGAGTGACGCAGGCCGTTCTGCTGGCGCTGCTTACTCAACAGGTGTTGCAACATGCTTTACGGCACATTTGCTACACCTTCCATCAGCACAGGGACCGCTGCACTCTAGGATTGCACTCTCGGTCTGCTTTAGTCAGTTGGACATTATGCTGGAGAGCTGTAACATTTTGTTGCAAGTCCCTCTTGAGACCATTGAATACCTTACTGCACACTACTGTGCATGTCTACAGAGAAGTAAGTGCCACTGAGCAATGAGACAGTATTTTCAGGTGTGTATAGGATTGCAGCTTTAATTCTACAAAGTCTGAATATGTTTAATCCCTATTTGGTCACCACTGAAGATTCTGCCCAGTTGCTGCAAGGTATCTGATCCCATGAGTTTGTCTTCTAACAATGTGCCACACCGTTCTAGCATCCCAACACATGCCCCTCGACTTAATGAACTGAATTGTTATGCCTGATTCAAATTCCATTGGAATAAAAGGAAGCCTCTTGTTGGGTTAGAGTTTCAGAGCATGGCTGCAGAACTTGTCTAGACAGAAATTACACTGCATTACAGATAGATTTACAGATTAACCAGCAGAACTTTGTGCTAGGGATTCACCTTCATTAGTTTAAAAATGCATTCTTATTTTTTAAAGCATATTAAGGGGAAATAGAGGATGCCATGTAAACTGATATAAGTTGTACTGGTTCTGCCACATAAGTTGAAAGTAACAGTAAATCCATAGAATGTTGTCTACCCTAAGAGAAGAATAAGAGCAGTTATAAAAACACTCCACATGTTACAATGATACCTGAATATTATTAGTGCTTCTGAAACCTCGCTCCAGACTTCTCCTTCCTTTTAGGAAGGATGAAAATTTTCATTTGAAAAGAAATGAAGGATTTTCTTTTAGATGAAAATCCAGATTCTGCAATGGTTGATGTAGCTTGTGAGGTGCCACAGTAAAATGACATCATATGCAAGGATTTAGTTATCCATTACATGTGTGTTGTTATAATCAGTGATGTCATGCAGGGGGAATGCAGGGGAACTCAGTTCCACTAGTTAAAATTAGGGCTGACTCCGCCCACTTCACTCTCCCTCCTCCCCCCTCCCAATTCCTCTGCAAAGAGCTTTTCTTCTTGGTTGGCTGGCACTCAGAGGGTTAAAGGGAGCAACTCCAGATTCCTAGGGGGGCGATAATCAGCGGTGTCATCCTACTGGTTCGCTGGGCGGAGTTTCTTTGCTCGCTGGGAGGGTTTCCGTGGTGATCGGCAGCGTGCTCGCTGCCTCCTGTTGCGTAATGGCGAAAGCCTGCCCGCTGCTGCAACGGGAGGCAGCGAGCACGCTGCCGATCACCACGGAAACCCTCCCAGCGAGCGAAGAAACTCCGCCCAGCGAACCGGTAGGATGACACCGCTGGCGATAATGGTTTATTAGCATAAGTGTGCAATAGTACTAGTAGGATGATTATGGATATGGATCAATTTTAGCACCATAATATAAGCAGTGGACTCCACTGTTGTAGTTATAGTTCTTCGGTATATGACCCAAAGTGCAACATTATAGCTGCTGTACATTTGCATAAGACTGGCTCCTAGAAACCAAGAAAGCCTGCATCATCCATAGCCAGCAAGACATAGCCTTACACACAGCTGAGCCATGACAAGTGCGGGAGGCCATTGCTACTGTAGCCACTCCAATGGTGACTTTAGTGTTGACACCAAGACTCCAGTGTTTGATCCAGTGAGTTGCTATCTCAGTATAGTGCTTACAGTGGAACTGGATAGATATGGAGGGGACGAAGGAATTGCATTTAGGGGGCGGTAAGCATATGTAAAACAATGAAATAAACAAAAAAAAATACTGCTAATACATCTATGCTATTAGAGGCTTCCTAAACTTGAGACCACAAGCAAAGTCGGGTTTGACTGAAATCAGCTGACCTCCATGCAAATCTGTTTAGATCTGAGAGGCCCATTGTTCAGTGGAAGAGCCATTGTTTAGTTTACATGCAGAAGGTCCCAGGTTCAGTTTGGCATGTCCTGCTAAAGGGCGCCAGGAGGCAGGACTAGAAAAAACTCTTCCCTAAGATCTTTAGAGAATCACAACCACTCAGAACACACAATATTGAGCTATAAATACCGGTTGTCTGACTCTGTAAAAAGATACATTGTAAAAAAATCATGTGACTTGTTAGAGTTTCACTGGTGGGAAAATATCCCTGTTTCATTATCTTATGCAGTAAAAGTGCTGCAAGTGCTATTATATTAGTTTGGTGGTCTGCTGGTACGTGCACATTTGTACATTGTGGAAGAGCTTTTCCAGATGTATGTCTTTGGTGCAAAACGAAATGGCCAGATGTTAATTTTTATTCAACAGTAGCGGGTCTATCATTTTCAAGTCATATTGAGTCTTTATTTTATTTTAGATCGTGGTGACATGAGCATTATGGACATCTGTTGGATTGTGCTTGTAACACCACTAGTGACAAACAGCACAATTCACACCCACCAGTATGCTGGTGCAATTTTAATGTTTTATTTATTCAGATTTTTAAAAAAATGTTAGAGCTTTGCTCACTGTACCACTCAAGCTATGGCAGTGCTTAACTAGTCCTCAGGGTAGATGGACAGACACAGCTGCAAACACCATTATATCTATGGTAATGCCCCTGCCACTTCACAGGCGTTTTTCTAGAGATAAAAATAATAACCATATATTTCCACTCTTCTTACTGTGGGGCATTAACTGTTAAAATATCCTGAAAGTAAAAATAAAAACAAATTGCCTATGTCATTTTCATTCTTATAGCATGGTACTGCCCTTAATGATGGCTGAATATGGCATTTCAGAAAGCTGGAGGCAGTAATGTGTAGTTTTACAACCATGTTGTATAGTCTCTCTCTCTCCCCCCCCCCCGGGGGGGGGGGGGGGTCAAACTCATTTTGTAGGTTTTTGTAGTGCTTCCAACTACTTCCCAGCAGGGTGCACGTTTTGGTGCAACTGGCAATTGAAACTGAAGAAATCCAGAATCAGTGTAATTTTTCGTCTTGGTGAATTTCTTAGTCCAGTGGTTCTCAAATGTTTTAGCACCCGGACCCACTTTTTAGAAAGACAATATGTCGGAACTCACCAGAAGTGATCTCATTAATCAGGAAGTAATGTCACGGCCGGAAGTGAGATAATCAAGCATGAAAATTTCTAACACCTCCAGATGACCAAATCAAATTAATTAAATAAGTAAGGATTTACAATAAGGATAAGTTTAAAAAATTATTTAAAATAAAAAGATCCCTCCCAACTCTCCCAAGCAGCTGCTGATCTGTTAAAAAAAATCCCTAAACATCCCAAAGGCTACACTCCTGTCCACACTTATCCAGGAATAAGCCCCATTGACTATCATTGTTAAAAGCATATACATAGTAGATGTTTAAAAGTACAGATCAGCAACCATTCCCAAAATGCAGTCACATTCTATGGTAGCATCAAGTCTAACATACTGAAAGTAAAATGCACATTAAAATAAATGGGGACCCATCTCAAATTGGTTTGTGACCCACCTAGTCGGTCCTGACTCTTAGTAGTAAACAGAAGTCTTCCCCCAGCAAAACAAGAATAAATTGTGTGTGTGTGTGTGTGTGTGTGTGAGAAAAATTATATCTAACATGGCATTCATGTGTTTTTAGTTCTAACAACACAGATTATAGTACAAAATATTAATGCTCATAGCTTGATACAATGGTGGGGGAGACTGGAGAGGTGGCAAAGCAAGATGTCTAAAGGAAGAGATCTCCATTTTGTAGAGCCTAATGTCACAAAGACATCATTGCTGCCTCCAGATGTAGCAGTGAATACTTGCTAACATTGGGTGACACATAACATCCAAGCAGTGAGAGGTTTGAAAGCAAATTGCAAATGTGGCCAGTGCCCAAACCATTCATAGGCTTTATTATCAACTGTGCCATTTTAAGTTCAATCTGCCACTCTTTAGGGAGCCAATGGAAAGAGCACAGAGCTGGACTAATATGGCCACTGCCTCCCAAGCTAATAAGCAGTCATGCTGCTGTGTTCTGTACAAATTGCAGACAATGGAGAAGCACTACCTTGTCTCCATGCTGAAAAGAATAATAAGAAACACGTCTTGTGGTCATAAAGGCATGGATTGCTGTGGCAAAGTACTTATAGGATAAAATAAGGGGTGCTGTCAATGCAGTCTGCACAGCTGAAAAAAGAAAGCCATTGCTTATACATGATATTTTGTGAAAAAGGTTTGATTGAAAAGGCAAGGAACATGGTCTTATCCAGCTCAGCTCCAAAAGTACTTACACCAGTTGAAGGGTTTTCAGGCAGGCAGGCAGGCTGCTACCTCCAAATGAATTTCCTCAATAAAGAGACAAAGGAAGAATGGGAACACAGTCACAATGGACATGTCTCCCCGCCAGAACAATCTCTTTTTGTGCAAGACATACACATACACACATACCTATCAAATTGGTAGCCCACCTTTCCTCTAAGGAGCTCAGAGAAGTTTATGAGGGGATTATCCAGTTTTTAAATCCTCACAAGTACCCAATGGACAGGTAAGGCTGTGCAATAGTGACTAGCCCAGAATCACCCAAAAAGCAACAAAGACAGAACTCTGGTCTCTCTGGCTTGAATCTCAAAGCTGTCTCCACTACATCAATGGTTCCCAAACTTTTTCAACTGGCCCTACTGGACCAGTGGACACAGTGTCCCCATTAGGGCTACAATCCTATATATTGTGTAGGGCTGTGGGTTTTTCAGAAGGATTCTGTGGCTCCCCTGACTGGTTTATGCACCCCTCCAGGGACTCATGCCTCACAGTCAACTAACACTGTGTAATCTTATCCCTAGAGCAGAGCACAAGCCTTCAAGTTTCACAAGTCAGAAAAAACGTGAATAATTTTCAAATTTTAGCTAGAAGCACTTTTTCACCCACTCATTCTGATAACAGTTAGCATTTGTATAGTGCTTTCTGAGTGTGCAAAGCACTTCATAAGTATGTCTTGATGAAATCCTCCTTACAACAACCCTGTAAAATAATTGGGTATAATTCCTCCCCCCTGTTACTACTGGGGAACTGAGAGAGTGTGGCTTGCTTAAGGCCATCTAGTGATGAAAAGTGAAGAACAGGAAAAGTGTCCTTTCTCACACTGGGAGATCTGAATTGGGGACAATTAGTAGAACTAGGTCCAATGGGTACAAACTGCAAGAGAAGAGATTCCAGTTGGGCATCAGGAAGACATTCTTGATAGTATGGGCAGTTTGGAAGTAGAATAAATGGCCAAGGGAGGTAGTGGATTCTCCCTCACTGGACATCTTAAAACAGAGGCTTGACAGGCACTTGTTGGAGATGATCTCCTATTGGAGGAGGAGATCATGTTGGAGGATTGTGCTAATCCCCAGGCAGGGGATTGTACTAATGACCTTGTAGGTATCTTCCAATTCTATCATTCTGTAGTTCTTAGTCACTATGTGTATTGGAAAAGGCAGGAGCTACCCCAAGGAGTGAGGGAATGGTATCAGCAATGGCCCCTTGTCCAGGGATTATGGGGTTAATCCCAGAACTCAAGCCTCGGGAGCACAGCTGCAGGCTGTTGAGGCTCTCCAGCTATGAGGCCAGCACAGGTGCAGATGGGTGTGAATCTGCCTAGCAACAGACACTGATTGGCTGGCCTCAGTATAAAGCTGGAGGCAGGAGATGGAGAAGGGAATTGGGTACCTGGGAGGGTACTTGGGAAGGTCCTGAGAAGGAGCTGGATGGGAAGCTGTATAGGTTCTGGAGGTTGGCCTGCCTGACTGCTGGTTGGAAGGACTGTTGGACTGGCTAAAGGCTAAAGTAAGCTAAGCTAAGCTCATTGTGGGGGATGACTGTGGGGAACAAGTTGTTTGGAGCCACCAGTGGAGGAGGCAGTTGTAGCTGGGACAAGCTGACTGCCTATTGTTTGGTGATGGGGTATCTTGAGCGAAGCCAGTGATGAGGATAGTTGGGAGGAGGCTGACCAGCCAGTGATCCCAAGCAAAGCTGCTGAAAGAGAGGAGGCCCAGTAGGTGACTGAACCCCTTCCCTCTTACCTATCTCTGAGGCTGCTCTGTGGGGAAACTAGCTAGCCTAGTGTGGGCATTAGGGCCCTTGGTGTCCTTGTGGGTGGCAGAGAATTTGGCGGAATACTGCAATACCCATTTTGCAATTAGAAGATTGCATCTTATATTTCAGGGCTAGGAATTCTTGCTTTTCCAAGGTTCTAAATTCCTTGCTAAATTCCAGCGGTTGGGCTACAGTAATAGCCACAGTACAGTAATGTATCCCAAATCAATGGTGTAGCTAAGGGGGTGCAGGGGGACCAACTGCACCAGGCAACAAGCTTTAGCAGGGCAAAAACCTGAGCTTGACACCAGTGGCCAAAACTATGAAAAATGTGATAAATATGAATAATAATATCATGTTATAGTTCATTGGAAAGGTAACTTAATGTGGAATGCAATGAAACAAAACCATGTTGGAATATTTGTATTATTATACAAATAATAGGCGTATGGCCAAATAGGTTATGGCCAATTAACCAGAAACCGTTTTATTAATTTATTTAATTAAATTTGATTTTTGTCATGGGGGGCGGCGGCTACAAAATCTTCTTCAGCCCTGGGCTGGGTAGCAGGTGCTTTAGCTACGCTACATGGTACTGGCCATGATATTTTGGATGCTGCTCTGGGGTCAGACTACTCCAATGTCTTTACAATGGAAGGAGCTGATACTGTCTTACACACCAACAAATGACTCTGTGCTTAAGAGCATGGTCTCAAAACTAGGTTATCCTTTTTGATTATTGTATTGACACATCACATTTAAGAAATATATACAGTATACTCATTTAAATAACACATAAAAACATGTCTTCTTAGTTAACAAATTCCATCTCTCTCTCTCTCTCTCTCTCTCTCTCTCTCTCTCCCTCCCTCCCATCTCTCTTTCTGCCATTGTAAGACTTTCCTACTGGAGTGTGGGTTTAATAAGCGGAAAACTGTATTTTAAAATATTTCTATTTTTTGAATCTACTCTATACTACAGGGTGTCCACAGAGTCTCTTTACAATGTCAAGAAATCATGAAAAATGCAAATGAGATATGTTAATGATATCACGTCCCTAGATTTCTTTCTGTGGGTCTACATTAAAGACATCGTGTACAGTACCTGAAGCAAAGGATCACTGATGCCGTTTATGAGACTATGCTACAGGAAATCAATTATCGCCTTGATGTGCTGCGTGCAACCAATGGTGCACATATAGAGGTTTATTAATGGATGCAAAATAAACTTCAATATACACTCCTAATATTGTATACTTTCCATACATGTATCTCTTCATTTGTTTTTGTAATACAAGTTTGAGATTGTAAAGAGACTTTGTGGACACCCTGTATATTTAAGCTAAAACAAAAGTTCTACCCACCAGAACCTGATTCAAGAAGGCTCAGTCATCTCAACCAACGTGCTTTACTGATTAATAATCCTAACAAGTAGTTTTCACAAGAAGACCAGACTGGAACCACTTTTTCAGGAACTTCTGACAACAATTTTTTTACTGCATTGAGACCATGTATTATACGGCAAGCACTGGTCCTGCATCCCTCATGACTTTTAAAAGAGGACAAACCTCTGAATCAGTTGGTACTGCCCTGGGCCCTTGCCAAGGGAAGTATTAAGTCGGTCTCTCTATACTGAAGTGTTAAGCCATCCCCCTGGTCTCTGCTTTAAATAACTAGGCTGTAAAGGAACAAGAGGGGAGGCAGCAGGCAGCAAGAGCAGTGAAACTTCTTCACTGATAATTTGAATAAAGTCGTATTCACACAAGCCCTTCCTGATCAAAGAAAGTTCAAACAAAATCCATACCCTTCCTGGTCAAAGGACCTAGCATCTCCCTCCTAGAGGTCATCAATCTTATCCAAAAGAACAAAATGTGGCAACCATTTCATAGAGAAAGCTTCAGGCAGGTTAAGACAATGTCAATTAGTTAGGTGGCACACTACGTGAAACAACTGTGCTAGATGAATAGTTGAATTGTTTAGGGGCAAACTTCATATTACACTACAGCTTAGTATCAGTAGTGATGGTTTCTTTTTGTTAAAAATACATAAAAACACAAAAACACTACCTTTTTGAGGTTAAAGTATCTGAATAAAACACCACATTTTGTAGTTTAAATATATTTTCCAGAAATTAATATATTTTTCCAATTATAAATACACTGTGGCTGCATCTGTTCACACTATATCATCTATATCACCCATGTAGTACACTTTAAAAGAAAATAATAAAAATGAGAACTTGAGATAAAAACACATAACCACACTTTCTGCTTTTCAAATCACTAAGAGCACAATCCTAACTTGGAGTTGGGCCGGCACAGCAGGGGCGAATCTATTTGAAAGGGCGCCCATGGCACCCAATGAAAATGCACCCCTAGGGGCACGCAACGTCATGACGTCACAGCGTGACGTCATGACATAGCGCCCCGCCCCTTCTAAGAGGCACGTTCTGTTCGCTGCTGCTGGCCCTTTAAGGCAGCCGGCACAAGCAAACAGAAAGGATGCAGCCGGGGCGCCGCGTTCTGTTTGCTCCGCAGCGAACAGAACGCGGCGCCCTGGCCCCATTCCGTTCGCCCGTGCCGGCTCTTTAAGGCAGCCGGCACAAGCGAACAGAAAGGACGCGGCCGGGGCGCCGCGAGCGAACAGAACGCGGTGCCCCGGTCACGTCCTTTCTGTTCGCTTGTGCCGGCTGCCTTAAAGAGCCGGCATGGGCGAACGGAACGCGGCGCCCCAGCCGCGTCCTTTCTGTTTGCTCCTGCTGGCTGCCTTAAAGAACCAGCACACAGGCGAACAGAACGCGGTGCCACCCAGTGCCCTGCCCCCTTGAGAAGCGGGAGGGGCGCCAGGTGGCAGCGCGTTCTCTGTGCAGGGCCTGGGCCGGAGCGGGCGGGCCGTGGGCGCCATTTTGGGGGGGGGCGGGCGCCATGCGAATGGCGCCCCCTGCAGGATGGCACCCATGGCTCTTGCCACCCCCTGCCACCCCCTGGAAATGCCCCTGCGGCACAGTTAGGCCAGCAAAATTTGGCTGGCGCAAGGGACACTATAAAGTGCATTTGGACCACTCTTGGAGATAGGCCAGCACACAGATGTGCGCCATCCTCCCTGACTCAGAGAGTGGTCCAAACGCACTTTGCGGTGACCCTTACGCCAGCCAAACTTTGCTGGACTAACTGTTTCACCCTAAGGTTAAGATTGCAATCTAAATCTGTGAAAAAAATAACACTATTTTCAAACACCCCCAAGTATAAGGAAACCCCTAACTGTCCCTTCTCTGTTGCACGGCACCCTTGGGAGTGATTGAGGAAGGGCAGTTGGAAAGAGAGTCCTTAACCTACCAGCTCATTTTCACCTGAAAATCCCTCATTCCCCAGCTATTTTTAGGTGTGGCAGATGAGGCAGAACCACCCCACCGCAGTTCTTTGAAAAGTGCTGCCACTTCTGCTGCAGTGGCTGTGATTGAGGAAGCACTTACAACTCATGGGCTCTAGTTGCTCAGAGCCTGTGACTTGTGTTTGTGTGATCACAGCAGTGGCAGCATTTTCAAAGAACTCCAGTAGTGTGGTTCTGCCACATCTGCAGCACACATCAGTCAGTCGCTGGTGCCTCCAATACACATGTATGGAACCCCAGGGTGATAATAGCATGAGGGGAGAGGATTTTTAAGACAGATGTCTAGTATTCTCATCTCTCCTGTGTCTTGCCCATTGCAAACAGCACCCTACTGAGTGCAGGGCGAAGTTGCCTTGGGGCTTTGTTACATGCAGCTGCACAGTAACACATTGTGTTCCCTTATGGCAGTATTTTGAAAGTAGCATCCAGCTGGAAAACTTCAGAGAAAAACAGAGCTGATTTAAATAATGAGCAAAAATTGCAATTGTATGGAGTATACACTTATTCTTTTAAACCACACCATCAGTAAAGCACACTGAAGCAATCTTTCTTTCGAAAGACTTTTAAAAAACTTTGTGTATTAGAGAACCAAACAGCAGGCCAAGAGCTCTACTCCCTTACAAAAAAAAGTTTACCATGTCACTGATTACAATTTATAATTTATCTGCACTTAGAAGTTTGTAGTCTAATATTCTAGTACCACTGATAGGTCTTGCTTTCCAAATCAATAATTTTATATCGTGTCAAGTTATAAATAATTAGCACTAAAAGCTAATTATTACAATACTAAAAGCATTAATCAATTATTGGTACAAATAATCAATGAAACCTTTCATTGTACATTTTAAAATGATGGTATTTAATCAGAGCTGTCCCTGTAAAAAAGACCAATGTTGATAGCATGGTTATAAATCTACATGTATCTCAACTACAGCAGTTAGTTCGATTGTTTTGCAAACACAGAATTTGCTTTTTTTAATCAGGAGAAATAATATCTTCAAGATATAAATTATGCCTAAATATTTTGATATTTATAATAAATGTTACATTTATCTATTAATTAGATAAACAGCAAGTCACAGCTATAATTGGTTGAAAAACCTATAAATAATGTCAGATATGTGGCCTGTTTCTGTATGTATTCTCTACCATTCTCAGTAAACAAACAAGAAAGCAGAATTCAAGACTATGTATGAAAAATATCCACCATTTGTTACTGAAGTTTGCAAGAAGGCTTAATATTACAGTATATACTATATTCCCTATACTGAAAGCTAAGTGAATGATTTACAGTCCAATCCTATCCAACTTTCTGGTTCTGATGCAGCTGCAATGAAGCCGCAAAATAAGTGAACAAATTCCCTTACCTTTAGGAGGCCTCATGACAGCACAGAATGCAACACACACACACACACACCATTGGAATGGCTAGAGTTGGAAAATTGGATAGGATTTGGTCCTTATGTGATTATTTCAGTATGACATGAAAAATGTAAGCTGAACAGCATTGTCTTGTGTCGACTTGTTACTTGATATTCTATTGAAACTAAATTCAATAATTGAGGTGAAAATGTGGTTTGTAGTAAGATAATTACATTAGAAAGATACCTCACCTGCAAGAACAATATATGGATACGTAAAAACAGGAAGTACCTTGAAAGTTACCTTACAAGCAGTTATATTTCCCACCAATAACAAAGCACTGGCAAAGCCTGCAGTTACACTTTTGCTGCACTGTTGCTTGGACTGCATATTCTACATATACAATGTTGCTAAAAAGTCCATCCTATGCTAAGTTCCATAACTTCGTAGGCACACCAAGTAACCATATACTGTACTTACAGCTCGACACAGAATGACTAGATTAGTTATTCTATTTGGTATGCTTGACAGTGCCTGTCTCTAACAGCGCAACCCTTTTCAATCTTACTCAGATTCTCACGGAGGCCTTTATTTTTATTTTTAAATTGATCTATAGCATGGAGGAAGTATACAAGTACAAAATACATGCATGGCTCAATTTTTCCTCACTTTTAGTAAGACTCTCAAGTAAGTACTGGCATGCCCCATTATCTGCTGGAGTTCTGTTCCGTGGATATCTGAAACTGCAGATACTGGGGACGCCTTTTTAAAGATAGGGGAACATCAGTGGTTTTGCTGCAAAAAAGTAAAAAAAAACATTGTTTAATGTTCCCCTATCTTTTCAATAGGTGTCCCCAGTATATGTGGATAACTGAAATTGTGGATACCAAATCATTGGATACTGGGGCATGTCTGTACTCTTACTTGAAAGTTAGTATAGTTGAAACGAAATGAAATTTTGTCTAAATATATATTTGGGCTACACAATTACAATCCACACACTTTCTTAGAACTTACTTTTGTATACATGGGCATATGATCACACTGTTACGCTGAAGATGAACAGTTGTTACTGTTTTAGATGTATTTTAAGAACAATGCTGTAATCTGGTCACGATTTCATGCCTTCACATAGTTAGAGTCTCTTCATATTTTTAAACTGAAACATATTTAGAATGTGACTGGGCATGACTTTGTCCTTCTGCATTGAAACTATTAGCTTAGCTCTGGCCTGGTCTACAAATAGTACAGTAGTGTTATTTGTAATGCTGTATTTTGTGACAAAGCATTATGTTTTGGAAAAATATGTTCAGTCCATTTTGATGGTATTCTTGCAATTTATGAACTGGTGTCTACAGATATACAGAAAGACAGCCACAATTACACAAAAAAAAATCCTTGCTTGGGAGTTGATGTTGTGGGATCACAAGCATTATTTAATTAAAAAACAAAATACATATGCCGCAGTGTAGGCGCCCAGTTCTAACCCCTTGTGCCACAATACACTCTAGCTCTCCCAATGTAACATTCTTGCAGCACCAGCACAATGCCACAATGTTGCAGTGGTGTTGGTTCACCCAATCCTATGTGTTACTGATTCAGCAAGTAATAGGATTGGACCATGGGGGGGGACGGGGACGGACGACAGTGACAAAGGGACCTATTTTTTCTAATTGCTTCAATTTGACATGATGACATCAACATACATTCCCCACTCCTCTGCACAAGTGCAGTGACTATTGTTGATGAAACTTGCAATTAAAAAAAGATAAAACAATATTCATGTTTTGAATCTGAAATTTTTTTATTAACTTTGAGAAGGCAGTTTCCAACTCTTGCACAGATCTTTCAGAAAATGGGTCTACGTCAATAGTTTATTAAGAAAGGAAGTTGCAATGAGTACAGGTTTTGCTTTCTCTGTAGGTCTCTTCCCTGCCTCCTCCAACTTCCAATGCCTTCGAAAATCTCCTCCCCAGACTGGGATTGTTGCTCAAGACAGGAGCTCTGCAAGCCTCGAAGTTTCGAAGCTTGCAGATGGGTGGAATTGGCAGGTGCTCATTTGCAATTTGTCCTACAGTTAACATTTCTTAGAGCCATACTTATGTTTTGCGGAAGTTGACAAGAGAAGTAAACAACAAGGTGGGGTTTAAAATTATATGCGGCAGTCTGTTATTAGGTTTGCATTGAAACCACAATTAGCTCTGGAGGCTGGCAGTTCTGCAGCATGCTATCAGCTTAGTCAGAGATCCGGCCATGTTTATGGAAGAGGATCTCCACGATCGCTTCTTACAAATCAGAATCTGCCTTTCCAGAGTGGTTTGCCCGGTCACTTTAAAACTATTACACAGTGGGCACGATTGTTGTTCTTCGCAATCTTCCCCCATTGTTTTATCATTAATAAACAGCAAGTGGCCATTGTCAAGAAAACGGGCTTCCAAAAGCCTAGGTGGTTGTCCCCATGTGGGAGGGTGGAATATCTTTGAAAGGAGAAAAAGGTAGCTGCGTCAGCATTCTCCCCCATAGTCTCTGCGTCTCGACCCAGGATCGTCAACACCGAAGAGATATTGACCAGAGAGTCGCAGAAATTGCCACATTTTCAGTCTTTTTTTTTCTTTTTATTCCTTTGATATTGACTTTTCAGCAAGGGCGTTTTAAAGCGACCGCTGTGCTGTGGAACCCCAGCAAAACGAACACCTCGACCCTCCCCATACACACACACACACCTGCAATGGCATTTCTATCCAAATTGAGTGTGTTGAAGATGGAAGTGCTGTAGGAGATGCTTATTCCCCAATAAGCCCTCCCCCCTCGATTTGCCTCTCAACAGTTGCGCACCCCATAACTTCTGGTTTGCAAAGACCTCCCAAAAGATGAGTGGAGAAGTCAAAACCGACATATAATTGGCACAATATGAAACGTTCGCCTGCCCAAATCCGTGGGACAGCCACAGAGGTTTAAAAAAAAAAATCAATGTAACTTAAAAGACAATAAGCAAGACACGCACGCACATACACCAATGGCAACACACATAAACGGAGTTTCGGGTACAGAACCGAATCCTCGTGCGTATATCCAGCGGTTGTTCTGCAGTCACTTCGAATGGCAGAGCCGAGAGAAACCCAGGCTGGAACTTGATGGAGGAGGGAGGGGATGAAGAATCCAATCCGGGCTGCGAGCCTTTCGAGGCCAGCCGTTCCCGCAGCACAATTGCAGCGGCTCGATCTAGTGCCCTCTTGCTTTTAGTGTTTTATTTTTTTGCCGCAGTCTTTCGCATCTTTAAAAAAAAAAACACTACCAAAAAACCTACAAACAACAACATGAAAAAAAAAACCCCCCACAAACACTCAGTTGAATAATGGAAGTTCAGCACAGAGGCTAGCCAAGGTGATTTATCGCAGCGAATCCTGCCCCGCTCCAATCGCAGCTCCCCGCGAGGTCACTTTAAACATCTCACGTACAGGAAGGCAAGAGATGGGAGGACGGCGCGGGAGGGAGCAAGGATCTGTGCCGCTCCGGGCTTCGCTCTGCCTTAGACGGTGTAGGGGAGGATCCAGGTAGCCTAAAATTAGGAAGGAAAAAGAGGAACGAGCCCTTTTCCTTACTATGGGCAAGTGCCTTGTAACGTGCTGGAGGTTAAAGGGGGGGAAGGGAAGAGTCTAGACAGGGAGAGACAGAAGCACGTAGGAGGGTGAAACTGACGTTCACGCAGCCTCGATGGGAATCTGGTCACTTACACACAGACCACGATTTAGCTCCAGCACTCTCCCCCCCCCACATGCACACACACACGCACAGGAGAGTCACTCCAATGCAAAAGAAAGGACAACACCTGCGATCTACACGAATTGGAGAAGGTAAGCTGCGCCTGAGGCTCTACAAGTCAGCTTCGCCCAGCCTCCTCCTGCTACACCAAAGGGGGAAATGGCTAGACGTTTAAAACTCACGCACACACGATTGTGTTTCTAACTGGGATGACCTGGGATTCGAGGATACAGGACGGAGACACAGAACACGTGAAGGTGGAGGAGATGGAGATGGTGAGGAAAAAGGCAGGTTTGAGGTGAAACATGCAGGCAGATAATTAAGGGCAGGATCGTTCAGTATAGATAGATCTACAGTGGGCATCTGAGCCATATATAGGATTGTTTGTTCAGTGTAATTCTTGTGTGATGATGCTGGTGATGCTGGTGATTTGTGGTGGTGGTGGCGGCGGCGGCGGCGGCGGCAGCAGCAGCAGCAGCAGCAGCAGCAAGCACATCTAGGCCGGTGGTTCCCAAACATTTTAGCCTTGAGACCCACTAAAAAAAGTTTCACTTTTTACCAGCCACACAAGCCTCGTCACCTTTATAGGTGACGGTCAGCTGTGCTCATCACATGCAGCAGTTTGATGCACATAGCTTTGAGGTACATAGCCTAATCTACCTTGTCAGTTTCATAACCCACCAAAATTGGGTCATGACCCACTGGTGGGCCATGGATCCATAGTTTGGGAACTGCTGATCTTAAGTACTTTGAAAGATCTGTTGACTGCAGTGCGAGAGATTGAAGCATAAGCTGAAGTCATAAGCGCGACTAAACATTACTTCCAAGAAAACATGCATAGAATAGCACAGTGAAAAATGTTTGACGTTGGCTGGGCAATATCATCTAACAGGCCAGTCATGTACCTGATACTGTACAACCATTAGAATAAAGCCAGACTCGCATCTTAAGTGTGGTGGCAGTGATTATGACACACATTCTCTGCCCTGAAAAGGGAGAAACCACTTCCACCATACCTGAGGGTGCATGTTTGGCTTTGCTCATAGAAACTGACATATGCCCCATCAAAAAAGGGCTTATATTACAATCTAGTCTGCACTGGACAAGAGGGGGGGGGGGAGAGAGAGAGAGAGAGAGAGAGAGAGAGAGAGAGTTCAGTTGAATAAAGGGAAAGAAAGGGCTTATATTTCAAGATCAATGCCTGTAAAATTATGCATTACGATATTACAGGCCATGTCTTTAAAGGAGTTCTAAATTCTTGAATGTCTTTTAAGTCTGTTGTTAATCACACCCATCAGATGGGCACACAGTTGAGAAAGTCAACTTTGAGCTCACTAAAGGAATTAGTGCACAGTATGCCTTGAACAACTGGCAAGCTGCTTGCCTAGATGGAATTGGGAGAAGTGGTAAGGGGTCCATTGCATGACTGTGTTGGCATTGAATGATAACTTTTTGGATTGTGTGAAGGGCAGCACTAAGAGCACCTGCTGCAGGTGTCCAAAGCAGAAACTAGTCCGAGCAGAGTAGCATTGAGGCTTCTCATAGCGAGTGGGTAGTGAATACAGTATTGGACTTGGAGTGGGAAGGCCTTATTTCAAATCCCTACTCAGTCATGAAGCCACTGAGAGCCCAATCCTAAGCGTTCAAGTGTAGAACAGCTTAAGTCGGAGATCATACCTGACTGTGCATCAAAGAACCAACACAGGGGAGAAACCAGCGGCAGACCTGAGGGGGGCAAAGGGGACAAATGCCCTGAGCACTGGGCTTGGGGTACGGTGACGCGGTCCCTACCCCCTAACCTTACTTCAAGGTGCACTGCAGGCTGCCCCAACCCCACACTGGATATGGGGCAGGCTAGGATTGGGCTGTGAAAGACCTTGTCCATCAGCTACCATTTCTCAGCATAGCCTACCTCACAGGGTTGGTATGAGGACAAAACGGAATTATCTGTATTTATGGTTGTTTTTTAAGTGGTTTTTATGGTTGTTCTCTTGTGCCTGTTTTTATGCCATCATAGTAGTAATTTTCAAAACTTTTGTAACATTGCTTTATTACTATTTATATATTCTTGTTAGCTACCTTGAACATACCGAAAGAGGAAAGAAAGGCAACTATAAATTAAAAAACAATCCCAGGCAGGGACCCTCAGTTCCCAGGGGTGGGATATAAATATGAGATAGTTATAAGTAGCTGCCGGACAGCCCAATACTATGGTTGCTAGTGCCCATGGTTCCAGTGGTACCAAAATGGCAACTGCTAGATCCTATGGGCACCAGCCAGTGTGTACCTGAGGGGGGGGGTATCACCACCGAGAATGAGAAGTGGCCGTGCGGGGCAAAAACGTGGCCCCATGGCCTCTTCTCCAGCCGGCTTCAGCATTCCTGCAGTGCAGAACTGAGCAACGGCCATGCAGGCCAAAAGCGTGCCTACAAGGCTGTACTGGCCACACTGCTTAGCAGCAGCCCTCCAAAAATCTTCCCAAGCCTTGTATGGCAGTGCCAGGGTTTGAACAGGATCTTAAGTAGGCAAATGTATTCTGCCACTGAGGTCTATAGATGTTTCCTGTTGCAAATGGAAGGCTAACATGACAGAGTTGTCAACTATGAATTCAAGTGGGACTACTTCTGAGCAATCAAAAAATATTAGACTATATGGCTGCAATGCCTACATTAGGTGATAATAAGACCCACAGTGGGAGTTAGCATGCATAAAACTAGGCTCTTAATTACTTTCTTGTGGACAACATGGTAGTCAAAGAGACTTGTTCTTCCAAAGAATATCCCAATCCTATTGTAGTGTGGAGAATCACCCCATGAGAGGGATTCCCAGGGTCTCCGGTCTCCTTCGGGAAGGAGGCGCGTTGATCTGCCAGTTGTCAGGACTTCATTCCCCTGGCGTGCATTACTCCTGCTGGAATGAAGCAGTCTCTTTAACCCAGAAATGCACTCCCACCCAGATGGATCCCTTTGAGAGAGAACTCACCAAAAGGAAAGGTGATGTCGACGGAAAGAATGCCAGCTGGACTTCGATGTGAAGATCAAAAAAGAAATCTCTTTTTTCAAAATGCGCGTGCAAAAGGGGCACCCAAAATTGCATGCCAAATGGACAAACACACACAGGCCCGAACAGAGGCCCGAGTGTGACCATGGCTGGCACTGAAACCACCCCCAGGACGTTGCCCCGCCCCCGTGCGTCGCTCCGACACACATCCCTGCGCCCGGAAATGCTCCATTTCGGAGCGTAAAGGAGACCAGGGAGGGAGGGAGGGCTGAAGAGTGCGCTGTTTCACATGCAGACTGTGCGCAATGCCGCCCCGCCGCTGCCCGGCACCCATGGCTTGCGCCACCCCAGGCTACAGGTCAGATACGCATCTGAACACACATACATTTATACCTTCGAGCATGTACAAGAGGAGAAAAATAAACCAATCAAATGTGTTTGATAGTTTTGCGATCAATTATTGGTAACCTGGGAAGTGGGGGAACCCCTGGTTGTTTGTTTGGCACTTTTCTGGTTGCTGGTTGGAGGGCTTGCCCCCCCTCCCCACTGAGTTGAGATTATTTCCCTGAGGAGGGTTGGGTAAGAGCAATTTTCCACCGGATAAGGGGAGGAGGTTTGGTGCCATAGCTGATAAGGGCTGATTGGGGTGACACAATTGTGGTGGAAAGGTGGGACAATAGACAAGGGTTGGGAAATGGATTTTGGAATGGGCGACACTGGGAGAGGACAAGGGGTCACCCAAAGGGCAGGGGAGATAGTTGGGGTGCTCAAGGGACAAAGAGCAGTCACTATGTAATCTGGTACACACATTTCAGTGGAAAGCATTTCATTTACAATTTCATTTACATCACCCCCCCACCACTTGGCAGAGGTGCCAGTTCTATGGCTTGATTGTGCAACTGTCATGGGGGTCTGCACACCCTTTCCCGATCTTCCACCTTCTTCTTTGCAGCTTGGTTTTCTGACATCCATTTTATCCTTTCCCTTCAGCCTCTGGAGGGGCAGCCATTTTCTGGGGGGCCCCAAGGAGCCCCTTTGTCTTGTCGCTTCATTCCCCCCCCTCACGTACCAAGCAGACACAAGTCTCAACCACAGCCCAACATTCTAGTTCCATCATAATAACACTTTCCATTCATAAAATGTGCACAAATCCTCTTTGCGCTTTCCCTTTGACAGTTTGTGAGTTCTTACAGCCGTGAATCTGACAGCCGGCCGATCCTCGTGGTTGGGGATTCCCTTGTTGACTCTGCGGTTTGATAGTTTAAGGCAGTACTCCGGGTCAAACCACAGGTTAACAAGCGATAATCCAATCATTGCTGACTAGCTGCTGGTCTTTAGCGCTTTCTTCCCCGGTTTTGCAGAGCGGTGTTGGTTCCAAGGTTCGATTCCCGGGTTCCTCGCTCCTGTCAAAATGGGGAAGCGGGACTCCAGCAAGACGTGGAAGGGCTGGTGGCTCATGGAGGTCCTGAATTCAAGTCCCTCCAGGCTAGAACGTGTAATGGTTGCAGGAGAAGAAGACAATAAGGGGGGGTCGTGGCAGATGCGAATCCTGCCAGTCAGAGTTCATGTCGGTTGCAATGGGGAACGGAGAATGGGTTGAACGGGGAATGGGTTGCAATGGGGAACGGAGAAAGGTCATGGCGGGCTTGGGCCCCGCCAGGCTCAGTATTCATGACGGATGCTTGAGATGAAGGGAGAGTTCGGGGCGGGTGACCAGCTTGGACCTGGTTGCCTCTTACGTCACTATCAAACAGCCATGCCAGCAGGGTGTGCACTGCATCATGTGATGTGGAGGCAGTCACAGAGGCCTCCTCAAGGTAAAGGGACATTAGTTCCCTTATCTCAGGGCTGCATTGTGGCTGCATCGGTGCTGGAAACTTGGATAGGATTGGCCCCTGACTAAAGACTTTAAATGCCTACCCAATGTGAACCATACATTAACATCGTTGATGGCATCCAGAGTAACACTTCCATGAATGAAAATCCCTCATGGCAGAATGGAAGGAGAATGGAAGGAGTATTCTACTGGCCGAAAGGGCCCAAGTGCAAGTGGAATGCTCCTTCCGTCCCTATGGGAGCTTCTGTTCACAAAAGCATTACCCTGTGGTTGTTTCTAGCAGAATTGAACAATATAAGAATCCAGCCACTGATTTCAGACTGCTATCCTGATAGCAGTATCTCCTGACACCCATATGCTTCCTGTAGCTAGGTGATATTAGTGCTCTGGGAAATGATTTTTTAAAAAAGAGAAATATGGAAAGGCCCTACTGGTGTTTAATGTCAATGGGTGGGCCACAAGTGCTTTTTGCAACTAAAAAATGCCACTCTGCATGAAGTACAAACAGGTGCAACATCAGTTTGAATTCTTACTACTTACACTTAAGAATTATGAGTACTATTTTAGGTCTGACGGAGATGTTTGAAAATTCTGCCAAACTGGCATACTCAAAATCTTGAATAAATTCAAAGAAGGTGACAAATTCAGAGGAACGTTCAAGTAAATAAGATGGCAGCCAGCAGGAAGCTTCCATGTACATTGATGTGTATGCTACAAAGTAATTCTGTTCTTTATTTCCAAAGGTCACTGATTCCAGATATGCTGCAGTGTGGTACATGCATCAAATTGACCTTTCTTCCATTTCAGCAAAGGACACGATCCAGGGGGATCTTCTGCACAAGCTTTGTTGAAAAGAATGAAAGATATGCAATAATGATTTATTGTGCTCCAATGCATTAAAGATGCTGATAACATATGAAAAGGAAGTGTGTAAATCAAAACTCAAGAGCTATGTACAACTCCTACATAAAAATATCACAATGGAAGTACCATAAACAAACACTGGGGTGTGTGTGTTAGGATTGTGCCCTATGTAATCCAAGCATGGTCCCAGAACAAAGAAAAATAATGTAAGATGCTTTTTAATGGATAAAAGGTAGTAATGGAAATATAGAATTGTCCAGGGATAGGTGAGTATTCATATTTTTTATTTCCTATCCTACTCCTTTACACTAGTTACCTGGAGTCAATTCTTAAAATGACACAGAGATGTGAGATTGAAGTTCTATGGAATCTGTGTTCCAGTACAGGCTATTCTATGTTGCTATCTGGTATGGCAACTTGTATACCTGAAAGCACCTATAAAATCCCTTAAGACAAAACAAAAACAAAAACCAACTTCAGATGTCATTGTATCCTGGCAGTTTGGCCTCTTCTGCTTTAAACATACAGTATTAGAATTGTAGTTACCTGTCTCCTAAACAGGAATATTTCCAAAGTTTTTCTCCATGAGCAGTCCCATTTCACCCAACGAAATTTAAACTTACTTAGCATTTACAGTATTCAAAACACTTCATGTATATTCTCTCTTTTAAAAGGCCCTGATGGGTATTGTTATGTATGTATTATAGAGCAGTGGTTCTCAAACTATTTAGACTGGGACCCATTTTTTAGAATGGCACTTGTGTCGAACCTTTTGCCACTAACCATAACCAGAAGTGACATCATTAAGCAGGACATGCCACCACTGTGACATACTAGAATGACACTCCTAGAATGCAAACTGGCGTTCTTGGACTGCAGCAATGCATGACCATGAAGCATCTCTGACAGAAAGCAAGATTAGCACATGCACTGGCCTCCCAGCTCTGCATCCAGAGCCTGATAAGGCCAGCCTAGGTAGGTTAGTATGGGGGGTTGAGAGGGCAAGGGCAGGGGCAGCGTGGAGCAGGGGGATGGCAGGCCTGCGGATGAATGGGTCCAAGGAGGAGGGTGGAACTAGGATCCGCCATTTAGGTCAGATCCTAACCACTGTCCCTGGCCCAGTTGGCCTTTAATGGACCACTTGGATTTGTTCCAGTGATTTTGCTGGTACAGATCCATGTAGCCTCACAGGAGTGGCTGGGTCTTTACCCAGGGTAACTGGGGCTGGATTGGCACAGTCCAGCCAGCCTGCCTATTCCAACGCTGGTTAGGATTGGGCTGTACAGCACTCTATAGGCTGTACAACCTCAAAGTATGTCTTATTTTGGCTTTCCAATCTGGGCCTATAACCAACCTTCTGCATCACAAGAGAACAAGAGGCAGATGGAAATCATTTGAAAAGATAGGAATAAAGAACCCTGCTCAAACTCATCAACAATAGGGAGCTTCCAGCTGGATTCTTAACATTACGTGTATGTTAAGCATTATGATGGAGCCTACAGCTAGAACATATGTGAGGGCTTCTTTCCAGCCTCTCAACTGACTTCAGATATAATTGCCAATACAAGCTCAATGCACAAGTCAAGATTGGAGAACTGTGTGGAGGCAATTAAAAATGTCTGTACTGGCTAAAAAAAGGAAAGGCAGAACGAACATAAGACACTGCGGAGCAAAAAAAAAAAAATGTACACCATTCTATCAATTGTAGCCACTGCTTATAATCAATGGTTGGAGATGGGGAAATGACAAAATGATATCCATGAATCAGTCTTAGGGAAAACATTTACCCTAAAAGTGTAAGATGATGCCAACTAACATAGATAGGTAAGACTCTGAAATGACTCTTCCATCTCTTCCCCAGCATTGGGAGCAACTATGCAGATAATCAAGCTCTCTTCTGACCAGGGTTCACTATTTTTAATATAATTGCATGCATACAAAAACAAACAAAAAACAACCGCACACTAAATCCTGGATTCTGGCTTTATTTTCATATTCAATAAGTACAAGTACATCTGATTCCACACCAGTTTCCTCATGTATGATGCAAAATCCTAATAATTAAAAAAAAAATCGATAGATAGAATGTATATCTCAATCTTAACTTCAACTATGTCCATAGGCCACATTTATTATGGTACATTAGGGGAGATTTTTCACCTGAAAAAGGATGCTCAATTGTGGATTACACTACTTATTTAAACAATTCTTACAATAAAGTGACTTACAATAAAGTTAAAATAAGTACACTACAAATACTGTAACATCTGCTTTATATTATTTTATTTGCCAATCTGCTCTTTTATTTTTGTTATTTCAACAATTATTTTTATATTTATTTTTTAATTTTAATATTTTTTCTGATGTTTTATCTCTACGTGCTTGTGTTTTGGTATACTCAGCTTTGGGTTTTTAGAAAATAAAATATTCCTCTGTGATACTTTTATTTATACTGCAGTTTGGTTTCCTTTTTTTACACTGCTTGTATCGTTTGGTAGTTGGTTTGTTTAAGGGATTTCTATGCTGCTTTTCTAAAAACAAGTATCACAGAGGAAAATAGCAATCAAGGCAAACAAGATGACAGTAGTCAAGACAGCAAAATAATCTGCCCCACCCAAACATAACATGTACTATAACGAAAAAGCCAAATGAAAAAGATCAAGTTTTCAGACCCCACCAGAAAACCATCAAAAAGGGCACAAATCTCAATTCAAAAGGGAGGGAATTCTGTAATTGTGGTGTCACTACAGAGATGGCCCTACTTCTTGTTAGCACCCACCTGGCCTCATTCATTCAATCATGGCATACATAGGAGACCCCCTTCAGATCATTTCAGGGGGTGAGCTAGAATATATACTTTTAAGAGTAACTATATCAATTGTTTATCTTAACAAATGATAGGAAAATTTTGCTTTAACAGAAAAGTGGTGATAAGTTTTCTTTTTCTGTTCAGAAAGGAAAAAGCTGAGTATATTTGTGGGTGCAATCCTAAGATTGCTCTGGGCCACCTTAAGTCCCTTACATCCAGTGCTGTTGCAAAATGTGCCATAAGGCACATTTGCGCCAACCTGAAAGTTAGCTGTGCCGGCACAAGGAAGAATGGATTTCAAAAAATCTGGGACCTACTAATTATGGACAAGTTAACACAACAAATCTGTGTCCCACACTCTTCTATTTATGAAAGACTGACAGCCAAATGAAGCCCCCTCAGAGGAACGGGGACACTTGCCCGCTTACCCCAAGCCCAGCCTCTGCATTGGGGCTTCTTGAGCTAAATTATGGGTGACTTGAAAAGCCCCATATTGGGCTTCTGAGCCTGACACGGGATAGAATCCAGCAGAGGAGGCCTCCCCCAGTTCCTCCCCCAGTTCCTTCTGCTCTTCCAAGAGTGCCTCCTCCTGCCTTCCTGCCACCCTTTCCACGCCCCTGCACCACCCGGCACTAACTTTTTTGCCGGTACAGGCCTCCCCTCCGGTGCTGCTTATTCTGTAGGTGCCACAAACATGCTTTACTGCACTTTTGCGACACCCAGCACTGGGCTGCTGCACTGGCACTGAAGCCCAATAGTATCAGATTCTTAATCATGTCATATAATAGACTAGGGGCAAAATCCTAACCAACTTTCCAGCACCAGGGTAAGGGCAATGCAGCTCCAAAGCAAGGGAACAAACATTCTGTTACCTTGAGGAGGCCTCTGTGACAGCCCCCCACCCAACTACAGAATGCAGCACATGCCCCATTGGCACAGCTATGTCAGTGTGGGAAAGTTCATTAGAATTGTGTCCTAAGTGAATCACTTCTTCGTTAATTCTTATATGAGTAACTGGGTAATTAGGAAAGAATGGTGTTATATCAGTTTTGTTATATCAATATAAGACAGAGGGCTCAATCCTAAACTGGAGCACAGTTAGGGCGGTACAAGGGACACCATAAAGTGCATTTGGAGTAAGGGAGGATGGCGCATGTCTGTGTGCTGGCCTCTCTGACTCCAAGAGTGGTCCAAACATACTTTACAATGTCCCATGTGCTGGCCAAACTTTGCTAGCCTAACTGTGCCAGCCTAACTCCTGGTTAGGATTGCACCCTGAATCTGGGATATCTGATTTCATTTTGTAGTATACTTTGTTGTAATTTCTTTAAAATTCAATAAATATTAAAGAAAAAGGAAAATAGCACATTGCGGATGTGAAGTAGCACAAAATTATTTTCCTGTTATAGAAAACATTTTGTATATCAAACTTCCTTATATCTGCCCAGGGTTGTCTGGATGCATCTCTGAAAAATATCAGAGTGGACGTTAAAGTTACTGAACATTGCAGAAATGAATAAACTGACTGATACAACAGTAATTTGAAGATATGGTTCATCTCATTAAAATACTTAGATAAATGCACTTGCTTTATTTTTTGTAGAATACACATTCTGTTCATATAAGAATAAAAAAACATTTTTTGGAACAGTCTTGTTAAAATGAATGGATGCTCATTTCAAAACCATATTTTTTAAATAAAAGAATATTGTTTTAAAAATGGCAGATTACAAAGAATACAGCTGAGGTCATTCAACTCCAGTTTAATTTAAAACTGTAACTATATTGTATGAAAACATATTTTCTAAACCTCCTTTTCATTTTTAAATGATGAGACCATGTTATTCCTATTATTTCTTGTCTCTTTTTAAAAGAATGGTCATGATGCTATAGGCCAAGGCAACCTCCATTGCCTGAAGCATTGCATCAGTCAGAGAAGAAAGAAAGCAAACAATCAAAGCATGTAATCCAGCACACACCAGTCTCCATGATAACAGGACTTACTGCTGTTAAAAACTAAGAATGCCCAATTCTATTTTTTGTTCACTTGGGTGCATCATTAAGACATGTCAAGGACTACTTGTATGTACAAAAATGAATGTGAACTAAACCAATTATCACATTTTTTACAAACAGTATTGTTACAATTTTAGAGTACAGGGCTGGAACGTATATATTTAACCTACAATTAATTAGTATTTTATACATAGGATAAAGACTAAGGGCACAATCCTAACCTAGAGTTAGACCAGCACAGTTTGGCTGGCACAAGGGACATGGACTACTCTTGGAGTCAGAGAGGCCAGCACACAGACATGCACCATCCTCCCTGACTCCGAGAGTGGTACAAATGTGCTTAATGGTGTCCCTTGTGCCGATGAACTGTGCCGGCCTAATTCCAGGTTAGGATTGCACCCTGAATCAATTGGGTCTATCTGAAAATGGCTTGTCCAAGTCAGTTGGAAACAAATGCCACCATCTATGCAGAGACACAGACCCAGTAAAGGTAGGAAAAGCAATTTTGAGATTAGATTTCTAGCTATTGGAAAACCTCCTTGTCTGCTGTACATGCCTCAGTTCCCCTTCTGACAGACCGCTTCAAAGAAGAATCTGTAATAATAAGAGCTGCAATGACTCAGTGGATAGGAGAGGCTGGCTGCAGAGCCTGAGGCTGTGAGTTCGTCCCTGCTGCGGGCAGCAAGCAAAAGATTCAGGGTGAGCTTCTTCACTTGCCAGTGAAGAGTGGCAAAAGGATGCAGGTATCTTGCTGTCTTGTGTGCTTCCTGAGACATCTGGTGGGCCACTGTGAGATACAGGAAGCTGGACTGGATGGGCCTTTGGCTCTTAAGTTCTTATGTAGCTAAGAGCGCAATGCTAATTCTGAAGTGCAATAGGCAGGCCGACAGGCCTTCCCCATATCCAGCCTGAGATTGGGACTGGCTGCGGCAAGGCACAACCCAGCGCAAGGGGAATAGAGTCCCCTTTCCCTGGGTTACGTGAAGCAGCCTGAATGAGGCTACTTGGATCTGCGCTGCCTTGGGAGGGGGCAGAAACGTCTGTGGGGTCACCAGTTTAATACTTTATATATTGGGGTTACGGCTTGAAAAAGGTTGAAGACCACAGATTTAATCTAATGATCATTGCCCCTGTGGATGTCTACAAAGTTTCCATTGACAAACTTGGAAAGGTAGTCTATCATTCAGTAGCGTCCCTACCGGGGAGGGGGCAAAGCACTACCTTTTGCAAAGATCCTTACCTTATGTAAATTGCTCCTCTCCCTTGCTGTCGTAGCCAGTAAGCAATGCCAAGGCATTGCTTTCCCCATGAGCATTGGCTACATCGGCAAGGGAGAGGAATGATTTATTCTGCAAGGTAAGTCTCCTTGCAAAACTTAATGCTCTACCTCTCTATAAGGACACTATTGCTATAATTCATTAACTGAAAAGAGGGCATGTGTATGTTTAATAGTCTGAACTTTCCAAGCTTTGTGGAAAAGTTTTCTGCTATCCATAAGCTGAAAGAAGTTGTAATTGTGCCTGTGTAGAGATATGAATGTAGGCTCTTGGTTTCTGATAAATTTTTGAAACGTATAGCTAGGTTACAGTCGAAAGCAAAGAGAGTCATGCACCTTCATTTAAGCTTTCCAAGTTTTGTGAAAAGCCCTGTCACTGGGCATAGAAAGGAAAATGTACGGTTTCAGTAAATCATTACAATCCCAAGTGGTATGTTTAGTTTGATGGTTTCTGCGCTGAAGGTAAACGAAAAAAGGAAATTGGAAAGCACCTAGAACTCTGAAAAGGAGTAAAGTATGTACAGTAAATACAGTACATAATTAAATTTTGGAACTCTACAAGTGTTTCAATGGAAGTTTCACAGAAAACAGACAGTGAGAGATTCATTGTACAAATTCTATGTTGCTACAGTAAACAGATCTCAGTACACACTCTATGATTAGAACTAAGCAAAAAATACTGAATTTGGCATATTCACATATTGTTTAGTATGTGGATTCCTCTTCTTGCCTCTACTAGTTCATAGAATGATAATTTCCAAAGCACAAGGTCTTTCTCATTTGATTCCGGGCAATCTCTGTTCCCTCCTCCCCTTTCCCCCTTCTAGCTCTAAGCAGGAAATCTGTCTGGGATGGTGAATGGTATGCAAAAGCGTGCGAGCTTGCATATTAATGTGGCTTTTAGCAGTCAGGGTGTCACTCCACTTTACAAATAAATGTGTTTTGAAGTGAAAACATTCTTCTTCATCAAGAGCAGCTCTAGGCCCAAAGGGCTGAGATGTATCTATATATTTAAACAACAAGAACAATAAAAATCAATACTGGGAGCTAGGGGAAACAGCGAAGCATTTCTGGACTCTTGCATGCAGGACGGTCAAAGGAATGCTTTGAGTTATCTCTCACTTGAAAAACTGAGGCGATTAGCACACCACCTAGAGGTGAACCCTGGGAAGTGCTCTGCTAAGGCTGCAATGAAAAGCTCACAGCAAATTTATTAAAATCAAGACTTTAAAATGAGTATCGTATTTAACATGAAATCAGCTGGTTATAATAAAACATGATTCAGAAATAATAGCAAAAAGAGCAAACTGGCTTCAAAAGTGAGTTTTCCAGTTTATTAAAATGTCAGTAGTGCCAGACTCATATGTATAAAGACAATAAGGGCGCAATAAGCCAGCAAAGTTTGGCCAGCACAAGGGCCACCATAAAGCGTGTTTGGACTACTCTCAGAGTCTGGGACGATGGCTCACATCTGTGTGCTGGCCTCTCTGACTCCGTGAGTGGTCCAAACATACTTTATGGTGGCCCTTGTGCTGGCCAAACTTTGCTGGCTTAGTTTATGCCGGCCTAACTCAGTTTAGGATTGCGCCCTCAGATATACACAATTTGTTTTAACAAACCACCCCCCTTGCCCTGCTAACTGAGCAAGGAGCACTTTTCCAAGTGGTGTTCCTCTTATATTTAGCAGGGAGAGAGTAATTGTCCCTATTCACTCCTGCGCTGTCTTTTCTAGTGGCTGTTGTGGGTGGTGTTCTGCATTTTTTAGACTGAGAGCCCATTTGGGACAGGGAACCATTTTACTTTATTATATGATTTGCCTGTAAACTGCTTTGTGAACTTTGTGTTGAAAAGCAGTATATAAGTACAGTTGATTGCTTGATAATTAAGACACCCCAATTTCTAGAAAGCTGTTCTTTATTCCTCATTTATAGATCACCATCTCGTCCACCCCACCTCATTCTACCAGCTCCCCTCTGGGGACATCCCTGGGAGAAGTATTGTGTATTTGTGCCATCTGCAGAATCTCAATTGCAGAATTCAGGCAGCTGATTGATGGTAAACTAGGTCTTGCCTACATGTGCAGTTGAATAAGTTGTCAGAGTTCTGACATGATCAAACGGGTAATCCCTGTTTCAGACTGCAGGTCAAGGATAACACTTTTGAATGCCTCCTTATATAAAAACATTTCATACAGTACAGCAAGTAGCTGTACTGAAAATTCTACTTGCTGTAGAAAATTTGTAAAGCAAGTAGCTAAGAGCGCAATCCTAACCTGGAGTTAGGCCAGCAAGGTTTGGCTGGCACAAGGGACATCGTAAAGTATGTTTGAACCACTCTCGAAGTCAGAGAGGCTAGCATACAGATGAACACCATCCTCCCTGATTCTGAGAGTGGTCCAAATGCGCTTTACAGTGGTTCCTTGCGTCAGCCAAACTTTGCTGGCCTAACTTTGTCAGCCTAACTCCAGGTTAGGATTCTGCAGATGAGGTTTATAACTGGCTTAAACGTTTGTACAATACTGGGTATTCCTGGACCCAAGTAGTCCCCTTAAAATTGAAGTCCCCTTAAAATTGAAAATGGACACCCCTCATATTCATAACCAGTCTGTAATTGTACCATTAACACACAAATGAATCTGTTCTGTTCTTTAGAAGTTGTCCTTTGACAACTGATTAATATTTTCAGAGAGAGAGAGAGAGAGAGAGAGAGAGAGAGAGAGAGAGAGAGAGA
>JAJKFI010000028.1:8011816-8054659 GCA_029204185.1 Lerista edwardsae | reverse complement strand
AGAGAGAGAGAGAGAGAGAGAGAGAGAGAGAGAGAGAGAGAGAGAGAGGCATTGAATGAAAATTCTCTCCAAGTTGAAAATATTACTATTTTCCCTCTTTTCCATGTATTGCTTTGGAATATATGTGAAAAATTACAGGTCTCTACTGGAGATTAATTGATTCATGATTGTAGGAAATACTTTTCTTCCATATAAGCCAATCAGAGAAACGAATCCCAGAGGTTTTCAGAAGAGACTGGGCACATTCCTTGCTGTTGCTTCACAGATCTAAAGTTATATATATATTTTATTTCCTGGAGAGCAAACTCCTTAGCCGACAGCAAATAAATGAAATAAATGTGTGGATGGTCTAATCTGACGGAATGCTTCAAATACATTCCATGGGAGCATTACATGTCAGTAGAATTGTATAACAAGCAGACAAAAAAAAAAATTCCTATGATAACCTCTCATTTAAGTCTGCAGTTTTTTTCCCCTGCTACTTATTTAATATAGTGGGACAGTAGAGGGCGCCCTTTTAATGTAATTCTGTACAGAAGTCCTAGACATTTTTGGACACAAATACACAGAATACAATGCAGTGGCTCTTAGAGATTCCAGTCTGACACTGGGATGCTCCTTTTTCCTTCTAGTATATAATATGTATTAGATATATTCAGTACTCCAAGCCCTGAAAGCACTGTACTATGGAACTAAAGTAAGAAACAAAGAAAAAATAAAATAGAAATAAGTTAAAAGGTAACCAAAATTTCACCTGTGTGCCTGAGAACCCAATCTAGCACATCCACTCAGATGTAGGTCCCATTACAGTCAAAGAGGCTTACTCCCACCTAAGTGTAGACAGGATTGCAGCTTCAGAAAGGTAAACTAGGTGAGCATTTTTTAATACTTTAGCCGAACTCCATAGCATTCCAAATGCTAGAATATGGAGAATTCTAGGCTCAGGTCACCTGTATAAAGGTATTTCTGTGAATATACAGGTGGGGCCTTTCTGCAAGGGTTCTGTTCCTAGAACCCTTGTGAATTAAAAAATCCACGAGTAATTAAACCATTGAATTTTGCCCCCTGCCCTCGGAACCTGACCAGAGGCCATGCACCACCTCGACTGGCCTCAGAATGGCTGTTAAAGCCAAAAACGCAACTTCCGGGTTTGTTTGTTTGTTTTTGTAAAACCGCAAGTTGCTTCTTTAATGCCTTATAAGGAATTTTAAGGCCTGGGGATCCCGTGTTGAGCCAAATCTGTGGATTTAAACAGCACACTGAACTTGGATGAGGGGCACTTGGCTGTCACTGATTTGTATCAGTAGGAATATGCTAAGGGCCAACTTTTGATATAAACAATCTCAGCTCTAGCATTCTGAAGAAAATATTTCCTTTTTCTTCATCTAGGTACACATTTGATGACTGTTATTTTCCAGTAAATACTGGTTTGTAAATAATATTTCAGGGATGAGCCTCTAGGAGAATTATATAATATGAAGATGTGTGACTAGAGATGTGTAACTGACTTCGGAAATAGTTTATACTGTTTCCAGTGTAAAACTATTAAACAGGTCCAGTTTATATGAAGTGTCTTAAGAGACTGAGACCCCAATCCTATGGGCTGTGAGCACAAGTGCTGGGTGTTGTAAAAATGCTGTAAAGCGCTTCCGGTACCCAGCAGCATCGGCGGGAAAGCCTGCATCGTCCTGCGGGCACTACATCCCTCCTAACAGACACCGGCGAATGTAAAGTTTACACTAGGCAGTGAGAGGAGGGTGGAACGGAGGCAGATCAGGCCTGGGAGAGGGCGGAGACAGCAGAGCTAACCTAACCGGATCCTAACTCCTGTGGCATTAATGTCCTGTGGGACATGGTGGCGCTGTGTGTTAAACCGCTGCTGCTGGGTTTTCTGACCGGAAGGTTGGGAGTTCTAGACTGTATGATGGAGTGAGCTCCCATTGCTTGTCCCAGCTCCTGCCAACCTAGAAGTTCAAAAGCATGTAAAAAATGCGAGTAGATAAATAGGTACCACTTTGGTGGGAAGGTAACGGCATTCCATGTGCTATGGCATATAGTCATGCCAGCCACATGACCATGGAAGCTTGTCCTTAGACGAACGGCAACTCTACAGGTTTAGAAACGGAGATGAGCACCGCCCCCTACAGTCAGTCACAACTAGACCATTTGGTCGTGGGGAAACTGTTACCTTTTTAAAAAAAAAACCCTGTCCCAGGCCTGCCAGTGTTAAAACAGGGCTATCCAGTTCTGCGACAGATAAATAGCTGGCCCAGATCCGAGCAGCCCACTTGAGCAGGCTGGTGAGCTATGCAGGTGTTCCCTTACCTCTGGCAGCCCTGCTGCACCAGCACTGCATAGGATTTAGTGCTGCCCATTTCAACTTAGGAGTTACTTTAGATAAACTTCAGAGTTATTCAGTCATAATAATGTAATAATAAGATTTCCTGCTCAAAATAGTCAACTTTAAAGAAATTTAATTTTCAGCTGCTGGATGTCTCCCTGCTTTACGACAGAGGTTCCCAAACTGGGGCATTGCAATACTCCAGTAGGGATACTATACTCTGTCTCTGTTCCGTTAAGGGGCAAGGCAATGGTGAAGGCAGCAACCTGATCGCCAAGATTGCACCACTGCCAGTGGCAAAAGCATTTTTTCCTACTGACCCACAGCAACTTGATACTAAGGAGGGTCTAGGGAGCCTGCAAACTCTCTGCAGATCCCCGGCCTGATCTGCCCAATTCCTTCCACTGGCGTAAACTTATGGCTGCTGCAAATGCAACCGTGCCAGTGCTTGTGGCCTGGCCGCACCACTGCAAGTGGCTGGGTCCACACAGATATAAGATGCCTGCCAGGGTTTGTAAGTCAGTGCAGGGGTCAGTAAGGAAGTGGGGAGGGAGTGAATGAGGAAGGGGATGGGTGGATGGGGAGGAAATGGGGCAGGGAAAAGGGTGAATTGGGCCTGAGAAAGGGTCTGGTTGGGGAGTAGCTGAAAGAAAACATGCTGAGCTGTTTTGAAGTCTAGGTTCCAAATATTTCTTACAAATTTGAA
The DNA here is from genome assembly GCA_029204185.1 of Lerista edwardsae. NCBI lineage: Eukaryota > Metazoa > Chordata > Lepidosauria > Squamata > Scincidae > Lerista > Lerista edwardsae. The sequence goes on along the minus strand of JAJKFI010000028.1, from coordinate 8,051,612 downwards.
AGTCGCTAACATTATCCCATCTTCCATCATCATCCCTTCTCCCCTTATTTTCATAGAGATATGCCTGCTGCTTGGTACCCAGAAGCAAATTATAACCCTACATCAAAGAAGGAGACAAAAATCAAATCCTGCAGCTCTCTGTCTGTAAACCGATGTTCCTTAGCATTTTGCAATAATATGTCCTCAGTCATTTCTAAATTGCAAATGAGTAATTAATTTTCCAGTACTCATTCAGCATACTCTAAAACTGGAAAGCAAAAAAAGAATGTCTTCTATTAAAATGAAGCTTGATGATATGCACCTGCCATTAATGTATTGTACACAGTGTCTCAGACTCATTATAGTGATGATTTGGGTGAGAACAAGAGTCATATAGTCGGAATCACTTCAACACGTGCCTGTTCATATGCATAAACTCCTGTGTACCAGATGGCAAAATATAATGACATCTTAAACAGCTAATTGCATAAACCTTGTAACGCAGATAATTGCTGAACCAAAGTACAAGTTAATAATTTCCCACTGTAATGCCTGGCTTGAAATTAATCCTCAAGGAAAGTTGTGACAATCCTCATACGCTAAAGTTCACCAAGCATTAATTAAAACTAGCACTCAAATTGTTTGACTTTCAAACCTTCAATTATGACTCGGCAGACTCACTTACTAGAATTGCAGACATGATAGCCAATGTTTTGTCAGGTTCTCTTCTGACAAATTGTCTGAGGTTGTCTGTGTTGTTCTTAAAGGAACACATAGGGTTGAATTAAGAACAACAAAGCATTTAGGTGGAGTCGTATTCTAGGTTAACAAAATCAGTTAACAAAGCTTACTGGCCCCTTAAAAACTTTAATTCGCCTGCTTACTTTCTTTTCCGGTCATGTATGGCATGTAAAGCGATGAAAAAGGAATCAACCAATCAACCCCTTTGTGGAAGGGGTTCTTATTTCTTTTATATTACATGTATATATTATAGCATTTTCTTCTAAGGCAAAGCTTAGGACTTCATACTAGTGGGCAGCCCAATCCTGAGCTGCTTGGCTCCCAAAGGAGCAGCAGTACCAAAAAGGCAGCTGCACAAGTCTCCTTGTATTGGGGGAAGGGAACATTTGCTCCACAATGGGGCTTTTTGAGTCTTTGCTGGCTATTTTGCTGGTGGAGTCTGGAGCAGCCCATGTCAGGCTGCCCAGCCTAACAAAGGGGCTCAGGATCTGGTGATGAAAGCCACTGCTGGTCCCGCGCCCCGCACAGGCCCAATCTTCCCCTCCTCTGCCCAGTTCCGCCCCTCTCCACTTTTCCCCCTGCTCCGAATCCACTTACTGATCACTGATGCTGCTGGAGCGCCATTGGCCCTTCAACTCAGCGCTGAGGCCAGCACCAGCACTCCCTCCTCCTGCGGTGTTGCGAACGTGCTTTGAGGGACTTTTACAACACTTTTAGCCAGCGGTACGTGTGTACCACCAGCGTTATGGCCCTCAGTATTGAGCCCTCGCTCCGCAGATATGCTTTCGCTACAGCGTCTGGGGCTCTTCAGCCTAGAAAAAAGGCGCCTGAGGGGGGACATGATTGAGACATACAAAATTATGCATGGAAGGGATAGAGTCGATAAAGGGATGTTCTTTTCCCTCTCTCAAAACACCAGAACCAGGGGGCATCTGCTAAAACTGAGGGTTGGGAGAGTTAAAACAGATAAAAGGAAGTACTTTTTTACTCAGCGGGTGGTTAATCTGTGGAACTCCTTGCCACAGGAGGTGGTGATGGCATCTGGTCTGGATGCCTTTAAGAGGGGATTGGACGGATTTCTGGAGGAAAGGTCCATCGTGGGCTATAGGCCATGATGGATTGTGCAACCTCCTTACAAAGGTGGTGGGCTGCTTCAGAGTACCGGGTGCAAGGGAATGGCAACAGGATGAAAGCATCTTGTTGTCACATGCCTCCCTGAGGCATCTGGTGGGCCGCTGTGAGATACAGGAAGCTGGACTAGATGGGCCTTTGGCCTGATCCAGCAGGGCTCTTCTTATGTTCTTATGTTCCTTCTGTGCCCTCAGACCATATTCTTGCCTCCTTGTGGGCCACAGTTGATTATGTGAGTGAATGTTTGTAAGCATGCATGGACCATTCCTTGGTAATAATAATAAAGCATAGGCCAAATGCACTTATAAGCACAAAGCAGGTAGTGAGTAATTGCCACATGCCATTTACAATAGGTTATTTTATGTAGAAATATGCTATGAGAAGTTCCCTCCTAGTATTTTGAATGTCCTTGGATTTGGAAACACAGTCACTTCTTCACCATCACTTTATGAGCATTGCTGGTCTTTAAAGAAGCCCAATGCATACAAAAGAACAAGCCCACTCACCATATGGGGAATGTGCCAAGACAAGCAAACCACAGCCCATTCATTTAGCTGGACCGCATTCACGTTTACCTGGACAAATGAACCACGTTCATTTAGCAGACATCCACTTTGCCTAATGATGAATAGAACCTTGTAAAACAGAATTTCAGAGACACAAATTCCTAACCATATTACCTGAGTGTTGTGGAAACTGCTTACCCATATTTTTTTCATGAGAGCAACCATATTGATTAGTCAAATAATATGCCTCTTCCCCAAGCAAGTATTAGTGGACACTAAGGGTGTGTGTGTACCCAGCATAAATCTTACCCCTATAGCTCCTACCAAAATGATACTGGACCAGACCATGGCAAAACAGCTTCCATCTGTTCCAATAACATTTAGGCAAAGGTTTATCGACCAGGTTTTGAGCAATGCATAATTTCAGATGGTTTTTCTGTCTTACATGTTACAACAGAACTGGAAAAGACCAGCTACAGAACTGCTACCAGTCAGCATAGACAATACCGACTCCGAGCTAGCGGTTTGTCCTAAGCATAGGACAGCTTCCTCTGCTCTCTTCCCAATAATGACTGGAAGAGGTTCTCCATAGTTTTCTAGAGCCTTTTCCATCCCGGCCAGGAACAGAATCTGGGACCTTTTGCATGTGCAGCACTACTGAGCTATAAGCCTTCACCAAGGTAAGTATGATTTAGAAGGTCCCCACCTCTACTCCATAATGCGGCTATGCATTCTTTTTTGTACCACCTCTTCTCTGAGTAACATGCTAGGGCAATGGTTCTCAAGCGTTTTAGACCAGGACCCCCTTTTTAGAATGGCACTTGTGTTGGGACCCACCGGAGATGATGTCATTAACCTGGAAGTGATGTCATAGCCAGAAGTGGCACAAAGCTGTCATTGTGACATAATAAAGTGACACTCCTGAAATGCAAACTGGGATTCCTGGACTGCAGAATTGCACAACCGTGAAACATCCCAGACAGAAAGCAACATTAGGACAAAATATTATGTAACAACACTGAACTAAAAACAAAAATTTAAACAGTTAAAATTTAAACAGTTAACACTCACAAAAGGAATATAGCAAGAATAAGGTCTTCAGCTTCCAAGATGGCTGCTCCCAGCTTTCCACCACCCACCTGACATCATCGGACATCAAGTCGTGACCCACCATGTTGGTGCCGACTCACAGTTTGAGAAATATTGCGCTAGAGGGACCTGTTAGGAGTCATAGCTTCCAAATACAAGTTTCCACAATGTGTAAGTAATAAGAGAAAAAAGACACTGAGAGCCACACTGGATGTGATCTTTACATCATTCATTGTCTAGAATGGTTTAAAAATGTTTTAAAAGCCCAGGACGGGGCCTAATTCAGATTGGGACCATAATGGGAGGTATGGGGAAGTTTAATCCTTTTTTCTTCATGATATTTGATGCTCAAAATCTATTTCCACCTACAACCATTATGGGTTCCCAAAGACTGCATTGTAGGGGCTTACAGCAGCTGGTTTTCCATGGGTTGGAGGAAAGGGGTGAAAATTCTCCTCCTGGATCCCCAACTAGATTGGACTAAGACACACTGCTGTCTCAAAGCTTTAAAAGGCCACCCATTAGGCAATGATGTGTCCAACTTCTAGTGTGGTCCATAGGTGCTTCACTCATTACAGTGTTAAAGGACACTCTCAGTTTTATTAGGTGTATTTAGCACTTTCTGCTGTAATGTGTGAAATGACCCTCAGATCCACCATTTCAGGTTGCGAGTTTTCATGGGCATGTGCTATCACCAGTGCACAAATGGAGTCACAGGGGTGGAGACTCGTAATTCGCTGTGGTGCTAAGTTCCCATTTTGGTTTAGGGGAACTGCAAAGTCAACGTACAAATATTTTTCCATGTGTTATTCCACAAATGCCATCTCACAGAACAGAATGCTCAGTGGTAGCTTTATGATAACTCAAGTTTTTCTTTGTCCAGTTACCATGTACCACTGCCTGATTTGCCACAGTGCTGTTCACAAGGCATTATGAACAATCAGGTACCACAAGTTATATTCATGTTTGTTGGTACAATATGCCAATGACAGAAACGTACCTCTGAGGAGCCACTTCATTATCATGGGAGACATAACAAATCTTCTGTGGAAAAGAAGAAAAACACCACAAAGTACGTGGGTAAATAAGCACAAATGAGGGCTAAGGAACTAATGCTGGTGTTGCCTTAACATTTGGTGTACTGAGAAGATACCGTATAGTACATAAAACACACACTGCAGAACCACAGGTGTGAGAATTGAACGAAACCCTGAAGATAGCAAGCACCTCGCTGGTCTGAATCAATAACACGAACCGCATTCATGAAAACTTTATGTGTCTTTGTGGAATCAGGCTTCTAATTAGTTCCTCAGAGAACCTTATACATCACATGCCACTGACCCTGTACATAGTCAAGGCTGCATATACTTTGCACTCAAGAAAACAATGAAAAATCAAAATTCTGCACCAAGGTAACCAAAATTCTGTGCTACAAGAAGGCTGAATTCTGCAAAATTACGTATTTCAATCAAATATGCACATATTTGCTTATTTTATGCCACTTCTATTAGTCATGGGAAATGCTCACTGGCAGCCACACCTCTGGCATAACATGCAAAAACTAGGCCTTGGAAATGCAGAGAGGGCAGTGCTGCTAGTCACAGTTAATTTCTTGAGATGGTTCTCACTTCTCAAACTACAAGAGGTAATATTTATCCCGTATCATTACAATTTTTTTTGGAAATCTTGTCTGGTATTTTCTGGGTTTGTATATTATTTTCTGGAAAAACCATGAATCTCTAAGGGGTGACATAGAATAAATTCTGAGGGGTGACAAGAATAAATTCTGATATGGCTTTTTTGTTTCATACCTGATCACTATAAGCAGCAGTCCGTGTTTCACCACAACATTCCTCAACACTCCTATTAATTCTGGCCACTGAAGCAGCCTCGCTATAGGAACAGACTAATTTATGCGACTCCCATAGGGACTATTCACTCCTCCATATGTGCAAGTGACTCCCATTAATGCCTGTCAATAGGAGTTAATGCATGAGTACAGACAGGAGAATAGGCCCCTTGCTGTGCTCTTGACTAAATGGTTATAATATGGATATGGATCCCTTATCGTTAGAAATCACAGAATTAACAGGAGTTGCCTGACATAGTCCCTTGTGCCTTAATATTTATATTATACAGGTGGCTTGTGAAGGCTACGAACTTAGCACTTGGCATAACAGCAAGGTAGCCCGAACACACTGCAAGTATGGTGTGCAGTAGTCTCTAAGCATTCTTCCTGTTATAACACAGAACAGAATATTTTGTATATAGGGTAACAGACAAGAGCATCAAATCTTGTCATTATCTACTGTGGAAACTAGCTATGCTATGTGTATGTGAAATTGCCTATTGTAAGTATGGATAATGTCACTGCATGGCTTTATCATTTTACAACCTTGTGATGTTTATTTCAATACAGCAAAATTCATCTTCTTACCCAAAGGCCCAGTGCAGAAAATGTCAATCTTAGGCTGCAAATCTATCCACAGTTATGTGGGGGTAAGCCCCATTGATTATAATGAGAATTCTAAGAGACTTAGTTCCAAGTAGACATGGACTGGGCCATTACTGGTCTAAAACAAAAATACTTTTGATGTACTGGGATGCAGCCAGAGGCAGAGGGAGCGTGCGGCGGGGGTTGACAAGAGCAATGGGTGTGGCTGCGGCGAGGAGCAGCAGTGTGGAAAAACCTGCGCACTTTTCGGGGGGCCCCACCCTCCCTTGTGCTTGTATTGCTCCCTATTGGACCGATTCTGGGTGCAGGCAACACACAGGGGAGGGGCGGCCATGTGTGTGTGTGTGTGACGTCACTTCACCCCCGGGTACGCTGCAAGCCAGGAACAGGTCTGGATGCAGTTATGTGGGAAGCAGTCTTGCAGGAGCCTCATGTGGAAAAGTAAGAGGAGCCACAGACAGGGGCCAGGCCATAGAGTTAAGGAAAAAACTAGAGCAACAATTAACTTGAACTGGCAGGAACAATTGTTGAATCTTTCCAACAAAACTAGACACCAGGAGACCTAGTAGCTTTTAGTAGAAAGGTTCACACAGTTGGCTTACCCATGTGGTTGGATTACTTAGTTCAAGCCATATGGGATCCTTTCATGTGGCTTCCACTTCCCACATGCCTGGGAGAAGGTGCAAAGGACACCTTTAAGAAACAAGTCACACAGAAAAAGAAGGATCTCCCTTTGAGCCCAAGCTGCAATAGCAATCACTGCAGTAGAGATTTTATGCAGATACCGCTAAGCTCAGTCTGCAAATGCAGCCATGCATATCTATTCTGTCCGCTTGGTTCAGTTGGAGAATTGTCAATGTTCAGTGGCCCTGAAAAATCACACATCCTCTGAGGTCCAATTTATTTCAATCAAAGGTGCTTAAATGCTTCATTAGATATAGGTATTGCCCACACCCTCCCTCCCCCGGATAAGTGGGTAATGCTAAAATTGGGTTTAATAATTGGATCTTTACGGAAGAAGGTGTGTATGACTGTATAATGATGAACAATTCATTTCAGGACGCAGAGTCAAAAGGGCACGCTGCTTGCTGTGTCTTCAGAACAACAAACTCTGCTGCCCCTACCCCTGACAGATTACAGAATGTAGCAGCGAGAGAGAAAGAGCTGTCATAACCCAAAGAACTGGGGAGGAGGATCCTGAACCCTGCACTCTCCATGTGAGTGGAAGAGATAAAAGGCATTGCTGCTGCTTACTGCCTCTTCAGAACAGTGAACGCTTATTTTGTCCAGCTGTTCCCAACTTGTAATGAACTAGCACTCAACACACAGGGCAGTGGGGTGGCCTTAGCTGCATGTTCTAAATGAGTGGCTTTCAACCTTTTTGTGCCACAACCCAGAGAGAGAGAGAGAGAGAGAGAGAGAGAGAGAGAGAGAGAGAGAGACTGGGGGCCCACTGCTGATCCTGTCCCTCTCCCGTGACCTGATTCACAACAACCCTGTGAGGTAGCAGCCTGAGCAAGGGTGGCTTTAGAAGATGCAGTGCAAGACAGTAAGAAAAAGTTGTGCAGGACTATGTCAAGAGTTTTGATAAGACTGTACTTACCGGATTGGATACCAGCCCTCTCTTTTACAGGCTTTGAGAGGTTGCCCAAATGCTCCCCTCTCACATGAGTCTTTGCAACCACACTAGGGATATGACCCACAGGTTGAAGAACTCTGTTCTAAACCTTGGTCAAGACCAGGCCAACCTGAAGTCTGTACAGTAAGCCACAGTCAAAAATTTTTTTTTCTTTTGCCTCCAATATTCTCTCCCCCTTTTTTCATTAGTATGTATAAAGCCTGAGTAGGAGCCAGTACGATAATTTCCCCCAAATGGTTGCAATTTCCACAACACATTCAGAGTGCCTGATAAGATCTTAAGATATTAGGAAACCCTGTGCAAGTTAAAAACAATATAGCAATGGGCTCAAACCACTATCCACAGAAATCCTTTGACAGAATGTACCCTTTCTTGCCTTTGTTGTTGTTGTTCAGCCGCCAAGTTGTGTCCGACTCTTTGCAACCCCATGGACCACAGCACGCCAGACCTCCCTGTCCTCCACTAGCTTCCCGAGTTCGCCCAATTTCATGTTTATCGCTTCGGTGACACTATCTAACCATCTCATCCTCTGCCGCCCCCTCCTCCTTTTGCCTTCAATCTTTCCCATTATGAGGGTCTTTTCTAAAGAGTCCTCTCTTCTCATGAGGTGGCCAAAGTATTGGAGCTTCAGCTTCAGGATTTCTCCTTCCAGGGAGCAATCAGGCTTGACTTCCTGGAGGATTGACCGATTGGTTCTCCTTGCAGTCCAGGGGACTCTCAAGAGTCTTCTCCAACACCATAATTCAAAAGCATCTATTCTTTGGATCTCCACCTTCCTTATGGTCCAGCTCTCACAGCCATACATGACTACTGGGAAAACCATAGCTTTGACTATGCGAACCTTTGTTGGCAGGGTGATGTCTCGGCTTTTTATTAAGTTGTCTAGGTTTGGCATTGCTTTCCTCCCAAGAAGCAAGTGTCTTTTAATTTCATGGCTGCAATCACTTTCTGTAGTGATCTTGGAGCCTTCTATTTGCCAGGAAGTGACGGGAGTGGTTGCCATGATCTCAGTTTTTTTAATGTTGAACTTCAAGCCAATTTTGGCACTTTCCTCTTTCACCTTCATCAGAAGGTTCTTTAGGTCTTCCTCACTTTCTGCCATTAGGGTGGTATCATCTGCATATCTGAGATTTTTGATATTTCTCCCAGCAATCTTGATTCCCGCTTGTGAGTCAACCAATCCTGCCTTCCTCATGATGTACTCTGCATATAAGTTAAATAAGCAGGGCGACAGTATTCAGCCTTGTCGTACCCCTTTTCCAATTTTAAACCAATCGGTTGTTCCATGTCCGGTTCTAACTATAGCTTCCTGACCCACATACAGGTTTCTCAGAAGATAGATAAGGTGGTCTGGTACTCCCATCTCTTCCAGAACTTGCCACAATTTTTTGTGATCCACACAATCAAAGACTTCAGCGTAATCAATGAAGCAGAAGTAGATGTTTTTCTGGAACTCTCTTGCTTTCTCCATGATCCAGCGAATGTTGGCAATTTGATCTCTAGTTCCTCTCTCTCTTCGAAAACCAGCTTGCACTTCTGGTAGTTCTTGATTCACATACTGCTGAAGCCTAGCTTGTAGGATTTGAGCATGACCTTGCTAGCATGTGAAATGAGTGCAACGATGCAGTAGTTCGAATAATCTTTGGCATTGCCCTTCTTTGGGATTGGAATGTAAACTGATCTTCTTCAGTCTTGTGGCCACTGTTGGGTTTTCCAAATTTGCTGGCATATGGAGTGCAGCACTTTGACAGCATCATCTTTGAAGATTTTGAGTAACTCAGCTGGAATGCTGTCACCCCCACTAGCTTTGTTGTTAGTGATGCTTTCTAAAGCCCACTTGACTTCACTCTCCACGATGTCAGGTTCGAGCTCAGGGACCGCACCATTGTGGTTATCAGGAACATTTAGATCGGCCTTATATAGTTCCTCTGTGTATTCTTGCCTTTAATAAGCATCAAATCCATTTGTTACATTGAAGGAAACACTGTTGCTTCAGCCTTAACCCAATTATTTCTTGAATAAGGATGCCCAACCCACAGCAACTGGGAGTAAATAAGAGACCCAACCTGAGACTGAACTGAAATGACAGTAGGAGGTTGGAACAAGGACTACATGTTAGCTTGGAAAAACAAACACTACATGTTAGCCTATGGGAACAAGCCATAGATCTGGCCATAGAACCACAATTTGGACTTCCACCTCACAGACTCCAAACATAGGACCCTGCCATGCTTCACAGCAGCACCCCACATTCTCAGTAAAAGGGGGCCCTCTCCCCAAGGCAATGAGAAAGGTAACAACTGGGAATCTGGTGAATCAAATACATGCTGAATAATGTAGCTTGACGATAACCTTTAAGAAGCTCTCTCTCTCTCTCTCTCTCTCTCTCTCTCTCTCTCTCTCTCATTTTTAGGGACAAAGAATAGGTTATCATCATCATAGCTCCTACTCTTATTCAATCTCTGCCTAAATACAGTACCTCACATAACACAGGGATCCATTCCAAAAGTGGATCCCTATGTGAAACAGTGCTAAAGAAGTTCATCAATATGAGGTAGGAAACCGGTGCCAATTGGTCAGCCCACCCAAGTGCGCTGCTCCCACTGGCTAGAACAGCTGTCAATTATGCTGGGTCAAAAAGCACTATAACAAATCAGCACTAAATAAAGCAGAATAATGGGAGGCATTACTGTATTTTGATGTTGGATGAGAGGAACAGGCACTTAAACGTAAGTGCCCTTCTTACTTCTTACTGTTGTCTGGACTTCTTTGTTACTTTGAACAAGAAGCAACAAATCTGCTGTTTGTGCAGCTCTGGAGAAGCCCCCATTACTTCTCACTCCTTGGTTGGACTTTGTGTATACTTGAATAGAAGAACAAATTTTTGTATTATTTCTCAGTAAGCCTTTATTACTTTTCAACCTTTGTTTGGATATTTTGTCAGTTGGTACAAGAAACAAGGCATGAAATGTTGTGCAACCTTTGCAGAGGCCCCATTATTTCTTGATCCTTGGTTGAACCTTTTCTTTGCTTGGGTGGGAGAGACAGATGGTAGTACTGGGCCCCTGCAGGCCTTTGCTATATATTATTGTGTAGACAATTTTTGTCAGATCTCTGTTTTAAATTTAAGGGTTCCAGATATGAACAGAGAAGATATTGAAACCACACCTTTCATTCTTTTAGAATGGATAAGAAAAAGCCTAGGGGTGATTCTAAAGGTGATCTAAAGGAGGTTTGGGGAGGAGAAGGGAAAGATGTTCAGATGAACTTGTCTGTAGAGATGATTTGGAGAAAAAAACCCAGAAACTTTACAACAGGTTTCTCCTTTAGCCCAACATTCACTCCTTAGTTGACTCCTAAGGCATAGTCAACAGAATCTTATTGTCTTAAGTGATAGTCGCTTTTTGAATAATGGTAAAGGATTGTTAAATCTTGTCTTAAAGGCTTGATTATTCCTATTAAGTACATTAATATCAAGACTGAGAAAGGGCACAGAGGAAAGGGCTAAACACCCTATCCACCAGTACCATTCCTCCAAATAAATGCAAAGCCCCTCCTCCCCTACAACAACTTTTACATAAGAATCAAAACATCTGGAAAAAATATACAGTCATGGATTTATCACATAACTTGTCATTGTTGATCAAATGAGGTTTGCAAGAGTGTAAATTGGATATCCTATCATAATTTTACAACAATGCAGTAAAATACCGTTCTAGACTGTTGACACTGGGAAACACTGTTTTTATGAATTTCTCTTGTTTTTTCTCTAGGATTTCAAATCTTACGACCACCATATCTCTATACACTGGGATCCGTGTATAGTATGTTGAAGTCAAATGGTGTAAATGCACTCAACTCTTGGATTATGTCCTGAAAGACCGTTGCTTTAAGCAGTGAAATTGGTCTAGGGATACATGCCAAAGAGGTACAATCTCTGCTCAGAAAGGGTGCTTATCTTGCCTTGACAACACTGCAATAGTTTTATGACCTTGTTGCAAATTGACAGTACAATCCTACGCATGTCTACTCAGAAGCAAGCCCCCTCATGTTCAATGGGGTTACTCCCAGGAAGGTGTGTATAGGATTGCAGCCTGAATCTCTTCCCCTCCCTCCCCCCCAAATCTGGTGGCATCCCTGTAGGCTGATTAAGGGCACAATCCTAACCAGCCTAGCACCAGCAGCATGAGCCCACACAGTGTCGCAAGCATGCCAGAAAGCACGTTGCAACAGTGTAAACACTCCTGGCTCCAGGTCTGCCAGCACCAGCAAGCCTAGTGGAGCGCCCAACAGAGCAGGAAAGCTCCTGCCAGGTGGGGGGACAGGGGAGGGCAGAACGGAGGCAAGGAGATGTGTAAAGGGGTAGAGGACGGAGGGGTGGATTGGGCCTGGGAGGAGGCAGAAATAGCAGAAGAGGTTACTGCCATATCCTATCCTTCCTGGTCCTGATTTCCCAAGACAGGACTGTTCAGATTTGTGCCAGTGATTGCTGGCACAAACCTGAGTAGTCCCATAACAGCGACTGTGGCTTATCCAGGGCTAAGGGGGTAAATATCCTCTTCCCTTGGGGAGGCTTCCAGCAGCCTCTCTTCCCGTGCTGAATAGAGCAGAGGCTGTTTCGGTGCTGCTGTGTCACAGCACAAAAAGTTAGTTAGGATAGGCTGCAATCCTATCCACATTTTCCTAGAAAACTTCTGAATGGGACTACTGCATAGGATAGTGGGATAGCATGTTCCACACAACTTGAAAAGTTTCACAAGTAGCTCTGAATTGGGAATATGTGTTTTTCAGAGGTTGCTCCATTACAATGTACATCACAATAATTGTCGACATTACCTCACTTTCTTTACAGTCCATAGCTCATTCTAATCTGGGAACATCTAGATCTTAACTACAGCGTGTAGCATGATGACATAAACTTTTGGATGTGCATGAGGCTTTACTTTATAGACGCAATCTAGCTAATGATCAGTTTTGTCTACAAAAATCTCAAGGGAGTTTGAATGGCTCAGAGAAGACAGACAAGAAAAATTGCAGGCTGTTCCCTCAGAATTCACCATGGTTATACATTAAGACAGAGGGGCTAAGCTAATAGTTGGCTGTTTTATTTATGTGATTAATCATTTTTAATTGAGGGAGGTCTTACCACATCAGTGACTTTGCAAATTCATGGAGAACCGAGCGAAACCTCTCCTTAATTGATGAACTATTTATATATCATTTAAATACTAGACATTTACCTGATAGGAGAGCAGAACAAATCATAAGAATAATCTCCCAGAGAATTCAATTAAAAGCAGTTTTGGATACCTGTAAGTAATTACACTATCACATTCTCCACCGGGTTTAATTCAGGCCAAGCTGCAACTACTGTGTGTCCAAATGTAATGAATTAAAGCAGTGCTTTAGCATATTCCCTTACTTTAGCAGCCTTCTCAAGTGACGTGAAAAATAGGCTTCAATAAAATGGGCAGGAAAATATATGCTCTTAAATTCAATCAATAAGCTGTCCTTGACCAATGTCCAAATTTAAAAAACAGCTTCAAATGAATTATGAGGACTCCCACTCTTTTAAGTGTATTAATTTTGCAGCATATACACAAAAAGCTGAATGCCGTTTGAAAACAGAATTTAAATAGCAACAGAACAAATTGCAAGCAGCTCACACGTTCCATTTCTGATGCCAGAGCTAGCCTGCCCAGGATGCCAACTGAAAGGCTCTTGTTGAGTTGTGGGGGAACCATGATCTGACAAGGGGTGCCCTGCACCTGTGGCTGCCTACCCCCTCCTCTGTCCCACTGTCCACTACCTGCTTCAGTTAGCCTTCTGAACCTGTTCTGGCTTGCTGAAAGGATCGGGCCATCACTAATACACTTCTTCCTCCAGCATCACTGAAGGAAGGACAGAGAAGGAATCAATCAATCAATCAATCAATCAATCAATCAATCAATCAATCAATCAATCAATCAATCAACAGGTACTTATATACTGCTTTTCAACACAAAGTTCACAAAGCGGTTTACAGGCAAATAGTAATAATAAAGTTAAATGGCTCCCTGTCCCAAAAGGGCTCACAATCTAAAAAAAGGCAGACCGCCAGCAACAGCCACTAGAAAGACTGCGCAGGGGTGCAGAGGGACAGTTACTCTCCCCCTGCTAAATATAAGAGGAACACCACTGCTCCTTCCTCTTGCTGCCACCTCCTCACCCACACCTGGCTGCTTAGGAAAGCAGCCAATTGTGGGCAAGGAGAAGGAGGCGTGGCTAGTCCAATTACCTAGGTATCCAGTATTGCCTTCTTCCTCCACACACCCATCCTGTTTCATATTAACAGAATAAACAAGAGCACACTGGGAGCCCCAGGAAAGAGGGCCAAGCCATGGACTGACATGCCTCACAGTCCTCGCCCACACCCTACAAGGAGGAAGGTGAGGAGGTGACAGTGGTGTGCAGAGGAATGGCAGAATTAGGTTGCCTCCAGCAGCAGCTGACCTTTCACTAGGCCTGACTTAGGCAAAGGAGACAAAACAGACCTATTGCAGGGATGGCAATCAGCTTTTGGAGTATGACTTGTAACTCCTTCTCTGAACTCTCTGAAGGGAAAGAGTCACTGCTGTTTTTAGGAAAAATCAAGTGATGTTAAAAACTTGATTACTTGAGAAGGCTTGAAACTGTGTCACAGTGTACAAAATATAAGCACAAAATATTTTAGGTCTCACTAGGAAAACTTCAATACACCACACCACACACACTTGATTTTTAAAATAAGGATGTTTGTGCAATTGCTTCATGAATTAGCTCTTCCAAAACAAACAGCTAGATGAGTCTCAGTGTCCATGTGAGGGTTGAAAACTAGGAGGTCCTGCAAGGTAGGTGAGGATATGTTCCTACCAACCGTCACCCTTGCAGAAAAAGACTGGAGTAGTAAATTCTCCATTTACGACTGTGAATGCACATCCATGGGATGAGAATGAATTGAAAGGGAATTAAAAGAGAAAAGACCTAACAAAGAGAGTTGCTGTAAAGTGCAGCTTTGTGGTGTGGGGAGGGGGACAAGATGCTGCACGGGCATCCTCAGGGTCCTCTTGCTTGCTGGCCACCTGGAGCTACAGGGTGATAGCCCCCCCCCCCAAAAGAAAAGAATTTCTCCACTGGAGTCTTGGGAAGAGAGTCTTAAATCCTTTAGGCAGGAAAAAGGAAGTATTTTTTCACCACCATAAGGACCAGGACAGGAAATGGAGATTAGTGGATGCCCACAGACATGTATCCTCTGTGCCCTGTTCTTCTCTTTTTCTGTGACGGATGAGGGCTGATACTTCACCATGGGAAGAATCATGACAGAATTGAGCTTGAAGAATGTGCGCCTTTTGAGCCTAATGCACCTTTTCCATTTTCACAGGCCATCACTTGTTTATTATCATTTATTTGAACATTTATACACTGCCCTAAATAGCCCACTTAGTATCAGTGATGCTATTGCTGTGTTTAACTGTACTGAAATGAAATGTTGATGACAGATGACAGAAGAAAAGAAACAGAGCAGATACTGTGAACTGAAAGACCATTTTTCTACTGGGGGCTTCTGTTCACCTCAGTTCTTTTTTTCAGTTCTGAGTGAGGCCTCATTCATATACCCTTTCTGAACATGGCTAGCTGGTACAACAAATTTACTGGGCACTTTTGCTTCAAATACAGCCTCTTTTCTTTCTTGAAGTGCTGCTGCAATCTGTTTTGAGAGCCCTGCCAGTGAGTTGTATAGAACCCTGTCAATAAACCAATTACCCAATCTGCTAAACTTTAAGTTACTAACAGCGCAATCCGAACCAACTTTCCAGCACTGACATAGCTGTGCCAGTGGGGCATGTGCTGAATTTTGCATTGGGAGGGGCAGTCACGGAGGTTTCCTCAAGGTAAGGGAATGTTTGTTCCCTTACCTCAGAGCTGCATTGCCTTTACCCTGGTGCTGGAAAGCAGGTTAGGATTGCACCCTAAAACCCCTATGTAATGCTGAACCCCGCAGACATGATTCAATAGACAACACAGGTAGGTTCAGGAAATGACAGCCCAATTCTAACCTGCGCTGTTTCAGCAGGGCCACATGGCCTACATTGTATCCAGAACCAGTTAGGGGGTGGCTGGAGGTCTATTCTGGGTAAGGGAACACTTGTCCCCTTACATGGGGTTTACCTGCCCAATGGGGCTTCCTTTGGATCTGCACCAGCTAAATCTCCTCAGCTAGCAACCAGTTTTAGGCCCAGCCACCAAAGGGTGCCTCAGGGAAAGAAACTTAAGGATTTATCTATTAGGTTAAAATTGCTAAACAAAGCAGCCCCCACTTACAGATTCTTCCAAAAACAAAACAACCCACCCAGGGTTGTTGGAATATTTTTGATATTTGAAAATATTTGAATATTTCCAAATTGAGCCTTCTTTCCTTTCCTGCTCAGCATGTTGTCCCACAACTTCTGCTTACTTATGAGTCCTTCAAAGATCAAATCAAAGATCAAATCAACTCAGGACTCAGGAGAGAAACCTCAGAGAAACCCAATCAGCTATTTTCTTTCAAAAAGCTCCATTAACTGAGAAAAAGAGAGCACTTACCCCATTTTTTGATGAATGGCAACAAGGAGGAACTTCAGCGTGAAGGAATAAAAGCCAGCGTCCAGCACCCTCCGTTCAAGAATCCTCCACATGGAGGCCTTGCGGATGGGCAACAGCTTGTGGGTTGGCAAGGAAAGCCTCTACTTGAGCCCCAGGAGAAGCCCCAGTTCTAGGCCCTCCTGCCCGCTCCCTTTTCCTGCTTCTTCTCCCCCACGTCTGATGACTCACCGGGGACTACAGTTCCTCCAAATATAATCAATCGAACAGTATTTATACACCACTTTTCAACAAAAAGTTCACAAAGCGATTTACAGACAAAAAATAAAGTTAAATGGCTCCCCTGTCCTAAAAGGGCTTCACAATCTTTAAAAATGCAGAACACTACCAGCAACAGCCACTAGAAAAGACACTGTGCTGGGGTGAAGAGGGACAATTACACTCCCCCTGCTAAATATCAGTGGAAAACCTCTTATGTGAATAAGTGCCTCTTGCCGTTAGCAGTTGGAGTAGAGACCCCATCACTGCTGAGAATAATCTCCCGAGTACATGGTTATGTTTATCATTGTATTATTGACCCAGTTGTGAAGCAGCTACCACTCTTTGCATTTAGTGGTTCAATGCCACTTCAAGTTAAAGGCATCCAAGATATGTTAGATGAGGATTCAGTTCCAGTTCACCACAGAGAAGAAACAACAACAACAACAACAACAACTCTGAACTGGTTTTTAGCTTCAAGTTTGGGTCTGGTTTGATTTCCTGCTTTCTTCATGACTCTATGAGAACATGGCACACCTTAACAACAGCATTAGGATTGCACTGCCCATTGATTTATAAAGTAACATGAGCAAAAAGGAAAGGTTCCTTTCCCAAATTGCTATACAAGGGAAGGGAAGGGAAGGAAAAAGCAATGTAACAAAAAGATTTGTGACTCAGGGCGCAATCAGCTTTCCAGAACCAGGGTAACGGCATTGTAACTCTGAGGTAAGGGAATAAGGGAACATACATTCCCTTACCTTGATGAGGCCTCTGTGATTGCCCCCCAACTAAACTGCAGGATGCAGCACATGCCCCATTGGCACAGCTATGTCAGGGCACAGCTGGAACGTTGGTTAGGATTGTGCCCTTAATTTCCTGTACAATAGAGAATGATTCACACGTTATCTTCTGTGAGTTAGGGTGTACCCAAGCACTGCAAGGACACCAAATTCTGTTTACCTTGAAAAACTAATACTGAAGTGCCAGAGCATTTACAGAGAATAATTGGCAGGACAAAGGGTTGCTCATTCTATCTCCTGCCTGGCAATTCTGCCCCCAAAGTAGTTTTAAAAGTTCTGAGGGCTCTGAAAACACATGTGAACCCAATTCAGAGTGGGGAACATGGCCTTTTATGATGCAAATTGGTTTGTACAGGAGACAGTAGTCACTACTCCCATCTGCCAATCTTCGCCCACATTCCTGTTAGAAAACATGTGGTTTGGACAGTGTGCTTCCTGTGATCACATCTGGTTTCATCTTTATTTACTTGTTATTTACTTCTGCAGCCACTTGTTCTCCAGGAAGTTGCAAAATGTCCTTAACAGATCGTATATTTTCCCAAGGCTGATTTCTGTGAGAGCGCAATCCTAAACAGGAGTTAGGCCGGCATAAGCTAAACCAGCAAAGTTTGACCAGCACAAGGGCCACCGTAAAGCTCATTTGGACTACTCTCAGAGTCCGTGACGATGGCTCACATCTGTGTGCTGGCCTCTCTGTCTCCGAGAGTGGTCCAAATATACTTTACCGTGTCCCTTGTGCTGGTCAAACTTTGCAGGCTTAGTTTATGCTGGCCTAACTCAGTTTAGGATTGTGCCCTGAGTTGCTCATGCCAGGGCAGGCCAATAATGTGAGAGCAAACAAAGAAGGTAGACAACCTGAGGTAATGTGAATTGTGGCAAAAGGAAACATACAAATTTCACAACTGTTTATTTGAATTTTTGATTGTTCAGGTGTTTGGGCTACCCTGGTTTGACATTTCCCTGGTTCAAATGGGAGGCACAAATATTTAGAATTAAATCCTAAGTCTTTATACAACATATAAGAAAATATGAGTTACAAAATATAAACACAGAATAATGCAATTTTTAAAAAATCTGTACTGTAGAGCCTAAAGAAGAAGAAAAAGCTATCTAGAGAAGATTAACTATCCAGTGCTTAAGGTCTGTTGAAATTAATGGTAATTAATTGGTTGATTATAAAGGAACCATTGTCATAAAGTATGTCACACGCCAAGAAGTATGAGCAGGTTAAACAGTTGTGGTGAATATAGATTAGTGAGTTGATAAAATGGGGCATAGTGTGATCCAATGGGATGCTGGTGGTTAAAAAGTCTTATGAATTGTGACAAAATTTATGGTTGGTCCCAGATTTCAATAGGATATGTAGGCATCAGAGAATGTCCTTAACATATCATAGATTTTCTCCAAGTGGCACACAATTTTACTTTATGTATCTTGATGGATGTTCAGCTAAGGCTAGGTGTGAACTCTCTGGCTGCAGTCCTACAAGCATCAATTTATGTGAAATGGTTCCATCAAGATATGTATAATGGGACCATCTCAACAGTTGCATAAGTGGCCTGGGAGCTGTGGTTCCTAAAGCATTAGCCAATAGATCACTGAGCTTACTAGCAGGATTCGTTTTGTTTCCTAAAAACTAAAGAATGTAGGGCCCAGTCCTGTCCAACTTTCCAGCACCGATGCAGCTATGCCAATGGAGCATGCGCTGTATTCTGCCGTGACAGCCACTGAGGCCTCCTCAAGGGAACGTTTGTCCCCTTACCCCCCAGGCTGCATCATGGCTGTATTGCTGCTGGAAAGTTGGTAGGACTGGGCCCTTAGCTAGTGGCAACAACACTGTCACCTCATGCAACATTTAGCCATGCACTCGTATAACACAAAGCCAGCACTTCTTGTATTCCCCTAGCAACAGACGTTGGCACCTGAGATGTTTGTTTCAACTACTGTTGCTGAAAGTTTGAACTTGCATCTGCTTTGTTGAACAATGGCAAAATAAGCATACATTCTGCAAAAAATGGAAGCTCTTACTTGGATAAGGCTGGCTTGGGCACTTGTCTGCTTATATATTTTGCCTTCGGGCACAATAAGGCGGGGTACAAATCTAATAATAAATAAATAAATAAATGTCTGCCTTTTATCACCTTTCTCATTCCACCCTGGAAATGTGGGGAAAGGCACACATAACAGGTCTGCTGCAAGCTGGGGGCCTGACACTTTGACCTATTCCCTCCTATACAACGTGCTGCTGACAAGTTTTTCTCATGTCTTTTTGAGCTCATCTGTGAAGGATTGCCCACCTGCTGCCTCATCACGGGCTTTGGAGAGATGCCAGAAGATGGCAACAGCATATACTACTATGGGGGATTTGGGTGTGTGTGGAATAACAAGGACTCTGTTATGACTGGGAACATTTGCAGTACTATAAATAACTCTATCAATATTGTGATAATGGCACTTTAAAGAGGTCTATTTTACAAGTGTTGAATGTAAGAGACTGCAGCTGTGCTCATTAATTCTGAAGTATGCTTCTCTCTATGTGCAATTTGCAGGTGTAACAATAGGGGTGTTGATTCACTGAAAGTCTGGATTGTTATTAGAATTCATTCGGATCTTCAGAAAAAAAGAGAAAAGGTTATACTAACATTGTTAGTACCTAATAAGTCTTTATTGTGTTTGGCAGGAGAAAAGCAAATTATAACAGTTTAATTGAAAAGCTTAAGAGGTAAAATGGAAGAACACAGTTAATGCAATTTGAGCAAGACTGAAATAGTTCCTTCCTACCAAAGAGCAAGTGCTATAATTGATAGAAATAGATTTTTTTTGAAAATAATTAATTGCAGTAAATTATCACTTGGCACAAAGAAGGCATAATTATAATTAATTTGCAGTCTTTTCTAGCATAACATCAGATTGGAGATGGCACTGCTATGGTCCTTCTTGTAAGCTAAGATGGAGCTGAAATGTAAAATAACAGTGCGCTGCTGTCGTTCATTTTCATTTTTCTGAAACAAGTTTAATTTCTGCAACAGTATCTGTGGCTTTCTCAAATATCCAGATATCTTATGTAAACTTGACATTTCCTGCGTTGCTTGGGTTAATGGTCTTGAGAATGGAAAGGAATTACATTAATGTCTGTTACTGCTTTGAAGAGGCCAACTCCAGAATAATCCCACCAAAGTAGTGGTGTTACATTCCTGGGAGTTCAGATGGGCGGCTTGAGAAGTGAGTCCTGGATGTTATCTTCTCTGTTCCAGTGTAGCCAGAGGACATTATTGCAGCTGCCAGATCAGCAGGAATCAAGCAACACAAAGCCAGTGTCAAGGGCTGGCATCATTGATCTGCTGCTGAGGGCCTAGTGCCCCAGAAATTTCCACAGCTGATCCCTGAGACCACCTTTGTACCTTTAACCTTTATGGGATGGTGTTGGACAGATTCTGTCAGGACCCACTCAAATAGGAAGCGACCTATGAGGGGCTCTCCCCCAAAATCTTTTTGCAATTTCTATGGGTTCCCACATTTTTCTACAGGTACACACACACTCACTCACTTACTCACTCACTCTCCATTGCAGCTAAAAATATAGTGATGCACTGCTGCCTATGTACAAATTCATGTACATGAATTTGTACCCCCAAATTGATAGAACAGCCCACTAATTGACTGAGGAAGCAGCTGTGGATGGAAATTATGCAAAATGCTGCACAAGAGCAAAAATCAAAGGAAATGAAATGCTGAGAAAGACAGTGGTTCTTAAAGTTCTTAGAACAGGACCCAAATTTTAGAATGGCACTTGTGATGGGACCCACCAGACATTTATTATGTCACCCATCATTGTGACATAATAAGATGACAATCCTGGAATGCAAACTGGCATTCTTGTATTGCAGCAATTACACAACCATTGAACATCTCTGACAGGAAGCAAGATTAGGACAAAATAGTATGTAAAAGCACTGAACTAAAAACCAAGTAAAAATAACATCACTTGAAAGTTCAAACTGTTATCACTCACAAGAGGAATATAGCAAGAATAAGGTCTGCAGCTTCCAAGATGGCTGCTCCCAGCTTTCCGCAACCCACTTGATATCAGGTCACAACCCACCAAGTGGGTCCCAACCAGTGATATCATCTGGTAATGAAGAACGGGAACACTGGGCGGGACTTACGTGTGATTGGCAGCCCGTCTGTTCCGTTCCGCAGCTGCCTGGCCTTGGAGGGGCTGCCCCCGGTTGGTGCGCCCCACCGCTGCTCGCCCAGGCACCCGGCACGCCCCCACCCATCCCCCCTGGCGAGCAGGCGCCCTGCCGAGGCCAGGGCAACCGCGGAACGGAATGGACGGACAGCCAATCACGCGTAAGTCCCGCCCAGCATTCCCGTTCTTCATTACCAGATGACATCACTGGTCCCAACCCACAGTGCTAAGAACTCTGGAGGTAGTCACAGATTAAAGTAAACTGGTACCAATGCCTTATAAACTGTATACTGTCTTTCTCTCTCTTCTCGAAACAATGGTAACTTAGTTCATGTTTATTTTGGCAGAGATGTGCTTTGAGATCCCTCAGTGAAGCTGTTATATAAGAGAAACTATGAACATGCATTAAGCCAAACCAGATGTCTAATGAGAAGAGAATATTCAGTATAAAATGGGATTGCACGGTTTCCCCCAGCTACATTGGTTCCTTCTTTTCCTGATTACTATTAATCTTGACAATAATGATCTCACCAAAGATATAAGCAGCATAGCCCATTCTATGATTTAATCTTGATCCCAACAGATCAGGATACAATTTAATTGCTCTACAAATTAATTACAAACAGACAAAATGTTAAAAAGTGAGCGTTTTTCACATATCCCCAAGAAGCTGTTTACATTCAACTGGAGCTCATGTTAGACGAAATCATTAAAACTATAAAAGATTACATCTGGGCAAGAATTAAAGCCAAGCCGATTCATTAACCCAAATGGTGGCCTACAGATTACTGACACGGTATTGCTGCTCTAGCGATCAAAGGATCAAGGGGTACGTGACCAGATGACCCTAATTGAAACAGTCTCCACTGAATTTTGTAAATGGAGAACTTGAAAGGATTAAGACGATATTCACCAACTTCTATCAACATAGAAAATAAATTGGTTCCAATAACTTTGCTGTATAAATTAATGAAAAAAGAGAGAAACGAGGATAATGGCAACTGTAGACCGCAGAACAAGAATATTTTACATTAAATTACATAGCATAGTTACACAAGTTGTTCACGACCATCTGTTAAAGACTATAGAAGCTCTGGAATTTACAGTCAAAATCTTCACTGTTATCCTGCCAATAATATCATACCTGACCTTTAGAGAGAAATCTTTTTGGAGACTCTTATTCAATCAACCATTTGACATATAAGGCATTTTTCTAAGAAAAAAATTCCTGCCAGTTGAGATGAATTAGACATGATAGAAGGTATGAAACTAACATTTCACAGATGATCGCCAGGACACCCTTGGGTATTTGCGAAAAGGCAGACTGTGCAGTGGATGAGCATTACAGTACAATCTTGAGCATGCTTTCTCAACAGTTAAGTTCCATTGTTATCTTGAGGAGGCCTCTGTGATTGCCCCCCCCCCACACAGAATGCATCACACGCCTCATGGGCACAGCTGCAATGGCAGTGGAAGGTTGGTTAGGATTGAGCTGTTACTCTCTGAGAAGTATGCTTAAGATTGCAACTTTAGTGTTCACTTTGCATGCATATGCATTTTAGTCAAGCTCCATTGATACCCCTGACAGAGTTTAATGTCAATTTAATATAGGGATGGAGTTTGAAAGCCTAGGAATAGTCTATCTGTTGTACATGTAAACACAGTAACAAGAGGACTTCGCTTCTAGCATGTTCCATCCAGCCTGCTTGTTTGAACATGGCTAGGCAAGAAAGGTGGAAGGTGGCAGAGGCTAAAGAGGAAATGGAAGCAGGAAGCACTCTGAGATTGCTTCATTTCCCTAGCCTTGCCCACCCAGCTGTGTCTTTAAACAACCAGATGAGTGAGGAGGCAGGAGCAGCAGACAATCTAGACATGCACAACCAAAGTAAAAGAAGGGAATTTACAGCACCATCTCAGACACCATGGAATGGGGAGGTGAGGTGTCTGCCTGTGAATACACACCACTTAGAGCAGCAGATCCCCTTGGATAGTCGTTGAGAACAAAAAGGAACCTGAAGGTCATATACTGTACATTTGTCTGTGTCTTGGAATGTTTGCAAGAAGGGACCAGCTTCCTTCCTACATGGGAAATCTCTAGCCTCTCACTAGTTCATACGTTTGCCTTGCTAACTTCTGGAACTGCAAAAGGGCCAACTGTCAGAAGTTACTCCACAAAACATGGGTTCTCACCGCTGTCTCACCTGGATTCTCACCGCTGCTGCCGCATCACCACCATCACTGCCACATCACCACTCCACTTAAAGCAGAAAATGTTTCCTGCTGCCCCAAAGGGTCACAACTCCCATGTTGAGAAACACTGCTGTTGTCTGATTAGTGGTACAGTGCTAGATAGCGTGATCTGCTTCACAAGTAGCTTTTTGCACCATTCTACATTTATGGTCATAAGTTAGAACAAATAAAAAAAAATGGAACAAGCAATTTTGAGTTTCTGTAAGGCTGTGAATATCTTTTCCTCTCATCAGCCAATCTGACCCAGGGAAGTGAATCTTTCTTATTCCCAGTAGGGCAATTGGAAACACGAGGGAGTTCCGGAAAAATGTACAATCCACTTCCCACTTTGGAGTGTCTCATGATATAAGTGCTGAGGTCATTAGCCAAACTTCAAGCACAGACAATATGTGTGCTGCTATCTTCATCTTTCATTTTAATTTCAAGAATAGTTATGGATGGTAGGAAGACATTCATTGCTGAACTGCAGTACTGAAGTCCATCTTAACAAAATGCCAGGAAGTAACTGATTTAAGTAAAGTTTCTGATGACAATAAATTGACTATGACAGCATGATTTAAATTATACCTTAGGGTAATGACAGCGTTTTCAACTATGCTCACATACAAAAGAGTGCACTCAGATTCTCATAAGCATTTTATTCACTAGCATTCAGTCATAGGCTGTGGTCAGATGTACGTTGCCACTGAATGCAGAAACTTTTTAGTTGCAATCATCAATAGTTATTCACAAATGTAAACCTGTGCATTTTTAATGGTTAACATTTGCCACATTCTACTCAAAGGAAAAGGAGGAATTTTTTTTTGTCATTTACTGTTGGTAAATGTCCCTACATTCCATCTCCAATCTTGCTAGGGAGCTCCATGGTTAGAAGTAGCCATCTAATTGTGAATCACATGCTGGATCAGGAAATGTGAGATGATCAGTCCAATCCTATACAACTCTGTACATGGTGATCCATCTATGCTAATCTGGTGCTCGCTGAATCCTGCAGGATAGTTTCAGCCTCCCGGTGCCTACTTTGTTCCCTTGCCCTGAGGTAAGCCTGCATAGACCTGCTGGGTCTTCCTGAACCTGTGCCAACAGTATAGTGTGCACCCGGTCAGGGGATCAAGTCTGGGAAAAGGGTTAGGACAGGGGTAGGCAACCTTAAACACTTCAAGAGCCATTTGGACCCGTTTTCTGGAGAAAAGAAAACCTCGGGAGCCACAAAACCCTTTTGACATCTAAAATGAAGATAACACTGCATATATAGTTTTTTTTTACCTTTATGCTATGTATAAAAAAACTATAGTGTGTTGCATTTTTGAAATGAATGAACTGCTACAGAGAAAACAAGCAGCAGCAGGATGGGCGGGCAGGGCAGACCCCAGAGCCGAGCGAGCAGCTGCCCTTGCAACTGCTGCCACTATGGGGTGTTTTTTTTCCAAAACGGTGGAGGATTTTTTATTTTTAGGTTTGCAAAAGGGGGATTCCAGGCACAGGAACTTTTGCAACTTGCACGCCATCGATGCAAACAATCCCTCCACATTGCAGAAAGAGGGACCGGGCAAGAGATCCTGGAAAACGGGCGGGGGACACACACACACACACAACTGCGAGACCTGGCGCTTTCCGTGCTTGTAAGCGGGAGCTGCCCCAACGCGTGCAAAACCAGGGGCAACTTTGCAACCTGACCGATAGCGAGCCAGAAAGTTTTCCCCACCGGCTCTCTGCTGCACGCCGCTGCCCCCCGCCATGCTCCATCCCAGCTCTGCGTGCGAAGCAATGCAAACACATGGAACAGTCAACACAAAAGGCCACGCACCCTTCCAGCCGGCGGATCAGCTCTGGAGCTTCGCGGGTTGCCTTCTGCACAAGGCTATCCATGGACTGAGCGGGAGCCCAGCCACCGCAGCCAGCTCGCTCTCCCCACTTCCCGGAGCAGCGTGCAGCACGGGACTGGTGCCGAGCGGAGAGGCACTCTCGGTAGCAGCTCCCGGCTCAGGGGGGCTCGGAGGGAAGGGGAGAAAAGGGGGCGATTCCCAACCTGCAGCCCTGAGCACAGTGCAGCCTACCGGGAGGGAGAGCGAGCCCGCGGTCGCAGCCAATGCTGGGAGCCTCCTTTGCTACTTTCAGCCAGACTCCAGAGCCGCAGCAGACGGCTAAAAGAGCCACATGCAGCTCCAGAATCATGGGTTGCTGACCCCAGGGTTAGGATATTGGCATGCACTGCTGCCACCAATACCCCCCCTGCCTTCCCAGCCCTGATCTGGCCTCAATTGTGTGTGTAATGGACATAGCTTGTGGTGTCAGTGGTGCCCTCGCTGCTGATTCCAGAGCACACAGCGTTAACCCCAGAACTCCTGCTGGTCTCAGGAGCACAGCTGTAGCCTAGGCAGGCTAATGAGGGCTGCTTAGAGGCAGAAGTGCTGAGTCATTCAGCAGGTGCTAACTAATTGCACACTGAGTGACTGAGGCACAGGTGCAGATGGGTGTGGCTATAGCCTGCCCAGCAACAGTTTCTGATAGGCCTGCAGATGTATAAGTGTAGAGGCAGGAGCAGCATACCGGTGTGGGAGGAGCAAAGTTTGGTGTAAGTAGAGAGAATGGACGGACTAACCTGTATCTGACCAATGTGCATGAACTACTGACTACGAGCTTGGATTCCGATTTGTCTTGGTGCAACTTGCACTTGGACTGACCTGGCATATTGATCATTGGACTGGCCTATGGACTACGGAACTTGGATCACGGACTGGCTCGGGACTGACGTTGAGTGGTGTGGCTGCTGTGCTTAAAGAGGTAAGGCCCAGTCATGTTCCCTCCATTACTGCACAAGGGCTGCTTAAAAGGGAAACCAGTCAGCCTAGTGTGGACATCAGGGCCCTCAGGGAGGCCCAGCAGGGAGTTTCAAGCAGAACAGTATGCCATGCACAAAGCATGGCGCCTGGAAATAGTTGGTGGTAATGTGATTATGTCACTGCCAACTGCTTCCAAGAAGCCCATTTTGGGCCATTCAGAGGCAGGCACAGGTGGGAGTAAAGCTGCTCTGCTTATCCCACTGAGAGTGCAATCCTAAACTGGAGTTAGGCTGGCATAAATTAGGCCAGCAAAGTTTGGCTGGCACAAGGGCCACTGTAAAGCGTGTTTGAACCACTCAGAGTCAGGGGAGATGGCACACGTTTGCGTGCTGGCCTCTCTGATACCAAGAGTGGTCCAAACATACTTTACGTTGTTCCTTGTGCCAGCCAAAGTTTGCTGGCCTAATTTGTGCTGGCCAAATTCCATGTTCGGATTGTGGTCTGAGTTACAGAGCATAGAGAGCCTGGAGGCTGCAGCAAGCAATATGCTCTGCCCTGGTGCGGGGACCCCAAAG
The DNA here is from genome assembly GCA_029204185.1 of Lerista edwardsae. Classification (NCBI taxonomy): domain Eukaryota; kingdom Metazoa; phylum Chordata; class Lepidosauria; order Squamata; family Scincidae; genus Lerista; species Lerista edwardsae. Next base: position 8,024,616 of record JAJKFI010000028.1, on the reverse strand, counting down.
CGTGGGGTCCAATGTGACAATATTGGTCACATTGGCTTAAGGCCGGCCCTGCGGGAAATTAATCACATAATGAACTACAAATAATCCCTAATGCAGAATAAATTACCTTAATGCCCAGGAAATGGGGACTCTTTAAATTAATCTCCATTCATGATAACTTCCTACATCCAAGGCTTAACACGGGAAACAGCTGATTTACTGAATAAATACCTAACCTTTTTTTGAAGCAAACCCATTTAGTGAAGGTATCATCAGTACCAGACTATAGATAGTGTCAGCTATCTCAGAGTACAAAAGGGAAAGATGGATTAAGCATATGGAAGAGATGGGTATGAGCTGCAGCAGCCAAAAAGCATGGAGATTACTTAACCACCTCAACAATAGTGTAACTAAACCATCACCACACGCTAATATTTCAGCCAATCAGTTTGCCCACCAGCTTGTGCTTAATAGGAAACTGGATTTTTTTTAATTTACAGAAACGTAAATTGAGGCTAGTTAGGAATGAGGAATGGAAGACAAGCAATCTGACAACCCTTTTACTATAGGAGAGCTGGAAGAGGCAATAAGTAGGTGCAAGACTGGTAAAGCAGCCAGCATCAATGAGATTCGGGTTGAGCAGATCAAACGTTTTGGCTCCAAAACAAAAGAATGGCTATTTAACTTTTATAATAGATGTTTAAGTACTGCTCAGATACCCAAGATATAGAGGAAGGCCTGTGTGATAGCCATACTAAAGCCAGGCAAGCCACCAGACGATCCAAAAAGCTATAGGCCCATAGCTATAGGTCCTTAGCCATCTATATAAGGTATTTGAACGTCTAATCCTGAATCGACTGAGTGAGATAGTAGACCCCCTACTTATACCACAGCAAGCAGGCTTTAGACCTGGTAAAAAGTGTGTAGCTCAAATCCTTAATTTAACACAATGTATTGAGGATGATTTTGAACTGAAGGAAATTACAGGAGTTGTGTTTATAGATCTCACCGCAGCCTATGATATGGTTAATCCTGCTGCCCTGTTGAAGGAAGTCTACCACCTTACAAAAGATTTTAAATTTACAAAAATTATAGGCTATTAGAAAATCGTAGATTTTTTGTAGATTTTCAGGGACAACACAACTGATGGAGAATCCAAAGAAACGGACTGCCAAAGGGCAGTGTGCTAGCCCCCATGCTGTTTAATATATATACTAATGACCAACCGCTGCCAGAAGCTACCAGAAGTTTTATTTATGCCGACAACCTGGAAATTGCCACACAGAATGCAACTTTCGAAGCCATCGCGGAAAGACTGACTGAGGCTTTGAATCTACTGAGTATATATTATAGGGATAATCAGTTAAAACCAAATTGTTTAAAGACACAAATCTGTCCTTTCCATCTGAAAAACTGAGAAGCATCAAGAACATTGCAGGTATGCTGGAATGGAACCAACTTAGAACACTGTGCTACTCCCAAGAGTTACTTGGGAGTAACTCTGGATCATACACTGATTTTTAAGAGTCACTGTTTTAACACCAAACAGAAGGTCTTCACCAGAAATAATAACTTGAGGAAAATAACAAACACAAGATGGGGTGCCCAACCGCATGTATTAAGGACATCCGCTTTAGCGCTATGCCCCTTGGCTGGAGAATACGCCAGTTCTGTCTGGTATAGATGTTATCATGCAAAACAGATGGATGTGACACTAAATGAAACAGCAAGACTGGTCACAGGATGCCTAAAAAAGTCTCCAATACAAAAGGTGCATTACCTAGCTGGCCTCCCCACTCCTAAATTTCATCAGGAAATTTCACAGAAATTTCACTCAGCACAGAAGGAGTGGGTTAAAGTGATCTCTAGAAACACACCCACTGTATGGCCATCAACTTCCATAGTCAAGATTGAGATTGCAAAATAGCTTCCTTAGGACTGCCCCCCCCCCCCAAAATAACCAGTCGCCACAGACTGCTTTGAAACTATGGAAAGTGAGCGAGGACCTGCAGAGTGAATGGGCACAAACATATGTATGCCCTCCACCAGGTCAAGAACAACTGTGGTCTGTATGGAAATCCATAAATCGACTGCGTGCTGGGGTAGGAAGATCTAAGGACAACCTGAGGAAATGGGGTTTCCCCATAAAAGACATGCTGTGTGAATGTGGAGAAGAACAAACCATCTCACATATGCTACAGTGCACACGGTGCCCCTCTACATGCACAATGGAAGATTTTATGCTGGCAAGGGAGAACGCTGTTGAAGTGGCCCAGTACTGGGCAAATGATATCTAGTTTTAACCTTGTATTTTATTCTAAAAATATATTTTGATGTATGTATAAAATTATATTAATGTAGGTGCTTCTGATACGAATAAGGAAATAAATCCCCATTATTTGGCATATGAAGGATTGTGCTTATTATATGTTTAGAATGAGCAACATATTAAACGTCTTCTCATCCTTCTGCTAATTTATAACCAAGCCATTCTGGAGACATGTGAATAAGAAATGCCAGCATTTGTTTTGTTTTGCAGTGCAAGAAGAAATTCTTCTCATACCCCAAGACTAGAACAATATTCCATTGAATTTCTCTCAGTTTATTGGACTAGTTGCACAGATGTCCATTTTTCCTGAGCCAGCTGTACAGAGACCTGCTTCAAGCTTAGACCAAACTGAAACATGTTGACAGAAGAACATAACTGAGGCCACACCATACTGTGCTTTATACCAGAGGTCGTATGAAAAAGTACTGGCTGCCTATAGCACAAGCTGTTTCACATAAACATACGTTTGGTATGTGGATTACTCAAAGAGTGCAAGTGATAGGGCAGAGGGGAGAGTACAAGCTTCTCAGCAGTTGTATAAGCTGTAACAATGGTTCATGAAATTATTTCCAAGCCTGTTTGTGCCTACTCAGGGTGCAATCTTAATCTGGAGTTAGGCTGGCACAGTTAGGCCAGCAAAGTTTGGCAGGCACAAGGGCCACTGTAAAGAGCGTTTGGACCACTCTTGGAGTCAGGGAGGATGGCGGACGTCTGTGTGCTGGCCTCTTTGTCTCCGAGTGGTCCAAACATCCTTTATGGTGGCCCTTGTTCTGGCCAAACATTGCTGGCCTAACTGTGCTGGCCTAACTCCAGGATTGCGCTCTCAGACACGTTTGAGATGTCATTGCATACTCAAAGCTGCTAGAAATCATACTGTCTTGAAAATACTGTAATTGTATAGTAGTGATATTTCCAGAGGGGTGTAAAACTCTAGTTTTTCAGGTGCCTGAATGTGCACAAAGTGGCCCTCCTTGCCTTCAGAGCCAGTTGCAGCTCTGAGAGCTTTGCTCTCGCAGCCGCGAATGGCTCTGAAGTTGAGCAGGAGGGGCTGCTTGTTCAGGTATTCAGGCACCTGTTCAGGACAGGTGTTCAGGCATCTGGAAAACTTCACACACACCCTCTGGGAATGCCACTGCTGTACAGGATTCCAAACATTGGATGGAAATACTGTAGTTTTGTAGGACCTACTTTCTCACATTTTTCTCTCGTGACTCCACAAAACATTTTCTTTCCCATGAAAAGCATAAGCAAACCACATCACACAAAGGCTACTGGCACATTTTCTGGGACAATTGGAGAGCCAGAACATTTGGAGAGCAAGATTCAAATGATAATGTTTTGTGCTGCTTCACAATGATGCTGCCCTATAAAATCTCAGTCCACATGTATGAGTGCCAGTTTTAAATGTTCATAATACTATAAATTGTGAGTGAACAGTTGTGTTTGAGTTTCAGTTTTCTTATGTATGCAAATGATTGACCCCTACTAACTGAGGCACTTTTTCAAGTGGTGTTCCTCTTATATTTAGCAGGAGGAGAGTAATTGTCCCTTTTCACCCCTGCGCAGTCCCTTTTCTAGTGGCTGTTGGTGGTGGTATTCTGCATATTTTTTTTTTAGATTGTGAGCCCTTTGGGGACAGGGAGCCATTTAACTTTATTACTATTATTTCCTGTAAACCGCTTTGTGAACTTTGGGTTGAAAAGTGGTATATAAATACTGATTGATGATGATGATGATTTCAAGCCTTTTTCCTTATGGCTGGCATTTTTATTCAGCATGCCTTATTCAGGGCACAATCCTAAACAGCACTGGATGGGCGAGGCCGACGAGCCAGCACCATATCCAGCGCTGCTTAGGAGAGACTGGAGCCTCCCCGCGACAAGGGAGCGTGTGCTGTCTTACCGTAGGAGAGGCTCCAGCCTCCCCTATGTGCTCCTCAGATCTGCACCCACTGTTTAGGGTTAGGGCCTAACCCTAATGCCGAATTGGGGCCTCGCTGCCTCGCTGATGGGCTTAGGATGTGGCTGTACGGCCACCTCCCAAGCCTGCCGATGTCCCGCCTTCCGCCTCCCCCTTCCCCCAATCCCTGTCCCGATACGGGACAGAGAATCCCTTGCACCGACCATCTTCAATCGACGCAAGGTACGCTCTCTGTCAGCGCTCTGAAGCCAACACTGCAAGTAGCGTTGGCTTCAGAGACGGAGCGCCGATGCGGGGGTACTGCTTGGCACTCCCATGTCGGCGCTCCACCCCTTGCGTGGAGGATATGACATGCTATGACATGTCGGGGCACACTAGGGGCAAGGGGCACGCTAGGATTGCGCTGTCAGAGTGCAGATAGGAATAGTGAGGACAAAAAATAGTTTACATATGTCACTGAGCACATGTTATGGGCAGCCCAATCCTATTCAGTGCTAGTGCAGTGGTGCCGCATGGCCCACACCATATGGGAATCCCCTGTGTCAAGCCTCAGCCTGCCCAATCGGGCTACTTGGATGGGCATGAGCTAAATCACTGGCACGAGTCCAAGTGATTTAGCTCCATTTAGGGCTTTCAGAGGGTTAGAATACGTTGGAGGCCTCCTTTGCTATCCCTCCCAGGCCTGAACTGCCACCCCACCCTCCCCTGCCCCCAAACACCCCTTCCCTGCCTCCATTCCACCCTAACCCCCTGCCCCAGCACTACTCGGCGCTGCAATTAGCAGTGTCATCAGCAGTGATGTCATGTAGCCAGGACGCTCCGGAACGCCGTTCCGGTTGTTCCGTGTAGGGCTGGCTCCGCCCACTGCAGTCGTCGCTGCCGTATGCCCCTGCAAAACGCGAATGGGGCTGGCCGCATGCCCGCAGCCAGAGGTTTCAGCCAGGCAGGCAGGCAGGCAGGCAGGCAGGCAGCGGACCGCAGGGGAAGCGAGGATGCGCGGAGGAACTGCCAATCAACCGTGCGTCCTGGTAGCTACTTCCTGCGTTCCGGTTGTTAGCGCAGGTGGATTCTACCACTGGTCATCAGCCTGGATTCAGTGGCGGCAGGACAGCATAGGACTTCCCATTGGTACTCCTTGCTTGCTCGTCACAAACATGCTTGCCATGCTTGTTATGGCACACACTTGCACCAGCACTGTTCCAGTATAGAATTCAGTCATAAATCTGTTCTTAAATTATTTCACACATACCTGCATTGTGGTAAGACATGCTCACTCCTATATATGGCAAATCATTATCTAGACATCACCTGCTTGATCAAGGCCACTAAGAATGAAAAATTCTTCATAGATGAAGTGGTTAATTCATTTGTTACATGCATCCCATCTTTCCTTAGAACGTCAGAGCAGCATGTTCAGGATGCCTCACGTGTAACAGGAAAGATGAGTTTCTGTTTGTCCATCACATATATCTCAGCAAAAAGTTTGTAAATGTTTGCCTAGGATCCATTTTGGAGTGAAATTCCTTGACATCTTTTTATGACACATTTTCATACATGAGTCTATGAGTCTTCTCTGTACATATTACAGAATATACTGTGGATACATGTAATACACAAATGGGAACTAATTTTCGCCATAGTATTAAAAACAGACTAATTAAACATAGATAGGTAATAGGAGACTAATTAAAACATGAACGTCCTGTTAAATGGCAATTAAAATTCATTAAGGTAGCTAAAAACATAAAGCTGACTAAAATTTACAGTGCTCTACTGGTTTACTCTGCATTAGATCAAATAAAAAGATGCTGCTATTTCAAAACTTTACATGAGTTTCCAAGGGCAGAGAATGTAGTTTTGTCAAGGGTGTGTGGCCTTTCTGGCTAAACATGACAAACAGATATTAAGGGGGTACTTACTGATGATCTTAGGTCAAACTAGACCTGCACATGGAATGTGTGCCATGCAAGGGTGCTTCCAACTGGAAGCAGAATTGCCCTTATCCCTGTGCTAGAAAGCTTTTGAGATATGGACGGAAGTTTCAGTGCCCCTAAATTAAAAATTATGAGGAGAATATTTGAGATAAATATTGGGGGATACAAACTATTGGGAAGTTCTGGCAGCAGATCTCATGGTCTGCTGCCACATGTCCTTGTCTGGTAGTCATGGTGTACCACTGTTGTGCACTGCTTTATACACTTTGAAGGTTGTACGTTCATTGTCATTTATTTCCAAACAGATTATCCTGAAAGGTATCACACAAGAGGGTTGTCTTCAATTCATGCAACTATAAATGGGAACGGGACCAATTTTTAATAGGGAATTATGGTCAGATATGGTGCAGACCATATTGAATAGTCATTTTCAAAATGCCTTTTTTGGAAGGAAAAAAAAACATGTTTCAGGTGTGCTCAGTGAAGTTTAGCTGAATTCTATATTACTTTTACATTAATGTTAATTAAACAGAATATGAGAGACCCAAAGGCCCAACCTTATGCAACATTGTCACCACTGGAATTCGTGTTCCAGTGACAGAACATGCTTTCCTTATGACCATCGCAAACTGTGATCTGGAAGGCTATGTAGCTGCGTGCTTCCAGACTGTTGCAAAAAATGCAGCAGAGGCCCCAGAGCAAGCCAACTTCTCCGGAGCAAGCCAACACACTCTCTTTGTCTCCCTGGACTTGCACCAGCTAAAGAGCTTGTGCAGGTCTGAGGACTCCCACTGGTGCTTACAGAGGAATAACAGAAATTAAGTTTTCTAATTTTTTTATTATTTCCCTCTCCCCCCGCCCACAAGCTTGAACACATAAAATTACCCATAAATTATCACAGGCATAAAGTATTATATCAATTTCATAAAAACCGAGCATCCACTCCAGTCTTCATAGTACAAAATAAAATCTCTCTAAACCATTCTTGGGAAAACATGTCTCATTCCTCTAATCTCCTCTTAACAGTTAGTTGTAATTGCTTTTTATGGAAGTAAAGGAAATTATTTACAGGGAGCTTAAAGGTAAAGATAAAGGTTTCCCCATGACCGAATGGCCTACTCGTGACCGACTGTAGGGGGCGGTGCTCATCTCCATCTCAAAGCCTGTAGAGCCAGCGTTTTGTCCGAGGACAAGCTTCGGTGGTCATGTGGCCGACATGACTCTATGCCGTAGTGCACAGAACGCCGTTCCCTTCCCACCGAAGTGGTCCCTATTTATCTACTTGCATTTAGGTGCTTTCGAACTGCTAGGTTGGCAGGAGACAGGGAGCTTACAGGGGAGTAAAGGAAGTGACTTTCTCTTTCCCCTCGCAAGCCTCCTGATTGGTCTCCTGCCCTGCCCCTTAGCATGCAGTTTTGCTCTGATGCATGCTTTGGTGGTGAAAAAAATTAGGATTGGGCCCTTGAACAAAGAAAGATAAGAATCCTTTTCCTAACTTCCCATGTATTGACAATAACATTCATTGCTTACTTGCCTTTCCAGGATTTCCAAACTGCCTCCTTTGCCCTGCCACAGGTCATGAAGCCGCAGTCCTGCATTCCCTTATCTCTCACACTCTCATTACAGGATGACCAGGATTTATGACTTGATAATTGTATGCATGTTAAACCACAAAGTATCATTTATGTTCCATACTGACCTCAACACTGACCTCTGGGGATTACTGTAAGAAGCAAATGTGTGAACCTGGTATAGCCAAAGGGGGTAATACAAGCCTACAGAACTGATAATAAAGTGAAGCTTCAGATTCTGTAACAAAGGTGCAAATTACAAAAAGAAAACCACCAAAGAACTGCCAGAGTGTCAGGTTGTTAATGTGTATGTTTCAGCTTTATTAAAACAGTGCCTTTAGCATGTTTGGATAGTCTCAATCTGTCATAATATCAAGCAATGACAAATATTTTCATCTTTTAGCTTTTTATGAATATTCTTTGGGAAAACATAATGCAAAAACTGAATTTTCATTCTTGGAAATAGTGATAACCACTATGTAAATGTTAATATTTGGTGAGCCTGGATGGTGCAATGCAGTTTTTCTCAAACTGTGGATCAGGACCCACTTGGTGAGTCACAACCTGATGTCAGGTGGGTCGTGGAAAGCTGGGAGCAGCCATCTTGGAAAGTACAGGCCTTACTCTCATTATATTCCTTTTGTGAGTGTTCACAGTTTGAATTTTCAAGTGAGGGTTTTTTTTAATTTTGTTTTTTGTTCAGTGTTTTACCACAATATTTTGTTCCAATTTTGCTTTCTGTCAGGGATGTTTCATGATTGTGCAGCTGCTGCAGTCCAAGAATGCCAGTTTGCATCACAATGATAGCACTTCCTGCTTGATTATGCCAGTTCTAGCCATGAATTCACTTCCAGGTTAATGACATTTCTTCCAGTCAGTGATGGGAACAGCTAACGACTCGGGGGAATGCTGGGCGGGCAGCAGGAAGGCTGGGCGGGACTTCCAGGTGATTGACAGCCCGTCCGTCCAGGTCTGCCGCCCAATCGCCCGCTGCACGGGCTGTCCCTGGGTGGCGCGCCCCGGCTCTGCGCGCCCTGGCACCCGGGGGCCCCCACCCATCCCCCCAGCGACCGGGCGCCCCCTCTGAGGCCAGGGCAGCCCATGCGGCGGGCGGGCAGGCGGCGGACCCAAATGGACGGGCTGTCAATCACCCGGAAGTCCTGCCCAGCCTTCCTGCTGCCCGCCCAGCGTTCCCCTGAGTTGTTAGCTGATCCCATCACTGCTTCCGGTGGATCCTGACACAAGTACCATTCTAAAAAGTGGGTCCCAGTCTAAAAACTAAAAAACGACTGCTGTAGTGGTTCGGAAGTTAGTTCAAATCCCTGCTCAGCCATGAAGCTTCCTTGGTGACCTTAGGCTAGTCACTCTCAGCCTCACTTACCTCACAGGGATGTAAAAACAAAAGGAGGGGAGGATCGATCTACACCACTGTGAGCTCCTTGGAGGAAGAATGGAATGAAAATGTGAAAAATCAACACACACAGTTTACCTCAGCTCTTACAAGCAAGCAGCAGGATAGCACCATCACTTTCCTGGGTAGTATATTTTTAGCAATTGGCATGTTAAGTTGAAAGTGGAAGTTTGGCATGTTGACCTAGTGGGAGTGGATCAGCATTTTAAGCCTGAGAATGAAGTCTGAACAAACCACAGTTTTCTGCAAGCACAGGATTGCTGAAAAGCAAAATTCTAGTATGTGGCTTGGCCCCAGGGTTAGTCAGGTGGTGAGAGAGTGAGACCAGCAGAAATTGCCTTTTCCAATGAAGGTATACACAGCAATGGCTTGAGCCATCAAGCAATGTATTGCAGGAACCTAAGAAACTGCCTGATACTAACTGAACATAAGAACGACCCTGCTGAATCAGTCCAAAGGCCCATCTAGTCTAGTTTCGTGTATCCCACAGCAACCCATCAGATGCCTCAGGGAGCCCTCAATACAAGATATCTATACCCTGTTGCCACTCCCTTACATCTGGTGACTGAGATCATTGATCCATCTAGCTAACTACAGTGTACACTGCCAGTCAGTGGCTGTCCAGAACTTCAGACAGGAGTATCATCTACAAATGATACCAGGCCAACACAGACCATGCTAACACAATCCAGGCCCACTGTGTCACAACCAGAAACCCAAAACTAAAGCTCTTCAGCTTCAGACTTCACATCAAGTTGCACATATAACATGAATCTATGCCACAAATTAAAGAATTTAGCATCTAGAAGGCAACTTAGGAAACATTTATCCATTTTACAGAGATGAAATGTTAGAGTCTCTGAAGTATGTTGGTGATGAAAAACCCCAAACCCTTCCCAAGTGGATAACTCATGGATGTGAGCCAAGCCACTAATTTCAGATCAAGTAAATCCATAGTGAAAAGTCCACCCACAAAAGCAATTGGTCTGATAGCTTTCCATTCAGTGGGTAACCCTAACTATAACCAGCAGGAAATTATGTGAACTTGGCTGTTGTGGAATGCAAAGCTCTAATAAAAAAAAAGGCTTACAAGATTTGCTAGGGCTCAGTCCTGTTGTGTTCTAAGACCAAATTCCCACCCAGCCCCCTCAAAAACTGTGATAGTTTCTACAGTCTGATGTGCATGTTATATGAGACTGCCTGCAGCCGAGCAATAGATTAGACCAGCACCTTCTTTCTACACATCAAAGTAGTGCTACCAGAACTGTGGGGAAATGATGTTCTGATCATGCATGTCTAGTAACATATGAAGCTGCTCTCGGTGATGAGTGAAATAAATCTTGTTTTTAATTTTAGTTTCCTAGGCTCAGCTCATAGCCTCAGAAAAAGTTCAGCCTCTGCAGGGCTTTCTCTAGTTTCTGGGTTAAATATTTACTTCTCACATCTAACTCTGTGTCCACAGTGCTCTTCATCTGCCTCCCTCCCATTGTGTCTGATACCTTTGGCCTGACCCTTCATAACCGTCCTATAGCTAGGGATGGGTTTTTGGTGATAGTTTTTCCAAAATTTCTTGATTAAAATAGCAAATTGTGGGGTAACATGTTTTTACCCAAATTTTTATTGCAAATTTTACTAACAAAGCAATAAAGCACAATGAGAGAGAGAGAGAGAGAGAGAGAGAGAGAGAGAGAGAGAGAGAGCATATAAAAGTTCTGTCTACTTCTGAGTTGCAAACAGCTCATGAGGGAGGGGTTATAAACCCAGACCGACAAGCAAGAAATATGGGTGAATGGCCCTACAAAGGCAAGCAATCACTGTCCAGGTAAAGGCAAGCAATCGCTGGCACACACAACCCAGCCTCGAGTGACCTGTTCAAAAGTTCCCGTGCTACACTCTGGTTGTTGCTTTGAGCATTGAGAAACTGCTGCTCACTACTTCCACATTCCATTCAAATTGCCCCAACATGCACTACACAGAAAGAGCCTGTGTGTGTGCATAGTTTAAGCAAGCTCCCTTCTGTTCCTGCCCCTCCTCCTCCTGATTTCTTATTTGTGGATTCCTTAAAGCTGTGTCAAAAGTAAGCAAAAGTGGTGTTTTGTGAAATTGATCAAACTGTGTCAAAAATAAGCAAACCCAGTGTTATTTTGTGTTTTGATCTAACTTTGATCTAAATCTAAGTTTTGCTCTCAAATTATATACAATTTGAGTAGAAATTTTCATTATTTAGTGTTTTGTGGGGGTAATTCAAAAAATACAACCCTACCTATAGCATCTTTTTGCCCTGTTTATGAATTACATTCCCTGTCATGAATGAACATGAATATAAGGGGTGTTACATCATCAATATTTTATTTTTGTGAATTCCTTTGATTCAAAGCATGCAGGAAAGACACAATTAAACACTTGTGCATTACAGCAAGTCCTCAAAGTTGTTTCATTCAACATTGTTTCGTTTTAAAGTTGGTCAATGGTTCTCATTGTGGCTGCACATTATAGCAAACCAGGAACGGCTTCTGAAAACTGGAAGTGGCTTCTTGAGGCTTCTGTGGGCCATTCTGAGGCCTGCGGAGGCCAATAGAATGGGTCTGCAGCTCATGACCCATAAGAGCCCTCCAGAGGTTCCCAGTACAGCTTCTAGAATTGCTCCTATTTGGAGCCATTTGGGAGCAAGGGGGGGGTAGGAGAGCCCAATGTGCGACCCACCTGAAATTCTATCCAACCCACGGTTTGGGAACTCCTGTACTAAGATATACTAAGATATCTAAGAACCGAAAGAGTGTAGTTTGCTCAGGAATAGTGCAAGTACTAAAAATGCAGGTATGTATGTTTTTAAAATCTGCCTGTCATTGGATAAAAGATAATGTAGCCAGCCTGATAAGTTGTCCTATACTGTCACTGCAGCCTACAATTTAATTTTATGACTGTGGTTCCTTATTAGCATACTAATAAATGCTTATGAGATCATTCTCCTTAAACTATAAACTTTTATAAGTTATTAATTAACCTTATGCATGGTAAAATGAACTCCAGAGATAGAGTCGCTTATTAAACTGGGGAGAGGTATATAGAATCACTTTTACCCAAAATAGATTTGCCTAGAAATGGCAGTTTTCTCACTTTCCTTCAGAGCATGTTTCCTGTGACTTCCAGTTTTGGGTTTTAAACACTTTAGGGACAGGCTGCACAAGACATTTAGAGCACAATCCTATCTGGGCTGCCTGTCATCGCAATGCTTCTTCCACCGATGCTGACTGTTGTAAAGCAGTCGGCGTCAGGTGTAAAAGTGTTCCAGCAGCACACTATCACATTGCCGGGGACACTGGTGGGAAGGCAAGAAGAGCCTTCCTGTGGTGCTCTCTCACTACCCACTGGAGCACATAAGTCACAGGAGAGGCAGGAAGGGATGGGGTGGGGAGGAACAGCTCTGAAGCTGCTGTTAACCAGGGAGGAAAACCACTATTGGCATTAGCAAACTGATTGAAGGCATTCAAGGGGTCAAACTGATGACTCAGGCAGTAGCACCCAACGATTTGATGGCCTGTGCCACCAGGTTGTCTTAAGCAGCGGTGTCATCCTACTGGTTCGCTGGGCGGAGTTTCTTCGCTCGCTGGGAGGGTTTCCGTGGTGATCGGCAGCGTGCTCGCTGCCTCCCGTTG
>JAJKFI010000028.1:7995481-8010267 GCA_029204185.1 Lerista edwardsae | reverse complement strand
AAACAAACAAACAAACAAACAAACAAACAAACAAACAAACAAACAAACAAACAAACAAACAAACAAACCCTGCAACATTCAAACATCACATCAAACACCACTGAAGAGGTATGTGTAACCGTCCCAGTATTCACACAGGTGGCTGTCTGTAGATCACTTAGTCAACTATTTCAGGTGTATAGATGCCAGCAGAGATAATTTCAAGCACTTGGTCTAACTAACAAAAGGCCTATCCAATTTTCCGGCTCTGATGTAACCCTTCAAATGGGGCATGTGATGCATTCTGTAGTACAAGGGAAGTAATGGAGGCCTCTTGAAGGTAAGGGAGCATTTGTTTGCTTGGGGCTGCATTGCAGCTGCATCAGCACCAGAAAGTTGGGTTAGGATTAGGCCCTAAGCAATTAATTAATTAACTGGGTCAATCAACTGATTTTGTGCGCACCATATGAGGTATATGTGTGAATTATAGCACAATAAATTTGACACTATAAAGCATGTGTATATTTTCTTGAGATGACTGTAGATGCATAACTTCTAAATAACTGGTGAATAAAAGACATGTTACTTGGACACTTGCTTGCAGCAACCTAAAAAAAAATTATCCTCGTCTTTATCCCTATGCTGACTGCAAGGAACTATAACTAAGATGAAAACATGGTCTTCAGTTAATACACCATAGGTATAACACACCATTTAATACACCATTTATTTTCTGAATTTATTTCCCAGTCTGAACATGCACAACATCCTGTGCATATCTTAAAATGAAGAAAAGAGCCCACCTCTCTCGCTATGAACAAACTTCTCAAGTTTGAGGAGTCTCCTCAAAACTCATGAACTCTCCATACACTTCTTATTTCATTACACATTTTATGAATTCTTTCTCCCCTGTTCTGTGTAGAACAGTGTAGAGTTGTCAATTTGGCATTTATCATATGCCTTTTTAATTGGTCTGATATCTGTTGTTGTTGTCTTGTACATCTTGTACATCTTGGCTTGTCAGATTATGTTGCCTGACAGATATTTTGGCTGTAGTGACTGGCATGGCAGTCAGATGTTGCACAGGAAATAACTTACACCTTTGTGGAGATAAGTGCTTCCAGGATGTTGCTCATGGCTGCAATATAGGCTTCATTTTAAAATGACGACAACCACTTTGGGGTTTGTATCCCTAGGACTTTGCTACTTTTGCCGCTGTGTTCTGATCACTGTGTCTGATTGTGTTTAACAGAGAGAATCCATGAAACAATAAGCCCAATCCTATGCAGGTCTACTCAGAGGTAAGTCCCAATATGTTTAATCGAGCTTGCTCCCAAATAAGTGAAGATAGGATCACAGCCAGCCTATATTTTGGACTTGCTTTTAGAAATATTACACTTTACCAGATGCATGGCCAAAATTCAACAGGTGCAACATCAGTGTTCTTGCATTAACAGCTCCTGTTGAATTTCTCCCAATCAGTAACCAATTGTACTGGTAAAAGCTCCCAGTGTGGGATCTTGTTTTTGAAGCCATTTGTATTGTGAACATTCACAGTGACAATTGGCAATGAGTTCCATAGGTTAACTGTAGAACGCCATAAAAAACAAAACACCATCACGTTTGCTTGTTTCACTCACTCTCCACCAATGTTCTTAGGAATTCCCCCCATTCAGCTCTTGATCTGTGAGAGACGTCTGGAGAGCATTCACACAAGCCTTTCCTTTTTGCTTCAGATGCATGATTAAAATGAAAACCACGTTGTAATATATACATGCCAAAACGTACTAATTTTTTTCTTCTCTCTGATGTTTTAACTTCAACTATCTTGACTAGGCAGGAAACAAGGAGACTTTGTGCATTTATTCTTCAAAGAGGGCTTGCTCTGAATGCTTGCAATGCACTTTCAGGAAAAAAAAAACACCTTCAATTTCAAATGCACTTTGCCAATTAAAAACACACTGGAGATTTTATATCAGATGGAATTTAGGTGTTTCTCTTTTCAGATAAACACTCTGGGACAGGCCCAAGAGCTGCCTGGAAATATTCTCAGCAAATGTTAGTTAAAATATCTTGACTGGCATAAAGGCTTGATTTTGTTGTTTGTTCTCAAATTTCATCTTCCTGCACAGTAAAATGTGAAATCTGTTCTGAATGCCATTATGGAAGAAAGATGTGGTTAAGCTATTTGTTTTAAAAATAATTGAATTGCAGGGGCACATTAAATGTTGAAATGTTTTATGCAGGGGTGGTGGATAATTTAATGATGTTCTCTTTAAGACAGTTAATTAGCCTGCCATGTATGAAAGTGTAACAAGAACACCACCTACTGTAAAAGTGAATGTTCTACACTCAGGATGCTAATTTATTCATGTTCTCACAAAGAAGGGAGATCAAGTATGTTAACCCTTTTATAGTGAGTGCTTTTCAAAAGTATGCATTTTAGAGAATATAGAGGATTCCTGCTGAGTGCATTTTCTGCACACCATTGTAACAAGAGAATAATTTATAGTATCAGAAATTCAGAAAAGGTTTTTGATATTTTAAATCATAGTGGTCAACACTAAGGCATAACGTTATTTTTAGTTCGCATCCTGTTAACCTTTGTCAGAACGTCTAAAATGAACGGATTTATATCTTGCTTTCAGGGAAACAGTACTGACTGGGACAAATGAAATTTGTCGGTATTGACACTTGTACGACACTTGTTCGTCATAGTTTTTATTTTGAAGTTCAATCTGAAAAGACACTAACCAATGTACATCTCTAATGTAATATTGTCCTTGATAATTCAAACAGTGTCTGAAGAAATAAGTGTATTCTAAACATGACAGACGTAATTTGAACTTCCTCCACTAGACTTGGTAAAAATAGGATTTGTTTTCAAAATCCTATTCATTATCCATTCATTTGGTAGCTCCTGCTTTTCATGGCAGCAATCTTTTTTTTACCCATTTTGGTCCAGAATGAGGCTGCATCAATCATTCAAGATGGTCCCTGCCCTCTCTCACCTTCAGAGCCATTTACGGCTACAAGAGCAAAATGGAGACATCTCCTCCACTTTGCTCTTGTAGCCGTGAATAGCTGTAAAGGCAAGGGACTACTTTACATGGTGTTTCAGGCAACTGAAAAAAGTAGTGCTTCCCCCCCTTTGGGAATGCCACTGTGTGTGTGCATGTGTGTTGTGCATGCGTGCGTGCACTTGTGGGGCTAGTACTTCCCCTGCACCTTTTTTGCACCAAAATTGTCCCCTGAAGAGGATGGGTATTTGCAGCAAATTCAATTGCAAGTTACTGTTCTACTAGCTTAATGTGGGCAACTCATCAGATACCAACTAGACCAGCATGAGACAATGGAAGACATTGAATGGCTTGTTTCATCTGTGTGTATTTCATGCTTGCCTTCCCTGTTCCAATTTCATGCTCACTCTTCTGCCCAATTTGATGACCACCGGAGATTTGATGCATGTAGTTATGTATCAGCTCAAAAGACACTATAATCTGATCTCATACTTGGGGATAACAGTTTGGTGTGTATGTGAATTCTTGTACAGTGATCAGTAACTTGCCCAGATTACAGTTTGAGGAATCTTAAAAAAATAAACTTTAATTCATGCTATCCCAAGAAACTGCCTTATATTGAATTAGACCATTGGCCCTTCCAGGGCTGTATTGTCTATATGGATTTGCAGCAGTTCTCCAGCATTTTCAGGAGTGTCTTTTTCCAGCCCTACCTGTAGATGCCAGGGCTTGAACCTAGAAGCTTCTGCATGCAAAGCATTCATTCTACCCCTGAGCCACAGCCCCATGATTAAACTGTGACTATTAAATGAAGTAATACCTATGCCCAGTATTCTGTTTTTCAATTAAGAAATCAGAGTTTGCTGAAAGGGCTTCAGTAGCCCCTGTGCTTCATGTTACTAAGGCTATTAAAATCAGAGGCATTTCTACAGGGATGGCAAAGCTCTAAGTTTTGCAAGAAGCCTTACCCTGTCATGTAAATTCCTCCTCTCCCTTGCTGCTGTAGCCAGTAAGCAATGCCAAGATGTTGCTGTTCCCTGTGAGGATTGGCTAAAATGGTGCAGGAGAGGAATGATTTCTACTGCAAGGTAAGGCTTCTTGCAAAACTTAGAGCTTTGCCATCCCTATAGAAATGCCACTGATTAAAATGTGTTCCTACGCAATTACCCTCCCTTCCTCAGGGTAAATATGAATTAAGCCAGGGAAAAAAAATACACTAAAGGACAACAGACACAGACACAGACACAGACACAGACACAGACACACACACACACACACACACAGAGAGAGAGAGAGAGAGAGAGAGAGAGAGAGAGAGAGAGCTCTTCTAAAAGAAGTGCCTTCTCCCTTTTCTATAATATGGCACCATTTTTCTGTGCTGCTTGGAGCCAGTTCTCTCACTTTTGCAATGCTGTGCTGCCAGTGACAGGCCAAGTAGCCTTCCTGATTAAACAAAGTCCTTAATACACAGAGTCTTGTGCTGTCAGATGCATGTGCATTATTATTGCACAGGGGGCCAGCCATACTTCAGCCATGATGATAGAGTGGGCAGCACTCTGTCAGATCAATTATGTACAAAGCCCATCTTCTCTATGATTCCCTCAATTTTTCCTCTTGACAGTTCACCTTGGGCTCAACCTTCTGTTCTCACAGAGACAAACCTGCAGACAATAGCAAACTTACAGCTGTTTTTCCCTCACTAGAAGATGACACACAGTAACCCTTTCCTGTCACTGCTCACGACAGTTCAGACAAATGTCATTTCCTTGCCTAGATGATTCGTGTAAAGATTTGTATCAAATTCTATGAAAAATGGCAGCTCTCCTCTTGACTATTTATTCACAAGTTCAGCATGTATGCCTTATTTAAAGTGGCAGCATTTTGTGGCCTACTTTGCTGTCAGAGGGGACCATGCTGATCATGGGGCAGACTAGGCCTTGGAGGGGAGTGGAGATGGTGGCAGGCTCTGCCGTTGAATCCTATCCCCCTCTTGAGCTGAAAAACCCAACACAGGTCTCCTCAGTTGTGCGTCTGCTAATAGCAGGCACAGATCTGAGTTGACCCACTGGGGCCGCTGTTGCTCAACACAGAGTAAGGGAATGTATGTTCCCTTAACCCTGAGGAGACCTCTGGCTGCTTCTCTGGCCCCTTAGGATACAGGTATGGCCATTTCAGCACCACTGTAGCCCTGAGCACTATGGAAGCATAGGATGGGGCACTTTGCAGCTCCTGGGAATGCAGGACCATATTGGAAGATTGCCCAATAAAATAATGAAAACCTTTAATAGAGGAATAAAATAATGGAGGATTGCCAAAATAACGGAGCAATACCTTTCTTTAGAGGAAAATTCTATTTATCACTTATTCAACTGGAAACAAGATGATTAAAGAGGGCATGGTGCAGCTTAATAACATTATAAATGGCACGGAGAGTGTGTGTAGAGATATACGTTTCTCTCTATAATGACAGAAGTCAGGGTCATTGAATAATTATGGTTGGCAATACGTTCAGAACTGACATTCTTCAGACAATTTGTAATTAACGTATGGAATTAATGAATATAATTCATGTGATGATGATTTCCCTGTCAGGTTCATTTAAAAAGCCCAAATGAAGAAAAAGTTTATCATCAATGGTTATTGGCCTTGATATTTCAATGATATGCCCCAAATCATTAAGATATCATTATGGTGGTGGTCAATTCCTATTGTTGGAGCCAAACATGAGGAATTGTCACACTGTTGTCATGTAGCCAGTTAGATTTGGCTATGTGATCACATCCTGATGCCCATTCAGCATGAAAACAACACCTCCACAGGTGCAACCCTTGTCTATAACTCCCTTGAAAAATATCAAAAAGGAAAAGTGCTTTTTGCAGCCACCAACAACTTCAGTGAAAAGTGTTCACCTTATGTCTCACCCTGATACACAGTCCAGTTGACCTTGAAGTCTTGGATATGAACCAACTTCATTCTATTAAACTCCATAGAGCTAAGCACTTTTAAGTATTCCAGTTCAGTGGACTTGTTCTGGGTTAGGCTGTCCCAAGTCTTAAAAAACAATTTCAGCATTTTCATGGATTGATATAATCATTTAGGAAAAGTAGCTGATAATTAATGCTTAGCAGCTGTGAGAGACCTATGAGAAAATGAGTCCAGCAATAGAATGTAATTAAATGACATACTGTAGTTTTTCTTAGTTAGTGCTTTTACTGTTAATCAGACTTTTGCAGAACTCTTAAAATGATATGATCATATTTGCTTAGATGAATGATGCAGCTTGAGCAATCAAGCATACTAGTTTATTTTGTTCAGACAGATGAGTCAGCATATTTGGAGAATTTAATCAGAGTTCACCTTCTTTATAATGACGCTTATTGGACTGGAGCTCATATAATAGCACGAAAACTGGAAAGCTGCACACACCAAGCAGTGCAAAAAGGAAAGAAAACGCCAACTTTCGTCCCACCAGGCATCATGCCATCTAACTGCTTTGGGAAATTGTTCTGAAAGATCTTAAAGAAAGAGAATAAATCTTCCGTCTGTATGGGACAACGTGAGTAAGGCTGAAAGAGACATTATACAGGTTCTATCTAAAGATCCTAGTATTATTATCTAAAGATCCTAGTATATTATCCTACCCGTACTCTCAGGACATCTGAGAGGGCCCTCCTGATGGTGCCACCATCAGGTGAGGTGAGGGGGATGGCGGCCAGAAATAGAGCCTTCTCGGTGGTGGCTCCACAGTTATGGAATTCCCTCCCCTTGGAACTAAGAACAGCTCCCTCTCTAGTAATCTTTCGGCAGGGTCTTTCTTATTTAAGGAGGCATTTGGTTGCTGACATGCTGGAATGGCATTTTTAATTCTTATTTTTTTAAAATTTTTAATTATTGTAATTTCATAATAGTTGGGATCCACTGTGGCCTGCTTGTTTTTACTTGTTTTATGCTATTGTTTTAATTTTTATCTTGTATTGCTTTTATCTTTATTCTGTTTGTGTTTTAAATACTGTGAGCCACCTTGGGTGCCCCAGATGGTGCAGAAAGGCGGGATGATGATGGTGATTAAGGTGAAGATGGGGGGCTGCAGCCATTATACATAAAAAAAAAGATCATGAGGCAGAGGTGTGGGAGAATTACTGAGCTACTGCATAGCCTACAACTTCTGCATTGGAGACCTCTTCAAAAGTAGTGATCAAAAACTGGGTTTTGAAAAAAGGGCAATCAATGGAAAACAAGAGATGCAGACAAGCAATGCCTGAGTATCAGCTTGCCCTGGCTGCCAGTGTTTAATGAATGATTCAACAAATATTTATCTGCCACCAAAAAGACTTACAGCCCAACCCTACCCCCCAGTTGGGCTGCTGCAATGCACATTCCAATGGCGTAACATGCTTTCCAGCTGTTGCAAATGCAACACACCGGAGATTGTGGCTTGGTTGCCACTAGAAGTGATGAGTAGCCGAGTGCACAAGGCAATGGACTAAGGACACCCACTGCCACAGGTAAGATTGTGTAGGGGATTGGAGGAAGCTGGAAACAGGATGGAGGAGGGGCTTTGTGTGGGTGGAACGGGTGGCGACGGGTGGGGTGAAGCATAGATCAAGCCCAGGAAGAGGGCTGATTTGGCAGCAGCTGGGCCTATTGAATCCTAATTCCTTTCTCAGCCTGATTTGCCTTCACTGGTCCATGTGAACTGAAACAATCCGTGATTAGCTGATCCGTCCTACCACCCTCCTTCATGCAATAAAATCATTTCACAGCAGCACCCCTGTCTTCCATATGTCATTCTCATCCCCCTATTGGGTGGATCTTGACCCCTAGAAGTGGTGGAGGAAGAGAGCCCCCTTAGAGGCCCACAGGGCCCCACCTACTCTCTGGTGGCAGCATTAAGTGCTGCCACTGAGGAAGGGTGGGTCCACGAGCAAGGGTGGGTGACCACCACAACTCAGTTCATTTTCCATGTGTGCTTGTGCATACTGCCAAGTCACCTGCAAAGTGAAATCCTTCACTATCCCAGAAACAATCAAACTGCTGTAAACATTTCTCCACCTGTAATCATCAAATGCCCATGTGGCAGATTATGTGTACAGAAAGCAAGCAGACCATTCAAGACCAGGATGGGCTTATAAAGAATTTTTCTCCAATAAATTTGTTCAGTTTGCACCCACAGGCCAGCATTAAATGTTTTTAATTTTCTTTTTATCCTCATAAAATAGGATCACTTAAATAAATACAGACCACGGAAATCTTTCAATCGTGCCTCTGTCCTGCTGTCAATTCACTTGCAAAGGTAGAACATTTTCTATACACCAGATTTAAATTTCAGCAGAATTTTTTAAAAGTGAAAATGTGTTGGGGAAAAAAATATAGCAATTAAAATACACCATGAAGCAATCCAGCAGCATCAATCCAGCAGTCGGAATGCGCAACTAATAATTTGGTGACCCAGGAGTGGGTATGCATTCTGATTTGCATAAAAGTGGTCTCTAGCCAGGGTTTTAGAGTTGGTTTGGGGCATATGTGTGCCAGGCAGAAAAACCTAGACTTCTCTTTTAATGAAATTCAATTTTAACAGTGTTATGTGATCCAGTGGGGTCTATTCTGTTTTATTGTTCTAATCATTTTTATGTTTTAACATTTTAGTATTGTCTTAAATTTATAATCTGTACTGGTGTTTTATCTTGTAATCCACTTTGAGTGTGGGAGAAAGAAAGGTGAGGTATACAGTCTTTAAATAAAAATAAACAAGGCAGACTACAGCTTTGCCTTGTGTTTTATTTGATTCTTTCCTCAGTTGATGCTTAAAATTTGTATGCCCTGTTGGAAATTCAAAATGTTCAGATCTCTCAAAATCAAAGGGCTATTGGAGGAGTGTCCAACATAAGCTCCGTGAGCCGGATGTGACCCCCAGAAGCCATTTCTCCGGCCTTTGTTATAACTGGGCTCTCCCAGTATGAGATTGGGCTCTCTCATATCTTGAAATTATGAACAAGATTTGCACATTTTCACTTCTGTCATTTGCAGCTAATGAGTTCCTATGTGAGAAACAAGTCCTTATTCCTGGTCATCACTTGGTTAATGATATCACTTCCTGCTTAATGATGTCACTTTTGGCCCTCAGCAGGCACCATGAATGCTATTTGGCCCACTATGTGTTATGAGTTTGACACCCCTGGGCTAATGGATAGAAGTGTAGGTTAAGGATTTAAGAAAATGAACTCCACATCAATGGGAAAACAAAAAGAATGATACAGCAGATCTGAAAATCCTTATTAATCCGGCATACAGAATGTGCTATCTATTCACTAATTTGTGGCACAAGTTTAAAATTTCTGGCTGTGGGGAAAAAACAAGTATCTTGTGATGTGGGGTAGGCAGTGCACTGGCATCCTAAGGGGTTGGGTTGGGGGGGGGGTCTTAGTTTTGCATGGGTCCGCAACTTGCAATGTAAGCTGACCTCCCCCTTGCTCTTGGAGCCCTGCAGAAGGGTGAAAGCAATGCAGAGGTGCCTCCTCCATGCTGCTATTGCCCTTTGAAATGGCCCCAAGAGCAAGGGGGAGGGGCAGTTTACATAGCAAGTTGTGGAGCCGTGCAAAACTTGGTACCTGCCCCCCCTTGGGACACCACTGGGGCAGTGGAATGGTAACATGGATGTTTCCTGGATCGGCTGATAGTTATCAAAGCAAAAACCATGCGATCTTGCCTTCCAATTTCTTCCAGCACTGTTTATCCTAACAACATTTTCTGTTATTCTGGACATGTAAATGTGTCTGAGCCTCCACAATGAATCATAGAAGGCAAAGAAGAAGAAGAAGAAGAAAGCTGAGCATTATTCATCCTGTTGGTTGTCAACCCCTGCTAACTGTGCAAGAGGCACTCTTCACGTGGTGTTCCTCTTATATTTAGCAGGGGGAGAATAACAGTCCCTCTTCACCCCAGCACAGTGTCTTTTCTAGTGGCTGCTGCTGCTGGTGTTCGGCATATTTTTAGATTGTGAGCCCTTAGCTTTATTATACTATTTGCCTGTAAACTGCTTTGTGAACTTTGTGTTGAAAAGCGGTATATAAATACTATTTGAATGAATGAATTCACAAAGTGAGGAAAAGACCAACATGTTTTTTCTTCAATGGTTTCAACTATGTCCTTTTTTCCAGTACTCCTCTGCTCCTTATTGGAAAAAGAGGCACAGTGGCCCATAACTGGATAGGTCAGCGTTTTTATTTCCTCTCAGATCTCTCTAATGAAAAGCATATGTGTCTAGTAAATCTTGCCTTTCTTCTTATTAAACCAGTCGGTGTTCATTATTGAGGTCTGGGCCTAGTGGGCAGAAATCAATAAGATGATCCTTTTAATCACTTTACTAATCAACAGGCTATTTCTTACTTTCTTACTCTCTCTGCAGTAGTCACTGAAAGAAAAAGATTTATCTGTCCCTGTGTACATATAAATCACACAGACGTGCACTCATAAACATGCTTGCACAGGTGACAGCACATATGAACATGCTTTTTCTGTGTGTGAGCTTTTACTGTACTGTGTAAGGCACACTGCATCGGAAAGTGAAATGTGAAAGATTCTTGCTCTATATCAGGGGTGGCCAAACCACAGCATGCCATGTGCCAGTTTTTATGTAGAGAATCTTGAATATGCCACTCCCCCTTAATGGAGCTTCTAGTGATTATCACAATACTTAAATAGAGCCTCCCAGGTTCAATGGCAGTATATCTTCAAGTGCCAGAAGCTACAGAGCAAGAAACACAGGAGTGTGGTTGCCTATTTGGGGCTTTACAAAGACATCGCTGATTAGGCCGAAAGGTGGCCTGCATGACTCTTTAGTCTGGCCCAGCAGGACTTGTTTCAAGGTAAATATAAGGTGCATTTATTCTGCACGGCCCAGCCCTGCCCAGCTTCCTGCTGCTTTCCCACCTTGTCATGCTCAAAGATGATCTTAGCTGGGATCTCTTTGCAATTTCCCCAAAAATGGTGTCTCTGCAGGGCTGGGCCACCTGGTCTGTGCTGATTCATCAGCCATCTTTGCGCTGTCCTGATCAGCCCCAGCGACCATTACAGCCCATCCCCCTCTTCTTCAGGGTTCTACCAATCGTGCTTTTTCAGGTAACTCCGTGACCCACCAGTTAGTGGGATGCAGCTCACTAGCATCTGCTCTATTGGCTTTTGCAGAAGCGTCACGCCCATATGAGGGACGTGGTGGCGCAGCGAGTTAATCCGCTGTTGCTGGGCTTTCAACCGCAAGGTTGGGAGTTCGGGACTACGTGACGGAGTGAGCTCCTGTTGCTTGTCCCAGCTCCTGCCAACCTAGCAGTTCGAAAGCACCTAAAAAATGCAAGTAGATAAATAGGGACCACTTCGGTGGGAAGGTAATGGCGTTCCGTGCGCTACGGCGTAGAGTCATGCTGGCCACATGATCGGACAAAAACGCCGGCTCTACAGGCTTTGAAACGGAGATGAGCACCGCCCCCTACAGTCGGTCACAACTAGACCATTCGGTCGTGGGGAAACCTTTACCTTTACCTTTACACGCCCATATGGCATGGTGACGTGCCAGCTATGGGTGCCTCCAAGGGAGTTGGGAATGCCACGGAAGAAAGCGATGTGGAGATGGGTCTTACCAGCCACTCTTGCAACTGTTATGCTTTCAAATAGAGCAATTCTGGAAGGGGGGGCGTGGTGAGGTTGTGTGGAGTGAGCGATGATGTGTTTTGCCCCAGGCACAGTCAGAGCCTGGTCTGGACTTTCTCTCTTGTCTGTTTTCTTTTTCTGCCTTTGGCTGGCAGAAATAAGCATTTGGACCACTAGCAATCAGGAAGGATGGCGCACGTCTGCATGCTGGCCTCTTTGACTCTGAGAATGGTCCAAATATACTTTACAGTGGCCCTGATGCCGGCCACACTTTGCTGGCCTAACTGTACTGGCCTAACTCCAGGTTAGAATTGCACTCTAAATGTTTTTGAAAAATGTAGAGTAACTGCATTTGCTACTCAAAAAGTGTCTGGGTGCCACTAGTGGCATGCATGCTACTGGTTGGCCAACCCTGCTCTATATAAAGGAATGTTCTTTCATCCTTTAATGCATGTTACAAAGTCAGCATCCTGGTATAGGCCAAAGTGAAGGTTGATGGAAACAATTTTGCAAAGAGGAAAGCTGATAGCAGACAGGTGGTTAAATTCTATCTGGATTTTTTCAGAGCAAATGTAACCCTTTGCCATCATCCACTCACTATTGTAATTCACATTTATCAATTAAGAATATAGCAATCTGCCTTCTAATTTAGATAATTTGGGGAAAAATTAAAAATGACGATTTTATAAAATTGTTAACAAGCTTCCAAGGATACAAAATGACTAACCCATTAGACAAATCCAAATTATCTATCCTCTAGTATTCACTCTTTGCTTTCTTGTCTAAAGATGGGTAGCCCAATCCTATACAACTCTAGCGCAGTGGGGCTGCAGGGCCTACATTGTATCCAGCACTGGATTTGAGCAGGCAGTAGTTCTCCTCCTCCTCAGGTGGGTCTTTCCTTGACAAAAGAATATTTGTTCCCTTACCCCATGTAGCGCCCCAGCTTGCACAATGAAGCTATTGGATCCAGGGTGGACCTACCGAGGGAGGGGGACCAGGAGGTCACATGGTCCTGGGCGCCACCACTGCCCATCCTCTGGAGCCTTCCTGAGGACTAGGCAGGCTGTGTGCTTCATTTGCAAGTCTCGCAAAGGCTTACTGCAAGCTCCAGAAGGAGTTTAAACGTTATTTCCAGTTTTTGCCAAAAACCGGAAGTACCACTTAAAGACCTTCTGAAGGCTTCAGTAAGCCTTAGGAAGGCCTGCAGAGCATGTGGACATTGTGCAAGGCTTCAGGTGAGTTGAGGCGTGGTGGCAGTGGCAGCGGCAGCGGTGATAGTCAAGTGGGTGGCATTCTGCGGTCCTGGCACCAGATGGTGCATGGGCCATGGCTCCCACTGCTTGGATCTGTGCTATTCAGGTTCAATCTGTGCTATTGAACCTGGATCTATCCTGGCAGGCTCAGGACAGGGATTAGGATGTAGCAGAGGCCTGCACCAAAAATCCTTGAGGGCTATGCCAACATAGCATGAGCATGGAAGACTGCAACCCACAATATACAGGAGAAGACAGTGGCAGGGATCAGTGGTGGGTTCCAGTAATTGTTGCTGATTCTGGCTATGGATGCAGAAGACAACTAAAGATTTCGGGCCCAATCCTATCCCACTTTCTAGCACTGATGCAGCCACAACGCAGGCCCAAGGTAAAGGAACAAAAGTACTCTTACCTTGAGGAGGTCTCTGTGATTGTCCCAGCACTGCAGGATAAAGCACATGCCATGTTGGCACAGCTGCATCAGTTGGAGAGGTTTGGGCCCTAAAACTCCTTGCCTCCCGTCTAGTTTTTGTATATATATATGAGGAAAGGGGATACAGTGAAGTCTCCATATGAAGTGCAACTGTTGCTGAAGCTAATTTCAAAAATCTCAGTGTGATTACATGCTAAAATAACAATAACTCACAGAAGTGAGAATTCCAGGGTTAAGGGCAGATACTCAAGTCATGGAGGAATATGTTCTGAATGACTAAATCCTGCTTTATTCAGAGGACGTTAGATTTGCAGAGCACTTCTTACTGAATGATCCAGCTTTGCTCCTTTTTTTCCTGGCCATAAAAGAGACAAAAGATGAAAGAGCTCAAACTTGCAGTGCATCATTCTTTGAACATCTTTCATCTGTGCCTCTTGCTACGTCACAGTGAGATGTGTCTGGCCTGCAACCTGACACCAGCCCTGCTTTCCCAAACAGAGGTTTTTCTCATAAAATCCACTCAGGCCCATCTTCTCAAGTTCTTCATACACTTTTCACAAGAAAAAAAAAATCATTCATATCCAACAAAGAGAGTCTCAGATTCTTTAAATATTTTCCATTATAAGCTTTTGGCACTATTATGAGCTTCAGCTCAAGTTACGTTCCTGATCCCCCTTCTTTCATCTGGTAAAAATGGATTATTTCATTATTAGCCTGGAACCGTTACTGTTCACAGAGATCAGGTCTGTATATGAACTATTCCTTCCCCGGTGTATTGCTGAAAATCCCAGGACTGCTGTAAACTTGGCTGCAGATGTTTAAACTCTTGTTTGTTGTTGGTGAGATCAGCATGGCGGCTAACTTTCCCAAATGGCTCTTCACACAATGAAAAATCCCCTACTATGAGTGATACAGAGTAAGAACTGAAACAGTAAGATCCAAACGTTTTAAAGAATCGTACAGTGTTTGACATAGGCGGCAGATGATGACAGGGAAAAATATAGGAATTTTACAACTCTGTGGATGGCTGTAAATGAAAGAATCCCTAACAATTTGGAAGGTTCAGAAGAATAGTATAAAAGTAGATTTATGATGAGGTAAAGGTGCCTGCCAACCTAGCAGTTCGAAAGCACCTAAATGCAAGTAGATAAATAGGGACCACTTTGGTGGGAAGGTAATGGCGTTCTGTGTGCTACGGCGTATAGTCACGCCGGCCACATGACCATGGAAGCTTGTCTTCGAACAAAATGCCGGCTCCACAGGCTTTGAAATGGAGATGAGCACCGCCTCCTACAGTCGGTCACAACTAGACCATTCAGTCGTGGGGAAACCTTTACCTTTAAAGGTGCCTGACAGCCCAATCCTAACTTGCGTTGGACCAGGCAGGCAGCAGTATCCAGGCAGGCAGCAATCAATCAATCAATCAATCAATCAATCAATCAATCAATCAATCAA
>JAJKFI010000028.1:7947629-7987440 GCA_029204185.1 Lerista edwardsae | reverse complement strand
TCAATCAATCAATCAATCAATCAATCAATCAATCAATCAATCAATCAATCAATCAATCAATCAATCGTCTGAAACAAGGGACCAAATTACATAAGGTGCTCAATGTGCTTTGGATCAGTATCATGGTATGGAAACAATGTTGGATATTTAACATGTTGTTCTGTGCCATTTTCTGTTGAACATCATCCCACCCCCTTCCATTTGCTGTAAGTTCCATTTGCAAAAGTTCCATTTGCTATAGTAGCACTTAAGAAGTTAAACAGAAACACACAATCCTATGCAGCGGCGGAATGGCAAGGCCAACTTGGCAGCGTTTGCTCTCTTACTGTAGCCTCCTATGTGCTTCAGCCTCCCCTATGTGCTCCTCGGATCTGCGCCCACTAAAGAGTGGGCGCAGATCAAAGGAGCGCGCGGCTCGAATCAGGGCCTCGCAGCCTCATGGACAGGCTTAGAATGTGGCCATATTGGCCACCTCCCAAGCCCGCCCATGTCCTGCCCAAGTCCCGCCCCCACGTCCTTCCCTCCCTCCAATCCCTGTGCCACCTCGGCATGGAGCCTCCCTCGCGTCGACCGGCTTCGGTTGGCGCAAGAGAGGCTCAGCGCGGGTGCAGCAGGGCTGGCGCTGCCAGCAGCACTGGTCCTGTTTCCTTAGTGCTGATGTGGGGGTGGGCGGGCTGCCAGGCGCAACAATGTTGCATCAGCGCTAAGTGCCAGATAGGATGATGCTGTAAGTACTTATTTCTATTGGATATGCTTAACTTTGCTTCTTCTCTCTAACAGTGCAACCCTATTCAATCCTACTCAGATTCTCACTGAGGCCTTTATTTTTTTAAAAAAATATTTTGATCTATAGCATGAAGGAAATGTACAAGTACAAAATACATGCATGGCTTAATTTTTCCCACTTTTAGTAAGACTCTAAATGACACATTTAACATCATGTGGTGTTTGTTCCTAGGCCATTGCTCTGTCTCCATATCTCTGAGGTAACTTGTCTAATCTGCTAACTGAGGAACCTTTTTGGTGTTTCTCAGGCTGAAAACCACAGGCATGGAAAGCTGCTGTGCAAAAGTCCATGAAAACGCAATACAGGAGGGACCGGTAATTAAGAGGAGAGAGAAAAAATGAATGCTATATTATATAAAGCTTAAAATAATAGAAACCAGATTTTTTAAAAAAAGGTAAAAACAAGAGAGGAAGTGTAGAGAAGCTGGATAGGCAGACTTAGGCATTAGCACCTAAGGCTGGCCCAGGAACTACACGCTCTCAGCTGAGAAGGAAACTGCTTCATTAGCCTCTAGCTAGAGGAAATGTGCTGGAACTGCAGGCAAGCGGAGTGAGATGGGGAAGGAGAATGTGGCTCAAAGCAAAGGCAGCTGTTAGTCTTTATTGCTGACGCTGGAGCAGCAAAACTAGAAATGGCCACCAAAGGCTGGACTGTGATCTGGGTTTTCTGCTCAAGCCTAGAGGTCAGGATCCCCAGACATTGCTTGGGTGTACTTATTTCAACATTTCTATAAATTTCACAGAACAAGGGCAGGCACAAGAAAATACTTGCTCCCTATATATTATCCTTAACACATTTTAAACCATATTCTGCTTTCCCCCCCTCAATAGATAATTCCAGCGATGTGAAAAAGACACTCAAGCTGTACTGTGTGCACTGGAATCCAAAATTTGACTCCAAAATTTCCCCTTGTGCCCTAAAGGGCCATTCACCCTGGATGGACTTCTTAAAGAGAGAGAGCGAAAAGTATTCTTGAGATGGGAGCAGCATTAGCACACTCCTTAACCCAAGCAAATGAATAGTTCATTGATGGCATCCTTTAAGAAGAGACTTATGGCGCTTAGGGTTGGAGTGGGGTAAAATCTATCTCTTATGTGGTTTACAGGACAAGTCCCGGACAGTCCAATCCTGAACCCAGTGGTGCCCAGGGTTCCAGCTGTGCCAAAATAGTGACAGCTGGATCCCAAGGACACTGAGGCTACCACCATGGTCTCCTCGAGGTAAGGGAGTGTTTTAGCCTTTAACCCAGGTAAAGCCTCTGTGGTGCCAGTTCATCCCACCAACTCTGCACTTGTGTTTGAGCAGGTGCAGAGCCAAGGAGACCTGTGTTGGGCTGCTCACGAGTGGGGGTTAGGATTTGGTGGCAGAGGCTGTCACCATCCCTGTCACCTCATGGGCCTGATCCTCCCCTCCCTCGCCCTCACTATGCCCTCCTTCTGCCCTGACAAATTGCCTCACTGCCTGACACTCACCCCCAGTGGTGGTGTGGTGGCCTCTTCAGACACTGAGGCAGCGGTGCTCTCTCCTCCCTGTGAGCCATAAATGGGCTTTACGGCACATTTACGACACACGGAGCCAGTGGTACAAATGTACTGCCAACAATGGTAGGCTCAGGATTGAGCCCTTAGAGTGCAATCCTAACTTGGGCAGGTGCAGGCAGGCCGGCTGGCAGCAGCAGCTTAGCACAGCTAGCACAGCCCAATAGGGCTGCTAGGATCTGTGCCTGAGGAACTGCAGGCGCATGTATGAGCCTGCTGCAGTGGCCCTAATCGGGGCAGAGTGGGATGGGGACTCCACCCCCCTCCCCAGGCCGCCTCACCCACCACCACACCTTCTCTCCACCTTCCCCTCACTCCATTTTGCCCTCCCACCTTCCTCGCACCCAGAAATGGCCCCGCGCTGGATGAACCTGGCTGGCGCAGGACTGGCGTACCTGCAGGCTCCACTGGCGCGCCTGGGTTGATACAAGTGCTTGCATTGGCCAGTGCCTCTTTGGCTGGTGCAGACATGCTTTACAGCACATTTGCAACAGACGATACAAGGCACATGCGGGCATTTTGGATTGCTCCCTTAGTGTATTTTTGTAAATCAAACTGCCACAGTCACCTGCTGTAGTGCAGGTGTTAAGAGCATGTCCTTTGAGCTGGAATCTCAACTGGTTCACATCCCTGATTTGAATCTCAGTTCACCCGTGAAATAATTGGATAGCCTTCCCTCCACTTCTAACCATATACTGTATGGTTAGCATTTTGTCCTGCATGCATGCATGCGTGCATGCAAGCACACACACTCCAGACATCAGTGTGCTAGGAATCATCGTGGCATAGGTGAGCCTTCTACTAGAGTGTCCCACCAGCTGGGATTAGCCAAACTGCAAGCTATAAAACCCTCTGTCTCAGCCATACCAGCAAATTATACAACCTTATGGAGATTATTCTAATTAGTATGCTCATTTAAACATGGCTGTGTTTCTGAACCTAGCAAAGATAGTGACACTTCTGGGTTTGCTTTATAGCCACAAAAGAGCAGAACAAGGCACTATGGATTCATGGCTCTGCTTCATTTTCAAGAAGCTTTAGGGGACAAGCCCTTGCTTAACTTGCATGCCAAAAGCATCTTAGGTTCTCATCTCTAAAAAGAAACTAGAATACAGTGGAATATGTCCAAAACCGGGCAATAACGCCAAACAAGGGAAGAGCAATACAAAGGAAGCACTTTTGACTTCTTTCTACACAATATTTTAATCCACCTTTATGTTTCTAAAAGGAATTTGTTGCTTTGCATGTTTACTGGACAATTTGTGTTTCGGGGGCACTAGACTTAATAAAAGGTTGAACTTTGGTGACCCATAAACATTTGTAGAATCCTGCTAAGGAGTCTATGCCCTCCATGCTCCATGTTTTTTTAAGTATCTAGTCTTGCTTAGGCCATCTTCTTTTTTCTAGCCCCAAAAGGACTTGAGTCAGCAGAAATTCGGAAGAAGCACAAAACACCAGTAATAGTCTTGTGTTGCTAACAATTTTTCACTTCAGAACATGAAGTTCTTTTGTCTATTTTCAGAAGCAAGTTCCAGGGACATGATGTGAAATATATGAGGCTTCTGCCTGTATTATCTTCTTCCAGATTGTAACTTAAAAGATATATCTAAGATATATGGGGAAGGTCTTGCAACAAGCCAAGATATAAGGATTTGAGTTTGATAGAAACTCAGCTTCTAAAAACACACTATACAACCTTTAGAATTTACGTCAATACTTTAAAGTATTCGTGTTTCAAATATTTCTAATCAAAAAAGGAAACCCACTCTGATGGCTGCCTTTTATTTTTTTTTCTTACCCGTATGTTTCTAAAAATCTGTTTTCAGTTAAACAATGAAATAAAGGGTGCATTTACATTATGTATCAAGAATAGTTGAATTATACAATTATATGATTTAGGAAAAACTCAACCCATGTAAAGCAGGCTAATCATGATCCTAAATTGAATTTTCAAACCTTTAATTGATCCCATCCCACAGGTAACATTCTATTTTAATTGCCAGGCCGAGATGGTTGCAATTAAGTAAATTAAAAACTCAGCTCAGTGGAAACTGGGAAAGCCATCTAATTGAACAGATGATGGCCAGGTTTTCTAACAGTTGATTGCAAAAGGATGTAACCACTTTGCTCATATTTCCTATTCTGGTTACATCTATCTGCATGTGCATCCAGTTTATACCGAGACAACCGCCACAACAAATGAATGGAACATAATACAACTCTGCTTTTTAAAGCCTAACGTTGAATCTTCAGCCAAGGATAACAGGTTTTAAAGTTCATGTATAGATGAGATAATCCATTTCAGTGGTTCACATACCTTTTTATTATTAAATTAAGAGAACCCACTAATGGAATTGTGACGTTGTTTTGGACTCGTATGTCATGTTTAACTCTTCAAAGCCCATGACTTCTCCCTTCTTAGTAGGATGCTGTGGGGGTGGGGGTGGGCGGGCAGCAGGATCGATTGGTGTAACTATGCCAGGAACTTACATTGTCACCAAACGGGTAGTTGGGAGCTGGTTCAAAGAGTTCATGTGGCAAACAAATGGGAGGAGTCAGAACATGAATGGGTGAGATAATGGGTACCTCTCCGATGCATAATCTGAAAGTCCTCGCTATCAATAAAAGGGCTGTGGTTCAATGATAGAGCACATGCTTTGCATGCAGAAGGTTCCAGTTTCAGTCACTGGCATCTGCAGGTAGGGCTGGGAAAAGCTTTTATTTCGAAGCTCTAGAGAGCAGCTGACAATGTTGAATAAGATGGACCAATGGCTTATCTTAGTGAAAAGCAGCTTCATTCCCATGAGTGCAAGGCCTAGACTACATACTAACTAGCAGGGATGGGAACTTGAGTGTCAGGAGTCAAGTCTGAGTCACAAAAATATATGTTTTTTTTCTGACTAGTGTATGCTCAAGTCCTGTGTGTCAAGAACTTGGACACTGACTCGAGCATGGGTCGGAAAAACTCTAGTCTGAAAACTAGATGTGCTTTCTTACTTTTTTGTGGTGTAAAGCCATCTGAAAGCCAGCAGTTCTAGCCAGTAGGCAGAGCATGGTTAATATTTTGCATTAAGCAGGACGCAGAGAGGGGAGGGAGGTGGTAGTGGGTTCTTTTGTCCATCTCTGAAGAAACCAATTGTCATTGGATGAAGGAGGGAAGAAGAAGGAGCCCAAGGGGTTCTTGCCTTAGGATTGGCTGGAGTCTGAGAAGCCCAGGGAGGGGGAGAAGCCAGGGAGGAGGCAGTTCTAGCAATCATGGTATCCTTCAACCTCATGGCTCCAGCAGGCTCCATTGTTACCTGGAGGAAAAAGCTTCAGCACAATGAGACTACTTCTGAGTAGAACTGCAAAAGATTGGGTCATACTGCTTATAACGTAAGCCTCCCAGCTGCTGCTGCACGACCCACTTGCTGCTTCTGTCCCCTCAAGCTGTCCAGCCTGCCCCCTCCCACCTTGCCCCATCAGTCCCTTTTGGTCCATGCCCTGGCGTGCTGCTGTGGCTCGCTTCACAAAATGACTTGAGTCACAGCTCGGGGTGAGTCAGCAAAGGGTGACCACTAAGACTCATGCACAAGTCAAGTCTTGGGGATGGAGGAGTCTTGCCATTGGGCCAAATTCTTATCCCTGCTACACCCCAACATTAGGCTCATATAATTTCAAGAGATGCTATATGGGCCCTATGGAAAGGGTTTCCATGCCGATGCTTCTGCAGGCATATCTTGCTGGCATGGCAACTCTAACTGTCCATGGGATACTAGGGATCCATGAGAAGATGTTTTAGAGATCTGGGGGAGGGGCGTTTGTGCTATATGGACAAAAATATTCTGAATCATGTGATAAGATGTTGCACAAGAATGTATCACCATATGGTGATCACAGCCACATGGAGCAATTGAAAGTGTCCTCCATAAGGTGGCTGTAACATGTGCATCCGACGTCAGTGTGTGAAAGCCTGTTTACACAAAAACACTAAACAAATCACTTATCCTTACCAAGCCCTTAACACAGTTTGCACCAAAAGCGCAATTTTGATCGTTTAAATTAAATTAAAGAAAGCAGCTATTGGTAATCAGCCAGCCCTGAATTAACCATTAATAGCCCAATCCTAACCTGTACTGGAACAGGCAGGCCAGCGCAGATTAGGTGTAGGCTGGAGATCACCTCGGGGGTAAGGGTACGCTTCCCCTTCCCTTGTGTCAAGTCCCGGTCTGCCTCTGGGGCTATTCAGAGCTGCACCAGTGATGTCACTGCTGCAAACCTGAGCGGCCCATGTAATGCTGCTTGGGGGTTAGGATTCAGTGCAGAGGATGTTGCTGATCCCACCCTGCCCAGGGCCAATCTACCCTGCCTGTCCCAAAGCACCTCTTCCCTCATCCATTCTGCCCTCCCACCACCCTCCCAAACATACCTCATCCGGGAGGCGCGGAGCCTGAATCAAGCCCTTCTGAGCCAGCGTGGGCCTCCACACTGGCCCAGCTGACTCCTCAGCTGTGGCACATTTGTGACACATGGCAACGGGTGAGCTCTGAGCTCTGGATTTTGCCCTACTAAGCAAAATAAGCAAATGCTTAGGACATAAAGGAAAGTGGGGTTGCCACAGAATTTTTTTCCAGTGTTGGGATTTACCATGGATCATGGGGCATAAAAACCGTTAGTGGTAAAATATGGCCCAGTCCTGAGACCCATTATGCTGGTGATACTTGTGTATCATTGCCTAAAAATGTTATGTTGCTTAAAGCATCTTTGCGGCACCGCTGAAGAAGCCAGCGCTGGTGCCGGGCCTGCACCAGTGGCGCCAAGCCTCAGCACTGTGGAGGGGCCGCTGTACCGCTGACCATGGTAAATGCAACTGTAGGCTGGCAGAGCGGCATTTGGGGGCAGGGGGAGGTTGTGGGGAAGGCGGGGGAGGGCAGAAGCAGCCCTGGGAGGGGGGTGGGACTGGTGGCGGCCTCTGCCTCTACATCCTAACCCCCCATGTTGGGCTTGGATGCCCGACATGAGGGTTCTTGAGTCTGCGCTGGCAAAATAGCCAGCCCGGAATCAAGTAGCCCCATTGCAGGGCCCTGGCTCTCTTCGGGGAGGGGGATGCATGTTCCCTTCTGCTGAGGAGACTCCAGCTGCTGCTGCAGAGCCCACAGAAAGCCCTAGTAGCTATTTTGGTACTGCTGCTCCTCTGGGTGCCGGGCAGCTCAGGATTGGAGCAGCA
Organism: Lerista edwardsae; assembly: GCA_029204185.1. Taxonomy (NCBI): domain Eukaryota; kingdom Metazoa; phylum Chordata; class Lepidosauria; order Squamata; family Scincidae; genus Lerista; species Lerista edwardsae. Next base: position 7,979,909 of record JAJKFI010000028.1, on the reverse strand, counting down.
GCTCTGGCAGGAGCACTGTCTGTCCCTCCATGGCCAGAGTGAAGTATAGTAGCTGGGTCTGAGAGGAAGTGGCTTGCTTCAGGCCATCTGGAGAGGGAAGAACTGGTTTGCAGCAGAGACTCTTAGCCACTACGTTATAGCAAGCTCATAACGTAATTGGAAGGGGGGCATCTACACTATGCCTTAAACTTTCTTTGACACTCATTTATGTGAAATGAATGAAATGGGTCATGTCGAGCCTGAAACGGCTTCCTCAGGAAATCCTTTGCCCTGTGACAATTCCAGTTCCCAGAGTTCTGTGGTTCAGAGCAATATTTTGTCCTTACAGTCAATGTTGCTGAGTGGCTAGGAAGAAGAGAACAAATCCATACTCCCTCCAATCAAATGAAGTATTTGGGGCATAAAGAGAGTGAGGAAGGCCCTGTAGTGTAGAAGTTAGTAAGAGTGTACAGCAAGGGTCAGCAGAAATGTTTTTAGCCCATCGTAACTGTTTACACATTTTCTATTGCTCTTACTGAAAATAGGAAAATGCAGCCATCCCAGCAAGATGTTCTAGGAGAGATTTCCTTTGGGTCAGCAAGTTATATGGTCGTGTAACTGGCTATTTCCCAGCTCTGCTATTGATTCACTTTGCAGTCAATACAAATAAGATGATGCATGCATGCCTGATTGATACAAGAAAATGAGCCAACCTTCACCGTCTTTAAATATAATTTCTTTTCCTTTAAAAGATCCTGAAAGATTATTCAGTGCCCTGGATGCTGTGGGTGGGAGTTCAGCTGCACTTTTGCTGTGCAGCTTCAGTCTAATTGACATTGGAAAGCTATTCTTGTTCCCTGTGCCTTTGGTCCTTCCATCCCCTGAATAGTGAACCTATGACAAAGCAGGATAGATGGATCTCCTACATATTTCTGCATACGAACAAGAACACTGAGCACTTGCTGCATATTTCCATGCCTCATTAAAGCTTCCTTGTCTTGTGAATGGGTCAAAGTCAGAATTCCGCAAGGAAAGTGGTTTCTAGACTATTTGACTAAATGATGGATAGCCTTTATAAAATGGGCACTCCTAACCACGTAGCACCTATTGCAGATTGTGTGGAACAGATAAGTTAAAGCCATGAATGCATTTCTCCCATTATTAGAACCCACTTTCAAGTGTGCTTCCCAAGCAGACCTATCTTAAAGAACTCCAATGTGAATAGTACACTCTTTCATTCACAAGTCTGAGTACCCAAATGATTGGAGATCCCAGGCCATTCAGATAAATGCCGTAATTGTATATTATTTACTTATTGTGCAAGATTCACCGAGTTGCTTGCCAATATGCCATTCCTTTGCAAATTGGCCTTGTCCACAGGAAGAAATCACAAGTGGGTAAAGTAGCACAGCTCCATTTACATCAGCTAAAGTTGCTCGCAAAAACCTCTGTTCTAAATAGATAAAACACGTTTATTCAAAGAAAGAAAACCGATGTTTCACAAGGCATCTGCATTTAGAGTCATTTTCAATGTTAATATTAACTGAGATCCACAAGATCATGTAAATGGGTTCCAGAATCTTCACCAGAAATCAGTGACTGCCTTTAAGACTCCCGAGTGACTAGATAACGTCTACCCCAACTTGCAAACACTGAGTGGCTCATGGTGGGCACTAGCCTCGATGTCAGAGGAGGAGGGCAACTGGACACTTGCACAGCACTGAATGTCAGTTCCTCCCTTGGTTGCGTAGAGATTCCCTTCAGTTGCCTCACAGAGGCTGTGAGGATTGAGACTACATTACTAGCAGATCCAGCTGCTGCACCAGCCTTTTATCTCAGCAAGGGTCTTAAAGGCAATCTCTGGGTGAGATTCTGGCAACCCGGATGGGGGATAAAGACACGTACCTGGACAAATTGCAATGTGTTGTCCCGGCAGCCACCTTTCTTTCCTGAACTGCAAAACTGAAGTCACAAATTTACCAAGTCCCAGCACTTCAAATGTATTTTGGACAATGATTCCACATGACTCAGCAGCCATGTTGCATTTACAGCTATTGACAGTGTTGCAGCTAATAAGGGCAGGCCTATGCCTGATCAGGGCTTCCAAGAAGAATGTTATCAGCAGTGGTGTCATCTAAATGATTTAAGGACAGGTACTCACTTTTGATTGGCATGTGTCGGGACCCGCCCACCAGAAGTGACGTCATAAGCCGGAAGTGAGGTCGTGGCAGGAAGTGACATGAAAAAAGCCCTTTTTGAGGCCTCAGACAATTTTAAACTGACCCAACAGTTGTAACAGTATTCCACAGCACCCCTAGAACATGTTAAGGAGGCCTGGCGTCATGTTAAAGTGACCCAACAGTTCCAAAACCCCAGAGCAGCTCATTTTTCAGTGGCAAGGAAAGGCTCCGCTCGCTGCCTGCCTGCCTGCCTGGCTCTGAGAACGTGCAGGCAACTCAAACATGCAGGAAATTCAAACCTTGCAGGGGGCGGAGTCAATGAGTGGGTGGGCAAATGGGCGGGGCCAGCCATAATCCTAGAAACAGGTACTCGCGTACCCCCGCGTATCCCCTGCATGACATCACTGGTTATCAGGGTACAAAATTTCTTTGGGATCCTTCCCAAAGGGGGTGAAACAGGGTGGGGGGAAGGGCAGCAACAGGGGCAGGGAGGGAGCAAAATTGAGCGAGGGTGCAACAGCCGGTAAGATCTCCAGAACCCAGCTCTACTGGGCTTCCTGATGCAGAGCCCAGGTCTACCTCCCGGCAAACTTGGCCTCCTGATTGGCCCAACCTCCATAATTCACTCTGTATGAGACTGTGCAAGATTCCAGGACATTTCTGAGCCCTCCTTTGGCTCCCAGGCCCCCTTACTGACTCCAGGTACAATTTACCCCCTGCACCTTCTTCTCATGGGCCCTGTGCCTGATCACAGGAGGAAGGGACTCTGTATGCTTGCAGCCCTGACCTGGAATTGTGGCAACTATTCTCACAAATAGTTGCAACAGTGCAACAATTTGATGTTATTGTGGTTGTTGTGGTCATCCTGACTTCTCTCATATATACCTATGGTTTGCCAGGTTTTGGGTGTTGGAACAGAGCTGTGGATCATACGCTATGTATTCCCCACTTTAAAAGAGGGATTGAAAAGAAGGGCTATTGAAATGACAGTAGATTAAAAGAAGGAACTCCCTTATGTGTGCATGGTGTGTGCATTCCTGCGCTGCCAGAGAATTTAGGCCATGGGACTGTGTTTATTAATTGTGTAATTCAAAGCAATAGTGTGACACACTAATAAAGAATTCAAAAAGGAATGGAAAAATAAAGAGCATGATGACAATGAAAAAAAAATGGACATAACTGCAGAGTTGTTATTTGATTGCACCAATACAATTCAAGTTGTATTGCACCAGTGGTTATTTGCAAGGCTGTTGCCATTAATATGCTATTTAACAAACTCTATCTACAGCAAACTAAATAGCCTTCAGAGGGAGAAAATTTCATAGTAACAGCCTTTCTCCTTGCCCCTGTTGTAATTGTTAGGCCGAAGTTGTGTTTTAATTGACGAAATGTGCTACACAGTATGACAAAATTGAAAAAAACTCTGAACGAACCCTTCCTTACCCTTTGGAAACGTGATGGAAGTGCCAGAAGTTAAAACTCTTAAGACTGAATTGAAACAACAGAAGCTCGCTATTCTTTCTCAAAGCCGTTTGTTAGATTTCACTTCTCACATTCTGTTTCCATGGATCTGATCCAAAAATAATGGATGGAAAGTTATTAAGCAAGTGATAGTTTCAAAACTCTAAGTGTCATCACTCATTGTGGAAACACAGTTACTTGGGGAGGGGAAGTCTTCATTACCAGCAGCTTTCTTAATATTGTCATTTCCGTAGGGGTGGGGCAGTTACTGTAGAGACAAGAGCTTGAAAGATAATAGCCAAGATTTTGATTTGGTACATAAATACATCAAGAATGTTTGAATCCATTTCCTATAGTTAAGTGTGCCCATAGTTAAGCATGCCAAAACCATGCAAAAAGGAGAAGTATACTCATACCTTGAGTACAATGACAAATAAACTTCTATCTATCTAAGTAGGTGCCTTAAAATGCATGTATTTCCAAGGGGTTCTAGAGTCAGCCTTACCCGGAATCAGTAGTGTCATTCAGTAATGAACAGACGGAACGCTGGGTGGGACTTACCGCCTGATTGGCTGCGCGTTGCTGACGCGTTGCTGCCTTTCCGAGCGCCACATGGGCACCCCTGGCTTTGGAGGGGGTGCCCGCTTGCCTGGGGGGCGCGCTGGGTGCTGCGGAGAGCCGCGGAGGGGTGCACCACCCGGAAGAAGCCCCCGCGGCGGAAGGGCAGGCGGCGATGCGTTGCGGGCTCCCTGTCAATCAAGGGGTAAGTCCCGCCTAGCGTTCCGCTTCCTCATTACTGAATGACACTACTGCCCGGAATCAACACGAAATTCTAGCCTTGAATGGCAGGATCTAGGTGGGATGCTATTTCCTTCCCCCACCCTTCGTCTCAACCTGTTCCTTTAATAAAATGAAGCTCCAACACATTGCAGGGGAAGGAACGTTTCATTTCAGGTGTGAAAACAAGTAAATTGCGTAGTGCTTTTATAAATTCAGACCATTTTTTAAAAAAATCAAAAAATTGAAATGAACGTTCATTGAATTGAATTGAATGTGCCCTTGCTCCAGGGAGGGTCCAGTGTCCTCCTAGCTTGTGCTGGTTAAGGCACAGGCCCATCGCAAGTTAGGATTGCGCCCAGTGATGTCATCCAGCAGGAACACGCCGGAACGGCTGTTCCTGAACCTCCGCCCACTCGCCGCCATTTGTCGCCAGCTCTGTGATGGACGTGGCGCAGAAGGCGGCGGAACTAAAGGAATGGTGGCGAAACCATAGGGATGGGCTGTGGGGCGTGGCCGAGCCGCTTTGAACGGTCCCGACACGTGCCAGTCAAAGGTGAGTCCCGGTCACCGTTCCGGTTCTTGGATCTGTTAGATCCCACCACTGATTGCGCCCTGAATTCCTTTAACAGGTAATCTCAGGTTCAGTTTTCTTACTTTTCTGAGACCCTCAGGAAAATTAGAAACTATCTTTGAGGAACATTATTGAAAAACACTGCTTCACTGAAGTCCTCAATGCCGTTGCCAGAGGCTTTTCTTTATAGATTATAATTATGGTGGCCACCCCAATACTACATTATAATATGCCATTTTAAATAAATCAATTCATAAAGCTAATTCATAAAGGTAATTCATACGCTGTAATAAATTACTTCAATGTGAAGCTTGACCTTAACAGAATCTATAGTTAGAAGGCACCTCAATGGTTTGGGAGTGATTACTCACATGGAAAAAAAATCAATAAAATACAAATACAGCTTAAAACAAGACATGGAAAGTCTGAAGAGAGAAGAATAAATGAAATGAAGGTGCTCTTTTAATGTAAGAGAAGATTAGTTACATCAGATCATTTCTTTTCCATTAGTAAACTGTCCAATCCTACCCATTCGTCTACCCTGCAGATGCAGCGGTGCCAAAATGGCGACCACTGCATGCTGTGGTGGGATGCCATTTCAGAGGTCTCCTCTGGGTAAGGGAACAATCATTCTCTTATCTACGGGCAAGCCTCCATTGCATGGGGGGGTATACTTGGACCTGCACAAGCTAAATAGCTGGTGCAGATGCATGTTGACCCATGCTGCAAGATCAGGTTTGGAAAGGGGTGGCAACCTCCAAGCCCATCCACTTCCTGGACCCAATCTGCTCATTTTCCATCCATTGCCTGCCTAGTTTCAGAACTCCCTAGCCCTGTTTTGCCCTCCACCTTCTTGCCTCCTGCTCACTAGCTTGCTCCAGCAAGGGGCAGGAGAAGCAATGACGTAGGCGGGAAGGCACAGGCCTTCCTGCTGGCATTCCTAGCAGTACACTGAGTAGTTCACTGTTAGAGTGTCTTTTACAACTGGTGCTGACTGCTTTATAGCAGGATATATGGTGGAGTCCAGCAGAGGACCCTCACTGATGATGACAGGTAAGTGTAGTATTGGACTCTATGTAGCTAACATTAGAAATATGATGCATAAAGCTATCTTCCTAGGCTGCTGAGGAAATTTTCAGTGTAAATAATGACAATACCAATGGCAAAAGGCTCAGACATTTTCCCACATATCAGTGATGCTGAGACTACAGCTGTTCCGCTAATTTGGGATCTGCTTTTCAGGCAAAGCTTAACTCTTTGGAAGTAGGAAAATCTACTTTTAGTTTACATGTTCAATCATTAAGCTGACCTGTGTTGATTAATCAACGACTCAACCTTCCCACTAGTTCACCTTGAATATATCAGAAGATTTCAATTATACATGGAAGCAATTTCTCCTGTCTGTGTTCTTGTTCTTCTTCATCGTCTTTTAATCACAACAACCTTCATATTTGCCCTTCTCATTAATTTCCTGTCCAATGAGAACTTCAAAACATTAGATACAAGGAACATGCCAACACTAGCCTAGGTTAGCCATCTCTCTGAAAAATGTGACACTGTTCTAGACTGTCTCAATAAACACAAATAGAGTTGGACATTTTCCATGCATTTATTTATACAGTCTCTTTATCTTTTGGATTTAGTAAAATGGAATTATGAATGGTAAGTAGTAGCTCTCTTAAAGGCTGGCTTTCAAATATGATGAGTCATTTGTTTCACTATGATACGTATTGATTTAGTTCAACTTCCAGCATATTTAATGCACATAAACCCCATTTGGTTTCTCCATTGGTTTCTCCCAATTCCCGTTCTCCATTCAAATGTTGTTAAATACACTAACACTTTTAAGGGCCTGTTCCAAGACATGCCCCAATCTGATGACACACTCCCTATGGCTAGCAGGGACTGTCATATATATATGACTTCTGTCATGTCAACACTTACGTGGAAAATTTATTCCCACTTTAAATATTTTCCCCTTTGGCTAATAAAAACAGACTGTAGTCCAAATGAAAACAAGGAACATAATGATGTCAGGAGTCTGTTTTGAACAGGCAAAAGATAGGAAATTCAGAATTAATAAACTGTTTATAAGGACCATCTCCTTTTCAGAAACCAGTTTTAAGAGCATCTTCAGTTTTAGCTGGTTTCAGCCAGATCAGCGGTGTTGTTTTAGTACTCAAGAACTATGGATAGCTGGACAGTGCTGAGTGTGGTTAGGTTATTTTAAAATACAGCTTCTGAAAGAACAACTGGTTGCTCCAAAATCTGCTGATATTAGCACATACAGGCAGTGCCAGATCATCTGCTAATCTAATCTGACTCAACACGACTCCCCTGACTCACTTTGAGCCCCAATCTGGCCTGAACGGAATATATCAATATATGCTTTCTACAGAAAAAAAAAATATTTTGAAAATGGAAATGACATTTTTCTGCCTTGAAAAGGCAATCTGAGGGCCAGGGAGGCTGCGCAGAGTCATTATCCATGGGTTTCAGCCAGTGATGTCATTCAGTGGGAACGGACCAGAACGGGCATTCTGGATCCTAACGGGCTCCGTGGCTGGTTCCGGGTTCTCCGCAAGTGCCAATCAAAAGTGAGTTCCTGTTCCTAAATCATTTGAATGACACCACTGGTTTCAGCATGGGGTGGGTGGGTTCTGGGAACAGAATTCCTACAGATGCCAAGGGATTCTGTACTATATCTTGGGGGTGGGGGCACTCCTAACCAACTTTACAGCAGCACTGTGCCAATGGAGCATGTTCTGCATTCTGCAGTGGAGTAGTAGGCATGGAGGCCTCCTCAAGGTAAGTATGCCTCAAGTATGCCTAAAATGAAACCAAACTGGACAATGATCAGAAGCAACAAACTGTGACTCGCCACTCAGCGTATGCTGAGTCTTGGGAGTCTGTTGTGGGTTCACTCCGCTGACTTGAGCCGAATCCATCCACTGACTTAAGTGGAAAAGGTCACGGCCAATTTTAGCTGCAGCCATTGATCTCTGCAACACTGACTGTGGAACTAAAACGGTCTTCCTGCTTGAGGTGATGCCAAATGTGACCTTTATTCCCATGCCATTAAACAAAAGCAAACCAGAAATATCTTGCCACAACACAGTGGCTTAAATGGGCCTTCCTGAATTGTGTCAACATGAACAGTCACTTTGTTAATTGGCTAACTCGTCTAAAAAGGAGAGCAACAACTGGGTGACAGGTGCTGTTTTCAAAGCGATCACGTCAATGCATGAACTCATCACTTCTCTATCTCTTTGAGGGGTAAGCCTGTCAAAACCATCTGACTGCAGCCCTGCTCCTAGCAAAGCAGGATCTCACCTACTGTTTGTCAAGAACTTTAAGCACTGTAGCTAAGTATCAGAACGTATAAGTATCTCCTTGCATGCATAAGTGGATCTCGCATAGATAAAGTTTTGCTGCAGCTTCCACTGCAGAACCTTCGCAGAGTCAACCCAGCAGAACTTATATCGCAGCAGTGGCATTCCTACAAGGGGGGGGGAAACTTACAATGCTAGGTTTTGCAGGAGTCTACGTTCCTGTGTGACGTGGTTCCTCTCCCTCACCTCCAGAGCCACTCACAGCTCAGAGAGCAAAGCCTCTGAGCCAGTACTCCAAGTTGCGAATGGCTGGAGGCAAGGGGAAGGGCCGCATGACACGGGAGCTCAGGCTCCTGAAAAACTTAGTGTTTTGTCCCCCTGAAGGAATGCCACTGTATAGCAGAACAGCAGAACTTAGAACACTATCTCAAAATCGATCGGGTAAGTGTGGGTGGTCTCTGCTTCCAAAAAGGACTCTCCAAAAAGGAGAGGGAAGTGCTGCTGCACAGAGAAGGAGGAGAGCAGCCCAGAACATGGCTCTGATGTGGCCAGCATCAGTATTGCTAGGGGAGGAGATACTGCTCCAACACTGCAGAACAGTTTGATCTTGACCATTGGCAATGAGATAAAAGAAATGTTCTCTTTTTCACAATGATATGCTACCTTTCCTCCAAGGAGCTCAGGGTAGTGTACAGAGTTCCTCTCTTCCTTTTGTCCCCACAACAACCCTATAGGGTAGGTGAGGCTGAGAGAGAGTGACTGGCCCAGGGTCACCCAGGAAGCTTCATGGCTGAATGGGGATTGGAACCTGGATTTTTCATTTGCATATTATGCATATGCAGCCTAAACTGCCAAATCATGATAACTGATGCTGAACAGCCGCAACTACAACACCCTTTCTCTTACATTGACTAAGCTTGGTTTTCACATCCTAGAAGTAGGCTCTGGAAACCTGAGGGAGAGGAAATGGAGAAGAAAGACAGCGACAGCTGCATTAGTGCATGGAAGTAACAGTAAAGGCTTAGACTGATCCACAAGGTTGTGATACAGCATATGAGAGAAAACAATTTTGGGGCCCTTTCGGATTCTAAGTGTTGAAGGCTGTGTAGGTTCTCTCTCTCTTTCACTCAGTGCCTACACTGTGCCGGAATGGCGAGGCTGGCCTGCGCCGACATATCCCAACGCAGTATAGGACAGGCTGGAGCCCCCTCACGGCAAGGGCACATTTGTGCCCTTACTGTAGGGGAGGCTCCAGCCTCCCCTATGTGCTCCTAGGATCTGCGCCTGCTAAACAGCAGGCGCAGATCCAAGGAGAACATTCTGCAGCACCGGTCTTGTTGCCTGAGTGCTGATGCCAGGGTGCCAATCGGCGCTCCCACATCAGCGCTAAGTGTGCAGCGTCGATGCAACCCGGTTGTGTCGACACTGTGCAGGTTACAGGATTGCGCTGCCTGTCACTCACACGCTCACACACCAGCACTTTAAATTGTACCTTTACTTTCTGTGTAGTAGTGTTTTGTGCTTTCTGTAAACCTGAGACTGGCATATTGCACATGAAGCACAAAGAAATATATCATGTGCTTTGCTTACAATCTAAACACAATCCTAAACTCTGCTGAAATAGCGAGGCCAGCGGGCCTGTGCTAAATCCAACACAGCTTTGGTGTGCTGGGAAGTCTCCCTGGAAGCTCCAGCCTCCCCACTGGTTTCCTTAGACCTGTGCCTGCTGTATAATAGGCGAAGAGCCAAGGAAGCCACATGGCCCAGGGACAAAGGCTTGGATGCAGCCTACCGTTCGCATCCTGACCCTGCCCTCTCCCTGGGCCAGCACACCTACCAACCTGCCCACCCTGCCCAGTTCCTCCTTCCTGCCCACCCTTACCCTGCCCAGAACCATTCTTGCACCTTTTGGATGGCGCAGGAAAAGCACTGTGGTGCCTTGGCCCTGCGCCCTCGGCCCTGCTAGCGTTGATCCAATGGCACTAGCGCCAATGTGGGGGTGCCAGTTGTTAGCCCTTTGTTGGTCCTAGTGATGTTGGGCTGACACAAGCACGTAGGATTGTGCCCTCAGGTCTTTTCACAAATTAAAAGATTCTTGGGTAGCAGGGCTAAGAGAGACCTCTCTGCTTGAGAACTCGAAGATTCACTTCGCCAGGTAGAGGACGCAGTGCTAGGCTAGATAGGCCAACAGCCTGATTTGAAATAAGCTTTCTTATGTTTGACATGCTCAAGTAACGCATGCCTGGCACACACATGCACAGTCATGCATTGTGAGGACTAAAAAGACATCACCATGCAAAGGGTTAACGATGGACAATGCTATGACATCTTTCAAGCCAGTGCACTTCTTAAACCACAGAGGTTTGCCAGGCGTGCCTAGCTCTTTTATTTGTTTACATAGGAAAACCTTGCTTCCTCAAACACAGACAGTTCTAATTCAATCAGCAATCCTAGAATACGTTTCAATTTCTGTTCTGGGATCCCTGATTCCCTTGGACAAGGACTTGGGGCCGCCACAGCTTTGAAGCAAAATAGGATTCCAGAAAGCATTCACAAAAGGCCTTGCTCAACAGCTCTAGTATTTTTGTTTTGTTTTAAGCATTGGTTGTCCCTGTGATGTATTATCATTGAGAACATTCCAGTGTAAAAAGCTATGAGTGCATATTCTCATTCATGTCTAGGGTCAATGTTCTTATAATCAGGCCACAATCCAGTATGCAATTATGCATATTACATCAGTGGGATGTACTGGATCTGCATCTAATTGTGGGTGTGTTGATCTCTATCAAGTAAGGATGCTGTGGAATCAATGGGACTTAAGCATGTAGGATGGTGAGCAGCCTAGAAATGTAAATTTAGAAGGCCCTGCTCCAATGCGTATGTACACACAGACCTGCCAAACAATGGGCTATTATGCCCTTCAGCTGTTTCCCAGGGAGTTTGGACTAAATCCAGCCCTCCCTGAACAGCTAATCAGCACAGCCACTGATATTCTGAGAGGGTCTGTATGTGTTCAGCCACTACGGCAGTTGCCTTGGAAAGGAACCATGCATGCAGCACCTCTTTGGACACACAGTTACTCTTGCAGTGAGGAATATGGATGGTAAAGCCTGTAAGAGAACCTGCAGGAGAAGTCTGAACTCTATATACTTTGGCCACATACGTTGAACCACAGACCGAATCCATAATTACATATAGATTAAACATAAACTCATGAAACGGGGACCACAGACCAGAATGAAATTAATAAATTTGGCTGATGTTTTGGCTTTAGTTCAGTTAACTGATTGTGCCAAGAGGAAGCCCTGCCTCGGGATTTCAAATCAGTTTTGGATGTGTCTCATCTGGGGCTTAGCACTTGGCAAAAGGGTGTGTGCTTTTAATCTCTGGCAAAGGAAGGTGTGTGTGTGTGTGTGTGTGTGTGTGTGTGTGTGTGTGTGTGCGTGCACACACATGCGAGCGTGTGTGTGATTTGTTCTGTCAGCTCTGTCCATTCAAGTGAGCCAGTAATCTAAATGGGGATCATGCTGATGACGATGAATACATCAATGAGATGGTACAGGAGTTGCCCTTGGTTCCAGCTTGTTTGTTCAACAACAGGGAACATTCTGCTGGGATTTTATCAATGGAGAAGGTGCAAGGAAGATATTTACTCTATTTCTCTGGTTTTGCTATGCAAAGAAGTATCTGAGCAAATAAGAACATAAGAAGAGCCCTGCTGGATTAGGCCAAAGGCCCATCTAGTTCAGTTTCCTGTATCTTACAGTGGTGCACCAAATGCCTCAGGGAGCACACAAGACAACAAGATGCCTGCACCCTATTGCCACTTCCTTGCATCTGGCGTTCTGAAGTAGCCTACTTCTAACGTAAGGAGCTTGCACCACCCATCATGGCCTGCAGCCCACAATGGACTTTTCCTCCAGAAATCTGTCCAATCCCCTTTTAAAGGCACCTAGGCCAGATGCCATCACCACCTCTTGAGGCAAAGAGTTCCACAGATTAATTACCCACTGGTTAAAAACGTTTTTTCTTTATACATTCTAATTCTCCCAGCAATTATGTGATTATGAAATTGAAATTATCCCATTGCCATAGCTGTGAATCAAGGCTTCTCCATTTCAAATTTGGCCGCCACCATGAACTCAGAGGCAGCCCAATCCTAATGGGGCTGCCCATGCTGTGGTACAGTAGCACCAAAATGGCCGCTGCTGAATCCTGCAGGGCCAGAGAGGCAGCCAGAGGTCTCTTTGAGATAAGGGAACAGTTGTTCCCTTACCTTGTGTTGAGCCCCAGCAGCCCCTATGGGTCTTCTTGGATTGGGACCAGGTCAATAGCGAGCACAGATTTGAGTAAACCCGTGTAGGGCTTTCAGGCCCAGGTTGGGGGAGAGGATGAGGCAGCAGCCTCTGCTGCCCTCCCTGCCCTCACTTGGGCCTGAACAACCTTCCTCCCTCCTTGTGATGCATTCTGGGTAAACCTGGAAAAAGAAAGGAACCTCCACATGACCCAGAAGTGGGTCTTTCAGGGCTAACAAGAGCCCTAGATGATTGGAAATGGCAGTTTGGTCATAAAAGAAGTAGGAATTCTGATTTTCGTTCTTTTTTTTTTTTTTTAAGGGATTTAGACCCCAATATCTGCTGGCATCCAGGGTGAGAAATCCGTGGCTGCCAGATCAGTGTGGACTGAGGCCCAACTCAAGACATCACTCATGACGTTAATGTCAAATGTGGGGAAGGAACGGAAGATACATTTGAAGGACAGCTAAGCAAGTTTCATGAGTATAAACAAATATTCCTCAATATTCTCAATAAGACTTAAGAGAACAAAGAAATGAAAGCAACAAGAAAGCAATGAAAAGGATATTATTAGTAGGAAAGCTCTGGACCCAGCATGTTGAAGGAAGCTAGCTGAAATAGACTTTGTTTTAATTATATATAGTTTTGCCTCCTTTAAATACCCACTATAATTTATACACAGGACTTTGTTTCTGTTTCCTGCTGTGAATCCACCTGTCTCTGTCACCCGTATTGCATTCATAGTTGTCAAAATTCTGGGTTATCTTGGCCAGTCTCAGGCAGTCAAAGGGAGGCAGCGAGGAGCGAACAAAATTTGCTGAAGTGAATCCAGTGAGGGTATACGAAGGGAAAAGAGGCACATTTTAAAATTCATAATGCCTTCTTCGGTTTACTGTTGCAGACACTGGAAGCACTAAAAATCATGCCATGTATGTAGCATTTGCCATCAAATTTTCCAGTTAAGTAATCAAGCTTATCAATTAAACCATTATGGGCAAAGAAAAAGCTCAGATGTAGCTATATTAAACTCGAGTTGAAACCCCAGATGTTTCTGATATCACATGCACTTCACTGTAAAGCAATGGGCAGTGAAACCGCAGAATTAAATTAGACTCCTGTTATGCCATCTTATTTGTTATAGTGGATGCTTGGATTTTCGTGCAACATGGTTGGTGGTTTTGCTGCTGCTGATCGTTCTCATGTATCTCATGCTGCTGAGTGCTCTCTACATTACAAAATAAATCCCTGCATGTGATAAAGTAGCATATTCATGATGGTGCTCAGGTCTTGAGAGATTTGGCAGAGCCAATTGGAAGCAGCATTAAAACAAAGCAAGGAACAGTGAAGTTGCTGTCCCAGGTCCTTAGGGAAAAAAAACGGGATTGCACAGGAAATTCATCTACAACAAGGGTCTCCAAACTTTTTGTCTGAAGGGCTGCATCAAATATCTGGCATGGGGTCAAGGGCAGTGGTGTCATCTAAATGATTTAAGAACAGGTACTCACTTTTGATTGGCACGTGTCAGGACACGCCCACTGGAAGTGACGTCATAAGCCGGAAGTGATGTCGTGGCAGGAAGTGACATGAAAAAAGCCCTTTTTGAGGCCTCAGATGATTTTAAACTGACCCAACAGTTGCAACAGTATTCCACAGCACCCCCAGAACATGTTAAGGAGGCCTGGCATCATGTTAAAACCCCAGAGCAACTCATTTTTCAGTGGCAAGGAAAGGAAAGGCTCCGCTCGCTGCCTGCCTGCCTGCCTGGCTCTGAGAACACGCAGGCAACTCAAACATGCAGGAAATTCAAACGTTGCAGAGGGCGGAGTCGACGAGTGGGCGGGCGAATGGGCGGGGCCAGCTATAATCCTAGAAACCGGTACTCGCGTACCCCCGCGTACCCCCTGCATGACATCACTGGTCAAGGGCCGGAAAAATAAATAAATGTAAATATAAATTTTAAATAAATACATTAGAGACAGAACTTAGATGAATGAATGGGCTCAAAGTTCCAGGATCCCTCCCAGCTCCAACACACAGCACAGAACTATAGTACACACCTTAATGGGCTCCCATTCCCCCATCTCGCAAGCAGCTTACTTAAATGTGCTGGAGTAAATATCTCAGAACCAGCAGATTACAGGCAAGGAAGCATCCAGAGCCTTCCGAAGGTATTCTGAGGACCCGGGAGACTGTGTGCATTCTCCCTGGCCCTCAGAATACCCTCCACGCACAACCAGAGCACAGCTTGGAGGGTGCAGCTTGTGCCAGCAAGGTCAGGAGGGCCAGTGGCTCATAGGGGACCAGAGACTTGCTGCGGGCCAGATAGAGTCTTTCCAAGGCCCCTGGGCCAGGAGAGTTTGGAGACCCCTGATCTGGAACAATCAGTGGAGAGCCAGTATGGCAAAGGTATTGGCCTGGAGTTCTCAGGAATCTGCATCTATAGGTGACAGCTGAGAGCAATCCTGGAGCTTTTAACACAGCTTCCAGGAACTCATGGGATCACATCCTGTTGGGGAAAAAATCTATAGGAATAAATTCAGTTGGAGTTGGCAACCCTAGGCACAGTCCCCTAATTCCTGGTGACACTTCCTGTGCACAATCAGGAAAATACAATGCCAGGTTGTGGCAGCCAATAGGTGACCGGAAGGAGTGATCAACACCGTCATAGACAAGAACAATGGGAAGAAGCCAGGACTGCTAGCAGGATTCATAGGCCCCCGATTCTATGTGACTAAATGAGTTGGGTCTCTGGAGAAGAACTGACACTGGAGGCCAGGGACAGGACACAGTGTTTACAGGTAATTTGTCACTTGTGAATGATTAATATACAAAATGCTTATACTGCCAGGTCTGGCCATAAACACAGATCAGGAAGCCTGGAACATAACAAATGGAATGAACACAACCCTATGTATGTCTATTCAAAAGTGAACTCACTGTCAGGTGAGCATGTATAGGATTGCAGCCTAAAAGAAGACACCAGTCAATCCTTGTGGGTATTTTTAAACCCAAATTAAATAACAAGTTTATAATGGGATCAGTGAAATGAATCTTGGGCATTGAGGCGTTCTCTTTTCCCCTACTGCTCAACACTTGACAACAATCCTATGGTCCCTTCCTGGAGTCACAGATTTTCTTCTCCTGACTACAGTACATTAGAGCTACAGAAGGCCTGGCCTTATATTTCACTCCATCTTGATAATCTTTTTTTTGGTTTAAATCAAAACCATGGTTCAGTGGTGCGTGGAAGACTTGTGTATCTGTAAGAGTGCAATCCTAACCTGGAGTTAGGCCAGCACAGTTAGGCCAGCAAAGTTTGGCTGGCACAAGGGCCATCATAAATTGCGTTTGGACCACTCTCAGAGTCCAGGAGGATGGCACACGTCTGTGTGCTGGTCTCTCTGAGTCCGAAAGTGGTCCAAACCAGTGCTGGCCTTAAGCCAATGTGACCAACGTCATCACATTGGGCCCTGCACTTTGGGGGCCCCACATCAGGGCAGAGAGCATATTACCTGCTGCCATAGCCAGGATCGTTATGGACTGTAAGTCAGTGGGGTGAGTAGAGCAGCTTTACCTGGGGCCCTCCCACCTGCCCCTGCCTCTAAACTGCCCAAAATGGGCCTCCTGGAAGCAGTTAGTAGTGATGTCATATGGGTGGGGCACTGCAGGAATGCCCTGCATTGGTCCCCGCCTCTCCTAGAGCCAGCCCTGGTCCAAACATGGTGTCCTTCATGCCAGCCAAACTTTGCTGGCCTAACTCCAGGTTAGGATTGTGCCCTAAGAGTTATTGGGATCTCTAACTTGTATGAGCGTAACCAGGCAGTTGGTATCCTATGAAAGCACAAAGCAGAAATAAAACAGCAACTTTAGAGGCTCTGGAAGCCTGGAATTTGGGTTGGGGAAGGGGAGAAGGCCCCATGGGAATTGTTGGTCACTCGGAGAATGATAATTTCCTTCCCAGAGGTGGGTAATATTCACAGCTTGACAAAAGTTTGGATGTCATGCCAGCAGCTAGTCCAAAACGAGTCCACCTCTGCTGGCAAGACTTAAGCAGCTGTAATGTGAGCAGGGATCTGTCTGTGAGTCATACAGAAAGAATAGAGGACCCAAGAATATTTTTCTGTAAACAAAAGCAGGGATCCGCTGAAGTCATCGTTCTTTGGCAAATGAATGGAAATACACAATTTGGCATCAAAAGGTGAGTCAAAGAAGAAATATGCCCCAAAACACAAGGCTTGCTAAGACTATTTTTTCCCCCAAAGCCCAGACATGTGACAGATCCAGAAGCAACTCCAAAGCAACCCAACCAACTGCCTGTGGAGTCTCTGCCAAGCAGCCAGATGCTGCTGTTTTAAAAATATCTTCCACAGCTGAGTATCTGCATGATCTGACTGCCATCAAAATGAGGAACAGGAATTGGAGGATGGAACAGCAGACCGATTATTACTGCTTTTATTTTGAGTTCAAAGAGCTCCTTGGTGCATAGGGTGGGAATGACACATGGCTGATTCTCATGGACATCTGGGCATGTGGTGGCCACTTGACATGGTCATATGGATACACACTGATGATGCTGGCTTTTAGTATGCCACCACTAAGTCACATCTAGGATGTTTTACAGTCTCACAGGTAGGAGTGAACGCACACAACTGATTCAAGTGGATTCACAGCAGCCCACCTGGTGGTTTAAGAACCCACACAACATTGAGAAAACTGAAATAGGTTGAGAGAGAGAGGCAGATGAGTAGTTGGCGGATTGCTTCATGGGTCACTTATAACCTGATTTTTCATTGCAACGTTGAATTTTAGTGCCACTACTGAACAAGTTTCAGGGCCCAATCCAACCTTCTAGTGCCAATGCAGCTACAATGAAGCCCCAAGACAAAGAACAAATGTTCCCGTACCTTGAGGAGTCTTCTGGGACTGCCCCACCCACTGCAGGGCAGTGGCGTTCCTACAGAGTGGCAAAACGCTATGTTTTTCAGGAGCCTGAGCTTCTGTGTAATGTGCCCCCTCTCCCTTGCCTCCAGAGCCATTTGCTGCTTGGAGAGTTGGCTCAGAGGCTTTGCTTTCCAAGCCACAAATAGCTCCGAAGGTGAGGGGAAGGGGCCACATTACATAGGAGCTCAGGCTCCTGCAAGAACTAGTGTTTTGCTCCTCCTGTAGGAATGCCGCTATTGCAGCACATGGCCTATTGGCATGGCTATATCAGTGCTAGAGAGTTAGATTGGATTGGGCCCTCAATCCAAGTTTTCATAGAACTAGCCAGTGAATGGCTCATTGTATGATTTTGATGTGGTGCTTTCGCACTTCAGATGTATAATGCCCAACATTATTATTTACAGAGAACCGTTTATGTATAACATGGCAATAGGCTTAAATGGCATTCAACGACAACGGTCAATTTTCCTATCTATTGCATTTGATCTTTTTTTACTTTTCAGCAGTCAAGCTTATTTATTTATTTGGGGAGTTCTATACTGAATTTCCCTAAGAAGACAAAACCTGGTGTTCAAGGTGGTTGAAGAAGTTGAGGAAGCTTTCACATGCACTCTGCACCGCATGGAGCCCAGGGGAAGGTTCACAGTCAAGCAGTGGTCAAGCACATCTTTTGCATACATCAATCCCTGGTATCACAAGGTAGGACTAGGAAAGACCCTTGTCTTGTAATCAGGAGAATCATTGCCAATCCCTGCGGACAAAATTGAGCTAGATGAATCAAGCACTATCAGTATAAAGCAGCTTCATAGGCTTAGCTATCCAAAGTCCTTTGAAGCCAATAAAAGCCTTTTGTATCCTTCAGGCCAGAAAATATTGCCCACTGAAATAATTTCATTTGTATTGTTTACATGCCTATGGGTGCCATGATGGTTAACTATTAAGAAAAGGCAGGCTTGCCTAAGAGCACAATCCTAACCTGAAGTTAGTCTGGCACAGTTAGGCCAGCAAAGTTTGACTGGCACAAGGACCATCATAAAGTGTGTTTGGACCACTCTTGGAGTGAGGAAGTATGGTGCATATCTGTGTGCGGGCCTGTCGGACTCAGAGAGTGGTCCAAACATACTTTATGGTGTCCCTTGTGCTGGCCAAACTTTGCTAGCTTAACTGTGCTGGCTTAACTTCAGGTTAGAATTGCTCTCTAATAGTGCAATCCTGTGAATATGAACTCAGAAGTAACTTCTGGTGTTTTCAGTTGAGCGTATTCCCAGAAAAATGTGCGTACAATTGCTATGGGTTGTATCTTGAGATATTAAAGGGCACAACGTCATGAACAGAAGTCTCTGAAGCTGGAGGGCATTGTGGTCTCACAAGGACTCTGTTCATGGAAGAACCCTATATGCACTGCTCCTTCTGCTTGCGGAAAAAACTTCTGATCATGAAATTGGGCTCTGTAATATACAGGATACAATCCTGTGCCATAGTGGGTGCTCCTTGCCGAATGAGCCTTTTGAAATGAGGAACATCTATTGCCATCTACTGCAGTAATGTCTGAGGTGATGTTTTGGCTGAAGGCTTTAAGCCGATGTGGCCTATGTCATTAACATTGGGCCTCATGCTTTGGAGGCCTTTGTGCTGGTGAGGTGAGTGGATCGCTTGCTGCTGAATCTAAGTGGGATCTAAGTGGGATCTAACCAGTGGGGTTAGATCTGGGATCTAACCAGAATCTAACCAGTGGGGGGATTGGAGTGGCTGCTCATTGGGTCTTTCAACCTGGCCTTGCCTCTAAACAGCCCGAAATGGGCTTTCCAGAAGCAGTTGGCAGTGGCATCATCATGTCACTGTCAGCTTTTTCTAGGACGAGTGCTTTTCTCACCGTGGCTATATGGTGAATGGAGGAACCCATGGGGAGGTTGAAGGCCCCAATGGGAAAGCCTTGCATTGGATCCTGCCACTCCTGGGGCCGGCCCTGGACGAAGGGATGAAGCGTTCATCCCATTCATGTTAGCCACTTTGGATCCTTCAGGAAAGAGGCAGGATACAACACTTTTAAAATGAATGAAAATAAGGCTGTATTCTTAGACACACTTTCTTGGGAGTAGGCTGATTGAACAAAAGGAGATTTGCTCATGGGTAGACATCCATAGAATTATAAAAGACTGAAACTGAGACACCTGACATTGCCATTTGAGGAGCCTGGATGACAGGTTTTAGCAACTGAGTTCCATTGCTATCGCTCTTCCTGGCCTGAGCTTATCTGCTGTCATTTCAGCTCTTAATAGCAGCTGTAAAAACTCCTAAAAGAATTTTGCTTATTGTCTTCTTTAAAACTTGGACAGAGTCCTTCTTATTTAGGCTTTGTGGATTTCTGTCACCAAACCCAGTGAAGAAAATTCTAACATTCACAAAGCGAAATGGGTACGGATTCAATTTCTAGTGAATATTACTGTACAGATAGCTCAATTCTTCCGGCTCTGAGACTGACATTGCCAGAATTTTATACACGAACTTAAATGTGTGTACAACTTTTCAAGTTGCCCTCACCAGTACATGCAGGGAATGCAGGAGCTATAAATATTTTAAAGCAAAAGCCGGCTCAGGAAGGTTAGCTTTCATGCCATT
Organism: Lerista edwardsae; assembly: GCA_029204185.1. Lineage (NCBI taxonomy): Eukaryota > Metazoa > Chordata > Lepidosauria > Squamata > Scincidae > Lerista > Lerista edwardsae. Next base: position 7,959,751 of record JAJKFI010000028.1, on the reverse strand, counting down.
TAATTTGGCAGGCAGTAGATACACTTTCCACAAATCTTTTATTTTGTGTAACTTAATAAATCTTAATAGGAAACCTATCATAGCATTGCTATTTTTAAAGCAGTGAAACAAATCAATTATTTAAAACAAAAGTCAGAATTCACATCAACTAGCATTTTCACCTATTGGAGAGCATGACGAGGGAAGCATTAAACATATTTTTCTTTATTTCTTGACTGTAATGCTTTCCAAGTTGCCTATATACAGAATATGGGTTCTGCTATCCAGAGGGCACCTTGCAACAATAGAAACGTATGTTTGCAACCAGTGGCGTCTCCATAGGGAGGGCAGAGCTCTAAGTTTTGCAAGAAGCCTTACCTTGCAGTGGAAATCACTCCTTTCCTGCACCGTTTTAGCCAATCCTCACAGGGAAAAGTAACATCTTGGCGCTGCTTACTGGCTACAGCAGCAAGGGAAAGGAGGGCTTCACATGACAGGGTAAGGCTCCTTGCAAAACTTAGAGCTCTGCCCTCCCTGTAGAGATGCCACTGTTTGCAACGTGGCCCCCTCTTCCACCAATTCTCACCTGCTGTTGCAGCCCTTACCTGCCGGCTTATTGGTGGCTGGCGCTGCTGGAGCGCCCGTTGGCCACCCGCTCACGTTGGGGCCTGGTGCTGAGTAAGCACCGACCCAGTGCGAGCAGTAATGTGTCCTGAACGTGCTTTTTGGGACACTTTTAGCCGGCCGCATGCGTTTATCGCCGGTGATAGGGCATTGGGGATTGGGCCCTTAATTACTCAGCTCTGACTTCCTTCATGCGATCATGTGGCTATGAAATACTTTCTCATGGTGGAGGAGTGGGCATGCACCCTTGCCCACTTACCTCAGGCATTGGGTGACATGATTCAGATGTTTGGCCTGATTTGCCCAATTCCGCTCTGTCCCAAGTCTCTTATGAATCAGCCGATGGCATGTCTGGTTACACACACAAGGTTCTTGCCTTGTATATTACTTCTACAACAGGAAGGAAATCTGAATGCATCAGGATCAACCAAGTATTACATTAAGCATTTAATTGACCTCCGCATGCTTGGTTTTGGTTTCCTAAATAGCAATTGTGAAGGGGGTGGTCAGGATTTCCCTCTTCTGCCATAGCTGCTACCTGGACTGGGAACAAAGACTTAAATCCCCTCATGCTATGTTTCCAATCCTGATCACACTATTTAGCTATTCAGGCACTGAAAACCAAGCTGCTTGGACCAAGCATGGAAAACAAATGCCATTTGTAATATATATAGTTTGTAATATATAGTTTGTAATGTAATATATAGTGTGGTTCAATCTCTCGGATTGAAGTGAAGCTTGATGACTTCCAAATGAATGTGTGAACTGTCTTCATTGAAAAGCCGTGTTTGAGGTGAAAAAGGCGGGATAAAGGTGTTGAACATGTATAGCACCACTTCTTATGTACAGTAAGCACATGTCCCAAAACACAATATACTTGGTTTGCATCAAATATGGATGTCACAAATGTGTATGATTTCCCATTTTAATCTATATGAGCAGTGGCAAATAATATACAGTACATATACAGCAGGCCCTCATTATCTTTGGGGGTTCTATTCCAGGAAGCCCCACAGACAAGGATATCTCTAATGGGTCCCAGGGGAGTAGGGAGTCTCTAAAGTAGGCAGCTTGAAAGCTGTGTGTGGATGTAGTCATTCCACGCAGATGCAGGACCCAGATGTTGATTGCACAATGGCTCAGATCTTTAGATCCTGCAGATTTCTTGGTCAGTGAAGCTGATTGTCATCTACTTTAAACTGACATTACCAGGCCAGTTTGGAAGGTATCTTCCCTACTGAATTGGGCCCACATGATTATAGACACGCATGCAGAAGTCCTGCTTCTCTCTTGCCTTCTGGGGCACTTTTAAAAATCATGCGGGGTCAGTTCATTTGAATCACCCCTCCACGTGTGCTGCAAAACTTAGCAGAAACCTATATTGAAACTAACTTCAGCAGTGCACATACACTGCCTTGACATGTAATTCAGAGCGCAATCCTATACTATGCCGGCCTAGTGAGGCCAACATAGCAGGGCTGTATCCTAAAGCCCATTAGGAGGCAGAGCAGCAACGTCCAGGACAAGGGGAGGTTTTCCCATTGCACCCGCGTAAGCCCCGGTTGCCCCTATGGGCCTGTTCAGATCTGTGCCTGATGTTTTGCAGGCGCAAAGGAACGTGGACAGGAGCGGTGCGAATCGGGGCCACCCTGGCTGGGGACGGGCACTAGGCTACGGCACTACGGCTGTCCTGCATCACAACCGCCATTTCCGCCCACTGCGCCGCCCAGTTACGCCCCCGGAAGACCTCTGAAACACCTCATGGAGGCCCTGTGCCGACCGAGCAACGCCGATGCTTGACTGGTGCGTGGCTGGCACTGCCGACGGTTGCGGCAGCGTCCAAGCGCCGGCACTGCTGCTCGTGCCAGTCCAGCACCACAGCGCCAACGCAGACGTGCTTGATGGCATGTTTGTGACAGTGTTCGGCTGGCGCAAGAGCTCAGCGCCGGTGCAAGGGGGTATAAGATTGCGCAGTAAAGGAAGTCCCCTGGAAGCTCGGAGAGGGGCAAGAACATGCATGCCTGTGAGTGTGCATGCCTGTGAGCGTGCATGCTTGTAACTGTGTATCACCAGATTGGGGAATACAATATTGACTGATCTCTGACTTACATCGTTTCCGTGAACGCTTTCAAACTCAGGCCATTGGGCAATTTTTTTTGTCCGCAAGAGATTCTAGCGTAAAATTTCCAAGTGAAGCCCAAGATAATAAAAAAACAGCAGGAGAGACTTGCCCTCCTTCTATCAAGACAGTATGATAAAAATTCTCCAAATGGAGTTGTATTAATTGTTTTCTAAATGAAGAGTGAGGCAGAAAAGTGACTTATGGGCCAGGATCCAAAGAGAAACTCAGGTTCACAAGAAGAAGCTGGTGGCAACCCAGCCAGTAGCACCCCCTTTCTTTGACTGCCAGGCCAGATCCCAAACGCCTCCTTTCTGCAACTCCCCCCAGGTTCAAAAGCACTTTGCCATGAGGCATTTGGGGGTGAGTGCTCTTAGACGGGAAAAACCCTATCTAAAGGCCCCCTGGCCTTATGGAACACGTTTCACAGTTGTTTGGATCCTGGCCATAGACTGCATCAAATCAATGCAGTTTTGAATGGTCACAGATGACCTTCACAATATGGACTTTGCAATTTGGGGGGATTAAAAGAAACCAATGACAGCTTTTAAATGAGCGTTTGGATAAAGCTTGTAAAAATCTAATCATTGCAAATCCACTTCTTAGGCGGACTATTCCATTACGAACAGCACAGCTTTAAAGCAGGAATGGCTCGATTCCTTCCCTTATCTCAATGAGCTGATCCTTTCATTTATTGTCCTCTTCCTGCAGAAGCTCCATAGCTCACTCTCGTTTTTGTTTGTTTCATTATTAATTGCGGGGAGGGGGGAGCTTGCCCTTTTTATACTACTACTACTTCTCATAAAAAGTGGAAATGTCCTGCAATTGTCTCTTGCATTTGGTTTGGGAGTCATGGAGTTAATAGGCTGGGGAAGGAAAAATACCCAGTTGCCTGAAGCCTGTCACCTTTTCTTGGCAATTACACTGCTAATGGCTGGGTCCCAAGCAAAGTGGCAAAGAATATCTCTTCTCACGTTCCCAACTCACAGTGCATTCCCAAATACCAGATGGTGTTTTTGGAATCCATTTCACTATGTTTGATATGACAATGCTTCTGTATAACGATAAATTATATATAACAATTTCAAGTAGCCGATATCGGAACAAGTGGAGAAATGGAATATCAGGGACAAATGGAAAAAGAAAGAAACCAAAGAGTGGGGTTTTTCACTTCCTCTACTGCACCCCATCTCTCTCTAGGATTTTACAGCAATTTCTTTGCAAAAGAGGATGGCATGATGGAGCACTACGACACTGGATAGTTCTTACAATAAATTGCCACTGCCTATTGGTGCCTAAAATTTGGTACATTTCAAGAATCTTGCCAGCTTCACAGGGAGGGCTGTGTAGGAAAAGAAATGAATCTATTTTGAGGTTGAAGTACATTAAAACACACACCATACAATTCACATAATAGTCCAACATAATTTTTTTAATGTTCTTTCATGATTTATTTTTTCTTCCAAATCTTAGGAAGGGGAAATAGGCTGTGCCAACTCAGGCTGTGCCAATTTATGATAGATATGATCTATTGGTGTCAATTATTTCAAAATTATGGCTGATAAAGGTCTGTCCTGGCAATATCAACATATCCTTGAAAATTTACACTGTGATACATAACATTTGATATATAAAATCAGTAACTGACTACTGTATGTCACTTATAGTGGCCAATGGCTATATAATAAGTAAATATCACCTCCTGCTGAAAAGACACAATTCATTTACAACAGTGATTATCTAAAGCAACTTGTTTTAAAACAAATTATTGCCTTTGGAAAAAAAATTAATTCTTCTTAAATTACACTCTAGCTTCAAAGAGAATTCTTAGGCAATATATACTGGATATCTACAGAGAGCAGTTGAAACTCCATTACTGAATGGTGTCTAGCCAAGACAGGTTTTTTTCCCATTTGGCATAATAATTCACAATAGAAGAAATAACAGGAGGACCGAAAGCATACTGCAGTTAGGATGATCACATTGCCTTCTCTGTCTTAAAATCAAGTTTAGGTGATAATGAGAAAATTTTATAATTTTTTTTGCTTTCTTTTTAAAAAAGTAATAGGAACTATACTACCTGCTTTGCTCTTTTTTTTCTTTTTCTTTTAAAAGGACAGCCATTCTGATCACTCTACATACATTTTGCACCACAAGACTTACAATTATTTTACTATATAAACTGCTATGTGAGTTTTTTTTCATTGAAAAGCAGCATATAAATATTCTTAATAATTGAAGTGGTCTCTTGTTTTAGGTGCCCCAAAGTATGGCTGGTAAAACTGTATGGATGTAAACTCAGAAATTTGTCAATTTCAATTTCCTTTTGTATTTGTTGCTACCAGTCACTAATGAAGATAATCTGTAAAGAAAGGGTTTCATTCATTCACACTTGGACATACTTGAATGATGCAACATTCTCACTCTGATTTTGTATATAGCAGCAAAGATTTGCCCACCGATTTCTTATTAACTACCTCAGTTTCGCACACAGCAAAGAGGATCAAAACTCCCAGATCATGCAGATTCAGTAACTGCTACATAATTGCAGTAACGCAATTTAAGAGTCTTTTTAATGGGTATAGATGGTAGAACGTATAGCCTATCTTTCTTTGTCATCCTGTAAAAGGGGCCCCATGTGAAGCTGCTGGTTGCTGAGTGATGCTTTGTAGTCTATACCAGATAGTTGCACAGTACCAGCTGCATTGGCAGGTAGCCGAAGTGCAAGGAGATAGCTGCCAAACTATGCTATACAAAAGAAACAGTGCCAGAGAGAAAAGGACCTTTGCATAAGATGACCTTTGACCCTTCCACCAGCATGGATCCCATATTCATCACTTCCAGACAATTGCATCTTTCATTCGGCCACGAACTATGATCAGAAAGGGACCATTTGTGATAGCAATTGTTAGTTTACCGTTCCTAGCAACTGGATTATTTAGCCTTTTGTTTTGGTGGTGGCAATATTTCTATTGATTCCTTATTTACACGATGCAAACAATCATCTAGAAAAATATTAATAACAATAATTTATAAAGACACGTAGCAAAGACAAGGAATTTAAAGAAAAAAGAAAAATAATGTTCTTATAACATGATCCAATATTATTAGGTCATATCATGTGAATTGTTAATGGCAGAAGAAAAAAACTATCACCAAGAAATAAATCAATGTTAAGTAGGAACTAGCAGAACCTTCTTACATTATGCAGGCTTTAATAGGAAAACATTTATTTTAATAGCCGATGTCATGTACACAGCTATCTACTGCAGCTTTAATTCTTTATTCATTAATTTTGGGCATGAATAATTTTACTAACATGTACTAGTAGAGCAGCACTATTAATCCAAGATGGAACAGATTAATCTTACAGTGGGATTGTTCTTGGGAAAACACTATTTTGGGTATGTGCACATGCGCAAATGTGGCAATGATACTAAAGAAATGCAAAGCAGCCGAAAATGATTCAAATATTGATCCAAAAGCATTTTGGAATGTTTTTCTGGTTTACTAACGTGCAGTGCAATTTTACACATATTTACTCAGAAGTAAATGCTGCAGAACTCAATGGGATTTGCTCCTAAGTAAACATTCGTAGCATTGCCACTCACTTGCAGTTCCAACTCTGGGGTCAGGGAATATACGCATTAGAACCAAATCAAAGGACTTGTCTGTGAAATTTGAGTTCCCAAACAAAGAATTTTGAAAAAGAAAAATGCATTTCTTCTTTACTGTGCTCAAAACAATATTCAGAAATTGAAAACATATCTGACATTCCGTCTTCAGGATAAAGAAAAATACGCGTGCACGGATGTGGAAGGAACATCTGAAGAAGTGGGATTTATTTCTCAGTGGAAGAGGAAAGGTGACTTAATAAAATTTCTACAGATGTTCCTTTGGAAATCCTGTCCCTGTTGCTGCCTTTCTGGCCACCCCACCCCCACCTGGATGCCCGTTTGATCTCTTCCCTCTTATCATAAAGAATGTTCCTTTGAGGGATGGAAAAAGTCTTATACCTGAAGGCGAGCTTCATTGTACTGCACCTGACTTCTGGCTTGCCCGTTTAGCCGTCTGTTCTTTATTTGCACTCTGTATGAAGCTAATGGAATTTGCAGTTGATTAACCTCAGCTCTGCAATAATGATTCCGCCTGGGATTGCAGCTGGCAATGCCCTGGCTACTTGTATTTCTTAACTGAATAAGACAGCAACAAGTACGACTGCGCAAAGGTAAAGGACCTAAAACAACGGGATCTAAAATGTCAAAAAAGTTAACAGCATGAAAACTGGAGAACAAAGGTGTCTACCTTTGGGGAAACAATTTCATGAAGTGTTGATATTTGATATAGTTGACTTGCAAGGGCATTTTAAATTCTACCATTTACTCCTTAATGCAGTAGTTCTCAAACTTTTTGCATTGGGACCCACTTTTTAGAATGGAACTCATGTCAGGACCCACCGGTGAAGTGATGTCATGTCCAGAAGTGACATAATCAAGCAGGAAATGCCATCATGGTGACATAATAAAATGACACCTGAATCCAAACTGGCATTTTTGGTCTGCAGCAATTATACACAACCACAAAACATCTCTTTCAGAAAGCAAGATTAGGCCAAAAATTATGTAAAAGCACTGAACTAAAAGCATTTTTTTAAATAAAAAAGTCATTTAACTGTTCAAACTGTTAACACTCACAAAAGGAATATAGCAAGAGTAAGGTCTGCAGATTCCAAGATGGCTGCTCCCAACTTTCTGCAGTCCGCCTGACACCAGGTCCTGATGCAGTTTGAGAAACAGTGTCTTAATGCATACATCATATTTCTGAATATAGCAGACTTGACCGTTTGAAACAGGTATTGGAATTCAGAGGTAGAATGCATTAAGCAAACTATCAAGAACTTTGACTTGATAGCACATGTGCTAGCTCAGGAAGTAGCACATGTGCACAGAAAACATGATGAATATAACAGAAAATTTGAACATCATCTCAGAAAAATAGTTAAAACCAATGATGTCATACACCCACTACGCACCACTACGTGAGTACCAGTTCCTAGAAGTCGAGCTGGCCCTGCCCACTCAAAGCTGGCCCCGTCGGCTGGTTGGCTCAGCAGCTGTGCATGCATACTGCATGCCCACAGCCGTTGCCTCCACTTTCTGTGAGGAGGCAGGCAGGCAGGCAGTGTGGTGGTGGCAGCAGCAGCGGCAGCAGCGGAGTGAGAGGACTGGAGGCGGCAGCAGCGGCAGCAGCAGCAGCAGCAGCAGCAGCGAGAGAGACCCGGGAATAAGGCAGCAAGCGTGAGAAGGTAGGCTGCCTGGGGCTCCCGCTCCCTCCAGCCGCGCAGATCCAGCGTCCCGGTTCCTCCTGCAGCCTCCCTCCAGCCCCAGCCCCCATGCGGTCTTTTTTTGGTCACCCGTTCCCCCTCCTGCTCCTTGCCGGCTGGCCCGGTGCTCGGTCGGGCGCCCACGTGGTCATGCGGCCCGGTGGGCGCCCGTTCCCCCTCCTGCTCCTTGCCGGCTCCTTGCATTTGACATTAAAGTTAAATGGCTCCCTGTCCCAAAAGGGCTCACAATCTAGTACAGTCTAGCCTGCTATTTAACCAGGGAACAGTTGAAGCAAAATATGTCTATACACATCTCTAGAAAGCAAAGCAATAGAAGTTAAATCAACACTAACCACAGGCTGAAGTTATTACAAACATGATCACATCCATGGCAACCATCATGACCTCACTTCCGGCTATGACCTCACTTCCTGTCATGACATCACTTCCGGCTTATGACATCACTTCTGGTGGGTGAACCCTGACAAGTGCCAATCAAAAGTGAGTACCTGTTCCTAAATCATTTGGATGACACCACTGGTTAAAACCTTTTAAATATAAAGTGCAGAACAGGGCGTTTTATGACCTTTGCGTGACCCCCAGCTGTGCCAATCCAGAAGAAATTGCTGGTGATGTGATGATGGCAGGGAGTCAGAAAAGCTTCTGAAGCAGGAGGAGGCAGTGGTGGGGGCCGTGGCCAGGCTTTTGGGGGCCACCAAAAAGGGCCTTGGGCTGCATGTTTGACTAGCTTGGCATAGAAGCATTAATACGCATACATCAAGAATGAAGACAGCTGTAAATTTTTTAGAACACTTCGGGTGGGATGGGGAGAGTTGGAACTCACTCAGTTCAAATGCAGGTGTGCCCCAGTATCCACTGATTCAGTATCCACTGTTTCAGTTATCCACGGAGACCATGGATACTGGGACGCCTATCAAAAAGATAAAGGTAAAGGTTTCCCCATGACCGAATGGTCTAGTCGTGACCGACTGTAGGGGGTGGTGCTCATCTCCGTTTCAAAGCCTGTAGAGCCGGTGTTTTGTCCGATCATGTGGCCAGCATGACTCTACACTGTAGCGCACGGAACGCCGTTACCTTCCCACCGAAGTGGTCCCTATTTATCTTCTTGCATTTTTTAGGTGCTTTCGAACTGCTAGGTTGGCAGGTGCTGGGACAAGCAACGGGAGCTCACTCCGTCACGCAGTCTCGAACTCCCAACCTTGCGGTTGAAAGCCCAGCAACAGCGGATTAACTCGCTGCACCACCACGTCCCTGTATCAAAAAGATAGGGGAATACTTAACAAATCTTTGTGTTTACCTTGTTGCAGCAAAACCACTAATGTTTCCCTATATCCCAGAATCCCAGACGTCCCTAGTATCCACGGTTTCAGGTATCCACAGTGGGGTCCGGAACGGAACCCCAGCTGCTACTGGGTCATGCCTGTATAACCTTTTATCCATGCACCCCCCAATAAAGACACGGACTCAGACTATATGGTAAATGGGGCCACTTTATTAAACTAGTTACAAACAGGCAACAGGGCCAACTAAGATAAGTGTGGGCCACCCCAGGGGGAAACGGGCTGCCCGTCTACCTCCCCCATTCCTCAGGGCGAAACCACCTGACTCCAGGCCCTTCAGGTCGCAGACCCGAGGGGCCCTTCTTCGTCACCCCGAAGGGTTGGAGCAGCTGGGTTGCCAGCCACCGGGCGCACCCAGGTGGCTGAAACGCCCCAGGCACGGGTCGGCCGGCCTGCAGACCCGGCCGGGTGAGCCAGCATGAGCAGACCCGCCCCCCGCGTCTTGCCACTCCACGATGGACACCGGAAACTAATCACCCCATGCCCACACGTTCTCTACCTAAAGTGACCAACTAACCTATTTATAATTGCCCCACCTCCACCTAACCTCAGTCTGGGGTAGGCGAAAAAACTACCAACCCAACAGCCAATCCGGGTGATAGTAAAAAATTCCTACCCGGCCCCCGACAGGCGAACAGGAAAACCTCAGACTAAGCGGGAGGGAGGGAGGGTGACTGCTCGCCACGCACAACTGGCGAGGCAAATGACCCCCAGTGCTCAGCGTGATTGGCCAGCCCCCGGCCAGCCAATCACTGGCCAGCCTGAGCCTCGTGCTCCGTGGGGGGGGGGGCTGGACAAATCCGGGCAGCGTGCAATGAGCACGCTGCCCCACTTCTTTACTGGGTGAATTCTGAGGGGAGATTGTTGCAGCTTTTTAGAGTGCTTCTTTTTGAACGGGAATGCGCCAGCATTGGCTCACTCCTGTGACATCACAAACATGTGTCCTGCCCATTCCCTGAGTAACATTTTCAATGTTTTTATTAATTGGTTGCATTTTTTTAAAAAAAAATCCAGTATGAACAGCTCAACCAACACATGCCATACATAGCCTGCCTAAAATGTAAAGGAAGGGACAGAATCGACATTCAGTTCAGTGAATGTGAAGAACTCCATTTGCAAAGTCAGATCCACAGCAGGTGAAGAACCAACTATAATTACTATTCAACCACTTTGCCATAGTATTAAACAGTTAATTTTTTTTTCTTACTGTCCATTATTATGTCCTCTGCTCATCAGCTTTAGCTCAGTCTTATGTCTGAATGCTGTATTTTTCCAATAGCTTTAGAATGGGTAATAAAAGGCTAGTGAGTGATGAATCTACAGGTGGTTACTTTGCATTAAGGCCAGAAGCATCAGTTGTGAGGGTGGGTATTCTTTTTGCAGTTCCTTCTGAAGCTGAGATAGCATCTGCACCTTGGTCTTTTGGGGGGTAGTTGTCGAATTTCAGCTAAAGAGTTTCAGTACAGGCATATCCTATCCCAAACATCCATTCCCTAATTAGGCACAATAATTTAGCTAAGTGGAAATAGCTGCAAGTTGCACAGATCCCAAAAGCCACATTCCCATCTTCATTGGTCTCCAGTTGTTTCCGGGCTCACTCAGTTTAAAGGGCTGGTGCTGACCTTCAAAGCTCTAAGTGAGCTAAGCCTGGGATTCACTCATTCACTTGTGAAATCTTTGGCTCTCACCAGAGAAAAGCAGTACAGAGGCCTTTACAAACAAATAATAAATGAATCAACTTGAAGGGCAGCGTCCTCCAGGATGTGTTTCTTGATCACACAGATCATCACTGGAGACTTAACTCTGCTCCATGTCTCCTCACTTTCTAAAGTGGGGCAGGTGGCCTCTTGACCCCTATCAAGCAACACAGCAAAGCAAATGCTTTTCTACTGAGCTATGGTTCCATCCCCTGGATCAGTTTTGACCCGAACTAAGAAAGTCCACCATGCCCTTTAACTTGGCTCTGCTACCGAAGCTTACCTGTGCCATTTTGATTGGCTTTTTCTACTTCTACTATTCCAGGATTTAGGGCCTTGTGCAGGACCAAGGCTCAATAGCAGTGGCGTTCACAATTTTAATAGATCCCTACAGAAGCACTTCGAGGAGCTGGCAGTTGTCTTGGTAACTTACAGCCCCATCCAGACTGCTAGTTGAGCTGGCACAGGCCCCCGGAGCTGCCAGATCCTAAGTGTTGCAAACATGCCATTAAGTCACATGTGTGCCAACTCAGGAGTCGGCTGTGGATGCCCACATCAGGTCACAAAGGCCAGATTCGGTCCATGTGTTGGCTGGAGAAGGTGAGTTTGTGCTGACTGGGGCAGAGGATGGGTGGCAAGAGGGCATTCTGGAGGTGGGGAGGGGGCATTTTGGGTAGGGAAGGGTGGAATGGGAGGCAGATCGGACCCGAGAGGGGGGTGGGGTCAACAGCAGCAGTGCACGCTGGATCCTAAAACCCACTCCTGGGCCTCAGATACCTACACCAGAAGACTGCTCAGATTTGCACCAGATAAATAGCTGGATACAGCTGTACTGGATACAGGTTACTGTGGTCTGGCTGTATCAACACAGGTTAGGATTGCAGGTTAGGATTGCATCTCTGGACTCAAATGGCAAACATCTAGACTGAAATGTCTAAAATTTGGCTCTTCAGATATTATCAATCAATCAATCAATCAATCAATCAATCAATCAATCAATCAATCAATCAATCAATCAA
>JAJKFI010000028.1:7893689-7947619 GCA_029204185.1 Lerista edwardsae | reverse complement strand
CAATCAATCAATCAATCAATCAATCAATCAATCAATCAATCAATCAACAGTATTTATATACTGCTGTTCAACACTAAGTTCACAAAGCGGTTTATAGGCAAATAATAATCATAAAGTTAAATGGCTCCCTGTCCAAAAAGAGCTCACAATCTAAAAATAATAATAATAATAATAATAATAATAATAATAATAATGCAGACCACCACCAGCAACAGTCACTAGAAAAGACACTGCACAGGGGTGAAGAGGGACAATTACTCTCCCACTGCTAAATATACGACAAAGTGCCTCTTGCCCAGTTAGCAGGGGTTATGGGATTAGCACCATATTATGGGATGATAAACATAATAAGCATTTATAAGAGCTATAGAGCATTTAATGTGTCACATATAGTACATTAACTCCTTGAAATCATTAGAACACTGTAAAGTTTCAGGTTTTTTGTTTTTGTTTTTTACTTTCACATTATAAGTAGAAAGTTGAGACTGAGGAAAAATTACCTCTCAGCACAGAGAGTTGTGCCCGCGGGGGCGGGGAAGACGGCAAAACGGAGCGGTAAGCTATGGGTGAGCTGCCACTCACCCGTTCCTCCCGCCCAGCGTACCGGCTGAATGCCGCCGCTGGTGGTATGCCTTGTCAATTGTCCCAAAATGATGGTGTGCCCTGACTATTTTAGCACCTTGTCAGTGTGCCGTGAGATGAAAAAGGTTAAAAATTGCTGAAATATGGTGTACCTATTCCCTGGAAGGACAAATACTGAAGTTGAAGCTCAAATACTTTGGCCACCTCATGAAAAGAGAGGACTCTTTAGAAAAGACCCTCATGCTGGGAAAGATTGAAGGCAAAAAGAGAAGGGGGTGGCAGAGGATGAGATGGTTAGATAGTGTCACCGAAGCAACAAACATGAAATTGGGCGAACTCCGGGAGCTAGTGGAGGACAGGGAGGCCTGGCATACTACGGTCCATGGGGTCACGGAGAGTTGGACACGACTTAACGACTGAACAACAACAATTCTCTGCTTGTGGCATTTATTGGTCTGGTTTACAGAGTGTTTGCAGAGGGATAGTCCTGCTTTTGGTAAGCAGTTAGAGCAAATGGCATTTTGGCCCTTTTCTAACTTTGATTCTCTTAGGCCAAGAACTTTCAGTTCTCCATAACAAGCACATGAAGTGCAATACAAAGTTCTAAGATGGTCTGCCTTTCTAGGTCCACCTCTCCGTATGTAAACCAGTTCATCTATCTTTCAACTTCTTATCTATTTGATATTACTCATACCCTTGACCTGAGCGTTGTAAATAAATCATGGTTGTCACAGAACAGTTGTCATAGTGATGCTGATGTAAATGAAGTCAACAGAATTGGCTCCAGAGCTATACATTAGTGACTCCAAAAAGGACTGGCTCAGGGTCTCACAGATTTTTCTCCCCTCACCCCAAGCAGGGAACAGGAGGTTGAGGTTGAATATGGCAGTCATGTGTTCTAATCTAAAATCAGCCATGAAGCTCATTCTGGAACTTCGAGCAAAACATAAGTCTAAGCTATCTTGTGAAGTTAAATGCGATAATAACCGTATCACCAAGTATCACCAGGAAGTCCAACACAGGCAATAAATATTAATATATGTCTTGCCAATGGGGCATGAGCTGAATCCTGTGGTGGGGAGGCAGTCACAGAGGCCTCCTCAAGATAATGGAATGCTTGTTCCCTTATGTTAGGGCTGCATTGTGGCTGCATCAGCATTGGAATGATGGATAGTACAGATGTGCCCCCGTATCCACTGATTCACTATCCACAGTTTCAGTTATCCACAGATACCATGGATACTCTACGTCTATTAAAAAGATAAGGGAACATGAAACAAATATCCTTTTTTTACCTTGTGGCAGCAAAACTACTGATGTTCCCCTATCTTTAAAGAGGTGTCCCCAGTATCCACAGTTTCAGGTATCCGGGGCTGGAAAACAGAACCCCAGCGGATACTGGGGGATGCCTGTATTGGGCCCCGGATTTGTTATGTGCTCTTTCAAGCATAAATGGTTGCCATATGCCATATTTTCCCTCACCACCTGAGTAAATTATGTGGTTCCACCATCCCGCCCATATTAGAATATCAGTACTGTTAAATCAAAGGCCATAAGAAATAAGAAAACCCCTACTGGATCAGGACACATTTATTTTTTACTACGTTTATATTTCTCTTTCTTCCCCAAAGGATACCCAAAGAAGTTCCTAAGGTGGCCCATCACCTGTCTCTGGGAAGGAAGCTGTCTCCACAAGGAAGGCAGAAGGCATACTTTTCTCCCAACATTGCTTCTCTACAACTAGTATTCAGACTATCTTGATAGTAAGCATTGATAGACCTGTTCTCCATGAATTTATCAAATCCCATTTGAAAGCCATCTAAAGTAGAAGCAATCACCATATCTTGTGGCAGTGAATTCCACAGACTAATCACCTATCAGTTTCATTGGAAGTCTCCTGGTTCTACGTAGTACTCTACGTAGTTCTACGTATTCGCTCAGTCAACTACATGTACTGTATAATAAGTATAATGGCTTATTGCTATTGGACCGTTATGCTGCCAGAACACAAATTCAAATGGTGTGACACACTTTATGCCTGCCGCAAATGCAACTTTGGAGAGCATGGCCTGGCTATCGCTACTAGCGGCAAGTCGCTGGGTCTGCACAGCAATGGACTGGGGATGCCTGCTACCTGAAGTAAGGCTGTGCAAGGGGTAAGCAGGAGGAGGTGGAATGGGGGACAACAGGGGCAGGAAGGAAGATCTCACCTGGGAAGGGGTGGGTTTGGTGGTAGCAGCACCTGCCCAACCCTGACCCTCCTTCCCAGACCTGATCAGCCTTCACTAATCCATGTGGACTTGCAATATCACTAGCACAAGTCTGAGTAGACCCAGTGGCCAGGCACAAGCTTACCACTAGGCAAGGGAATGAGTGTCCTTTTATCCTGGAGGGGCTTATTGAGGCAGTTGCATCTATGCGCAGGGAGTTAGGTAGCATTGGACTGCTGATAATGTCTCTTCCTTAATTGTCCTTTTCCCAAGTTAAAGGACCCAAACGTTGCAGCATTTTCTCATAAGAAAGGCATTCCAGTCCTGTGATCCTTTTGATTGCCCATTTTCTTTGCCCATTTCCCAGCTCTACAGTATCCTTCTTGAGATGTGGTGACCAGCACTGCACACAGTATTCCAAAAGTGATTGCACCATTGTATAGCCTCTAAGCAATAGCATGTTAGCAGTCTTATCTTTCTCTGTCCTAATGACTCCAGCATACAATTGCTTTTCTTTGCCACTGCTGCACACAGAGTCAACATTTTCATTGAAATATCCACTATGACCCCAAGGTCCGTATCCTAGTTTGTCACCAACAAACAACTCAGACCCCATCAGTTGTACATGCAAAATGAGGATTCTGTTTTTTGCCCCAGTTTGCATCCTTATTTATTTACGCTGAACTGCATTTGCCATGTGGTTGCCCTTTCACTCATTTTGGACAGGTCTCTTTGGGGGCTTAACAATTGGCTTTGGTTTTTACTACCCTAAATGGTTTGGTGTCATATGCAAACTTGGCCACCTTGCTGTAATACCACCCATTTCAGATTATGTATGACAAGCACCAGCCCCTAGACAGATCCTTTGGGGACCCCACCTCTTACTTCCCTCCACTGTAAACTGCCCATTTATTCCTATTCTCTGTTTCCTGTTCTTTATTAACCAGCTGAGATGTCATTTGATTGCCCCACTGCAGCAAGTTCTTGAAGTCACAATGCAATTGGGCTCTAGGAGTTGCAATGTCAAGTTTGCCACCATCTGGATGCACCTCAAAACACGGTTCTCTAAAATAGCTGGCTAATTACATTTCAAGAAAGGAACGGCTCTGTAATAGTTCATCTCCTCTGAGATCTTGTCAGAGTAGTTAGTGATAAAACAGGCTGTTGCGAGATACTGTGTCTATGGCAACAGGACAAAATGGAGCATCATCTTAACATGGGCTTTCCATAGATCCATAGGCAGAAAGTCTCATAGTAAGAAAACATTTATATACTTTCTTTTGAAAAATTGACAACACTTTTACAACTCAACAAACTTTACTACTATCATTCAACTCCCATCTTGGTATTTGTTCTGCAATACCGCATCTTGCCTGCAATTGCTATTTGATCCTATTTTGTAAAATTCCACTTGCTTTTTGAAATCAATCTGTGCGCTTAGTATGGACTGTGTTCCTTTTAATACAGCAGGGTTGCAATTTGCTGGTAGTAAAAATCTACAAGAGTATGTGGTGTCTGTGTTATACTACTCTGCAACATGTCTGTAGCTGGGTGATAGTTAAGTTTATATTCAGCAGTCCTCTGGAAAACCTATGTTTACATGTAGCGAATGGTTTGAATTCAACCCCATTAGTTAATATATCTGTTTTATCTCTTCCAGAGATGCATAGCTTACCCCATAATCATGTCTCAGCAATCTGGTATATGGGAAATAGCTTTGATTACAGTGGCCATAAATTCAAAGCTCTTTGGGACAATCACCATTATGTACAATATGTTAACACTACTAGACCCTCTGCCTGATTGGCCCTT
The DNA here is from genome assembly GCA_029204185.1 of Lerista edwardsae. Taxonomy (NCBI): domain Eukaryota; kingdom Metazoa; phylum Chordata; class Lepidosauria; order Squamata; family Scincidae; genus Lerista; species Lerista edwardsae. The sequence goes on along the minus strand of JAJKFI010000028.1, from coordinate 7,943,015 downwards.
AAGCATAGTCTTAATAGGAAAATTTAATCGTTAATAGTAAACACTTTTTACTAGCTTTCTTTGACATGTATACCCAGACAAAGAACACACCACTGGCACCTCAAGCAGTTTTATACTAAGGCATGCAAACACACTAATACAAGCTATCTAAAAAAAAACTTACGATCACTACAAATTATTGGAGACTTTTAAAAAGCATTCCCCTTCTGTTTCCACCTGCTCTGTCCTACATTGACAGAAACATTCATAATAAGGTCTCGGGACATTAAATGCACATTTTGCTACCAATGCATGGTTTCTTCTGCCCTATTGGGCAATGGGAAAGGTATTCATGTGCAGGGCAGGCTCTGATTCATAATGTGATTAATAAAGGTTTCAGGTGCACATGCGCATGCAGCAGATCATTGTCTGCAGGTGGCTGAGAACAAGCCACAAGTTGTCAGCCTGCTTTCTAAGCATCATCCAGCTTGTTCCACTCAATCCTTACAGTGGCAAATACTGTTGACTGCAAAGGAAGCATACAACACCACAGGATGCTACTGCAGAAATTAATACCTCTTTATCTGAGCTGCCAGCACAAGTTTAGGTGACAGTACGAATCCGGACCAACTTGTCTTGGGCAATAATTGCTGATATGATAATACCTGTTGATGATTGCTAAGTGCTGTTAGGAGAACAGGGTCTCAGGCCTTCTGTAGTTGGTAATGTCAATTTAGGGCTATTTAATAAATATACAATTGGCCAATAGAATATAGACCCTTTCAAACCAAAGCTCAACATCAGTGTTGTTTACTTAGCTTCTGACCTTCAGTTCTATCCCATCTTTTCTCCGAAACACAGAAAAGGGTTAAAATAGCTTCAGAAAGCAAAGTGAGACTACTCTAAGAGCGCAATCCTAAGTTGTGCTGGAATGTCGAGGCCAGCGGGCCTGTGCCATATAAAGCGCACCTGAGGTGCATTGGGAAGCCTCCCCGGGGCAAGGGCATGTTCACACCCTTGCCCCTGGGGAGGCTCCAGCCTCCTCACAGGGTTCCTTGGAACTGCACCTGCTGTATAGCAGGTGCAGATTCGAGGAAGTCCCTTGGCCCAGGGAGGGTGCCTTGGATTCAGCCTACCAGCTGTATCCCAGCCCTGTCTTCCTCCCTGGGCCGGCACACCCACCCCTGCCCAGTTCCTCCCTCCCTCCTCCCAGTACTGCCCTTGCGCCAGCTGAGTTAGGCTGGCGCAAAGGCGGCTCGGAGCCAATGCTCTTGGGCTGATGTTATTACTAGCGTTGGCCCAAGAGCTCTAGCGCCGACATGGGGTGCCAGTTGGCGCCCCCCTGTCGACACTAGTGATGTTGCACCGATGCTAGCACATAGCATCGGCATAATGTCAATCCTTGGATTGCACCCTAAAAGAAAATACCTTATAGAAAAGTATAAGAAAATATAGAAAAGTATTATATTTTGGGCATCTTGGACATAGAAAAGTATTATACGTTATAGGAAAGTATTAGAATTAAATTAAAATCCCACCAAGATCTACTTGCCACAATTGCCTTCTGTGTAACCATACGAAGCTAGTCCTTAAGTGCTTTGGAAAGTTTGGAGTTTGTTGAGGGATGAACAATAAAAGACAGGGTAGCACTGCCTTTTTGAAGATTTGGTTTGAGCAACTGCTTGTAGGTCTTCCCTGCCCTTAACGCTAAAGTTCAAATTCCTTGCTGCCCTGGCACTGTGTAGTACATTGGTGCCAAAATGGTCACTGCTGTATCCTATGAGACTGCAGCAGCATCTGAAGGCCTCCTCAGGTTACGGAACATTAGTGTGGAGCTCCCACAGCCCCAATGGGTCTACTTGGAGCTGCACCCAAAGAGTTCTGAGGTGCAGGAGAGGTGATAGGATCTGGTAGCAGCCTCTGCTCCTCCCAGGCCCAAGGTGTCCTCTAGCCCACCCATCATCCACCCAGTTTTGCCCCCTCCTCACCTTCCCCCCACTCAGAAAATCCCCCCTGCTGGCGGAGAGCTTACTGTGCACTGTTCCCACAGTTCCTGCCATCAGTGGGGAAGCTGAGCACCAAGGGGCACAAACCTCCCCACTAGTGTTGCTCATCTGGCAGCCACTGCAATGTACCTTACAGCACGTTCGCGATGGCCATTGCCCAGTCAGTGCATTAGCAAGTGGTTCTGCCCAGGCTCAAGATTGTGCTGCCCAAGAGACTCTGCCGCCAATTCACTCTCTTAGGGCTCAATCCTGAGCCCTCCAAAGTGTGTGTGGTACAAGCGTACTGCCTGCGCTGGTGTCGCAAACATGCCATAAGGCACGTCCAGCACAGGCAGTAAGGACTTACTGCCTACGCTGTTGCAGCGCCAGGATGGAGCACTGGATGGAGCAGCAAAGCGGGATTTGTGTATGGTAGGCTTGAAGGTCACTGGTGTTGTGCTGATTCTGGTGGGGCAGGAAGGCATTACTGGGTGGGGCTGGTGGCGACCTTCACGGCCAGATCCAATTCTCCATGTTGTGCCATATGGCCTGACACGGAGACTCTTGTGTCTATGCTGACCAAATAGCTGACGCAGATGCAAAGAAACTCATTGGCGGGTCTACCAGCTTACCTCTGGGCTTACCCAGGGGAAGAGGATTAAGGCTTAGCTCTGGGCTTACCGAGGGGAAGAGGCACTTCTCCTTAGGTGCCCCTGGTGGCTGCCTGGCTTCTGTGGGATGCAGCGGTAGCTGTTTGGCTTCCACTGCACCCATGGGGCCAGACAGCTCAGGATTGGGCTGCCCACGTAATTTATTATTTTCATGTACTATACACTGTGCTGGTGCAAGGGAGGGGATTAAGTGGTGAAGGGAGGGCCAACTTGAACTAAAAGAGAAGTTCTTGCCAAAATATATTAGAATTTACCTGTCAACTCCATGGGACCCATGGCCTTCAGGATCTTCTGCCAGAAGAAGAACTTGATGTAGGCCCAAACCTGTACCGGGAAATGCTCTTCAATTTTCAATTGGCAACTGAGGGCAACTGAGGTTGTAGAACTCCCTCTCCCTGCCAAACTATAACCTGGACCACTAGTCTAGTGGTTTCTTATCTCAGTAAGGTATACTGGAAATCTCCCTATTGCTCCATCAGCATATTGCACAGCTATACTGTTACACTGAAAATGATTTTGAACATTTCCGAGGGGTTAATGTGATGCATTATCCTCTTACCAATAATGTAATTTCCCTTAGAAAGTATTGTATTATCTGATGCTTGATTCAATGTCTATTGTTTACATGTTCATATTACATATCACACACACACACAAATTTACAAACCCTGAAACATAAAGCTGATGAGAACTGTCTCATGTTCATTATTCAAACTTCCTTTCCCCAAATCAGGAAACAACCAATCGTGGCTTAGAGTTATCAACTGCCTGCTTTCCAGATTTTTTAAAGAAAGAAAAATTAAGCAGAACAGGGAAAATAACATTGTAACTGTTGTTGAGTTTATAATCCAGTGTAAGTTACTGAGTGCTGATAAGTAAAGGAAGTTCAACCAGACAGTTTAATCCTCCAATTTCCTGTCTTCTAATCAGCCACTGGCTCTTTGGGCTTTAAATTAGAAACATTCCTGACAATATTCAGGGCAGGTGAAGGAAGAGAATAGAAATGAAATGAGGAGCGACCATATCTCTGAAAAAGTAACTGGATGGCTAGGATGATGAAAGGACAAGATGTTTAGTTGGCCAAGAAGTGCGTACGGATCACAAGTTACCAAATACAATATTGCATGAAGAATGAATTGCTTATCAGCTGAAAAAGAGCAATATATCTAAAAAAAAGATTCAGAACGGGCTTTTAAAAATGCTGTACAGTATGCAAAGTACAGAGACAATTATTTGCCAAGTTCGGTTAATAAAAACTCTTCGCATCATGTTATTTTGTTTGCATTTTATTATTTTGTCTAATGTCAGACCAAAGTATTAATTCATGAAAAATCTCATTTTTGCAAAATAAGATCAAATAAAATGAGGGTATTTCAGTATATCTTGCTTTCATTCTCATGTAACTGGGACCAAGTAAGTAGTTCAAACAAATATTAGACTTAATGTAACCTTTTCAGAACTGATCATGGAATAAAAGCAGTTACAGATATATTTTTTTAAAGATTTCTCCTTTTTGCTAATACATTGTTTTGAGGATGCATGCGTTTTAAACAAAGCACTATCAATTTCCACATTTGTTGTACATTCAGGTGCTTCAGAGATGGCCTGAACCATTTTAATCACTTCCATTGACAACCAGTAATAAACACACATATAACAAAAATGCCCATCAGAGATTATGTGGGAGATGAACAAAAGATGTTTAAACATTATATATGAGCTTAAAAACAGCATCTAAGATTTCAAATACTAGCAGAAAGAGAGAGATACTGAAATATGTATATACAGCACCATGATGGGTTGTCAGTGAGCATTTATATTGGCTACTCTTTTGATAACTTTGATGCCCGAATTACTGTTGCATCTTTCTAGTTTTACAGTGCAGTCCTATGCCTATTTAATCAGACGCATCTCGCTATGTTCAATGACGTTTTTCTCCCTTGAAAGTGTGTTAAGGATCACAGCCTTAGATGCAAAAAAACTACCTTGAAGGATTATATTAAAATGGCATACCTGTTACAAAGTTTGATGCTTTGAAGAGTTGATTTAACCATAGTTGTATGCAAGTGAAGCGCTATTTTCAATCTCTATTTGTTTATTAACAAAGACACACAGTCATCATCCTGACACTCTGAAGAGGATGAATCGTTTTTATTTTAAAGAAATATTGCATCTGGGTCTGAGCTCAGCCATAACCATATATGATGGAGAATTGCTCCATCCCCTTCTGCAACTCCATATTTACATCAATCTGGCATCTGAGTTTGGTTCAGCACCCTAAGCTGGAGGGCCATTCTACCCAACTCTGTACCTACTTTATCACCTGTACTGTTGTAATTAATAGGAAGTACTAAGCAGCATAAACAAAAGATAAAATTGATAAATCAGAAGCAAACATTGCAGAACTGCAACAGCTAGCAGAATTAGCATATGCATTATTGTCCTTACATATGCAGCCATGCAGAACCTTTTAATACTTATTTCAATCTTTTAAATCCCTTCTGAATAGTGCAGCTTTTCTCTAAAAAAGAAAAAAAAGAAAACATCTCTCATATGGTTTCTAACTTCACAGCTTGTTCACCTTAGTGGGACAAACTCATTTCATGTAGGTTTGCTGTATGTCAGAAGTTTTCAAACTAAAGATGTCACACGAGTGTTAGGCTAAATTAATATCTGTTTGCAGAATGGCATGATTAAAGCATGAGGGAGAGAGGGTTAGATTTCAAAAGATTTGTTGCAGGCCATTACAACAAATGTAATTATTGCTAAAATGTACACATGTCCTGAGCCTTGCTTACAGAACTATGGAGTGCCTGACTGATCCTGAACGTATTACCTGCTAGTAAGACCCACTAAAACAATCAAAATGGACCTACATTTGCATTTTAATTAGATCTAAAACTTATTTACTCCTGTAAATAAGACACCAAATTTACAAATTGCCTTATTACATTTTTTCACATATCAGCATGGAAATCATGTCGTAAGTCTATATTTATAAAGCTATTTCTTTTCTTTTTAAACTCACACACAAACACACTCACACTCATTTTGTGTAACCCAAACGTTTTTTTTAAAAAAAACTTTTCATTTCTGCTAGACATCCAACCAAGCAACTATCTAACTGCAGACACACTGTCGACTGGAGTGAACTCATAGGGGGGGAGGGGAGACAGTCCGAGCCTAAGAGATTACTGTGCCCACTCTTTCATACAGCCATTTCTTTCATTATAATAGGTCTTTTCATCAAAATGACACAGAACCTTTAAATTTGGACAGCATATTCCCATACAGTAGAGACGTCAGCCACTCCAAACTGATTCTGAACCTGCTCCCCAAAATAAAACAAACTCACTCCATTGACACACATAAATTGTTTACGACTCATTAAAAAGCAAAATTGCATATCACGGTGTTGGCAGCTGAGTCCATGAGGGTGGAAAAGGGGGCATTCACTCATCTCTTTGTATGCTGGCAGTACCAAACTGAAGTTTACCAGTAGGCAGTAGCCGAGATTTTTTTGTGCAGCCAGACGATGCATGAGGTAACTTTCAAAGCTTCCTTTTTGTCTTTGTACGTTAAAATGCATTTTGTAGCTGAGTTTGATTAAAAGAACTTAACAGATGTGATGAGGTTTAGGGATAAAATATGCTTTGTATTACAGAGTGTGCATCCAAACTGATTATTTTTGTATCAATAATTGAATCCTTGTCTGAAAATGAACATGCCTATTGTACAAAACCTCGCATGGTTCATTTCAGTGATTTTTGAAAAGTATCTTTTTCTTTCAGTGCATTGACTTTTAGTGGGGTGATTTTCAAGTCTGTACATTTAGAAAATAAGTTTTGTAGAGTTTTGGAAGAACTTTCTGTAAGGTTTCATCTAAACAACAGCCTGTGTGGTTATGAAGCTTGTTTATTTTCTTGTCAAGTTCATTGTTAAATGTTTCCAGCATTATTTTTACATATTATATTCACAGCAGTAAGACATCTGCAAAGTAATTTTTTTTTTAAAAATGGAACAACTTGATATACTTTTTAAAAGGAATACTATGTTTGAAGACTACTGGGAATATTATAAACAGTGCCTCACTTCATCATAAGAACAAGACAATAAAAAGAGGAGTGCTATAAGGACATACAAGGGGTTGAAAATCACAGTGTAGCATCACATGTGTGTATTGAAGAAGAGCAGTTTAGAGTTTTTCCTTACAAACAGCTGAAAATCAATAGTCACTTTTCAGTCTTTAACACGCTAATCGGTCAAATGAATAGTCAGTTTCATAGCATCCAAGAATATCCCTTCTGCATTCTCCGCTGGCAGAAAATCTAATTGGAAAATCAGTAGTATGAATAAAGCGGTTAGACTTCCTCTATCCTAATTAACCAAAATCGGCATGGAACATTTAGCTGGCAACCACGAGTCAAACCTTTTTAATGAATTAAAAGTTCAAACAAAACTAACAGCTCAAACACCTTTTGATGCAAGCAACGAATACCGCCAAGCTGCAGAACGCAAGCCTTCCATTTTTCACTTTTTCGTGTCTTCCATCCAAGTCCACAGACGTCTTAAACTTCTCCGAATGACACCAAAATTGATCTGGGAGATGTTTCCTGGCAAGTGTGTATGTCTAAGCCTCTCGGCTCCCACTTACTTGTTTCAGCATATCATACAAAACAATGGCATGATCAGTTTCATTGTAAGTCCACTCACCCGTCCTTAAAAAAAAAAAACCAAAACAACAAAACAACCCCCTGATATCTATGTGAACTCAATGGAAGTTCACAGTCCAGTTAGGGGCAAATAATACAAGCATTGTCCTGGCCGCAAAAATTTCTGTCCTTGAACAAAAAATTCATGTTTTGCCACAAGAATAATAATTACAGAAAATGAAAAAAGCAGCCCTGCTAACAAATTAATCCCTAACGGACAGCACGCTAACGAGGGCAGTAATGATTTGAGGGCTCTCTTCCACACAACGGAGCTTGCATCTTCTGTCACAATGGGCTATTGTGCATCCTCCTAACTCACTGTACCTCTGATAGATTCAAGATGTCAAAGGTTGTCTGGCCCGAGTGACCATGACATGCAAGTTAACTCATTCCGAGGTTGGCTGTCTAAACTTTATTAAAACTTTTAATTGAGCCCAAAAGGCATTTGAGTGGGATCCATAACACCCAGCTCTGGATCATAACAGGACAGGGATCGATTCTAACATTTAACAAATGAAAGAAAAAGTTAGACCAGGTTCTCTGAAGAGACACGCAAATGTCATACACTGCCACAAAAATTCCAGCAGAGTTTCACTAAAACTGGTCTGTTCTGAAAGGTCTTGGACTTCCTTTTCCTGTGGCTTGCTAATATTGCCTAGGAAATATTATACATCGACATCTTTAATATGCATGCAGCAACATGTCCACAGAGAGACATAAAACAACAATATGAAATGCCATAGCACAACGAAATATAACAGACAAGGATCCAAAGTAGTCAAGAAAAAGTTATTCCTTGAAAAGAAAGCTTTTCAAACTACTTCTCCACGTACTTTTATAAAGAGAACTGGAAGGGGGAAAAAAGCTGCCACTAACTTAACTGGAGGGCACATGAACTGTCTCTTGTTACAGAGGAAAAACACACAAGTGGGACAAGTGGAAGGCTGCTCCAGTGAAGAGTGTGAAAAAAAAAATTCAAATGTTAATTTGATAAATGTGAGGTCTGGGACATTTTGTCAAAGAGGGAGGGAAAATAGAAAAATGAAGGGAAAAAAAAAAGCAGTCGTGCTGCCAACTCACCATCCACCAAGTTCTGGCCGAGATGTCATAGCAGAGCTGCCATTTGATGGATCCGTCGGAGGTTTTCCCTGCCATTATGCTGTCAGCAAGCTTCATCTGATGCTAACTCACGGGAGATAAGACACCTAATTGAGAAAACATTTGCACTGGCATGTTGGGCAACATGTAGCCCGGTCCATACCATATGGAATCATGGGTAAAAAAAAACCTCCTTGACAGTGAACCAATCTCTCACCGACCCAGTGGCAAGGTGAAGTGGGGATGAAAAGTCATCTGCTCCTAGCACTGTCTTCTCCTCTCTCCCTCTCCCTCTCTTTCCCTCTCCTCTTTTTTTTTTTAAACTAAGAACCCACCACTTAACATCAAAGAGAGGCGGATAAAATTAGGGCTTCATCACTCAGATGATGTTGGTCTGCAAGATTTTTCCCTTTCCTTTTTTTCTCTTCCCCCCACCCCATTCTCAGCTTTAAAAAAATGAATAGAGACTTAGTAGGACAAAGGCAGGTAGTGGACTGCAGAGGGAGATCGCCACAGGCTATTAGCCTAAAATTTCTGCTTGACAGATGGAACTGCTTAGAGACTATCATGCAATGTTTGGGGTTTTTTTTTCCCAAAAAGAATTTCCAGACTGATTCAGTATCTGTTTATCACAGCTACTTTTCCCATGAATGTGACCAAGAAAAAAAAACCCAGTGGAATGAAGGTTTTAATTTAAAAATAAAAATAAAAAATTATATGCACAACTTTGTACGTAATTGTTTTAGGAAATAAAAGCAAAACGTGAGTTTAAGGAATGACAGGTTTTGTTTTGCCATAGCAGTTTAAAGAGTTTTCTCTCACTTAAAACTGCAAATACTGTGTCATTGTTAAAATAAAATTTAAGGTTTGACCATCCTACTAATATTTCAAATTTTGATAGTGGTGCATGTAATTTAAAGGAATGCATTTGCTTTAAAATAATTGGCTGGAAAACACACTACTCAGATACCTACTGAGGAAAATATATATAATTTAGCGCAAGAAAGAACTTTTAAAAAATGTCATCTAGTGGAGTCCTATTTTCTATACCTTAAGATCCCAAATATCCAAGTATCCAAATTCACTGCATGGGCACCATGTCACTCTATGTCATACTGGCATGACACTGCAGTCATCCAAACTTACAATGAACCAAATTTACATTGAGCTAAATTGGGGGGGGGGAGGATGTCCCCAGTAATGCTCAAATAAAGGAGATCATACTGTATTTGTGTTATTGTTTCACCATGGCAGTGGAAGGATTTTTTTTTGGGTGTGTATGTATTTGCAGCACTTCTGATTGACATGCTGCATAACACAAGAACACCAAAAGAAGGATTCCGTAATGTTAGGTATGATGCAACACCTTCTCTGGCATGACTGGAAAGTGAAATTGAAAGTCAATCATATACTGTGTAATTTGTTTCGTCTATCTTTTCAGATGGGTCGCAACCCAATGCTAAACATCTTCACTTGGAAGAAAGTCCCATTAAGTTCAATGGAATTTATATATGGAATAAATGGAAACGAACTAATAAGTTAGCCTGGAATTGTAGCATGAATAATGATGTAATGAGCTTAACATGCTTACGATAACATTTTAATTACACTCTGGTACAATTTACATTTAGTAAATGTGTTTACATTTCAATCACACACTTGTACAATAGGTAAGAGGATGTAGGATCTAAACCCCATTATTTAATGCCTGAATTTTCTTCAGTGATTTGTCTGAACTAACAAAAAGAGTGGGTCTTCCAGTGAATAAGATTATAGTATCAAGATCAATCTCTCAAACAGTATTTATATATACCACTTTTCAACCAAAAGTTCACAAAGAGGTTTACCTGCAAAAATAAATAGTACAGATTTTATTGTAATATTTTATTTTTCAGGCAAACTGGAGGTAATATTTTAAAAATTTTAAATAAAAGCCACAAGGCTGAGACTTAATAATAAGAAAAGTAACAAGAGTTTCACCTTTTAGTGTTTTGAAAATATACTCCTTCCCAAAGGCACAACTTACACAGCAGTTATTCATGATGGGCCATAATGCATTTTGACTTGGCTCAGACAATACTGATCATTTCGTTTCTAAAACTGAAAGATGACTGGAAAAAGGAAAAGAAATGAAAATTTGAAGGCTGAGCCTCAGAAGAAAATGTGACTTTGTTGTGTTTCTCCTGATGCCATTCTTGTGTTAGAACAATATGAAATTGTGCACGTGCGCACACACGCACACACACACACGTACAAACTTCTAATGGGTTTTCTGTTCTATACATATGTATATGTCCATGTTTATCTTCACAGAGTGCAATCCTGACCAACTTTCCATCATCGACATAGCTGTCAGTGTGCCAATAGGACATGTTTTGCATTCTGCAGTGGAATAGTAGTCACAGAGGCCACCTCAAGGTAAGGGAATGTTTGCTCCCTTACCTTGGAACTGCATTGCCCTTGCCCTGGTGCTGGAAAGTTGGTTAGGATTGCGTCCACATGCACACGTATGTATGGGAACATATTATACAACCACCACACCCACAGTGCAGATATTCTGGAATGCCCATTATACTTTGGAGATTTATCAACTCTGTTGACAGGGGTTTAATGTATAATGGTTGTATTCAGAATCTAGGAAGGCATTGAAATTGTCAGCAGCTACCCTTGTAATGGATAACCAAAATCACAATGTGTATTCAACTTCAGTACCTATTCTTAAAGACTGTCATACAAAATATAAAGATAGCACAACAATCAGCATCTGAACCAACATTATATCAAATGTCATCTGTCCATGCATCCCCATTTTTTCACACGAAACAACCAGCCAGCACTTGTGATTGATAATTGAGTTGCTTTCAACCTACGTTGCTTTCTGTCTTTTTATTAAAAATGTGGGTGGATAAAGGCTAAAACCTGTTCCCCTGCATAAAGACTATACATTGTGAATGCTGCATATATGACTGATAGCTTCTGCCCGTCCTTTTTTGGTCTTCTATTTTGTTGACAGTTTCCTGGACACAATACTAGTAGTATCAGACCTGACTTTAGTCACGCAAAACATCAACACCCATAGTGTTGATTACAGAAGAATATAGATTTGCGCTTACCAGTGGAAGGAGCATGAAATCATTTTATTGTGGACAGTACAGTAGTCTGATGCAAAGAAAGAATAAATGCTGTTAAATAACTGTGTTTTCGATCCAGAACAATTAGGGTGCAGTTAACTTTACCATTTTTCTTTATGATGTGGGTGGCAGCAAGTCTTTTTTTGTTGAACGACTACTCCTTTTCTAAGTGAGCTGTTACTAATAGCCTTGAAAGAAGATTAAATGCAACATGTTAAATATTACAATTATTGTGGAAAACAAAATTATTTAGTGAACATAATGGGGAGCAAATCAAGCATTTAACGTGATCCAGGAAATGCCACTCTAAACAATTGCATTTGTTTTATGCAATTTTTTCCCCTTTGATTGCTGACAGATGCCGTTTTGGAAACAAACATCTAAACAGTTTTCCTTCAATCACAGAAAGGAAAAAAGGAAATAATAAACTCCACACACTAGAAAATGACTACATGTTTTGAATTTAACTCTTGTCAATCACAGTTTTGCAAAACATGACATGTGAATGGCATCAATGCAAAATAATATCATTAGGAACTTAATAAACCACAAAAGACATTTTCTCTTTAACCCCCATTTCTTGTCTTTCTTTCCTTCTCTTTTTTAGGTAGCAGAAAATATCCAGAGTTGAGGCTCTACAAGCCACCATCAGCTATTTCAAAACCATGTGCTTCTTTGTTAGTGAGCGGTACCTGCTTCAGCATTCTTTGGTCTTTTTGTCTTTCAGATTAATGTGGGATTATAGGTGTATGTTGCCAGCTGTATCATGCATATTTATTCAGAAGATACTAGACAAAAATTAATATGCATTTGCCAGAGAGAGAGAGAGAGAGAGAGAGAGAGAGAGAGAGAGAGAGAGAGAGGTGGACTACAGTTCTACAGCAATGTGGACAATTGCTTGTAGTGGACAAAATGTTTTGCTAGCAGCATGGCCAATATAGGAGCAATGAGGAGAAGTAGTGAGCTTTAATGGAAGTCCGACAGCGAACAACTGCCAAGTACATTAGACTCTACAGGATTATCAAATTTACTGTTTACATTTACCATTTCATGTAGCACCCTCGTCTCCTTTCTTTTTGAACTAGCCCTATCCTATGAGACCAACTTGCACGCCTAGTGCCCTAGTGTGGCCTTTACGTGCCTTAGATAAAACTTAGGGCCCAATCCTATGGGCCACAGCGTGGATGGTACAAGCATACAGCCAGCACTGGTGTCAGAAAGGTGTTGTCAGCATCTCCAACACCGGCAGTAAGGCCTTACTGCTCATGCTGGCCCAGTGCCGTTCCTGTGAGCCTGGGGGGGGGGGGCAAGTGGAGCTGGCAGTAGTAAGTGCTGGGACCGCAGGCAGTGTGGCATTTCTGGCCAGTCAGGGAGGGCAGAACTGGGCAGGGGAGAAACAAAGCCGGGGGTGGGACATGTGGTGGCCTCCACTGCCTGATCTTAACCTCTGTGTTAGGCCACTCGGCCCAACATAGAAGTCCTCAAATCTGCGCTGGCAAAATAAGAACATAAGAAAAGCTTTGCTGGATTAGGCCAAGGACCCATCCAGTCCAGCTTCCTGTATTTCACAGTGGCCCACCAGATGCCTCAGGTGCAAAATAGCTAGCACAGATGCAAGGAGACCCATTGACAGCATCGCACTAGCTAGAGTAAAATCAAAAGGTGGCAGCTCACCGGCAGGATATCTACACTTCAACAGACCCTATTTACAACATATACCTGTTTTCTGGTATATGTTTCTGATAAATTACTGTCCTTATTTTTGGTTTTTGAATACTTTGTTACAAACTGTTAGTGCCATTTCCTAGAGCCCAGTTCCTTCTCGGTGGTCTCTGGAAATTAAATCATCTTCCCAAAGCATCCTCCCTAAAGTCAATACATGCACATGAACAGTAAGGCAACATACAGAAACATTGGCCAAGCTCCAACGAACTTCTTGACTTGCTTTCAACAGCAGGCTCCTGTGTCATATTATAAATGGTTTTTTGAACAGAGCGCTGCTGTTCAAAAAACACAAGCCCAAAGCCCCATTGGGCATGAGGAAGTAGTTGTGGAATTCATTGGATCCCAGCCATTGTCTTCATCTGCTCTCAGGATCTCAAAGCGAGCCCAAGTTTTCTCTAAGATCAGTTTTAGGCCTGGTCTACACAAGCAGCAAAATCTTGAGATTCTGTGTAGGTTGTGCCAGCAAACAGAACAAAACCTAGCACATCAGAGAGAAAGATTTGGTGTACTAGGTTCAATTTGCAAAGGGTTTTCAGGAGTCTTCAGAAATTTCCATGACCTGTAGTCTGAACTGACAACATATGCTCTTCCAACTCAGGATTCCATATCTTCTTACCAGAATACCAGCCGATATGTAGACAAGGCCTCAACGGGACCACAAGGGAGAACATTCTTAGAAGGATCTAGAAGCCTGGCAGCAGCTGAACCACCTATGTGACTAGTAGCATATGAATGTATGACCACCAAAATTTATTTATTTGAAGAATGTATACTCTGCCTTTTCCGTGCCAAAGCAAATACATACAGTAGGTTCTTATTGATTGATTTAGTTTATTACGGTCATGGACCAGTACAATAGGTTCTTATTAACCACAATGGTTCCACTCCTGTCAAAATTTGTGGATGTTTAAATTCATGGATTTGGGAGCTTCTAAACATTCTGACGTGGTGGCACAACAAGTTAATCCGCTGTTGCTGGGCTTTCGACTGCAAGTTTGGGAGTTCAAGACTGCGCAACGGAGTGAGCTCCCGTTGCTTGTCCCAGCTCCTGCCAACCTAGCAGTTCGAAAGCACCTAAATGCAAGTAGATAAATAGGGACCACTTTGGTGGGAAGGTAACGGCGTTCTGTGCGCTACGGCATAGAGTCATGCCGTCCACATGACCACAGAAGCTTGTCCTTGGACAAAACGCCGGCTCTACGGGCTTTGAAACGGAGATGAGCACCGCGCCCTACAGTTGGTCACGACTAGACCATTCGGTCGTGGGGAAACCTTTACCTTTTTAAACATTCTGAACATGACCACACTGTGCTCTGGTTGTGTCTAGAGGTTATTCTGAGGGCTGGGGAAGCAGCATGCATCCAATAATTGTACCCCCCAGCCTGAGCATGTTTTTTGAGGACCAAAAATGGTCATCTTTTTTTTTGGCTGAAAACCAGAAGTGAACATTTTCGGCCTTCAGAAGGCATTCTTGTTACACTTTTATATCTTGCTTATATCTTATGATCCACGGGGCTTGTTGTTTTTTAAATTTTAAATTGTATTGTTTTAATATTGTTTTTAAATTGTTTTTTAATGTTAAACTCTGTATTTTATTGTGTTTTGTTTTGTTGTAATGCCGCCTTGGGTGCCTTCGGGCAGAAAGGCGGGATATAAATCCAATACATCATCATCATCATCATCATCATCATATACTGGGAGATAGGCAGTGATGGGATCAGCTAACGACTTGGGGGAACGCTGGGTGGGCAGCAGGAAGGCTGGGCAGGACATCTGGTGATTGACAGCCCGTCCATCCGGGTCCGCCGCCCGCCCGCCGCCCGGGCTGCCCCCGGGTGGCGCACCCCGCCACTGCGCACCCTGGCACCCAGGGGCCCCCACCCGTCCCCCCGGCGAGCGGGCGCCCCCTCTGAGGCCAGGGTAGTCCATGCGGTGGGCGGGCGGGCAGGTGAGAGACCCGGACGGACGGGCTGTCAATCACCCGGAAGTCCCGCCCAGCCTTCCTGCTGCCGGTCCAGTGTTCCCCTGAGTCGTTAGTTGATCCCATCACTGGAGATAGGGCAAATTTTCCCTCAAGATTTAACCTTATTGAAGGCAGCTTAAGCCAGTAGTGAATGAACTACTGGCTTTATTTAATTAATTTGCAATTATCCTTTGCATTTCACAATGAAATAAATAAGATAGATTTGTGACTGCTCTGAACCTGAACTTTCATTAGAGCCATGTTGCAGCTCTTTGCATAGTAGCAGAGAGAACATATAAGTGTATAAACAAGAGGATTCCACAACATTTAGTCTAGAATGGAAATGAATTGTTCTCTGTTTTTACTGAATCATCAGCCACTGTTATTGCCAGCCTGTTGTTCATTG
The DNA here is from genome assembly GCA_029204185.1 of Lerista edwardsae. Lineage (NCBI taxonomy): Eukaryota > Metazoa > Chordata > Lepidosauria > Squamata > Scincidae > Lerista > Lerista edwardsae. Next base: position 7,927,345 of record JAJKFI010000028.1, on the reverse strand, counting down.
TTTTCTCTAATCTTTATTCAGACCTGATCTGTAGCATTTTTTTCCTTAGTTTACACGCAGCTGTAGCCATCCTCCTATCTAATGTGAAGTGCCAAAGTACTACTGAGACTTTTGGGGCTACTGTTCCTTTAAGTATTTTGTCCTTTAAGAGTGGATCCTACAGATAGGCTTGCAAGTGATTTTAAGTAGCTGCATCCTGTTAACTCATGTTATCAGCATTTCTGAATTAGCTTTTAATTACTCAGTTCCCATTCAGAAGTGTGCTTGACTCATTCAGAACTACTTGACTCAGTAGTTCCTTCTTTATGGCTTGGACAGTGCATTGATTTTTTTTTTTATGAACACAATTTAAAAATTGCCCTTATAAAAAGAAAGAAAAAGAAGAATGAGCAATTGCTCTGGATGCAAAGAATAAGCCAGTAATCAAAGCACCTTGTCCTTGCAGGGAACAGGAACTGAAGAGTTAAGGGCCAATTTTGGAACACTGTCTGCAAGAGTGAACAAGGAGCTACAAATTTCAGTGGCAGAAGCTGAGAAGCAGAAGCTGCTTTAAAAGAAAAGAGCAAGGAAAAAGCTGCTAATTAAAGGGTCAGTTCCAGGGAAAGTGGGATCTTTACTTGATGGGACATACACACATGCAGTAGGATCTTGTCCATATAAAACATTGAGCTACATTAAGTGCTACACAGAATTGTTTTGATTCTGCTTTTAGATAATGGCCCAGAAACAATGTCTCAGAAGCACTAAATCCACTGTACTGGGGATGCAACCCAAGTTCTCTTAAGGGGAAATAATTTGTTCTATTTCAGAGGATTTCTTTTCTATCAAAATGGTATTATGCAATATTGGATTTTAATATTACGATCCCAACCTTCGTTTGCAAACCTAGCAACAAAATGATAAACTACTATTACAACTAGAAAGGTACATGCCACTAAGAACTGTTCCCCCCCCCATCATTGATGCTACATGTCTGCACAACCTCTTTTGAACTGGTCAATTGAACATTGGCTAGTGGTTCCCAAACTGACCTGGCTCACAATGCCCACAGCTGCATTGATTAGCCAGGAAAAGCCTTCTTTTAGCAAAATCTCCCAAGATCCAAGATGGTGGCACCCAAATCTCACAAGATTTCAGAGATCCAAGATAGCGGCACTCGGCTGAGCTGAGTAGAAGAGACTGCTGGGGTGTTGTGATCCAAAAACACAATCCATATGCCAATCTTTGGGTGACCAACAGAATTAGGGGAATTGTCATGCAAAACCAGCAATGACGTACTTCTTTTTAACGTTTTGTGTTTATCAGGATTTGGCCATTCTAATTCTGTCTTGTCCCCCCAGAATGCATAACTACACACATTTCTAAAAGATTTGGGGCTTTTTCTGCACGTGTAAGTTTGGGAAACGCTAACAATGTTCAGTTAACACATTCAAAAGAGGTGAGATCTCCCAGGATCCAAGTTGGTAGTGCTCAAGGAAACAGGCTGGAGGGGCCAACAGGGTCATTCCATGGCACCTCTGTGATGCTGCGACACCCTATGGCAGATGTTCTCAAACTGGGGTGTTGTAACACCCCAGCCCAAGAAGTTCTGCCGCTGTCCCTTTAAGGAGAGGGCGGAGGGAAAGGCAGCAGCACAATCCCCAGGGTTGCGCTGCTGCCAGGGACAAGAGAGGATGTTTTCCACTTACCTGAGCAAGCCCTGGCCTCCTGGGGATGTGGAGAGCCCTGAAAGCACCTCTGCAGGGCTACCCAAGCCTCTAAAAAGGAAAAAAAAAAAGAAGCAATTGGAACTGACTTCCGGTTTTTGATTGCAAACCAGGAGGTGGGTTCTGATTGCTTTTATAAAACTTTTTTTATGCCAATTCTTTGCCTGACCCACAGAATTAGGGGAATTGTGCTGCAAGACCAGTAATGCCACTTATTTGTTTTTTAATTTTGTGTTTTTCAGTGACTGGCAGTCACAGAACTACCATTATGTCTGCAGGGGCAAAGGGCCCGGCGCTCCTGGGGCAGGAGGAGGGCAGTGACGAGGCGCCTCACTTTGCTGTTTTTGCTCTCCTACCTACCCCCCTGCTATTGCAAAACTCCAAAATGGAGCCTGGCGTGGTGTGGGAAAGGAATGGAGCAGTTGCACGGGGGCAGGGAAACAGTGGAGGGGGCGGACTGCCTCCTTCTCTGTTATGTCCCTGAGTGGCCCATTGGCTGGGTCCACAGTTGGTGACTGGGCCATTCTAATTCTGTTCCCCCTCCGCCCCCGACACTTCCCAGAATGTAGCACCACACACACTTCAAAAAGATTCAGAGGATTTTATGCACTAGGTTAAAGGCCCATCTAATCCAGCATTCTGTTTCCAACAGTTTCCCTCTGGCTAACTCACAAGCAAGAAAAAAGGCACATTATTATTATTATTATTATTATTATTATTATTATTAATTAGATTTATATCCCGCCTTTTTGCCCGAAGGCACCCAAGGCGGCATTACAACATAAAATATAAAAATTTAACATTAAAAAACCATTTAAAAAACAATATTAAAATACAATAAAACAAAATAACAACAAAGCAATAAAATTTAAAAACAAGAAGCCCTGTGGATCATACGATATAAAATAACAAACCAGCCAGCCAGCCTGTCAACAATTAAAAGCTTTTTGAAATAAAAAGGTCTTCAGCCCCCGCTGAAATGTTAACAACGAGGGAGCAGTTCTCAATTCTAAGGGGAGGGTATTCCAAAGTTGGGGGGCCACCACCGAGAAGGCCCTCTTCCTGGCCGCCGCTCCTCTCACTTCTCCTGGTGGCGGCACAGTCAAAAGGGCCCCTCCAGATGATCTAAGAGTACGGGTAGGATTATATGGAAGGAGGCGGTCCCTCAAATACCCTGGACCCGAGCCGTAAAGGGCTTTAAAAGTCAAAACTAGCACCTTGAATTGTGCCCGGAACAGAACCGGCAGCCAGTGTAGCCGCCGAAGCAACGGCTCGACAGAGTCAAACCGACGTGCCCCAGCAACCACCTGAGCCGCCGCGTTCTGTACTAGTTGTAATTTCCGGACCGTCTTCAAAGGCAGCCCCACGTAGAGCGCATTGCAATAATCTAATCTAGATGTCACTAGGGCATGGGTCACTGTGGCCAGGTCCGCACAGCTCAGGTACGGCCGCAGCTGGCGGATCAGCCGAAGCTGAGCAAAGGCTCCCCTGGCCACAGCCGCCATTTGGGACTCCAGGTGTAGCTGTGGATCCAGGAGAACCCCCAAGCTGCGAACCTGCTCCTTCAGAGGAAGTGCAACCCCATTCAGAGCAGGACGATAGTCCAATACCTCCTACCACATCTCTCCTACCATTGCTCCCCTGCAGCTAGTACTCAGTGGCGCATTGCTGTTCAACCTGGAAGCAATGTATAGCCACCATAACAAGCAGCTACTGACAGACCTGTTGGCCATGACTTTGCCCGGCCTCTTTTTAAAGGAATCCATTATGACACCTTGTAGCTATGAACTCCATAAATTCCATAAACAAGGTTAGGATGTTGCAAGTATCAAAACAGGTAATACTGCTAAAGAAGGGATTGGCAAAATGCAACGTAATGTACATTAAGAATTGTGGCAGACCTTCGTTGCAATTCCAAGTTCTTTTTTCTTCTACAGCTTTACTCTATAGTGATTCAAATCAAAAATGGTGTTGTTAAAAATAAAAATCTGATCACTATCTGCTGTTCTCCAACCAGCAATTGGCCAGAATCATGATTACAAAATTGACTTCCTCTCACCAGCAGTATTTAGTAGCTGGATGTGTATGATTGTATTATGTAGCAGGAACTTGTATTACCCCATTTTTATTGTTCATTCAAAAAAAAAATTACATTGTACACCACAGCTAAAGGGGGGCTGGGGGCGGTCAACTTCCCAGGATAGCAAGCTGAGCTGGGCAACAGTGGCCAATCACTGGAAAGGTAATTTAATGCAGAATGCAATGAACCAAACCACATTGAAATATCTGTATTTATCAAATGTTATGGCCAATTAACCAGAAAAACACAACTGCCTTATGGAACAAAAAGTAGATTTTCTGAACTCCAAACTGACCAATGAGACTGATTGTTCCAACAGCCGATGAGGTGATCATACAATATGTAAGCAATAAGGTGTTAATTTGGGTCAGTTCTCATTTCCATATATTATAATACAGTTACCCCTGCTAACTGGGTAAAGTGGCATTTGAAGTGGTACTCCTCTTATATTTAGCAGCGGGAGATTAACTGTTCCTCCTCATCCCAGCACAGTGTCTTTTCCAGTATTTGTTATCTGGTGTTTTTCTGCATATTTTTAAATTGTTTGTGGGAGGAGGCATGTGTGAGAAATGAAGCGGGTCTGATGGAAGTGGCACGAAGTTCCTTGTGAGTTACCTCTGGGGGCAAAAGACTGCCCACCTGTTCAGCTTTCTAACACTGCATGCCCAGCCAAGCAGCCCCACCTTTCACATGTCTTGCTAAGTTATTTGCATTTAACAGAGCTCCCCCCCCCCGAAAGTCCTTGTGCTGGGTTGTAGGACTTATCTTTAACCAATACATTTTTGTATTTTGTATGGGGCACTTTTTATTTGTTTTGTTTTTTGGGGGGGAGGGGCGGGCGCACTACAACATCTTCCTTGACCCCAGATAGCAGATTCCTTAGCTACACTACTTCAGTGCTGTGCTTTTTGACCAGTACTTCACAGTAGGGACTTGGCCTAATGCCATGGTGACCATGCGGTGCTGCTCCACAGGGCATGACCTCTTTGGAAATGGAGTAGAGCAAGGCAATGGTGCACCATTGGGCAAGATGTAGCGCTGCAAGCACCTAGTTCTTAAGAGGTGGCACAAACTGGGGGAGGAGGGTGCAGAGCAAAGCCCCAAATCCCTGTATGCAGCTGATGTCTCAAGTTGCAACAGCAAAAGGGTTAAAAAAGAAAAAAACCTTCTCCAGTACATGCTGAAGCATATCTTCTATATATATAAAGAAGATATGTATGCATGTATGTGTGTGTGTGTGTGTGTGTGTGCGCACGCGCGTGTATGTTCCGCATAGGCTCTGCAACGCTTGGAGCGACGCGCACCAAACTCGGCATGGGCATGCCTTGCGGCCTGGCGACAAACACTGCGGGGGTCAGGCCCCCCTAGGGGGCCCCATGTGAAAATAGTCTAAAACGGCCGGAATCTGCGTCGAATCTGTAGTTTCCAGGGTCGCCGAGATGAGCAGTGACGCTCCCGATGCCATTGGAGTCCGGGTTCAGTCCCCCCTCGGCGTGGGGGGCAAGAAGGGGTGTGAAACAAAACGTCCGCCATGCCCCGCTGCAATGCCTGGAGCGATTGGTACCAAACTTGGCACACCTGTGCCTTGCAGCCTGGCGGCAAACACTGGGGGGGGCAGGCCCCCCTAGCACCCTGGGGGTGGGGGTGTGTAGGGGGCCCCGTGTGAAAATGGTCAAAAACGGCCAAAATTGGCGTCAAATCCATAGTTTCTGGGGTCGCCGAGACGAGCGGTGACACTCCTGACGCTTTTGGAGTCCAGGTTTGGTCCCCCTCGGGTGGGGGCGAGAAGGGGTGTGAAACAGAGCATCTGCCGTGCCCTGCTGGAACACCTGGAGCGATTGGCACCAGACTCGGCATGCACATGCATTGTGGCCTGGCGACAAACACTGCGGGGGTCAGGCCCCCCAGGGGTGCAGGAGCGCAGGGGCCCCCACGTGAAAATGGTCGAAAACGTAGTTTGCGGAGTCGCTGAGACAAGCGGTGACGCTCCCGACGCTGTTGGAGTCCGGGTTTGGCCCCCGTCGGTGTGGGGGGGCGAGAAGGGGTGCAAAACTTATAATCCCTGGAAGATCATTTTGTTACCTGGGCAATGCCAGGCTACAAAAAACTAGTTAATAATAAGCACACAGCTAATATAGTTAGGGTTACCAGATCCAAACCAGGAAAGAGTGCCTATACCTTTAACCACTGTATAGAAGAGGGAATTTGGGCAGGTGCAGCTCTTCATGGAAGGGTTTCAAAAGCTGCATCTGCCTACGTTCCCTCTGCTACGCAATGGTTAAAGGTATAGGCACTCTGTCCCAGTTTGTAGCTGGTAACCCTAAATATAGTATATTCTGTAATGAAGGCTATTAAGAAGCATACAGCAAGCAAACACCATGGCAGAACTACCCCCAATAATTAACCTAGCAAGTTCTACTTGAAGAAGGAGGTTTCAAACATGCTGCTGAATGACTGGGGGTGGTGGTAGTAAGCTACTCTTGGTAAGGAATTCCACCACTGAAAAAGTCCGCATTGATTTTATCTCACAGGTGGATAGAATCTGCAGCAAGTCCCCCCACCCCCAGCTTCCAACAGCTGGTTCCTCTTTCCATCCTCCATAGGAGCAGGCGGTGTTGCATATACAGCGCTGCCTTATTGGAGGGTCATGGGTCACCCTTGGGGTTTTTGGAGGCGGGGGTGTCTTTTCCAGTCACAGCACGGACGCCTTGAATTGAACCCGGGCCCTTCCGCAGGCAAAACGCGTGAACTGCAGCCCTTCTCTCTCCACGGTTGTTTCTGCCGGTGTATTTCCTGCCTGCCTCTAAAAGGCAGGACTCGCCTCTCAGGATCACTGCGAGTTTTCGAATCACAATCACGTTCTTCCGGAAGTCCCCTTCTCTGGCCACGTGCACGAGCACTGAGTTCCAGGCAAGAAGGTTAGATCAATCTAACCTCCTTGGTTACAGGGCGTAGCTGGCTGCAGGAAAGGCGCGCTGCCTTTCCCCGTCCCAGAGAGCCCGGGGCTGCTGCAACCTTCTCTGTCCTCAAGGGCTCCCATTCGACGTTGGCTCCGCAGTGCGAGTGAGGGGAGTGCCCTCTCTTGTTCTCTTACCCATAATAACCCCCTCTCCTTTTCTCTCTCCAGCCCCTACAACAGGCCTACTGAGCTTGCCTGCAAAGTGCTGCCCGGTTTGCAAGCCTTTGGGGAACGTTGTCCTCTTCGGTCCTCTTCCGTGAAGTACTGTCCAAGGGAGGGGCGCGGGCAGATTTAGATACAGACCGGAAGGAGCCTCGGGCGAGGCAGGGGAATCCGCGTTGCGTTAATGCGGAGAGGAATCTTGCCAGTTGTTTGTTTGTATTGACTGTGCTCCTTTAAGAGCAGCCGGGCACACCGCAGTTGGCCTAGTACGCCTCTGCACATTATTTGCATGGCAGGGAAAACTTGACCTGTTGAATTGCAGGTATCAGGCTGCTATTCAAGTCGCAGAAGCTGCCGGTATAGCACGTATCCTGCACCTTTCTTAGTGACGCAGTGAGTGCAGCTTTTCTTCTCTTCCAAATGGAGTGGTGGGGGAAAAGCTGCACCTGCTGGCTTCTCTGCTTAAAAGTACAGTAACTTTGTGGGAAGGGGAGAAAGGGAAAAACCAAACAATACCTGCAATTGTAGGATAAAGGCTGTGTTGGCGGGTTTTTTTTTTTTTTTTTTTTTTTACAAAATAAAGACACTAAAGAGGCTGCATAAATATGGAGACACTTTTTAGAGACACTAAAAAGCCTGCTAAATCATCATTCTTTCTATCCTCCAGCTATGAAGGACCAGAAATTGTTTTTTTGTTAGGAAATACAGGTCGTGCCTCATTATCCACTGGGGTTCTGTTCCTGAAGCCCCAGTGGATTCCAAAATCAGTTAAAACCTAAATCAATGGAAAAATAGCTTTAAAGGCCCACTTCCAGGTTTCTTGCTCTTCTATTGTCACCCTAGAATGCATTGATATAGATGCTATGCTGCATTCAGCCAATTGATGCGGTGAATAATGGAATGCAGGATGGGAGGAAATGGGGTTTTGAAGCGCCCCCCCTTAAAAGACATTAAAGAGCCAGCGTTTGTCCAAAGACAAGCTTCCGTGGTCATGTGGCCAGCATGACTATATGGCGTAGCGCACGGAATGCTGTTACCTTCCCACTGAAGTGGTCCCTATTTATTCGCAGTTTTATATGCTTTCCAACTGCTAGGTTGGCTGGGACAAGCAACGGGAGTTCACTCTGTTGCGCGGTCTTGAACTGTCAACTTTGCGGTCAACAAGCTCAGCTCAGTGGTTTAACCCGCAGCTCCACCATGTCCCTTCCTGGAAGTAAGCTCCAATAAAATCAATAGGACTTACTTCTGAGTAGACATGCATAGGATTGTGCTGTCAGACAAATTGGCTGGAGGTGGTGAATTGGTATGGGTGTGTGTGACTTTTGGGAATGGGAAGGTGTGGTACATATGGAATGCAGCAGGTTCCCATTCAGGGAACCAAGGCACTGTTTAAGGAGGGGGCAGCAATTTGCCTGCCACTCCAAGTGTAAGGCAGGGTGGGGTTTGGGCCCTGGAACTGCTACCTGCCTATGGACAGAGATCCTAAAAAAATTCCTGGCATGCAGAAATTCAACATGCATTAATGGGAACCTTTACCTGTTGTATTTCTTCCTGGAGTCCAGCTATTATAGAAAGCCAATAAGTCTATTAAGGGCCCACCTGCTGCCTGTTAATAGTCTGTTACTGCTTTTGAAACTACTTCTTATCAAAGCACTTCTGTTTTATCTATGCATTTCTATGCAGATAGAAATGGTACACATTAACTCCTGTGTACTTGTAAAGACTACATGTCCTTGTAACTAATCATAATAAAATTATCCTGGAAGAACCCAAACATTGTAGCTACTGGGGGGTGGGGGAAGAGTGCAAGACACAGGAATGTGGAAAAGGCAAATGTGTATTTATGTAGTGAATCAAAATTGCATAAAATATAACCAAGACATTGTGCAGTGCAGATGTATCTTTAGGGCTCACGCACATAGGATTGCTGTCAGTGCATTTTGTCCCTACATCACACACTGCAAGAGTATTTACTAATCCCTGTACTGATTCTTACTGCAAAAAACAGAAGAGTGGAGGCATCTCAGAGTTGGTGCGGAGAGCATGGTCTACAGAGGAATATTTCACAAAATCCCACATAGTGCAGTTGTGTCATGCGGTGGGACCTTCACAGTGCTTGTCCCCAGAAGGTTTCCAAGAAGTGGCAGAAATATTTGCCGTAGCCTGGTCTTATGGGAATAGACGTTGGCTTAATTCATAGATTAGTGGAATGCTTTGGGTATCTCCCAGTGTTTGGATTCCGGGCCACTCCAGTAACGTCAGAAGGTAAGAATCACGAGGAGTGAATGCATCACGTGCCTATTATTTACACCAGTGATTTCTTCACCCCCATGTCTATGGCACTGATGGTGGTACCACATGATCCTTCAACCCTATGTGATTCCATCCTGTAGACATTACTAAAGTGGTATGGGATCTAGCCACAGGGAAGCAGTAGCTATGGCACTCTGTTAATGTATGAACTGGGCCTGGGATCAAGCATCATCATCAGCCAGGGCTTCATTCCAGAAAGGCTAGCCAAGCTAAGGCTGTGCGCCAGTAGGAGCCAGCAAACTCAGGGTCTGCAAGCCAGGCTAGGAGAGGCACAGGAACTTGACCTTGGTTAATACGATCAAAAAACCTCACTTGTAGCAGAGACAATAAACAGTCCGTACTAAATTTGCAAAACGGCTGGCACTTATTATCACTGGCTGTTCTGTTTTCCTTCTGAATTGAAATATTGTAGATGTTGAGATGGGCAGTGTCAGATTGGCCAACTTTAGAAATGAGCATACCAGGGCAGTTGTTTTAAGTGTAGAAAAATGTTTCTTTTTCTCACTACATTGGGGGTGGCGGTAGCATTTGAAAAGATTCTCTTTTGCTACGGTCACTTTCACCGAACCCTTCTCCATCGACAAAACTCCTCACCAGCGTCTTCATAACTTGTACTAGAGGGGCGCTTAAGAAAACTAAAAGGTTAATATATTCTAACTAGATGTTGGGTATAGAATGTCAGATCTGTCAAACCGCATTACAGTGTGCTGCTCAGTGAAAAAGATTTGATTTCTTTTGCCACTGTCCTACTATGTTCAAGTCACACAGTGCCAGCAGCAACCAGCCAGCGACCGTGGGCTGGCACTGAGTGGACTCGAGTGGGAAGCCAGCCGCAAGGACCATCTGTTTCCGATTTCTAGCTGAGCCAAGATGTGCAGTGAAGTGCATTCCATTCACGGAGCCAGCCAGCACTATGCTCAAGTTATTAGGGTTACAAGTGAAATTATCTTTTCCAAACAGCAGGGGAGCCATAATCCTTATGGAAAGAGACTTAAAAGATTCAGATCTCTTTTGTTAAAGTTGCAGGGAGAGGCTGCTTGCTTGCGCATTTAATTACAACTTTCATGGTGTTTATAATGTAAAATATATATTTTATTAAGCAAGATAACCTCTGAGGCAAGGAAGGTAGTTCACCTGGCTCAGTTGAATAAACAAATCAAATCACTTTTGGATTGCATCTAATACAACTTTTAAAAGGAAGAGATGAGCAGATGACAGAGCATTGCATGACTTAAAAAGCATTACAGAATTTATAGGTAAATCTTAAAATGAATGAATGTTAATTACGTGCTATTTCTATATGGGTTGTATTTCAACCTCTGAGTAACTGGATTTAAGGGCACAGAGAAAGGTTATCTGCTTGAAAGATCTCTTATTTTATTGACAGAGCCCAATCCTATCCAACTTTTCAGCACTGATGAAGCCGCAATGCAGCCTCAAGGTAAGGGAGCAAATGTTCCCTACCTTGAGAAGACATCTGTGACTGCCCCCCCTTGCAGGATGCAGCATACACCCTATTGGCAGGGCTGCATCAGTGCTGGAAAGTTGGAATAGATGGGGCCCTCAGTCTTCTGATGTGCTTGACAAGCTCTCTCTCTCTCGCTCTTGCTCTCGCTCGCTCTCTTTCATGAAACTAACAAAATGTTTTTTATGGCATGTTTAATCTAACAAGCTTATTTTAAAATACAGAAACATGTAACATTTCTGTGACCTTATTTCCAGTCTATCATGTGATTAATGATGTTGTAATTGTCATTGTGATAGATAAACACTGGCAAAATTGTGGAACAGTTGCTCTCTTTACTATTATTGGACTGCATTTTTGGGAAATTGGCAACCACAGGAATAGCCTTGTATCATGGGCTGGCCAATTAGAAATCAGCTTACTCACAAGACTACAGAACCTTTCTCTAATTTATTATTAATAATAATAATAAATAATATCCCAGTCTTGTACATATCAGCAAATTCGCTTTCTGATTGGCTGAAACACTAATAGCTAGATGTCACATTTTATTCTGTTTACAAACTTGCAGTACGAGGGCCACATCATATATTTTACACATTTTTGTGTGCTGGGGAAAAAATGAGTTTTATAAATGAGCGAATGCATTACTTGGATCTTTTTTGTAATCAGCATGATATGATTCAGAACAAAAGAGAAATGTCACAATTACAAAGAAACAATGCTGTGCTTAAACTAAGAAATGATTTATAACGAGTAAAAAATGTCAAACATTAGCAAGTGCTCTGACCAAAAAAACACACAAGTTGCTGCAGGTGGGTCTTGTGGTGGGTCGGATGTGGCATCTGGGCAGTAGTTTGGAGACTCCCTATACATAACTGACGTATGAGGTTGGAGACCCACTGCCAATCCCACCCTCCATCCCTGTACCTGATCTGACCCCATTGCTACCCCCTTGCGCTCCTATCTGCCCCATTTCCCATTACCGAATGTGTTTGTACAACAACGCTGTGAGGTAGGAGCCTGGGCAGGGCTGGCCTTACGAGCTGTGGGGCAAGACAAACTGCGGGACAAAACATGCAGAACAGTGATGTCATCACATGGCAAACATTATAGCATCATAGCAAACAGTGCAGTTCTTCCACCAGCAGCTGTATCTCAGAGCACAATCCTATACCGGCATTGCGCCGGCGCTACGCTCTTGCGCCGGTCCAGCGCTGTTGCAAACATACCATCAAGCGCATCTGTGCCAGCAAGTCGAGCACTGGACCGGCGCAAGCAGCAGCATCGGCACAACGCTGGCTGTGTGCCGGTCAAGCAGCGCTCGGTCGGCGCAGGATCTCTCCGGGGGTGTTCCAGAGGCATGCCGGGGGCGTAACTGGGTGGTGAAGGGGGCAGTGATGCATGATGGCCACAGTATTGAATCCTAAATCCTGTCCCTGGCCTCAGTGGCCCCGATTCAGACAGCTGCTGTGCACGTGGACCTGTGCCTGTAAAACAGCAGGCGCAGATCCGAGTAGCCCCATAGGGCTGGCTGGGGCTTACCTGGGTGCAAGGGGAAACCCTCCCCTCGCCCTGTGCTGAGCTACTGCTGCCTCCTGCTGGGCTTAGGATATGGCCCTGCTATGTCGGCCTTATTATGTTGGCGCTGCTTAGGATTGCGCTGCCAGTCCCCAGGCACCCTCACACAACAATCTCAAGATGGAAGAGCTACCTTCCAGGCCTTGTGTTCCTTGGGCATGTTTGAGGCACAGTCTGAGGGAGAACTCTGAGGAAGAATATGCAGCTTTCAGTTCTTAAATCAGTTCTTAAGTCATGATCCCCGGGAAACTCTTTCCACTCAAAAGATTGGGTACATTGCTGCCCCATTAACGCAGCTATGTCAGTGCTGTAAAGTTGGTTTGGATTGCACCCTTAATCTGGATAGAGTCTCCCTGCAGCTGCTATTCACCAAAGCATGCACATGCGCAGGGTTGAATGATGGTAGGCACCTATGGTTTCCAATTCTCTGGGATGAGAAGTCTTCCTTCAGAGTAAAAACATCCTTGCTCCGCAGGAAAACTCTTTGTTCAGGAGGACAGGAAACTGTGGATGTCACTAGATGTGTTTAAAGTCTAGTTTTGCTTTCAATTGACCTGTTCCAGCTACGGGCATTCGTATTTATTGGCACTGATTGAACAATAGGTTTGCCTATACCTAGTGTCCATTCTGTGAAAGTATATGATAGACCTGCTAATTCCTCAGTTGCTTGGCGTAACTATTTTTTAAACAGAAATTTACAAACTATTCAAGTAATAAAAGTAATATTTTTTTAGTTGAGAGTTGTTATAATTTAGTGGTTAAGTAACTGAGAGCATAAACCCAAAATCTGGCTGCTGCAAGGGGTCACAAATGTGCCATAAAATATGTTTACAAAACCCAGAGAGGAGGCTGCGCTGGCAGGGTGGCCTGCCTTGCCCTGCTCCTGCCGCTGCATCCAGGCATTCCCCCAAACAGGGTAGGTAAGATTGTACCAGGTGGCAAAAGGGCATGGGTAGGATGGTAAGCAGGGCATTTCTAGGCAAGTGGAATGGGGGCAGATTGAGCCTGGGAGTGAGTGTAACCCCACTCCCGGCCTTCCCCACATTATGCTTGTCTTCCTGGATTTATGCTAGCTATAGAGTTGGTGTGGATCTGAAAAGTCCCATAAGGTAGGCTGGGCATTACTTGGGGAAAGGGGAAAATATCCCCTTATCCTGAGGAGACCTCCAGCTGCCTCCTGACCTCTGCTGGATACAGCACAGACCATGGAGCCTGACTGGGCCAGTGCAGGTTAGTTTTAGGCTGTGAATTGGGAATTCCCTGGTTTGACTCATGCGTCTACTTGAACTCACTAGGGGCACAATCCTAATTTGGAGTTTGGCTGGCGCAGTTAGGCCAACGAAGTTTGGCCGGCACCAGGGCCACTGTAAAGCGTGTTTGGACCACTCTTGGAGTCAGGGAGGATGACACACATCTGTGTGCTGGCCTCTCTGACTCCGAGAGTGGTCCACACATACTGTATGGTGTCCCTTGTGCTGGCCAAACTGTGCTGGCCTCACACCAGGTTAGGATTGTGCCCTAGGTGGCCTTAGACTACCCTCAGCTGGAAATATTACAGGTTTGTTGTGAACAACACACCAAAATCATATATGTGAAGCTGTATGTGCACTTAAAAAGTGCTTTACAATGCTAAGTATTACCATTAATAAGAAGCCTAAACAGTTGTACGTAGGTCTGCATACCTCTCAGAAGACTTACAGCCCAAGCCGCAGCTACCGGGGTGCCAGAGGTGCAGCTCCTGCTCTGCCCCTCCCCTGCCAAGTTCTGCTCTCTCTGGCCACTGTGAAAAAGTGCACCACCGCTGGTGGCGTTACTTACCACCTGCTGGCTCTGCCTGACCTCCTCCAGACGCTGGGCTCTGGTGCTGGGCTGGGTCTGCTGGTAAGGCATTACCACTGGCCGTGGAAGTGTCTTACAGGACTTTTGCAATATCAGTGCTGATGCTGCTTGACCTATTACAAGCTAGTTATGTTGTTCGCATTTGTTGTACAAACACATCTTTCCTTATGACAGGCATATAAGTCGCATTCAGTGGTGGTATCTAAAGCGGGAGGAACCGGAACGCTGGGCGGGACGTACGGTTGATTGGCAGCCCGTCCGTTCTGTTCCGCCGCCTGCCTGAACACCGCGTGGGCTGCCCCCGGTTGGCGCGCCCCACTGCTGCTCGCCCAGGCACCCAGCGCACCCCGCACCCGTCTCCCCAGGCGAGCAGGTGCCTCCTCCGAGGCCAGGGCAGCCTGCGCGGTGGGCGGGCAGGCGGCGGAACCGAACAGAAGGGCAGCCAATCACACGTAAGTCCCGCCCAGCATACCGGTTCCTCCCGCTTTAGATACCACCACTGGTCGTATTCACATGGGGGGGGGAGAGAGAGAGAGAGGTTTAAGGATACATATTCAACTTCAATTATCCATTGTTTGTATGTGGAGCTCTCCATTTCTTCTCTGCAATTATGCCCTAGTACTAATAACCAAAGATTCAGCATTGTGTTTGGAATGGCTGGGTTTCCCCTAGTCAGCTTTGATAAGACTAGCTTCAGAAACCCTGGCAAAATGAGGTTTGAATTACACAAACTGGTGCCAGTTGGACCCTTTTATTACCTGAGGGATGAGCCATGTCAGAGAGAGCAAATGGTATTTACATTGCCACTCACCCTTTGGGTAGCTGCCTACGATGAGAGCATTCTTAATCTGCCCCCAAGTTCCACAGTATCTCTGCCAATAACAACAGCTTGGCTTGGGAGCTCCCCAGTCACTGTAGCCACTGTTCCCATCCCATCTCATCCAGTGTTGACCCCTCATTACCCTTGGCCGGCTATTTCATAGGTTCTCTCTAGTGAAGAAGGCAAAAGGCAACAGCCTGTTTTGCACTCAGCTGCTCAGTGGTCTTTTTTTACCATCTCTGGTGATCCCTGAAAAGAATCTGAGGCCTACCCTTTTATCTCTCTGGACAGACTGATCATGTAAAGTGAACTGGCCTCTGTGGCTGGGATTAGATGTTCTCTGTGCTGCAAAATGGTCCTGAAATGATTCCCAACGGGCTTTGACGGTTGTATGGCAGGAATGGCTGGAATGTATATATCTAGGTTACCGGCAGACTGCTTTGATGCCACCAGAGAAAATGTAAGCTGAGGAGCAGCAGTTGAAAATGTTTCTGGAACATAATGTATTTCTGTGTTATTTTACATGACACTGAAGAAATTTACTTTTTGTTTTCAACGCCCACCCACCCTTGTTTTAAATCTGGGCAGATAAATTAGAAACCAAGGTTTCTAATTAACAAGGTTAATTAGAAAAATCTTTGGTTGTGATCTATGCCACAGTTTACCTCAGAGTGAATGGTACATTCAGATTTCTTTCTCAGTATTAAGTGTCTAGATGTACAAAACAGGGAACAATTAAGAATCTGCTGTGAGTCCCAGTTATGTGAAGGGATGGAGGTGGGGAGGGGGACCTAACAAAAAGGTTCACAGGAAGGTGAATATGTCTCCCCTAGACCAGAATGTGTCCCTGTCTTTGTCAGATGAGTTGCCTCCCAGTCATATCTTTGTTTCTGAGGTAAATTCAACCTAGTAAATAATTTTAAAAATTTCCAGTGCAGTCCAGATTTCAGTTACCCAGCCTAATTCTATAGTTTTTACTATGTATTATGTTGCAAACCTGAAAAACTTATGTGTATAATAGTGTGAGGAAACAGGCTCGTTGCCCTCAGCTAGAGAAATGGCAGTTATTTCCCCACTGTTTCTTCTTCTCTGGGGTCCTGCTCTTGGCTGTCATTGGGCTTGTTTGAAGGGCATGCTTATTGCCTGACTGGCCCCATGTCCTAAGGAAGTGCATACTCATGAAGCACAAGTCCTGACCTCATTCCTCCTTTTTGGGAGAGTTCTGGGCACTTTAAGTAATGTGTGTGGCATTGGGGGTGGGGTGTTGGTTCAATCAAAACTGACCCTCGAATGCTGATAAGTGTACTTCAAAAGTTTGGACAAAATAGTTCCTCCGTCATTATGGAAAGTGCCCAAACTCTCCCAGAAAGGGCTGGAACATGTAAGCATGTATGTCCTTTATGGTGTGGGGGCAGTTGGACAGTAAAGGTATAATCTGAACCAGTCCGCTGACTAGGAAGGACAGAGCACTCCTTATTCCAGTGATTTTCAACCTTTTTCATCTCATGGCACACTGACAAGATTCTAAAATTTTCAAGGCACACCATCAGAAGCACAGCATCAGATTTTTGGCAATTGAGAAGACCCACTATACTGCCAGTGGGGGCTCGCATCCTCCAATGGATGTACTAATAAATGACCATCCCCCAAATTTCTGTGGCACATCTGAAGACCATTCATGGCACACCAATGTGCCACAGCACATTACCTGAAAATTGCTGCCTTTGTCTCTCCAGTTACACTCATTTCTTGCCTGCTTGCCATGTGCAATATTGCTTTTAAGGAGGCCTATTAGGATGTTGTTGTGATTTCCTTTTACCTCCATGGCTGATGCTCAAGTCGGGCCTTTTTTCTTGGTGCCCTACTATCATGAACCCTGCATAGCATCTGAAGATGTCTCCAGAAACGTCTCCTCAGAGACTGTTGAATTTGACTGATTCAGATATGCACATTTAGTGATCAAGGGAATGTACAATTTGGCTGCACTTAGTCGCCATATTGTTTTGAATAGCCATAGACCCATCTTGCTTCTTGCTCCACTGGGTCAAAGTACTTGCTGGCTGATGAGAAAGTTTTACATGAGGTGTATGTGTTTGTAGCAATCCCTCCCCCCCATACCGCAGAACTCTTTGCCACAGGATGTTGTGATGGCATCTGGCTCAATGGCTTTCAAAGGAGATTGGATAGATTTATGAAAGAAAAAACCATAACAAGTGACAAG
This sequence comes from Lerista edwardsae, assembly GCA_029204185.1. NCBI lineage: Eukaryota > Metazoa > Chordata > Lepidosauria > Squamata > Scincidae > Lerista > Lerista edwardsae. The sequence continues at coordinate 7,910,199 of JAJKFI010000028.1, read as the reverse complement.
TCATGATCGGTATGCGAACTCCAGGTTTTCATGGTAGCATTATCTCTGAATGCCAGATGCAAGGGAGTGGCGACAGAATACAGGTTGTTGTCTTATGTTATCTCAGAGGCGTCTGGTTGGGCCACAGTGAGATAAAGGAAGCTGGACAAGATAGGCCTTTGTCCTGACCCAGCAGGGCTCATATTCACAGCGCATTACACTGGACAATATGTTTCATTATATCCCATAATCTAGTTCAATTCTAAAAGTGGCCCTTCCAGCTTCCTTATGTAGCTGTTTTTTTTTTTTGTTGTTGTTCTTAATTGTTAGCATCATAATGGAGGATTATGACACAGGAGGATTTTATGGCTTGAACTAGAATGACATTTCCAGTCATTTTAGAATGACATCTTGTGAATATATTTGTTGGCTGTATTGATGACCCTCAGCTGAATATGTCCCACCTGTTGGCTGTGATCCAAAAGTAGATCCAAGTTCGCCCATTGCAGACCTGGCCGATTCTCTACCCGGGGCCAGGTCCACAAATTGCAACCCCTGGAGCCCCCTGCCCGCTCCCTGTACTGCCCTCCCTGTGCTCCCAGCATCCATGAATACTCAATTTTGGAGCAATATGATGCAGGGGCAGATGGGCGGGTCAGAAGCTGCTCACCACTGGCAGTGCCACCTGCCTCCACGGTGCCCCTCTACCCTCCACCGGCACTTCGCCTGAGGGCTTTTGCCCTGCCGAGAATATAGGTAGGACTTCCACTGAAGTTGGCCATGGAAAAGTATAATATCTGGGTGATTTGAAGGTTTTCTCTGGGGTGATTATTGTGTAATGCTTCAGAAATGGTGATAAACATGCATTTATTAACTTCCCCCAAGTTAGGACATTGTCATAGATAAGAGTTTAAGAGCGCAATCCTACCTGCGCCCTTGGGCCAATGCTAACCACTTGTGTTGGCCCAACGTAACTAGTGCTGACATGGGGGTGCCAACTGGCACCCCTGTGTTGATGCTGGTGGTGTTGGGCCGACAGTAGCAGCTGTGTTGGCCCAAGGGCACTGGCCCAAGGCTTGGCTGGCACAACTCAGCTGGCACAACAACAGTTTTGGCTGGAGGGCCGGTGGGAGGAACTGTGTGGGGCTCGTCAGGCCGGGAGGCGTGCCAGCCCAGGGACGAGGGTGGGGCTGGGATGTGGCTGTTAGGCTACATCCAAGCCTCCCTTCCCAGACAATGCAGTCCCAATTCTGGCCATGTAGCTTCCTAGGCTCTGCACCTGCTAAATAGCAGGCGCTGATCTGAGGAACCTATAGGGGAGACTGGCGCCTCCCCTGGGGCAAGAGCGTGAACCTGCCCGTGCCCCAGGGAAGCTCCTCAGTGCTCCAAAGCTGCGCTAGATACACTGCAAGCCCGCCTGCCTCATTATTGCAGTGCAGCTTGTGATTGCACTCCAGATATGGGCTACGGAAAACTACACCCCCGGACCCCCTACTTTTAATGAACCTTGACAAAAAAATTTTCAGTCAAGTTAATTACATAATGAAGCCAATGCAGTGGTGAACTGGTCCTGGAGATGGTTGGCCATAATGACATCACTTCACTTGCATGTGGTCACCAGTGGATGGCTCCCCACATCAAAGCTATCCATTCTTAAATATTAGATTTATTTTTCAGATTCTGAAGCTGTTTCTCTGTTGTAAATTTACATAACGACAGTCTCCTGCTATTCAGCTGTTTGCGTTTTTAAATATTAGATTGAAAGCCTCATCCTTGACTGAAAACGTCTTGCTCTCTCCTTCTGGAGGGGTTACAATGACTCTGCTATTCCATCACGCTCTGCACATTTAAACAAACAAAACAAAAAAAAAACTACCAGAAAAACGTGATCAGGAAGTTGGGCGTTTTGGAAGAAAAGTTTAATCTCAACTGTGATCGAGGGAGCCCACCAGCATCATTTTCACTGGAGCACAAAGTCCCCATTCTTGATGGCTTGACCGAAGGAAGCAAAAACAGGGCAACTCCTAGCAAAGCACATCTGTGGGGCTGCATTTCACAGGAAACAACCCAGCTCCTCTCCAGATATGTTTCACTGAAGAACAAAGAATTATTTTGTTTGGGGCCTCAGGAATGATGCAGTGAACCTGGATTCAGCTTTTTTTTTAAATAAAGTCCATGAAAGCAAGGCTCAGAAAACAAAAATGACTTTTTCCTCCTCCTCCTCCACCTTAGGCAAAAGCACTTTTCAAATTAGCATCCCCTTCCTACATAAAGAAAGATTTAAAAATGCACTAATCTTTTCTTTTTGTGTGGAAGGATGTTGTCAGCTATACAATCACTTCACTGGGATAAAAAGAAAATCAGCAGTAGTACCAAAATCATTTCAAGAAATATTCTGAAATAGTCATGGCTTAAAACAAGTCAAGAAGCAGAATGGGCTGTTAACAGATTTTGTTTTTGTTTTCACCTCCTCCAAGGACTTTGGAGGACTCTTATTCATGTTAACCTCAAAATAATGCAGTGAGGTAGGTTAGAATGAGATAAAGCAAATGGCCCAGGATTATCACCAAGTGAGCTTCATAGCTGACTGGGGATTTGAATTTGGGTCTCCCCAGGCTCTATTTCAAAACTTTAACCACTGCACCACAGAAATGTTAAGTCACAGCTGCATATGACATTAAGTGACTTAATGTTAAGTCACAGCTGTAACATCTCAGCTATCACCGTCCATTATAACAAGCTTTCTGAGAAGTCAACATTTGTCAGTAGTTAATGAGGTGTGCTTCAGCATGGCACAGGTAGTAGTTTCTTCTTCTTCCAGTAATCGGAGGTAGCCAGGAGGCAGAAATATGATCATATTAAAAAAAGAAATAATAGGGCAAAGATTACCTTCAGCTCTTCTCTATGTGTGGGGTGGAGGTATTTATTTTTGTTTCTTTTTTGCTTGTACAGCATCTTATGATTGGTACTGAAAATTTCTGACAGAAATTTCTTTATAGTTTCATTTTCTTTTCTCATCCTCATTATTTGCAATGCCCTTGCCCTCTAGAGCCTGCAAAATAAAAAACCTTTCTGGATCAATGTTGTCTTTTGTTCTTCAGCAGGAAAGTGAGCACAATTGTACTTTCACAAATGGCATCTATCAGCCTTCTGAGCTGATTTCAAACAGAGGTTCAATGTTGTCCTAAACAGTAGGAGAAATGAAGGAGTCAGAAATTAATACAGCACTTTTGCAGTGCACACTTAACTTTATGTCTATAACTGTCTATCTCGTTCTTTCGTGGTATGCCCAAGTGCAACTGTATTCTTGATGGAGACATCAGCTATTTCCCTACCCCTTTAGCACATTCCCTCCTACTGTAGCTGTGCACACATCCCTCAGCCTCAAAAAGCCAGATTTACTGATTTGCAGTGCTACCTTGAAGGCTGCCTTGAGAAAAACAAAACAAAACGTTGACTGTGCAGTGCCTGTCTTTGCCAGTAGATATGTCAGAGGCTTTTTTGGGTGTGTGTGTGTGTGGGGGGGGTGTTTCTCAAACACATTCAATAGGAAAAGCTGTTCCATGTATTTTGCAAAACTGGGTTTCTCCTTTAATATAATTACGTTGTTTGGGAATTTTATGCGACCTGTCACTTGTCTTTAATAAGCAGCCTCCTACTGTCCTTTCAAAGCATAAGCTCCGCCTCTCCGTGGACAGGGGTGAGCCAGTCTTTCTGAACTTATACACATGATTATTGCAATGCATTTCTGTTTGGGATTGTCTTGAGAAAATTTGGAGCCTCAGCTAGCACAAAATATTGCTATGCATATCCTAATATATAGCCAATATTACAGTAGTAATATCCTCCCCCATATCTGTGGGTCCCATGTCCACAGTTTCAATTATTTGTGGATTGAAAGTCCTTCCTTCCTTCCTTCCTTCCTTCCTTCCTTCCTTCCTTCCTTCCTTCAGTAGATCTCAGTGCCTCACCTAGTGCCTCCCTCCAGCCCAGAGATGCTTTGGCGGCTGTAAATGTGGAAGCAGCCAATCAGCCTGTCACTTGGGCAGGATACTTCTGAGACTTAAAACCTGCCTAATGGCCACATCCCTGCCCCTGCCCCTGCCCCTCCCCAGGCCAGCCTGCCCAGTTTCATGCATCCACCCACCCTCCCTCCTCCCAGAACCGCCCTTGCGCCAGTCAAGTTTGGCTGGTGCAAGGGAGGCTCTCCGTCGGCATTTTTGGGCCAACAATAATGGTAGCATTGACCCAAGAGCTCTAGCTCTAGCCACTCAGCACCCCCGCATTGGTGCTAGTGATGTAGTGCTGATGCAATGACATTGCATCAGCGCTATGTGGGTGCTGGGATTGCTCCCTTCGATATCATATCCAGGGCGCAATCCTATACTGCGCTGGAATGGCAAAGCCGGCCGGTCAGCACCATATCCAGTGCAGTATAGGAGAGGCGTTTGCTCCCTTACTGTAGGGGTGGCTCTAGCCTCCCCTATGGGATTCCTCGGATCTAAATAGTGGGCGCAGATCCGAGGAGACCACGTGGCCTGAATTGGGGCTGCATGGCCTCCCAAACGGGTCTGGGATTTGGCCTTATGGCTGAATCCTGGACCCGCCCGTGTCCTACCCACATCCTGCCCTCCTCCCGCCAATCCCTGAGCCGCCCCATCATGGGGCCTCCCTCATGCTGGCCGGCTTCGGCCGATGCGTCGGAGGCACTGCACGGATGCAACAGGACCGGCGCTGTCTGCTTGTCCTGTTGCCTTAGTGCCGATGCGGGGGTGCCGATCGGTGCCCCCATTTTAGCGCTAAGTGTGCAGCGTCGGCACAATCCCATTGTGCCAACGCTGCACGGTCCATAGGATTGCGCTGCCAGTCACATTCCATAGGATTGCGCTGTGAACGCAATACAGAGGTATTTCCTCCTCATTTATTCCAACTTCCGGAATGGCTACAATGGTGTAGGAATTGAGCTGTTTACACGGCAAGGTAAGGAGCCTTGCAAAACATAGTTATTTGATTATCTAACTAGGTCCTACTTAATTTACTTAATGCTGCATGGAAAAAAACAGATGCACGTCTATTTCATATTCTTTTTAATTTGGCTGGCTAGCTTGCTGAGTTCTTTTTTCTTGGAACTAAGCAATGTAGGTGGAACATTCCAGCATTGGGAAGAAATTATAGTGGCCATTACATTCAATGGAGCTAACTCCCAAGTAAGTGTGCACTGGATTCTAAACTAAAACTTCGTTATTCAAAAAGTCTTTTAATTCTGATTGAAGGGTTTTTGGATTTCATTTTAATTTTTTTTACAAAGCCCTTTTGGGTTCATTCCCCATGAGTTAAATGATTTTGAATCTGTTAAATATGATTATTTGTATTTGTTTGGGTTCACTTTAAAAAAGATTAAGATAAGATCCTTATTTTAGGTTTGGGTTTGGCAGCAGAGAATGGTATAGAACTGCTAAATACTGGATAAATAATGTACAATATAGATGTATTTATTGTGGTTAGTATTTGGATTAGAAATCTTAGGGCACAACCCTGACCAATTTTCCCCCACATCACTGTGCCAATTGGGCATGTGCTGCATTCTGCAGGGGAGTAGAAGTCACAGAGTCCTCTTCAAGATAAGGGAATATTTGTTCCCTTACCCTAGAACTGCATTGCTCTTACCCCAGTGCTAGAAAGTTGGTTAGGATTGCACCTTTTGAGCTGCTTATAATACAGGTGATAGTACTTTTTCTAATTTTTGTGTTTTAATTTAAAAGAATAAGCCATGCACATTTTGAGTTGTATCATGTAGCAAAGCAAAGTGAAAGGCTGCTTGTGGTGTCAGAAATTACAAACCACGATGAGTGGATGTGGTTAACCTGATATAACCAAGGTTGGGCACACAGGGAAGCCCTGTTTACACTGGCTTAGGAATGAAACGCTAATGAAATGTGATGGTCACTGCTGGGAAAGGAGAAAACGGTACTGTGATTCTGTGATATTTGGGCAACGTCATCCTATTTGGAGTGTAGCGATGATGCAACGTCGGCTGAGGCACTAAAGCTCCCAAGCCGATGCTATGAGTAGCGTTGCCTTGAGAGCGCCATGGGAAGCCTCCGTGCCAAAACGGCATGGGGATTGGTGTGGGGGAGGGATGTGGGTGGGCTTGCGAGGTGGCCATACGGCCGCTTCCTAAGCCCGTTGTTTGGAAGCTGCACGGCCCTGATTCGGGCCGCGCGGTCTCCTCAGATCTGTGCCTGCTATTTAGCAGGTGCAGATCCGTGGAGCGCATAGGGGAGGCTGGAGCCTGCCCTATGGTAAGGGAGCAAATGCTCCCTTGCCGCGCGGTGGCTCCAAGCCTCTCCTAAGCAGCGTCAGATATGGCGCTGGCTCGTCGGCCTCACCAGTCCGGCGTTGCTTAGGATTGTGCCCTTTATGAGATCCCAGGAGGAAGTAGTTACTTAGGAAGTGAAGAAGTGAGTCCGTAGTAGGTTAAATTGTCCATATTTTCATTGCCTTGTTTAGCTGGCACAAGTTAAAGTGCTTTAATAAAGTGATTGCAGCTGTATTATGTAGACCAGTGGTCTGGGAACAGGGGTAAATTACCCCAAATGGAGTAAAAATGAAATTCCTGGGGGTAATGCGGTCGCGCTGCTGAGACACAGCCGGGCATGCATATGAATCTATATGCATGCCGGCTGTGTCTTGGCAGCGCGACCGTCCATTACCCCTGTTCCAGTTCCGTCACTGGCTGGCTGGCTCCGTTTTGTTTTGTTTGTTTTGCTCCACCCACTTTTGCTGGCCAGCAAAATGCGCCCCAGACTGCTCTGCGCCTGCTCTGCTTTTCACACCACAGCAGTTTAGAGCACGTGGACGCAGTGAGGAGAGCGGCAGAGCGGCGGCGTGTTGGACCTGAGCGGCAGCGGAGCAGAGCGGCAGTGAAGAGGCAAGCCAGGGACGGCCGGGCATCGGAGGTGAGGGAAGGCACGTGTCTTTCCCCATCCCCGCCTCCATTGCCCTGCCAGGGAACGCATCTCCCCCCCTCCGTTGCCCTGCCGGGGGGAACTGCGCATCCCTCGCTGCGCAATGCACACACTGCCCCAGAAGGAAAGCACATTGAATTCAATCTGACTTACTTCTGAGCAAACACAAGTTGACGGATGCCGGCTGGCCACTGAACGTAAGGAGCGTGCAGGCTGGGGCAAACGCAACTGGCTGCAGAGTAACAGTCTGAGCCAACACCAAACTGTCCTCCACCCCCTCAACTTGTAGCCCGGTGCAACGATCCTGCATCCGGACTGGGGCTCAGTGTGTCGTGGGGTGTGTGGGGCATGTGCGCGTGTGCAGGAGAGGCGCCAGGCAAGCATACAGCATGAGGCAAGGCGAGAGGGAAAGCAAGTTGCAGGAGACAAAATGTAGGAATGCTTGCTGCATTTCTGTATTAGTACTATTTGCCTTCTCCAGAATGGAAAAGCAGATACTGTGCTGCTAAGTTGCCTACATGCACACTCCTTGTGATGTAAAAATGAGGTATTCCCTGTTTGACAAGTCCATGAAACAGATATCTACATTAAAAAATGGCTACTGCTATCATTTTTTGGTTTGATCCAGAGTTGCAAACAAATCTTTTAAATTCTGAAATAAGTCTTTGGAGGCTGCCCCTTTATCTTACTTTCTCCCCTTAGAAGTGTTTTTCTTTAATCCAGTACAATGGCTCTCAAACTTTTTATCACTGGGGCCCAAAAGGAATGTTCATCAAGCAAGAACATTTTAAGACCCCATATGACAAAATCAAATCTAAGCAGGTTAGATATTTACAATAAGAGTAAGATTTAAACATATTTAAAGAACTTTCCTAACTCTCCCAAACCCTTTGCAACTTCATATTTACATAGCATTTATTAAGCTCATTAATTAATCAAATAAAAAGCAATGGGTTCCAATATGTAATTTTTTTTTCTTTTGTTCTGGCGGGGCAGGGCGGGGCGGGGGTAACGTTGGCGTTTCTAAATATATTTTGGGGTAAAAAGTAATAGAGTTCCCTGACCCCTGATGTAGACATTCTCATCATGTAAGAACCAAAATGAGATGTGCTGGTCTCAAACTGCCTTGAACACTCAGTTTAGCTAATCCTCATGAGGCCTGAGATTCCGTGCAATGATTCTGTGATGCCAGAAAGCACAAGAGCGGAAACAGACATGGAGCCCTTCATGGTCGGCCTACTGAACAGCTCCAAATTTGACCAAAATGTGCTTGATTTTAGGAATATCCTTGGTAATCTGGGCTTCAGTAGAGAACGCTGAGACACACAAAGCAAACTGGAGGTAAAGCATAATCTGCTGTCTAATAATAACCCACCATGGTTTTTTGGTAATAGTAAGCATTTGGCTCAACCTCACTGTGCTCCTCTAAGCTGCATGGCCACGCAGTTTGAATCTGAGATTCATGCAGCTTCCTTCACAGTGCTCCAGAGCTGCCTCATCACAGCAGTAGTAGGGCTCTACACAGTCCCTGCAAAGTCCCAGGGAACACTGGTCAAAATATACCATTTTTGGCAGTGAAAAAGCCTATTTTGTTCTTGTGGATTTCCCAGCTTCAAAGCACATGAACCACTCCCGCTCCCTCTCCCCCCCACTCTCTCTCTCTCTCTCAGTACAGTATTTATAGCCTAGTTCTGATTTTCATGATGCTGATCCACCATTTTCAGTCAGAACTCACATCTAGAATCCTACCATTCTCATTCCAGCCAATAGGTGGCAGTCAGACAGTGGAATTTATTGACCAAATGTTGCCATTTTTGTGGTGAGGTTTTAGTGATAAAAGGATGGAATCTCATCCCTTAAAAAGGCAGATGGTTTCAAATATTGCTGTTTAAAGCTAGTTAACATTGGCCTCTTGGTTACCATTGTTACCAGAGGTCCCCAATCAGAGCACAAGTAAATCTCTAGTACTCATAAATCCATTGACTGGGGGTGGTGCACAATCTCTAGTGCCTGCTTTATTCTCTCCACCCTTGAAATAAGGTAGCTTGCTAAAAGCGTGGAGAGGAAACATGGGGTGTGTGTGTCAAGAAAATTCGTATGTGCGATCCAAGCTGCTAAATTATTTCTGCTTCCTTTACTTAGGTGTGGTCCAAGAGGAAATTCACTGCTGCAGCTATAGACCTGGCTGCCTTCTTAAACTCCCCTGTGTGTGCACACACACATCCCACTGCTGCTGCCACTGCCTCCTTCTCCTCACCCATTTGGCTCTTTAGGAAACCTTCCACTGGTGAGGACTGAGCCAGGGTATGACTGGAAGGGGAGGGGCCAGAATTGGCAATGACAGTCTAGAACAGTGATTCTCAAACTGGTGGGTTGCGACCTACCAGGGAGAACCAGAATTGAGCCATTCCCCCTTAAGGGCCTACGCGATTGTGGCACAGTGGAGACCCAGCAGGGGCTTTTATTCTTACGTGGCAGAGTTGCACTGGCCTCCTGTATGGTCTGGGAGGCTTGCAGCCCCCTCTGCAAGCCTCCCCAGTGCTGGAATTCACCCTGATTTGGGATTGGAGTGCACTCCCGATTTTTGCCCCACCTCTGCCAAAACCTACCATGGTCTCAAAGTCTCAGTCTTCTTGTCTAGAAGGCCTTAAAAACCAGGTTAGAGGCCTGTGATGAGAGGAAAAGGCAAGCAAAGCAAGCTGGGACAAAATATAGTGAGTGCAGCAATTTGGAGCCCCTCCAACCCTTGCCTTGATCTCACCTCCATCCTCTGCACTATCCTGTTTGGAGGAAGGAGGTGCTACTGGAACTCATGGTAAGGGGTGGGATGGAGATGTCTCTGCTTCATGCACTCTGCCTCTTCTTGTGCAGCCAAAGGAGGCTGATGCTCTGCCCTCAGGAGAAGAGACATTGCCCCGGAGCATAATGGGCTGCAGTTTGCCTTTCCTTGCCCACCCCACTGCTTTCCTAAGAAATCCAGGTGAGCAAGGAGGACAGCAAGAAGGCAGCTTTATTACTTCTTTCTCGGGGCGTAATCCCAACCTCAAGTTAGGCCGGCAAAGTTTCGCTAGCACAAGGGCCACCATAAAATGCCGCTTTTGGGGTCAGGGAGGATGGTGCATGCCTGTGTGCTGGCTTCTCTCACTCTCGGTGGTCCAAACATACTTTACAGTGCCCCTTGTGCCAGCCAAATTTTGCTGGCCTAACTGTGCCAGCCTAACTCCAGGTTAGGATTGCGCCCTCCATCAGTTCTAGATGAAGAGGTAGGCTGCAGTCTCCCTGATCATCTCCCTGCTTACGCTCATCAAGCAGGAAGAGGATTGAAGGGCTGACTGAATTGGTTTGGTGGGCACTGGGCCAGAATGGGGTGGTGTGGTGCAAAACTTCCCTTGTCAGTTGATCTCCCGCCCCCAATTCATAACCTGAAATGATCGGTTGGTGCATTGGTAGGCCAGCCCTGCTTCTTCTTCCCATGGCTTGTGTAACGACCTAAATAAGAGAAATGGTCTCTTCTGGCATATTTAAATGTAGACTTATTTTGGGAGGGCGAGGTAGAACCCAGTTCTTTTTGCACTGGGCAGGAAAAGTGTACCAAATCCAACGTCCAGGTTTGGCCTAATCTGGCTTGGGGTGCTCCAGATAGGATGCCCTGAGGCAAGAGAGGTCATTTCTAGAATAGGGGCTACTGAAAGTTGCTGTATAGTAGGATCCAGTTACGGCAGGGCCCCTCCATCACCATGGCAACAGGGTGGCTCAGGAAGGGTAGGAGCCACAACTTGCCTGGAAGGCTTTAAAAGCCCAGTTTAGAGGTCTGTGATGAGAGGAGAAGACAAGTAAGTTGTTGCGGGGTCCAGAAAGGAGGTAAGTAAGGCGGCCTGGGCAGCTCCTGCTGGAAGAGGGAGGAAATGGGTGGAAGCTGAAACCCCACTCCTCCCTAAAAGGGAGTGAAAACTCTGAGGCCAAATTGGAGGTTGGGTCTTTTACCCTTTTCTTGCTCTCAGGTTGGTAAATTGGACAGTTAGCCTGGACCTGCATCCAGACCTGCAGATATTACACCAGGGTTGAAATCCTATTCAGACTTCCCTGTGAGTAAGACCCACTGAACATAGTAGACATGCGTCATATCAGACTCCAAGATACGTTGGAATTTTGCTATGATTAAAAATACAGTAAAAGGTAAAGGTTTCCCCATGACCGAATGGTCTAGTCATGACCAACTGTAGGGGGTGGTGCTCATCTCTGTTTCTAAGCCTGTAGGGCCAGCATTTGTCCAAGGACAAGCTTCCATGGTCATGCGGCCAGCATGACTATACTCCGTAGCGCATGGAATGCTGTTACCTTCCCACCGAAGTGGTACCTATTTATCTACTTGCATTTTTACGTGCTTTTGAACTGCTAGGTTGGCAGGAGAATACAGTACCTAGTATATATCTAGGCCTTTATGATAAATGATAAAGATGGCCTTTTCCAATATCTGCAAGTCAGGCACTTCCTGGCTTCATCTCATATTTTTGTGTGTAAGGACTTGCCTCGCTTTGATGACAGTTAATTTTGAAAGCTTTATGATGCCCCACAAGTTACATGTCACACTTGAATCACTTCTCTACCTCATTCAAATAATGGTAGGAAATTATCTTGGCTGGCATGAATTAGATTGGCCACTCCACAATGACTTGAAAAATACGAAGTATGGTTATATGCAGATAAAAAAAATGGGACAGTCTAGTCTCTTCTCTTCACAAATCACTTTAAAGTTCTATGTTGTGGCCACACACAGTATCTTCACATTATCTCCAACCGTGCTGAAAATATTAATCCGAACCAACATATGACAAATAGTAACATTTTTCTAGCACAATTCTTATAGACACAAGTACATCTGTTAAGGACCAGAAAAAACCATATGCTGTTGGAAATGTCCTGTTCAGCCCTGCTTGTACTCTGCATATTTAGTATTCAGATTCAGGCTAAACCGTCCAAATATATGCAAGGTAAGTATAATTATACACAGAATATTTCAATGCATAGATTATACCTCATATCTCTAGGAACATAGGTGCTATCAGAGGGCTGTATGAGGGCTTATACCCATCATATACCACTTCACCAGGCCAATCCCTGAACTTTCAATACCAATGGCAATGGTAGCTCCCAATTCACCATTTGAGGTCATGTGGGGGTGTTGGGCATCTAATCTAGTGAGTTTGATCTTTCCATTTTTTCCTTCCAGTTTCAGTGGATACAATAATGAATCAGTAATGTTGGTATGAGCTCAGTTCGAGTCTTGACGGAACCATGTTTTAAACAAACTCTTTTCTTTGAAATGGCTACCAATGGATCTGTCCTGGGATCCTGTCGAACAGAATTTGGCCCCATAAATCTTTCTATTTCTTAGGTGTTAATTAATCTTTCTCCACGAAGTGCCTCATTAATTTCACACAGCCAGAAATAGAACTGCAAAACTCTAGCAGCCTTGCACATGTTTCTTTCCCTTTTAGGCTGGTGACTATATGTTTATCTTCTGCTTCTCTATACTGTGCCTTTAAATGGTTGGCACCGACTTCTATTGCGTTGGCAGCTGGAGTCAGTTTTCTTCAATAACGTTAACAAAGGGAGCAAGGAAGAAGGAGTTGGCTGAATATAAATAAGCATCTGTATGAACAACATTGTACTGACTTCACGGAGCAGCGCTGACAATTCATTTGTTATTCGCACCCAGGCTGATTCTGCTTCAGAAGCATTCCACGATGCAGTGTAATCACCAACCCTTTGCAAAAAACCTGTTCTATTAGGTCTATTGAGCTCCAGCATACAGGAGCAAAAAACTAATCACAAGACCCAAACAAGATTGTCAAGGTGTTCTTGGCTGGAGCACAATCGAATCTGTGCTGCAACAGCGCAAACAGTTTTGCTGCCATTGCGAAGATTGTGTCAGCATTTCTGCTGTGAGCTCTTATTTCCAGCATAATGGATTAACTTGGTGATAGAAATTCACTTGTGGCTGAAACTTGGCAATTGGGCTTCACTAAAAATGCTAGTTAGTGTGCAGTACATACAATCCTGACAAAAAGTCTTTTGCATCCCGTGGCTGCAATTTTTCAAAGCGTTATTGCAAATTCCTTCCTTGACTTTTCTGAGCAGAACTCACAAAATAATGTCCAGCCATCTGTATATAGCTTGGAAGGATCATGGCCTGCGTCGATCATAATTAAACAACTGCATATGTTGGAAGGTTTGTGGCCTCAAGCTTGCAATATACTTTTATTTGTCTCAGTACCAAGAGAGGTTGTATTATATCCTTTTGCAGAATAAACAAGGCACGATAATGGCTGGTGTTACTTGGAGTAAAATAGTTTTTTCCAATATATATAAATGCATTCATGTCTATAGTTGAAACTAGCCTATCCACATACAGTACATTCGTATACATATAGGCACCACTTAAAGCATTTTTTTGATCTGAAAAGGCTCCGGTTAGAGACCATTACTAGTGAATAAGGACACACCTGCTCCATGCATTTCCTAAAGGAACCTAATTGTGCACCTTTATCTACTGATCCCTAGGAGTTTGAGGAATAAAGTAGCCAGTATGCTTGGCAACTTTGGCACATTTCTCCAATGTGTCTTTACAACAGCAGAGAGGCCACACTGGAATCGCCAGCTTTACCTGTTTTGTATTTTACTAAAGCCAGAACAGGTGAATCCCACCAACCAATTCTACACAGAGATGTCTTTGAAACCCCAAAGGGGAGATGTTGCAAGAGCCATACCTCTTGGGATAATGGTAGTACACTCTCTATATGAATCAGCCAGCATTGGGAATAGGCCACCATTTCTATTATGCAGAATGCCAAAATGTGGGAGAACTGCATGCAGCGAAACACCCCAAATGTTGTGTAAAAAATGACACAAAGACGTAGGATGACCAAAAGATAGTCAACATCAAACAGCTGCAGCAGCACAAGCATTGAGGGTCTTCTTTCTACTGCTTTCAACAACATTTTTAAAAATGCTTTTCAGCTTTGTGGAAAGACTGTTTGAGGCCAGGATTGGTCAAGCCAGAAATGCCATGAAAATTTCAAAGATTATGTACAAAGCACAGACAAGCTCTTGGCTCTTCATTCTGTCAAAGAGTCAGTATGCCTGAAGAAATGCTTTTAGTGATGATCCTAGACACAGGAATTTTTGAATTAGTAGCCACAATAAATATCATGAAACTAAATTAAGAATTGGTTGAAAATGTGAATTTTCATTTTTCAGATTAAACCAAAATATGATACTAGAAGAATGATACAAAAGTGTCAAGATGTGTTCCTAAAATAATTTTTTAGTTTTTTTGCAGATTATATAAAAAAGCTTCATTGTTTAGAAATGATGTAATTAAAAGAAAAACTAAATTGATAGGTTGCTCCATGACTTTAATGAGCAAAGCTAATAAGGAAAAAAAAATGTTCTAATATTTCTGTCTCAGAATAGTCTCATTGTTTGGATTGAAGCGAAACATAGTTAGTGGGGCATTTCCTGGCCACGCCACCTGTAAGATTGCCTCTTGTATTTGAAAACTGTTTCATAGAGTCTGTTCCCAGAGTAGGATAACACTGATGCTTTGATGTGGTCAAGTAATTTTCCACAATCTCATAACAGATTATACTTAGCCGATAATGGCCAAGATTATTGGAAGTGTTCAATGGTCTTAATTCTTCTCTAAGATTAGCGGAGTAGAAGGTGCACAATATCTTTCAGGATCAGTCACCAAGAATGGAAAAACTGGCAAAAAGTCTTTCCACAGAGGGTTCATATACGTTTTAAATAAGGCTGTGACATTTTATTTCAGATTCATGCCCAGTTCGACATTTAAGGTTTGACTGTGGCAATGTGTTTAATATGAGACTGTCCTTGAAGATTGGTCGGAGGTTTCAATCAGGAGCGAACGCTTGACATTTCAATGTATGGTGATACATCATTGCTTGAAAATGTAACATAGTATTCTCTCACATTGCATGCAAAATTCAATTAACTGATTTCAGGTTTAAGTCATAATACATTAAAAATGTTGTGGTCTTTCATTGCTTCAGAGACTGCTTCTTTTCATGAGTCCCAAATGAGCAGATTTTTGGAGCGGCAACCATGTGGTACACACACACACACACACACACACACACACACACACACACGGAACTCTAACTCATGCAAATAATCCAGATCCCAGAAAAAGTCAAACACATCACATAGGCAACACTGGAGAATCTAGAGTTGGAGATCACTATGAGAAATGGAAAGCAAGCCTAGATTTTACGAACATAAGAAGAACCCTGCTGGATCAGGCCAAAGGCCCATCTAGTCCAATTGCCTGTATCTTACAGTGGCCCATCAAATGCATCAGGGTGGACACAAGACAACAAGACGTCTACTTCCTATTGCCACTCCCTTGTATCATTGTTACAACCATTTGAAAGAACAAATGCCTTGCCTGACACGGTCCTATTACCTTCCACTGAGGTTGCAATTAATGTTAGGGACACATCAAAGCAAGATTAGAAAGAAAGGATCTCTAAGGCTGCAATCCTATACACTAACCTTTTATGGGAGTATATATTTATTCATTTATGGGAACCAGAATGTCACCATATCTGCACTATGAAAGGGACCATCAAAGTAAAGCATATTTCTAATTGTTTTGGGGAGGAGAAAACTAAGTAGAAAGTCAACATTTTATTTATATTTTTCTTTCTAGAGAAATGCCGGAGCAATTAGCACTCTGAACTTAAGGACAAAATGACTTTGACAAAGTTTAGTCCTGCAGGCTATTGACTGACATGTGCGGTATTGGAGATTTTTCAGCGTATGCCTGGAACTGACAGTGATTCAATATAGGGGAATGTATACTTTCAGATTGGCATGTGTGATTATCTTCACTTTGTTGGCACTGCAATAGGCTGTATTTTAACGTAATTAAAAGAGCTGTCCACACTCAGATGAAGTCCCCACCATTTTGAATATCAATTTGGAATCAAGATTGTAGTGACAGGTGCTGCTGTAGTAACCAAATGCTACCTGCTTTGTAAATGAATATTGATGCCCTTAACAATTTCTGCCCTTTACAGGAGAAGGACCATAAGCAGAAGAACAACTGCAGTGTAAGTAGATGTCTCCAGGTTCAATCCATGACATCTCCAGGTAGAAATGACCTTTCTCTGTAAAACTGGACTGTCTCTGTGAAACACTGTAAGCATTGCTGAGCTAGATAGATCAGTGTGACTTGGGTTAAGTTGCTTTTGGGCGCAATCCTAACCTGGAGTCAGGCCGGCACAGTTAGGCCAGAAAAGTTTGGCTGGCACAAGGCCCACCATAAAGCACCTTTTGGACCACTCTTGGAGTCAGGGAAGATGGTGCACGTCTGTGTACTGGCTTCTGTGACTCCGAGAGTGGTCCAAACAAACTTTATGGTGGTCCTTGTATTGTGCCAGCCAAACTTTACTGGCCTAACTGTGTTGGCCTAACTCCAGGTTAGAATTACACACACACACACACACACACACACACACACACACACACACACACAC
>JAJKFI010000028.1:7857827-7874688 GCA_029204185.1 Lerista edwardsae | reverse complement strand
CTTACACTGCTGGAACTAATGTTCCAGCAGTTTAAGGTCCTTTATGGCTGTTGCAAAATGCCACATGCCATAGCATGACCTGACTGCTGCTGCAGGTGGTGAGCAACTGGGTAACTTGTCATTTGCGCTAGCAGCTTCCTGGTAAGCCCTGATGTTGAAAACTGGAGTTAGATTGGCATAAACTAAGCCAGCGAAGTTTGACCAGCACAAGGGCCACCATAAAGTGTGTTTGGACTACTCTTGGAGTCAGAGAGGATGGCTCACGTCTGTGGGCTGGCCTCTCTGACTCCGAGAGTGGTCCAAACGTACTTTACGGTGTCCCTTGTGCTCACCAAACTTTGCTGGTTTAGTTTATGCCGGCCTAACTCAGTTTAGGATTGCACCCTCAGTGTGAGGGTGGACGGGAGGCTAGGAGGAGAGGCTCTCTATTAACTGATCCTCAATTGGTAAATGAAATTAAATTCAACCCCCTTGATGGGCAGTCCAATCCTAAAATGGCCTGGCACCCAGAAGAGCAGATGCGCCAACATGACTACTGCTGCATCCTATGGGCACTGTGGCAGCTGCTAGGGGGTCTCCTTACCCCAAGTACAGCCCCGGTGCCCGCAATGGCCTACTCGAGTCCGTGCCGGCTATTTGGCACATACTATTGGTTGGTGCTGCTGGACCACTGGCCAACCTCCTGCTCAGCATTTGAGACACAGTGCTGATTGGTGCTGGCCCAATGCCGGTGCTCCCCTCCTCCCACAGTGCCAAGAATGTACTTTACGGCATATTCATGACACTCTTAGCCAGCAGTATGCACATACTGCCAGCATTACGGGCTTCAGGACTGGACTCCTGAAAGGCCTACAGAAAAATCCTGCCCCAAAGTGTCATTGTGGAAAAGAGAGGCTTTTCCTATTAGAGGAACTCAGGAATTACACATCAGAGGAAGACACTGCCCATTATTAATCCAATCCAGTTGTAAAGTACTATGTTTTTGACAAATTTAAGATTTCGGGACTGTTCTGCAAAATTGCCCAGTAAGAATAGTGGTAAGAAGAATCATCTTTATTTGATACATTACCTCTTCCGTTGTTGCTTTTTTCTCTCTCGGTTTTGCTGGTAAATATCTACTTTTTTGGGGGGGGAGGGTATGCAGTCCTCACCAGAACAGTAACACTTCTTGACCATCTACGTGGTCTATAAATTTTGCAAGAGAAAAAGTTACAGACATGGCATTGGCAAGACTGGATATTATTCATTTACCATCCCAAAGAACCATCTATGTGAGCACAATTTGATGTACTAGAAACTGTGTAGTAAGCACTTTGAATAGGAGTACAACCAACTGGCAGTATAACAGAATAGCTTGCAGCATCTGCCTCACTCCAAATACTTTTGTAGTTGCACTGACAAAAGCAATTTCTATAACATTTACACAGTTCTATAGAATGGGGGAGGGGGTCTCCCCACAAATTGAATACTATATTTTTTCCACGTATGCATTCCATCAGTATAAGCAAAATTGAACTGTTACTGCAGAGGATTAGAGAATGTGCCATGAGGGATCCATTTCTATGACCTCTGATAAATGACAGGTATATATGTCCTCAGTCAAAGATCTTAAAAGGAGATAAAGTCATATGAATAGAGCTGGTCAAGGCTTCTGTTCCAATCAACCCTAATCTTTGAATTAATAACCCCATTTCTGTCCCATCCTTCCTCCAATAAGTTCCAACTACATGATATAAGGTGCTGGAAGTCTTAGACCAAAGTCTCTAGCAGCAGGAGTCAGGCAGTTTGCTTTCTGGAACATTCTGGAATAGGGAGTCCAGCAGGGCCTGCCCTGTATCCAGCACAGGGTTGGGGCTGGCTGCAGCACAATTTGGAGTAAGGGGAATCAATTGCCCTTACCCTTGTTGTGCGGCAGCCTCCCCATTAGGGCTACTCATATCTGTGGGAGTAAAATTGCTAGCGCAGATCCAAGGGCCCCATGGAAGACCACCTTGTCCCACCAAGAAGCAATGCAGAAGACCTAGCTTCACCTGCTTAACTTGATACTTCATAACCTGCTATCCTTGACCATATATTCTTCCCCTGGCCCCTTCGATTGTCATCCAAAGCCTGTTTCAACAATGTCACCCACCATTGGTCCTTTCGATCCTCACCTGCCTCCACTAGAATTGAATCTGTCCCTGCAACTCATCTCACCGCTTGGTTGTGGTGCAGGGAACTAAGCACATTTTACCCTCACAACTATGCCATGAGGTCCATTTTAAACTAAGAGAGTGACTGGCCCATTTTTCAACTGCAGTTTCCTGCATTAATTAATTAATTAATTAATTGGGCTTATTCATTGCTTTGCAATTGTCATAATGCAGGGGTTGGCAACCTACAGCCTGTGGGCCAGATCTGGCCCTACAACTGGAATCAATTAGCCTGTGATTGCAACCGAATGCATAGACATTGCCATTGATCAATTGCCCCTAAACCCAGAGCCTTGCACTACAACTCCATGGCAAAATAGAAATCAAAATCAAATCGAACTGGAAGCCAAAGGCAAGTTCTCTAGCATCTAGGCCACTGCTTCTTAACTTTTGTTGGGGCACTGTCCCCTTAAGGAGGGTAGCAACCCATAGATGTCATTAGCATGGCACTTCTGGGTTTCGCTGCTACTGCCAAACACAGCTAAAATTTTTTTAACTTATCTATGTTGGCAGCAGTGAAAGCCAGGAATGCCATACTAATGGCCTGTATGGGTCCCCCGTGGGGTTGCTACCCTCCTTAAGGGGGTAGTGTCCTGACTAAAAACATTCACACTTGCCCTGGGGGGATCATGACCCCTTGGTTGGGAAACTCTGGTCTAGAGCATCTCCTTCTCGATGGTCTGGAAGAAATGGAGGGAGAGACAAGGGCTGCCCCTTTGTGCTTTGCAGCTTCCTGAGTGGTTGGCAGCAGTGGCCATTTTGTGGATCTTTGGATCGTCCTTCTGACCCCTATGCAGAAGAAGATTGCTGATTCCTGTTCTAATGGGATATATGGCAGGGATTATGAAAACAATTTGGTTAGATAGTGTCACTGAAGCAACGGACATGAAGTGGGGCAAACTCGGAAGCTAGTGGAAGACAGAAAGTCCTGGTGTGCTGTGGTCCATGGGGTCGCGAAGAGTTGGACACGACTTAGCGACTGAACAACAACATGAAAACAATTATGTTTTTCTGGTTGGCATAGTCAAAATTAGGTGCAAGATCTCAGGAAAAATGGGAGTTGCGCAAACCTGAATTCTACTTGTCTTTTTCCGAATTCTGATGTGGAATCAGCATTACCCTCTGCGACACAATCTACAAAAAGCTTTAACATCTGGTTTCTTCACAGAGTGGGCTCATAGTAAATCTGCTTCTTACCAATTTTTTAGATTGTTGATTGTTGATTTTAGAAGCACTCTAAACAAAAAATTCCCGCATAGAGAATATGACGATCAATTCACAAAGAAAGGGAAGAAATGGCTTTGTTGCCTTAAGGGGAATTTGAAGCTGGCAGTAGGCAAACGAACAGCATGTTCAAATAACGGCATTTAAATATAATTGCAGATTCTGTTAATCTGTGTCAGGATTGCATCATTCTATGATGTTCAAAGCAGCTTCTTTTATTTTTCTTTGAGGTCTATGAATTTAGTGAGGTCACCTCAAAAAAGTTCAGTTTCAGGACTTAATAGCTACTCTAATTCTACGTGTCAATTATGTTATAGCTAAAAGTTCAAATAAAGGTCTGAGGATCTCGAGTAGGTACCTATCTGTATTAAAGTTACCCTACTGTAAGTGCCCAGTTGATGATTTGGTCTTATTGTTTTTGTGAGCCTACTGCTCTTAAAGAATACCCCTGTGTATTACAATTTGGGTATGCAATGGAATTCAATGTGGAAAAGGAATTGCAAAGTATTTCAGCAAAAAATATTTCCCTTTTGTTGGACACTGTATTCATTTGATGTTTTCAATGCTTATACATACACATTTCTTTAACAACAGCCCACTGTCTACAGCAATCACAGAAGAATATAAATTTTACAAATCTGATATATGTATCCTCAGTATTAATTGCTCATACCTGTCTAGAAGTCATATAGTCTGACTTGAAAGCCCGGTATCAAAGGTGGCCCCTAACTTTTGGAAGCCTGAGGCAGGATCCAAATGCCACTACCATTCCTCCTCCTGCTTCCTGCACTTCGGCTGCAACTCTATGCACGCTTGTCTGGAGGTAAGCTACACTGAACATAATGGAACTTGCTTCTGAGTAGACATGTATATAATTACACAATGTAATGAGAAAGAAAGAAAAATGAAGCAGAAAGGAAGTGAGAAGGAAAAAAGAGCAGTAGGTTATGGTGCTTCTGATGCTTCAATGCTTCTGATGCTCATTTCCAGGTATGTCAAACTTGTTTCATGCAGTGGGCCAAATAGCATTTACAATGCCTGCTCGGGGCTGGAAGTGATGTCATAAAGCAGGAAGTGATGTCGTTAAGTGGGTAATGACCAAAAATAAGCACTTTTTCCTCACTTAGGAACTGCAGATGACAGAAAGAGAAAATACTCAAAACTTGATCATATTTTCAAGATATGGGAGAGCCCAATTATCATGCAGGCTGCCCATTCAGCAGTGATACCTCAACACAACTGATGCAACTGATGGTGTTGCTGGGAGAACCCAAGGGCTGGCTAAAGAGCTTACAGGGGCTGCATCTAGCCCATGGGCCTTATGTTTAACAACTCTACTCTATCACACTCCTCTCCTCCCTCTTCTCCCTTCTGCTCTGTTTCTCTTTTTCCTTTCAAATCCATGGAGTGTGGAGTGGGGTGGAGAGAAAGATCAGAAGAGATGAATCCAGCCAACCACAGGTAGCGAGCAGTGAGTAGTGGTGCAAGTTGCTCAGTTGAACAACTCATGCCACTGTTGTTTTATTCTGTCCTCCCTTTCTATTGCTGGGTTTCCTTAGAGGGTTTTGCAGTGATACACTCCATGAGGACATGGCTTTGCCTATCACCTGCGTGTGCATATATATCACCTGCGTGCACACACGCACGCACGCATGCACGCACGCACGCACACACACACACACACACACACACACACAGAGAGAGAGAGAGAGAGAGAGGAAAGGACACTGAATCCCTCTCAGACATTTCCTCTCCCCCCTGCATATCTAGTCTTCCAGCTTTTCCTTCTTATACACTCTGTGGCCACTTCAGGCTTTTATTAATTTCTATCTAGCAGTGAACCTAATCATCTCAATACCCCAATATCGCATGAGAAGATACAGCAGAGGTTACTATAGCAGTGGAATACATCTTAGAGCTATTTCTTCCCCCCTTCCCAAACTTTACCAGACAATGTCTGGTTTAATTTATGTTTATGGCGGGTTCCTTAGCTTCTGGCAAGGCAAGTATTTAAAAAATGAACATATGTTGTATAAAACAACAATGCATTTAAATTAGGTAAGAGTTACTTAGTTTTGACATGTGTTGTCACCATTACCTTGTTTTTGTTGAATGTAACTTTTATTTTTCTAAACAACTTTATTTTTTAGATCTGATATATTTTATCTGAACAATAATGCTATCAATATTACTTAAAAGTTATGTTGATGAAAAACAGAGACCAACCAATAATAATAATAATAATAATAATAATAATAATAATAATATCAATTTTCAGACAGTTCATAAAGCTGTTTATATAATAAATTAATTGTTATATGAATTCAATTTCACATTCTCCTATTGCATACACAACTAATAAAGGTTTAGGTATATTATAAGAAATGACTAATATTCACTATTATTATTATTATTAACATCTACATAAAGGCAACAAGATGAAAAACATTTCCAGGAGAGGTTACAGTCGAAAGAGGAAAGGAAGAAGACTCAAGAAGAAAAGGAGGGGACAGAAGGAAACGTGTGAGTAAATGATTATTTCTCCAATACTAACTGAACAGCTAATGGTAACAGTTAATGCGCTTAGTTCACTGTGGGATCTGGTAGCAACTAGGCAGCCCAATCAGACCCCCTGCCAGTCCATAGCTTGTATCATCATAGATGAAGCATGCAATGTATGCTATAGAAAAGTGGTTCCCAAACTGTGTGTCGGGACCCACCAGTGGGTTGTGAGCCAATTTCAGGGGGGCTGCGAAACACCTAGAGCAGCCATAGTGAAATATGGGAAGATGGGCTGCTGGAAAGGGGGAGGGGTGTATGGTTGTTTTGCTTTTGTCAAGGTTGGAAACTGACTTTTTTTCTGATTCACTTTGCTATTGGAAAATAGCTGAGAGATAACCTCACTGATTGCTACATTCTCAGGAAAGCGGCAGGCTTTGATGTCACAATGATGGCACTTCCAACCATTACATCACTTCTGATGGGGCCAAGACAGACTGTCATTTAATTCTAAAAAGTGGGTCCCAGTGCTCAAAGGTTTGAGAACCACTGCTATAGAGAAGGAGTGATCAGATACTAATCATTTTTACTTACCTTCCTGTATGCTACCTGGCCAGCAATGGGACATAACACTAGCAATTTCACTTATGTAGTTCTGAGGAGCCTTAGGAGGCATGTTGGGTTGGGAAAAGGGAGATAGGTAGTAATGTCCCGGGGGGGGGGGCGCTACGTTTTGCAAGGCACCTTACCTTGCTGTGTACTTCTCCCTTGCCATCTGATCCTACTCCAGATTGATCCTACTGCCGCTCACCCGTTCCTCCCGCCCAGCGTTCCGGCTGCATGACGCCACTGCCTTCATCCCAATGAGCTCAATTGGATCTGCACCAGCATTTGGGATGGCATAAATCTGAGTCAGTCTATGGGGAAATGTCAAGCTTGGGCTGGGGGCACAGGATATCAACACCGCTGCTGCTATCTGTTCCCAGTCTGGTCATCAACATACCCCTGGCTGGTCTGACCCAATCTGCTCCTGGAATGCCCCAGAATGGCCATTTGCTAACTTGTTTTATAGCTGCTGCAGATTTGAGAAACCACATAAGAACAGCTGGAGTTTTACTTGGGGTAAAGGAAAATATATCCCCTTACCCAGAGGAGACCTCCAGCCAGCTCTTGAACTGCCTTGAATGCAGCATGTGCCATGTGGCCCCTCTGCATCAGCACAACTTGGGATTGGGCGGCCCATTTCTCAAAAGAGAGATGCTCAATTTCAATCAGGCCAAGTCAACGTAATACACCCAAGCAGTGTACCTTTTAAAAAAGTGCTTGGGCGCATACAGTGTCATCATAGCTAATCCATTTCTAAGAAATATTCGGCTGTTTATTTATCATTATTCTTCTGGAGCTGAAATATTGAGGAGCAAAGCTTGATTCCATTATTTTACATTTAGCTATATCCAGTTAAGTTTAAAGGTATAAAATAATCAGCAAAGTCAAATGATCCATGGTCAGTTCATTCATTAGATTGCCTACACACAGGCTACACTTCTAGAAAATTGTTGTGTGAAGGACGTGCACGAGAGCCGGCTTGCCTCGCGTGCATATTTTGGGACTCTGCTGTTGCAACTGAAAGAGTGACAACAAATTCAGAGCTACATGAAAGAACAGGCACACTGTACGTCCTGGAGTTCAGGCAGATGGACAGACCCAAACGGAGCAGCGGATGGAAGTATGAAAATGCACCCAAGCAGCGCATTAGTCAACTACAATCAAATTCAAATTTGTATTGTCGAAATCTCCACTGTGGTAAAACCTTATGGCCTTGAGATTTTCATGGATGAGTCAGAGGGCAGATGAGAGCCAGAGAGTAGAGCATCAATCACAGATGCAGCACGAGGAAAAGCAAAGCAGCTCCAAATGACTTGAGAAGGAGCAGGTTCGCAGCTTGGGGGTTCTCCTGGATTCACAGCTACACCTGGACTCCCAGGTGGCGGCGGTGGCCAGGGGAGCCTTTGCTCAGCTTCGGCTGATTCGCCAGCTGCGACCGTACCTGAGCTGCGCGGACCTGGCCACAGTGACCCACGCCCTAGTGACATCTAGATTAGATTATTGCAATGCGCTCTACGTGGGGCTGCCTTTGAAGACGGTCCGGAAATTACAACTAGTACAGAACGCGGCGGCTCGGGTGGTTGCTGGAGCACGTCGGTTTGACTCTGTCGAGCCGCTGCTTCGGCGACTACACTGGCTGCCGGTTCTGTTCCGGGCCCAATTCAAAGTGCTAGTTTTGACTTTTAAAGCCCTTTACGGCTCGGGTCCGGGGTATTTGAGGGACCGCCTTCTTCCATATAATCCAACCCGTACTCTTAGATCATCTGGGGGGGCCCTCCTGACTGTGCCGCCACCAGGAGAAGTGAGAGGGGTGGCGGCCAGGAAGAGGGCCTTTTCGGTGGTGGCCCCCCAACTCTGGAACACCCTCCCCTTAGAATTGAGAACTGCTCCCTCTTTGTTTATATTTCGGCGGGGGCTGAAGACCTTTTTATTCCAAAAAGCTTTTAATTGTTGACAGGCTGGCTGGTTATTATAACCCACGGGGCTTGTTGTTTTTATATTGTTTTTAAATTTGTTTTTAAATGTGTTCTTAATTTTTGATTGTATTGTTTAATTCTGTTTTAATTGTTTTTTAATTGTGAATTGTTATATTGTTTTTATATCTATATTGTAATGCCGCCTTGGGTGCCTTCGGGCACAATAAGGCGGGGTACAAATCTAATAATAAATAAATAAATAAATGACAGTTTCACTTGCAAGACTGACTGCGGGAGTGATTGTGACATGAGTCAATATTCCCTAATGAGAGCAATGAACAGCCCCAATATGGCTCACGGGGCCTTTGACTACTTGTCATGGAAAGTAAGACAAAAACTAGTGGCATTAATAATATCTTCTAATGAACAGGGTTTTGAAATGTGGTTTTCATTTCAGGGTTTTGAAATGTGGCTTTCAGCCGAAGAATCCAAAGGAACATAGTATGTAGCCCTGTGAGGGGTGGAGAAAGCAAGAACTCATCTTTTTTTGTGGCTGTAGAACAATCTGTATACCAGCAGTCAATCCCAGTTCACAGTACAGTATTCTACTATTTCTGGAAATCCTGAGTTTGCTGACAGATGGGCAACATACAATGCACAAAAACCTTTCTTGAAGCCTACAACTCATTTGCAAAATGATCTGTGGCTGGAAATGGGCCACATCCAGTTTACAGATTGTACCATAAGTCTTGGCTCACACCCAGCTACAAGTATTTATGACAAAGTTTCATAGAAACCTGTGGAACACATTGGTCATGGTTGATGTCCCACTGCTTTCAGTAGGTCATGCTTACAACTCACTCTAGCCTGATCTAAACTGGAGCCCTCTGCTCTAGTGAAACATTCTATAGATTCTAAGGATTGTCATATACAGGTGCCCCCCACTTATCTTTGGATCCGGATTCAATTATCCATGGATCTGGCCCCCTCTCCTGTGCCTCCCACACACCCATGAATGTGGTTTAGGGCACAATCCTAACCTGGAATTAGGTCAGCAAAGTTTGGCTGTCACAAGGGATACCATAAAGCACGTTTGGTCCACTCTCGGAGTCAGGGAGGATGGCACACGTCCGTGTGCTGGCCTCTCTGACTCCGAGAGTGGCCAAACATACTTTACAGTGTCCCTTGTGCCAGCCAAACTTTGCTGGCCTAACTGTGCTGGCTAAACTCCAGGTTAGGATTGTGCCCTTAGATAATTACTGCTGTAAAAATGTAATCCTTTTTACAGATTGTTATAAGCATACACGTTTATAGCAATGCGAAGGTAGGCTACAGGCAGCCTGAATGCTTGAAAAAACTAGTTCAAACACTAACAGGAAGCAGGAAGTTAACTCCACAGTGGATGCCAGCCAGCCCAGCAACACTGCTGCATGAACTTAGGTTTTTCTACACAATCTTAATAAGGCCAGCAACTGTTATGAAAGCAGAACTCCTGAAGGTGCACTGGAAGAAAGCATATTTAGTCGAGATCAAACACAAACCTATTCTGCCATATACGTATATTTGGCTGTAATACTTTGGCCTTCACACAAAGGTTTGGCCACCTTCAGTCATGAATCTTTGGTCTTCACATATCTTTCCATGACCCTTCCATGACCACTTATGAATTTCTGATTTTCTGAAAATGTTTGCAACTTGAACTTCATGAAACAGCTCAAAATCGTCTACGCCATGCATTCCCCAATCACAAAAAGATAAGAGACCCTCATTCCAACTGTACCTCTCTTTTCCAAACCATCTCCATGCTAGACGTCTACTGCGAGGCGCCCCTTTCCTCAGATTCGTTATGGAGGAGCGCAGAGAAGCAAGAAATCCCCACTTAATTTTTTCTTTCTTTCAGCTTAATTTAAGAAAACAATTTATAAATGGCAACTCCGCAGGAAAATTGGTGCCTTAAATGCTTGCAAAATATTCTGTGTGGCTGAGGTATTCTTGGCATACAGGAAAGATGGTTAATAGCTGTACTCAGCACAGAACCACCCCGAGGGAGATACTAAGCTCTCTCCAAATGCTCCACTTGCATTGCATCGTGTCTGGATACGCTAGGTGAAATTTCTTCCTAGAATGTTCCGTAACCACCCATAGTCGTATGGCTCATAAAACAACTTGTGAAACAAGCTTTCTTTCACCAAGGGATATTCTCACAATGACACGTCTTCTCCATCAGTGCAAGATATACTGGAAACATATGCTGATACTCTGGGTAGTCTTGTCACAGATCAGCTATAAAGATGCTCTTAAGCATCTTTATAGTCCATGTGGACTATTAGCCTTGTACTATACTGATTGCTGCTTCAAGCATTTCAAAGTGGACAGGTATTATTTAAAATGGCAATGCACGATGAATTATCATGTATTAGCAATCACTCAAAATTTCGTTTTTATAAAGTTAGGTAATCTCACCTGGGCCTTTAGGAACAGTGGTAAAATCCCTTGATAAAACCGGGTCAAGCAATTTTCATTCTACCTAGAGATTAGTCATTCTTGCACCTGGATTTGAGAAAGAAAATGAAACAACTAATATGAATCAATGCTGTGCTTCATTAATTCAATATATTCTTAGCATTCTTTTAGCTATTTTATTTAAAGAGAAAAGATCTGAGCTCTGCAGTTGCAATTAAGACTGTGCAGAACACACAGCCATCCTTCATCATGAGAATCATGATATATTCCTGGCTACAGACGTTCCTGGTTGGCTTTGAAACCTGGCTGGAACCAATGGCCAGGCAATAAATCAAAAGCAGATATACCCTATAAATATCTGGAGGCTACCCCATCAAATTCCAAGCAGTGTGCTATAATTAAAGAAAAGAGTAGTCTAAATTCAAATGTGTACATACTACCTATTGACGAAATATATCCACAGTATTATGACTTATTAGATTATCAGGTGGCATCTCTAACCCGGTTTGCAAGGATATAAATCTGGAAGGTCAGCTACAAGTTGCACTATTAAGATTTATGACTTTATTACTATTAATGATAAATATTCCTGCAACATTTGCAAGTTTGGACCCTTGCCTTGCCTTGTTGCATTTTTTTTCTGTCTATTTTCAGATAGTTTCTTGACTTTTTGCCATGGGCATATAAATCCCTAATGCAGTGAAAACCTGCAGCATAAGGATTTTGAATCATAGAATTATAGAGTTGGAAGGGATCTTCAAGGCCATCTAGTCCACCCTATTTAAAGCAGGAAAAATTAATGTTCCCTGGGATTAAGCGCTACACTAATCAGAACCCTTGGGCTGAGTGGAGAGGGTTTGCTACTAAATGTTACTGCATTTGCAGGGTAAGCATAAACTTACAGTATGAGACAGTTATTGGTTTGTGCACAAACCCTCAAATGCAGGTGAGCTCCCATATTGAATCAGGAAGGCAATGAAGAACACCTTCACATCTATTGGTAGATGTCAGGAACTTAGCTCATCATCCAGCCCATCTCTGACCCCACCCCAAGCAGCTGTTCCAAGACATCCACAGTTTCTTCAGCACTAGATACAGTTGAATGTCATCTGTTTCTTGGGGACAGAACCCCTAACCTTGGATGATATCCTCCAGGGCTTTCATGGAGATGTTAAATATCATGGGGGACAAATCGATGGGGGACAATGGATCA
Source organism: Lerista edwardsae (assembly GCA_029204185.1). Lineage (NCBI taxonomy): Eukaryota > Metazoa > Chordata > Lepidosauria > Squamata > Scincidae > Lerista > Lerista edwardsae. The sequence continues at coordinate 7,862,575 of JAJKFI010000028.1, read as the reverse complement.
CCATAGACTAGTGGCAAAGATGGAAAACAGAAACTTTCCACAACCATCTTCTAGAATCGACTTTCCAAGAAGGATCTAAGCCACTACAAAACAGTGGCCCCAAACCCCATCACAGCAAGGTACCATTGCTGATCCAGACAGGTACCATTGATGATGGTACTGGAAACTGCTAGAGATCCAGCAGAATCAATAGGGACACACTCCCCTATCTAGTTCCTGGTATGGATCATCCACTAGGGCAGTGATTCCCAATGTGGGGGATGTGACCCACCAAGGCAGCAAGAACCAGCTGCTTTTCCTTTAAGGGGCACTGGCAACATGCACTTACGTAGCTTCCACCATTGAAAAAAGAGATTTTTATACCTTTTTTACACCTGGAGGTTGCTATTGTTCTCCAGAAGGTGTGGGGAACCCATACCCTCCTCTGGCGGCCTTCCCACACTTCAGAACAGCCTGCTGAAGCTATTGCAACTGACTTCAAGTTTTGCGATGAAAACAGGAAGTAGGTTGCAATCACTTCAGGTGGCCATTCTGAGGTGCAGGGAGGTTTGTTTAGTGGGTCGCAGGGTCCTCCCACCCTCCGGAAAGCCATAGTGACCCCCAGGTATGTGTAAAATTCCCTTTTTCATGACTGTGGTGCAATTGCAGAAGACTTGTCTTCGCTATCAAACCCTCCCCCCCCCATAACAGTGGTCTCAACTTTGTGTAAAGGTTGAGAACTACTATACTAGGGCAACCACTGTGTGGCTGTCCCAAAACCCAACCTGAAGTGAGGTTTATATAATGTTTCATGCAGGAATCAATCTTCTAAGAACTTCATTACCATATCTGAGACTATCCCAGCCAGCTTAGGCAGGGAAACTGTTTGGCTCCAGGGTGAGCAGTACACCAAAAGGACTTACTTCATATCTCACAACCCACCCATCTTCAGATATAAACACTCAAAACTTGGCAACTCTGGGCATGACATCAGAAAAGAAAGATACGTAGAATAGCAAAATATTACCACAATGTCTCCTCTCTGCCCCAGAATCCTTGGCTATTGCAACTGACACTGGGAAGCAGTGGCATATCTGCCCTGGGGCAGGACAGGGCAAGTGCCCTGGGAGGAAACGCAAGCCTGTGCGCTCCATTTGCTTCCCTGACTGAGGAAGCAAACGGTGGCTGCACACCCTCTTAGCCACCTCTTCAGGAGGCTGCATGTTCCCCTCGCTTCCCAAGTTGGAAAGTGAGGGTAACATGCCGGCTGCTGGAGCGCCTGCAGAGGCAGCTGGAGTGAAATCGCCCCAGCCGCCACCGCAGGAGCCTGTGCGTTCTCCTGGTTTCTGGGCAGCCCAATTCTATGTTGTGTTGGAGCACGCAGGCCGATGGGCCCCCTGCGCCAAATCCAGCACAGCATGGGAGGCCTGAGGAGCCTCCCTGTTGGGAAATGCAGCTTCAAGGCAGCTGTGTGGCCAGAATTGAGGCTGCGGCCCTGGGACGGGGCCTGGGATGTGGCCTAATGGCTGCATCCCAGGCCCACCCGTCGGCCTGCCCAGAACCACCCACCTGCCTACCCAGAACCATCCCTGTGCCAGCCGAATTTGGCTGGCACAAGGGCGGCTCTCCACCCAATCTCCCAGGCCAGCACTACATCTAGGGTCAGCCTGGAAGCCATAGCGCGGATGCGGGGGTGCCGGTTGGATGTTGCGTCGGCGCTATGTCCATTCTAGGATTGTGCCCTGAGTCAGAAAGCCAGGGAAACGTGCTGGATGCTGATGTGCCTGCAGAGACAGCTGGAGCAAAATTGCCCCCGTCGCTGCTGCAGGAGCCCATGCACTCCCCACCTTTAAACCAGTTTCTACCGATGATGCGTTAGAGCAACACTGGTAGAAATGCAATCTCCAGCACATCATTAGTAGAAAATTAAGTGACATAATAACATCACAGACATGCCCAGTGCACCAAAGAGCCCCAGTATCGCTCTGCCTGGAAAACAAGGGGGAGATAGACTCAGCCTTCCTGCCTCATCCGGCTACATGTACTGTATGTGATGCAAGCTAGATCAGCATAATCCAGGATTAAATCCGGGAAGATAATAATAGTGTTAATGTTAATTGATCTGGAATTAAATAGCAGCAGCTCCAAGTTAGAACAGTTGCTACTAAACTCACCTAAACCCTGTCAGCTGGAAGGAGGGCCTGAAGAGGAAACAGTCCGTGTATGACTTGGGGCCCAATCCACTTTCCAGTGCAGGTGCAATGCAGCCCTGAGGAAAGGGAACAAATGTTCCTTTACCTGGAGGAGGCCTCTGTGACTGCCCCCGTATTCCCATCTATCTTCTGAAAAAACATTGTGGTACCAGGTATTAGGAAGAGGAAAAACCCACAAGCCAACCAAAATTCACTGATTCAACCTCAAGGCAGGGGTACATTACAGGTACTCCAGCCGCTCCTCTCCCCACAATCTGTAACTTCACCACTGTCAAGAGAACCTAGCCCTGCTGCTCTGAATTGCAACACTTTAGAAGAACATAAGAGCAGTCTTGCTGGATCAGGCCAAGGACCCATCTAGTTCAGCTTTCTGAATCTCACAGTGGCCTATTAAATGCCTCTGGGAGCTGTAGATCTATATCCCATTGCCACTCTGCTGCACCTGGTGTTTAGAGACAGGCGACCTCTTAAAACCCAGAGGTTGCATACAGTCATCAGGACTTGTAACCTGTGATGAACGTTTCCTCCATAAATACCTAATATGCTTCTAAAGGCATCTAGGCCAAATGCCATCACAATGTCCTGTGGCAAGGAGTGCTACACATTAACCTTATACAACCTTCCCCAGCCTACAATAGCCCCCCTTTCATGGAGGGCTAACCCATAGGATACAATGGTACCTGTATTCAAAAGGAATTGATGCCCTCATTCTTGGTGGAACCCATAAGGCCTGATCTCAGTGCTCACCAATCCCAACCTGGAAGTAAAGCAGAAGTAACTGGTTCAAGGTTACTTGAAAGCTTCCAGGCAGGGTTCTCTCCCTGGTGGCCAATGCAGGATTTTCAGTACCACCATTTCCTCCATTCTGACTCTGATCTCATTAATGGCCTTTTGAATGGCTGCCACCTTGATCAGCAAGTGCGGCCTTTGTAGCTGTAGCCCGAGTCTGGACACTGTTCTTATGGGATACAGCTAGATGGCTCTCTGGGTTCCTCCTGGCCATGGGTGTTTCCTGCTTTTTTTTTTTTACTGGTCTTGTCCTCCAGTTGGACAGAAGACCCATGGCCTGTGGGCTGATAGTGGCTGACCATGTGCTTCAGGTCTGAGAACTATTGGCACTGCTATGGTTGTTTCCATATTAAATTTGAAATATTGTCATGGTCATGAATATCATTGACATTGGTCTTATATTGATATTCATGTACAGGCCTGCCCCATTATCCACAGGGATTCCATTCCAGAACACACATACACACATGGATACCTGAAACCATAGATACTGGGGACACCTTTTTCAAGATAGGGGAACATCAGTAGTTTTGCTGCAACAAGGGAAAAAAAGAGATTTGTTTAATGTTCCCCTATCTTTTTAATAGGAGGGACGTGGTGGCGCAGCGGGTTAATCTGCTGTTGCTGGGCTTTCCAACCAGAAGGTTGGGAGTTCAAGACTGCGCGACGGACTGAGCTCCCGTTGCTTGTCCCAGCTCCTGCCAACCTAGCAGTTCAAAAGCACCTAAATGCAAGTAGATAAATAGGGACCACTTCGGTGGGAAGGGAACGGCATTCCGTGCGCTACAGCGTATAGTCATGCCAGCCACATGACCACGGAAGCTTGTCCTCGGACAACACGCTGGCTCCTACAGGCTTTGAAATGGAGATGAACACTGCCCCCTACAGTTGGTCACGACTAGACCATTCGGTCATGGGGAAACCTTTACCTTTATCTTTTTAATAGGCGTCTCAGTATCCATGGTATCTGTGGATAATTAACCATGGATACTGAATCAGTGGATATGGGGGCACATCTGTATTGTGTAGTATCCTTGTGGATCTACACTTGTGGATCTATCTTTGTGGATCTATATCATGATGTAAGTCAATATTTTTGCTATTAAGTTTAATTATTTTTATTATTACCATAAAAATATGTGTCACATGTTCTTTATGGTCTTTTTCACATGGATTAAGGCATTCACTCTCCTTTTTAAAATCTTCCTTACTTTCCTCTCCTACCTGCTTCTTCCTTCTTAAAAAGAAAAAAGACCAGACCACTATTCTGACATCTGTGCACTGTTGTAGCACTCGTCCCACATAAAATAATCCCAACACCTGTTCCTTTGTCAGTTTCTACAAAGCTATCTGACTAATAACATGATGGGCTGATGGTAAAATCATCTCTTTTGCTATTTGAACATTTTTGATTGAGTAGGATGCACTGTGGGACATGTTGTAGCTTTTTGTGACAGCATGAATTGAGGAAAAAAAAATGGATAGAAAAAGAACAAAAACATGTGTCATGTGCCAGCAACACAACTCAAGCAGGAGCAAAAAATAAATTCTGTGTTTGCAGGATGCTAAACATACTAGATTTAGCCGTTGCATTTCTTCACAAACTCGCACTTTAAACACAATTTATACTTTGCTGTAAGGAATGTGTCCAGGAGATATCTCCTTATATTCATTTTTGTTTATTTTTTTTCTGAGAGTTTATTCATCTGTTGTAGAAATAATAATAATAATAATAATAATAATAATAATAATAATAATAATAATAAT
>JAJKFI010000028.1:7815995-7848681 GCA_029204185.1 Lerista edwardsae | reverse complement strand
ACACACACACACACACACACACACACACACACACACACACATTTAGTGTACATTTTAAGCAAAAGTTTCTTCCTTCTCTCTTCCAGTCTCCATTGAGTGACCACATTTACCTCTCTTTTAGCTGTGCTTAACTGTCTTTATTCATCATACCTTAATAGTTCACGTAATATTACAAGAATTGTGTGTAAGGCAAACAAGCCTCTGCAGAAACAGTTTATATTCTCTAGTGCTGTAAACTGTCGAGGGCAAGGGTGTTCAGCTCATGAGATGCACATTATATCCTGGAATAACTGTCACTTTGTTTATGGTTCAGTTGCCACAAAAAAAGAAAAAAAAGACTACCACAGTGAGTTTATACAATGCCGTAACAACCACACAGGAAGGAAACAAACCAATCATCTTAAATCTGCACTATAGTGGTGATTTAAAAAATCTTCTTTTTCTCCACATAAATAATTCTTGATTTGATTTTTGTTCTGCATTTCTTGTCAGCTGCTGTCAAGCACACACCGCTCGTATTTTCTTTTGCCTCTCAAACTGGGTGCACCAGATGGGTGCAGGCCTGGGTGCGTGAGCCCTAGGGTGCCTTTAGCCAGTTCACTTGAAATTTAGAATCTGTCCCATCCTATCACCCAGCAGCAATAGAACATTTGTTCCCTGAAGGCCCGGCACAGTGCCAGCAGCAGGTGTTAGCCTGTCCTCTGGGAGGCAGGCAGCAGGCACAGGCATTGATGTGTGCCTGCGACAAGATGTTGCGAATCTGCTCTGGTAGCGACGGCGACAGCATCTGGGAGAGTGCTGTGAGTCACCATTCTGTAACCATTAAAAACCAGTTGCCGTCTCCTCTCCAAATAAGAAATTAAAATCACACTCCAACGTGCTATTTCAAAAGGGGGGGGGGTAGAGAAAGGGAAGACAAGCAAAAGAAAAGGTGCTTCATGCTGAAATGAGACGCTCAGACAAAAGACAAGCCTTGGACCATATGCTATGCTAGCAGAGGCAGAAAGGCTGCTTGTAGCCACAGTGCAGTTGTTGCTGGAAATCACACAGGAAATCTATGGGGCTGTGTACTAAGGCAGAGAATTCCACAGAAAAAGGCTGTGCATGAAAAGAATTAAAGAGAATACAGACCTTGGCCGCAATCCTAGACAGCCAAAGGACAGGCAGGAAGAAGTGCACAAACAGCCCGAGGCATTTTGGAAGTTAAACTTTCTTTCGCAGGAGCCAATTACCTGGCTGATCAGGCAAGTCAGCTATAAACAGAAAAGCAGCTTGCCCATTCCGCTGAGTGATTGGCTGCAGTGAAAACTTTTAACACCCCTCTGGCTGCATGAGCACTTCTCCCCTGTCTGCATATATAACAGTCTGGGATCACAGACCTTGGCAATTGTGCACAGTATTCATATTGAATTTAGATATAATTATCTGTTCACACACTCAACAGCCATTCATTTAAATCAAGACTTATAGCAGGGGTGTGTGTGTGTGCGTGTGCGTGTGCGTGTGCGCGCACGACCCTGGTGTGACCCCAGCTGTGCCAACCCAGAAGTAATTGGCAGTGTTGTGATAACATCACCGCCAATTACTTCCATGTTCTGAACTGCCGAAGTCATTCGTCAGGCTCAAGTGGCAAGTAGTGGAGGTGGGTGTGGCAGGGCTTTTGAATTTCTCTGCAGCACTGTTCTGGCTTCTCCTTCTCCAAGGAAGCTGAAAGGTGTGGCAGGGAGATTAAAAAGGCGCTGAAGTGGGAGGAGACAGTAGGGGGAGTGCAGCCAGGCTTTCAGGCCAAAAAGAGCCTTGCGGGCCAAATGCCACAGGCTGCATGTGGCACCACCACCATTTAAATGCATCCTCCTTTTATTATAGGCATTCCAAATACAGCAGATTTGATGTCACAAAACAAAAATTAAAATGGAAGTGACATGGGAGAGACTGTGAGGAGTCCTTCAGAGTATTACATGATGACACAGGCCGATGATACCATTGGCCTGCATAGTGATCTGTAGGCATCTGCCCATGTGCAGAGGCAGATCTAAGGGAGGGCAAAGCTCTAGGTTTTGCAAGAAGCCTTACCTTGCAGTGGAAATCACTCCTCTCCTGCACCGTTTTAGCCAATCCTCACAGGGAACAGCAACATCTTGGCGTTGCTTACTGGCTACAGCAGCAAGGGAGAGGAGGGATTTACATGACAGGGTAAGGCTTCTTGCAACACTTAGAGCTTTGCCCTCCCTGTAGATCCGCCTCTGCCCATGTGCTATCCAGCGACTGCTTTAGCATCCAGCATAGTTCTGAACCGCAATCCTGTCCATACTTTCCTGGGAGGAAACACCATTGAACAAAATGGGACTTTCTTCTGAGTAGATGTGAATAGGCTTGTGCTGTAAGTAATCCTTTGAGACTTAGATCTCTAGCTCTATTTGGACATGGTGGTTTACAGTGGTTTTGAAATACAGATTCAGGCCAAATAAGAAACCAGACTGGAAAGAGATTAGATTATACATTTTCAGCCTAGTAGTGCACAGAACCTGGCTTTCCCTTTTCCTAACTTTATATGTCTTTACTGGAATTTGCTAGGTTTTGCTGAAAGTTTCTTTCATTTGTGTTCCTGATCCCTCCAGGAAAAAAGAATCCAGAAAATTTGTAACCCAGTGAACGTGGTCCCTCCTCAAACTTCTTCATGGAGAATATGTCTACCTATGACTACAAGTAATGACGACATACTGTTTCTAGTTTTTCAGGGGTTATAATATCACCTGACTACCAGTTATTAAAAATCAACAACCTAAGAGAACTATTTACCCACATGTCCTACTTCTAGGCTTCCCATAAGCATCTGGTTAGCCCCTGTGGGGAAAAAAAAGATGCTAGATTTGATGGACATTTGGTTTGATCCAGGAAGGTCCTTCTTAGGATTTTAAACCTATCTTTGTCTTAGAAAGCATACCACTTGGCTTTCAACAACAGCAGGCCAGATATGTAACCCCATCTTTTTTTTTAATTAATTTTTTTTGCTTTGAATATTTTCATATAATTTAAATGTTTGCTTCCGGTATTTTGATCCCGTTACATACATGGTATTTCCTTGTTTGCTATAATGAGCCATTGCAGGTACTAGGACTTTGGACTCTGCCTTAGATGGACACCAACGTGAAGAGAAATAGCCATTCACCCACACATGCAGGCACGACACCGAATTTTCTACTCCCAAACATGCACATTCAATGTATTGAATTCATATTGACAACAAGCTTATATTCATGCTGAGAAAGCTGCATAGGATCATTGCAACAGCTCCTTGTATTTATTCCTTTATTTCACTTAAGATATTTCTGCACCACCTTCTGTGCTCAGAATACATAAAATGGCATCCAACAGCTTATTGGAGCAATTGCAGGCACAGTAATCATAGCAACAGTATAACTGTGTACCTCCAGTTCACATACAACTTGGTTCATGTTTGAATCCAAGAACATTTGAACCGTGTAGTGAAATACAACACCTCTGTGAGGATGAACCAGCCCATTGCCCTTGACCTGGGACCATAGATAGTACGTTAGGCCATTTCCCTTTTAAAATTTCTGCTTAAAAATGACAGATACTCAGAACCCAATCCTATGCATGTCTGCTCAGAAGTAAGTCTCATTTTAGTCAATGGGGCTTACTCCCAGGTAAGTGTGGATAGGATTGCAGCCTCAGAGGGGATAAACAGGCAAAGGGATGTGTGATTTATTGGTTACTTAACAACACACACACACACACAGTAGAGTGCCTTTTTAATGTACCAGTTTTAGGACTACCCTTTAAAAACAATCTCCGTTGTAAATCTTGGGGCTCTGGAACGGCATGAGAAAAAGAATTAAACAAAAATATTATTCAAAACACAGGTGGTGCGCTATAAGAATCCTTGTGAAAACATCCAGGCTGAACTGGAAAGTCATTGCCTTGCATGTTTCGGAATGTCGTTTTTCATACATTTTGGGGATGTGAACAAAGAAAGTTCAAGAGTATCATGGTAGGCCGGTCATAATATCATGCATGTGAACTTCTTACATATAGTGTTCACTGTTTACATGGGAAACTGTTGCCTGTTTAGCATGATATTAGTCACAATATCAAGGTTCTGAGGTAATTTTTGGACTTTGCCAGTACTAATATATACCAGTTGTGGCGATGGATAATGGTCCATGTGGCTGAGGACAACAGGCTACTAAATATTATGTATTAGTTGGAGTGTCCTTTTCAGTTAGTTAGGGCACAAACCTAACCAACTTTCCAGCATTGACATACTGGCTGCAGCAATGGGGCGTGTGCTGCATCCTGCTGTGGAGTCATGGAGTCCTTTTCAAACATTTATTCCCTTACCTCAGATCTGCATTGTCCTTATCTCCTTAGGTATCCTTATGTGCTGGAAAATTGGTTAGGATTTCAAGGCCTTGTTGAACCTAACACATGAACTGAAGTTAGGCCTAGTGAACATTTTTGGACTGTCTGTATTCAGGCCTTGTGGCCTTTCTTCTGTGCTGGCACCAGTTTGCTGGGTGCCAGGGCAAAATCTTACACTAGATCCCCATTGCACCCTATAAATCCAACAGGAGGCACATCCAGGCAATAGAGAGGGGGTGTGGCTCTGCCAATAAGATGGTTGCCAGTGCAATAGCTACCCATTCCCTGCTCCACAACAAACAGGGGTCAAGGAGCAGCTGGCTACTGGAGGGTGGGGCAGGCCCAGGCCCATTAAAGAGACAGAAATGAGCAGAGAGAAGAAGATGGGCATATTGGCTAATGGGCTAATGGACTAAAATTACTTATGGCTGACTTGGCAATGATTTTAACAAGCTGGGTTGGAAAAACACCTTCACACTGCTTTTAAGTAGTAAACTTAAAGGAGGTGTCTTCCCAAGTGTGACTCCCATGTTGTTACAAGAGGGAAACAGGAGTGGTCAAAAACCACCATCAAATTCAAGGCAGAGAGAAGGGCATATACTGGACAGAGCACTAAAGAGGGGGCTAAGCGGTGTAAGAAGAACCAGGGAGGAGGCAAAAGGCAAGATGAGAGGAAGAGAAGCCCACCCCCACCCCAGAATAAATCAATTCTTGCTGGAAGGTGTCATAAGTGCTTGGGCTGAGACTCATTCCAAGGACATCCAAAACCCTGCCCGGCCCATCTCCACCCTGAGAAGAAGCCAAAGTAGTCTCCTGAGTTGTCTCCAGTCCATCCCTGAGGATTATAGCATGTAGCCTGTGTCGTGGGGAGAGAGCTGCAGCAGAAATGCCCAGAGAGGAAGACCAATTCTCCTCTTGTCTGTTCTTTTGCCATTGAACCCATGGCGTGACAGACCAGTATGTGTCAGGCCTGGGATGTAAGAAGGCTTTTACCACCTCCTGAAGGTGGAGGAGGCAGTATAGCCCACCCACTGTGGTGCACTACCAATAGCACAGATCCTGAAGGCTCTGAGGGTGTCCTCACAGAAATGAAATTTCCTTTACTTGTCTGACCCCTGATGCCACCTCTGCCTTGCTAACATAAATCTACTCAGAGGATAGGGTACATTTCCTACCCTGATTGCTTGATGGAGTAAGAAACTGTAAAGTTATTCTACTTTAATGGGTAATGGGATCCCAAATGCATTAATACTGATGAAACAGGTTCTGAAGCTGAGCCCTGAAAGGTTGTAAGTTATTCCAGAGACAGGTGAAGTCAGTGAAAGACCCAAAGTAGCTTGGATTGCCCAACAGTGACCCCTTCTGGTGAAAGGAAGTTGCCTTGACTAGATGCCAAGACCAACGGACTGTGTTTATTTTGCTGCTGTGTGGAAAATTGAGGAGGTTTGCTTTTTGGCAGTGAGAATTGAAAGACTACAGGGGGAAAAAGGAAATCAAAAGAAGGAAAAGAGATGAAAATGTATAAATAAACAACAGAAGCTAGTATTCATTTATTGCCTGTGTTAAAAAAGGAAAGGTCTCTCTCCCCCCTTTAAAATAACATAACTCTTTAAAGTCAACAAAATGTTAAGTTTTCCAAAACGAACCTAGCACCTAATGGGCTAAAATTACTTATGGCTAACTTGGCAATGATTTTAACAAGCTGGGGTGGAAAAACATCTTCACACTGCTTTTAAGTAGTAAACTTAAAGGAGTTGTCTTCCCAAGTGTGACTTTCATGTTGTTACAAGAGGGAAACAGGAGTGGTCAAAAACCACAATCAAATTTAAAGTTAGTCATATGCCCTAAGAAAGGGAAAGGGAATCATTTGTCATCAAACTGTAATATGTGATGATTTTGTTGGCAATTTTGACAAAATGTTTTGTAAGAGGTCATTTAAATATTACTAAAAGGACGGATATTTGCAAGCTGGTGTAATAAGGAATGATGGTAACTAAGTGACCTCCTTCTATTCTTTAAAACATGTCGTTGAAGCCCTGTGCAGGTCATAGGTGATATTTTTGCTGCTACTGTTTCAGGGTCCCATTAGCATCCACAAGGAACAGATCGTTTTCAGTTGCCATCTCCATACTGTGAAATGCCTCCCCCAGGAGTTCATTTGCTTCCATGAGAACACAGGCAAAAGCGTTCTTGCACTGCCAGGATTTTGCAAATGAGGCCTCTTCATAAAACTTAATACAATCCTGTACATGTTTTCTCAGAAGTAAATCCCACTGTGTTCAGTAGGGTTTATTCCCAAGAATGTGTGCACAGGATTGTAGCCTAAAAGCTCAATCCTGTGTCCCTCACTGCCAGTGCTTCTGCCTCACTGCCATTACTAGGCATCGTAAAAGTGCCATAAGGCATTCTGATGCCAGCGGTGAGCTCGCTGTGCTGGTGGGGAGGCCAGTTTTCTGGAAGGATGCATCCTGGAATGCTGGGTGGGGCGTATCCCTGCCAGGTGGCAGAGGCTTTATGGGGCAGAGGGAAGGTGGAGAGAGGGTGGAACTGGGCAGGGGAGGGTGGAACAAGGGAAGGCAGCCACCGAATCCTATGCCCTCTCCAGAACCACAGAGCCCAACGCGGGCCTCCTCAGTTCTGTGCCAGCTCAGGAGCTAGTGATGATTCAAACCATTTGGGTTAGTGGAGTGCTACAAAGGGTAAGAGAACAAATGGTAGCTACTTCAGGAGCTGCTCTGGCCTCGCCGGATACAGCAGTGGCCATTTTGGCACTGCTGTAGTTTGTGGATTGGGCTGTTTGAATCCTGCTGGATCAGGCCCCATCTAGTCCAGCATCCTGTTTTTCACACTGGCCCATCAGACACAGTTTGCTGATAGATACTGAGGGCTGATCAGGCTTCTGTTGGTTGTTGAATTTATATTCCATTGGTCTTATTGCTTATAAGAGATTATACTTCATTTGTAATGCTGTGATGTGCTTTGTAAGTTGGAAAGTGGTGTAGCAATATTGCAAATACAGACCATTTACATCAACTTAAAAGTCATGACAAGTGCACACTGACAATATAAGTTGAACCATTGGCTTTATGTGCATCGCTCTCTTTTAACTTCACTTTCCTTTTCTTCTGCAAATGCCAAGATAAGATCTATGTGTTGAAGAAAGGTTAAAGTTGTTTTTCTCAAGTTGTCTTCTAATGTCTTCTCACTAGGCTATAGGAACACTGTCTATCCAAAGGGTGTCAGCATGCCAGTTTCTCACACGCAGGGACCACTTGTTGTTCCTTCAACACTTCCAGGGCAGTGTGACTTTATTCAAGAACTTGAGAAAAGTCAAGTCCTCCTTTTTCTGGACCACTGAATGGACTACTTCAGCTGAATGGAGTGGCTGTCGCTATTCTTGAACCATGCTCCTCTGCCCTGAGTGTTAAGCAGCAAATATCTCTGGGACAAGAGCTGGCCATTCTACTGTCAATCACTTTTCCTCAGAGAATGTGTGTGGGGTTAGCTACTTTAGAGCTCTGTCAGAATGTGGTTGGATAATCAACAAACTGTGTAGAAATTGTATGGTGAGGGAGGAAGGTCTGTGCAACAGTGGTGCCCTGTTGAAGCCTACTGTACCTTCCTTTTTCATCACAATCAGAAGTCTAAGATTTAATGCTGTATTGGGTTTTCACAGGTTTGAATTGTTCCAGCATCTATCTGTGTTACAGCAATGTACTTGACAACTAAAATGGAAGCAGTTAGGCATGATCTGTTAGCAGGGCCAGACTTTAGCCAATGTGACCAATGTCATCAGGGCAGAGAGCCTGCTGCAGCATCCGGAATCTCTATGGACTATAAGTCAGTGGGGCGCGTAGAGCAGCTTTACCTTGGGCGCTCCCACCTGCCCCACCTGCCCCTGTTTCTGTACCACCCAAAATGGGCCTCCTGGAAGCAGTTAATGGTGATGTCATCATATCACCACCAACTATTTCTAGGTGCTGTACACAGCACCACAAGCACTTTTCTTGGTGAGAGGGGCCCCTGCGAGATGGGTGGGGGCCCCTGTGGAAATGCCCTGCATTGGGCCCCACCACTCCTTGAGCTGGCTCTGTCTGTTAGTGTAAGCAGACTGCATTCATAAATTAACAGCCCAATCCTATTCTCGCCATGCTATAGCATGCAGCCACGTCAATGGAGTGCATGCACATGGTGGGAGGGGTGATCAGAAGGCCAAGGAGAGGTATAAAACAATAGGCCTTCTGGCCACCTATGGATCTCCTTGAACCCATGGCAGCTATGTAGTTGGCATAAATCCAAGCAGAGGAAGAGGCAGAGCAGGTTGGAAAGTAGGGGATAGGATTTGGCATGCAGTTTTGCCACTGAGATCTACCCTCTTCAGCTGTTCTGTTTCTGTGCTACCCCTCCCCCCCTGAACTTAATGTAAACCATCTGCAAACCTTCTCCTCCACCACCTTACCTGGATTGGTGGAGTATCTGGATGAGTCTGGCACACATGCAATGCCACTAGCCATTTTGACCATTGCATGCAAAAGCAGTGCAGCTTTCATGTTGCTGCCTCAAGGCCTGTGGCAGAGGGTTGTAAGTTCTGCTGCCATAGACCCTTCTTGGGATTGGGTTGCATTAGAATCTAATGCAAGTTACAAGTCATAGTAGGGAAGAAAGCAAGCAAGAAAGGTGTTGGTGACAGATAGGAGTGGTGGGATTTCACTGGCTACTTGAGAACTTAGAAAATATGTATCCTAGTCCTAGATTTTTTTACGTCTCTGTGTCTGAATAGGACAGAGCTAAAAAGACACTCAGCAGAGAATAATTTTTCTAAGTGTTGCAAGGTAGAAGAAAGCTCTGGTAGCTTCTGAGAGATGCTTTTGAGAAGATGCTGTGAAACAGATGGAGAACATAAAGCTATGTATAGGCTGTCAGTTGTCTTTCAACATGTTGAACTTGAAAGACGAGTGACAGGCTGTACAGCTGTAGCTCAGTACTTGTGTCAGGTTGCTGGTAGCTCTGAGACAATGTCCTCTACTGGAGCCCCTTATGGTGCCTACACCTGTCCCCTGATAGATCATTGGGTAGTGCTACCAATACGGTGGACTAAGGGTCAGTCTACCTGCAGGACTGTAATGAGCTTGGGTCCTCAGCCAGAGGCCAACTTGGTCAATGATTAATACCATTCCTAACTATCCCTCTCAGTTGTTGCCTTTTGCTTGCCCTTCATTCAACAGTATCTGACTTCTGTTCCAACTCTTGGTGTCCCGCCAATAGCATTGCATTAGAATAGAAGGAAATGTTCTCATTTACTTACATTAACTCTTCTCTAAGCAATTCTTAGGCTATTACTAATCTCATGGCCTTAGGATAGAGTGATTTTAAACATTATTATATTGCCCTCTTATCAGTCTAATTTTGACAATCACCCCACCTACCCTACCCAGTCAGGTGCATCTCTGCCAACAACTCAAGAATCATTTATTCATTTCTACCCGATCTTGCCTTCTCCTTCATATCCCAACACAAGATCTGTACGAGCTAATTGGTCAGGAAATTGAACTATAGGTATAAAGACAAACAGAAATACACAAGAGTCATCACTGTTTTCCTTATAGTAATGAGAGAGAGAGAGAGAGAGAGAGAGAGAGAGAGAGAGCGAGAGAGAGAGCTCTTTGTTTAAGAGCTCTCATAATGAAAATTTTCCACAGTTCTTCAACATTCCACAGTTGAGATAGTTATTATTTTCCTCCACTCTTAAGACTTCACACTACCACATTCTACAGGACTAATTTATTGAAAAGGCATTCCCTGCTTACATGTACAAATTTACTTTACTGAGAGATTTCCCTGCATTAATTGTTATTGAATAAGGACATGATTGCGCTCATAAATCATGTTTAAAAGGACAAAGTCAGGCTAAAGTAAATGGCTATGTCGCTTGTGATAAAGTACTGGACAAAAAGATGCATACATCTACTGTAAAGAGTTTACTTTGTATGTTGATGAGTAGCTCAAACTTAGAGCCAACAATTGAGGCCCAATCTGGGCCTGGCCAAGAGCTTGCAGTGCCACCAAGGCTCAGCATGCTAAGGGCCTGCCAGGGAATAGGTAGTCTGGGAGAGGAACATTTTAACTTACCGCTGCATGAGCTGCCTGGTCCCCACTGGCTGTCCTCAGATCAGCTCCTTTGCTGGTGTAAGTGTGAAGAGCCTCTGTGGGCAGGTCTGGGCCAGGAAGAGGGTAGAAGCTCTGGCATGCATGGCTTCTGTGGAGATCTACCCTTGGCCTGCTCCCCATCCTGAGCTGCCACTGCTGCCTCTTTTAACAGTGACAGTGGAGGTTCTGCAGACTGCTGTTGCCCATGTGCAGCTTCCTGGCCTTGCGCTGGTGGCAGCTCTGCAGAATGCCTGCCACACCACTGGCCATGGAACACTATGGACCGTAGTCCCATGAATAGGATTGGGTCATTACTAGAGTTTATTATCTATTAAACATACAATGCAATCTTTTTATTATACCTTGAGAGCACTGCCAAAGCAGAGGGGCATATACCCAGATAACCATTAGGCTTTACCTTTGGATTTTTCCTGTTGGTTTATTTATTTGTTGCACTTATATCCTGCCTTCTGTTACCAGGCGTGCTGTCAGCCATTAATAATAACATGTACACATGGGGGAGCCAAACACATGTGCAGGGATTTCTGCAATTGACTTGTGGCATGCCTCAATGAATTGACATTCAAGAAGGATGAGACAAAGGTATCAGTGCAAAACAGTCAGTTTATGGGTGTGATATATTTACAATAAGAAGTAGAGGGAATCAAAAATAAAATGCAGTTGATAATCCAGTTGCTAGGTAGAATGGAGAATGAATGGGAATATCTTAAAGGGGGAGAGGAGTGAGAATGAAAGATGGGAAGAGGACTGAAAGAAGAAGAGGATGAGGACTGAAAGTATGTGAATGAAGCAGGGCTGGCTCTAGGAGTAACACGGTCCAATGCAAGGCATTCCCCATACTCCCCACAGGGCCCCCCCATACTCCCCACAGGGCCCCCCACTCACAAAGAAGAGCACTTGTGGTGCCACACACAAAGTGTGGCACCTGGAAATAGTTGGTGGTGGCAGGATGATGTTACTGCCAATTGCTTCCAGGAGGCCCATTTTGGGCACTTCAGAAGCTGGGGCAGCTAAGAGGTCCCAAGGTGCTCTGCTGGCCCCACTGACCTACAATCCTAAAAGAACTGACTGCAGCAGTAAGCAATATGCTCACTGCATTGGTGCGGGGGCCCCCAAAGTGCAGGGCCCGATGAAATGGCATTGGTCACATTGGCTTAAGGCTGGCCCTGGAATGAAGAAAGGGCTTCTAGGGCAATAAGGGAGATTACCCAGAGGCCAAGAGGAACACCTCTTATATGGCACCTGTATGGAACCAGGTGAAAGAAGGGGTGGTAGACTTGGATAGGAGAGAGAAAAATACGTGAAGGAACAAGAGTGTTCAAGCTGTGGTATGGGACTGCAACTGAGGACTGAAATGAGTCTGAAGTTAAACACAATTATAGAAAATTAGTAAAACATCGAAGTCTGGAAGAATCCAAGACATCTGTGTCCTAAAAGAACCAATGAAATGGTAAAAATGACCCTGAAGAAGTCAGGAACTGAATACAAGAGATGTGAGAATAATTATATGAACTTTGTCACTTTGTTGTTGGTGTGACAAATTGTCAGTGATGTATGATTAAAAACTGGCAGTCAGATTTGGTCAAAATGGCAATTATATTTCCTAATTCTCTTTGTGTCACATCTGCTCTTAACTTCATGCTATCAAGAATTAACTCTTTTTTAAAAAAATGTTATATTATTAAAATTTGGTAAAGGTCAGTTATGACTCTTATGTGGACTCTGGGGTTAATACTAATAATTTTTTTCTCTGAAATTGAATATTAGAAAATGTTGTTTTCATGATAGAATTGGCTGATTTTAATTCATTTGTAATAATGGGGCAAGCTCTTTCTGCAAATACTTTCCCCCTTTTTCTTTTGCTATTTGCATACAACCACTTACTGTAATTCATTAAGAAAAATAAATGCAAGGATGTGTAATTAAGTAGAAAAATACACTATTGATCTTGTTTTCCATTATTCCATTATGCTATCACAGGTGAAAAATGCCCCTTTGATGCAACTATTATGATTAAAACTACATAGACACACACAATCCATTTATCTGTCTTACTTATCTTTGCCTAATTAAGTACAGGAATACAAAATGAGAAGAGAGCTACATTGGCCATTAATAGAAATATCTGCCATATGATTCCAAATGCCTCTAGGCTAATTATTACAGTTGGAAAAATTGCTTATTTGTTGGAGGGGGGGGAGTTCCTTTACAGGATAAGTAACAGTGAGCTTCTCAAACCTGTATATATGTGCGTATTTACAGTATGTATGTAAGCAATTAAGAGCCCAATTCTAACTTTAAAAAACCTTGCTGATGCAGTTACGCCAACAGAGAATATGCTATATCTTGTGGGAGGGGCAGGTGGGAGGGCGGGCGGGGAGTCAAGGAAGTCTCCTGAAGGTAATGAAACAAAAGGTTCCTTACCTTGGGGGCAAGCCTCTGATGGGTCTCCTTGGATCTGTTCTGCTGGTGCAGAACCAAGGAGAGTAAGGGAGAAGAAGGAGGAAAAAGATTAGAGAGAGGATCTTGGCACATGCTGGTACGACTGGGCTCCAAACCATCCCTCTCCCATTTGGCCTCATGCCCTTCTCCCTCTCCAACCAGATACCCTCCCACTCATCCTACTGTCCTCCCTCCCTCACTGGTTTACCTTTGCTCCTACTGATACCTGGCTGCCCATAATGGGCTGCCAACACCAACACCGATTGCAGTGGAAATTCCAAAGAAGTTGCCAGCAGCACGTTACATGCCATAGAGCCGTTCATGATAGCAGAAGCTCTTGTTCACTGTTGTAAGCCTTAGGTAGGGTTGGGCTGTAAGGCTACAATTCTATACTTTCCTGGAAGTAAGTCCCAATGAACATAATGAGATTAACTTCTGTTTAGAAATGCATATCCTTTAGTCATGTATTGGATTGTGCTGTACATTGTTTACACCCTATGTTTCCAACCTAGGTGGTAAATGTGATTGTTCAGGGGAGTTAACAAGTAGGAGGTAGTGATCATTGTGGGAAAAATGGGTAATGGAGGGAGAGAAATTGAAGTGTTAAGTAACTGGGAAGGAGCAAGTCGGAGAGTGGAACAAGACTCAAGGGAGAAACATTCAGAGTTATAAACCCTCTCCCTTCACTATGGAAAGGTTAGAATCTGATGTAGAGTAGTCTTGAACTTTATGTAGAATGGTGATAATATGCCTTGGGAATGGTTGTTTCTCATAATGATTACCTTCCTCCTTGAGCACTGGAATAGTTCCCATTACACTATGTGTTTCTAGATTTGGGCTCAAACAAACCACTCCTTATTGGCGGACAGATCCCAGAAGATGCTGGCAGTTCCTGCTTGGGCTTTGGCCTTTGATTTTCGGTGTATGACAAGGTTCGATTCTGTCCCCTATGGCTGTTGAATATCTGCATGAGAGAAGTCACCTGGAAATTTGGAACTGGGTGTCACCAAATATGCAGATGACACCCAGGTTTATCTCTTGTTTACACCCAATACTGGGGAGAAGTAAAAACAAGACCTGGAGCTGACTGTGGCTCAGATCATGAGCTTCTTATTGCAAAATTCAGGCTTAAACTTAAAAAAGTAGAGAAAACCCCTAGGCCCTTCACGTATGACCTAAATCATATCCCATACGGATATATAGTGGAGGTGACAAATAGAATTAGGGGCTTAGATTTGGTAGATAGAGTGCCTGAAGAACTTTGGATGGAGGTCTGTAACATTGTACAGGAGGTAGCAACTAGAATCATCCCAAAGACAAAGAAATGCAGGAAGGCAAAGTGGCTGTCTGACAAGGCTTTACAAATAGCTGAAGAAGGAAGGGAAGCAAAAAGCAAGGGAGAAAGGGAAAGATATACCCAACTGAATGCAGGTTTCCAGAGAACAGCAAGGAGGAAGGCCTCCCCAAACAAGCAATGCAAAGAAATAAAGGAAAACAATAGAATGGGAAAGACTAGAGATCTTTTCAAAAAAAATGGAGATGTCAAAGGACAATTTTGTGCTAAGGTAGGCACAATAAAGGACAAGAACGGCAAGGACCTAACAGAAGCAGATGAGATTAAGAAGAGGTGGTAAGAATACACAGAGGAACTATATAAGACTGATCTAAATGTTCCTGATAACCACAATGGTGCGGTCACTGAGCTCGAACCTGATATCCTGGAGTCAATTGGGCTTTAGAAAGCATTACTAACAACAAAGCTAGTGGAGCTGACAGCAATCCAGCTGAGTTACTCAAAATCTTAAAAGATGATAATGTCAAAGTGCTGGACACCATATGCCAGCAAATTTGGAAAATCCAGTAGTGGCCACAAGACTGGAAAAGATCAGTTTACATTCCAATCCCAAAGAAGGGCAATGCCAAAGATTGTTCGAACTACCGCACCATTGCACTCATTTCACATGCTAGCAAGGTGATGCTCAAAATCCTACAAGCTAGGCTTCAGCAGTATGTGAATCGAGAACTACCAGAAGTGCAAGCTGGTTTTCGAAGAGGCAGAGGAACTAGAGATCAAATTGCCAACATTGGCTGGATCATGGAGAAAGCAAGAGAGTTCCAGAAAAACATCTACTTCTGCTTCATTGACTACGCTAAAGCCTTTGATTGTGTGGATCACAATAAATTGTGGCAAGTTCTTGAAGAGATGGGAGTACCAGACCACCTTATCTGTCTTCTGAGAAACCTGTATGTGGGTCAGGAAGCTAAAGTTAGAACTAGACATGGAACAACCGATTGGCTTCAAATTGGAAAACGAGTATGACAAGGCTACTGTCACTCTGCTTATTTAATTTATATGCAGAGTACATCATGAGGAAGGCAGGGCTGGATGATTCACAGGCTGGAATCAAGATTGCTGGGAGAAATATCAACAACCTCAGATATGCAGATGATACTACCCTAATGGCAGAAAGTGAGGAAGACCTAAAGAACCTTCTGATGAAGGTGAAAGAGGAAAGTGTCAAAATTGGCTTGAAGCTCAACATTAAAAAAACTAAGATCATGGCAACCACTCCCATCACTTCCTGGCAAATGGAAGGGAAAAAATGGAAGCAGTATCAGAGTTTATTTTCCTGGGCTCCAAGATCACCGCAGATGGTGACTGCAGCCATGAAATTAAAAGATGCTTGCTTCTTGGGAGGAAAGCTATGGTGAACCTAGACAACATAATAAAAAGCCAAGACATCACCCTGCCAACAAAGGTTCACATAGTCAAAGCTATGATTTTCCCAGTAGTCATGTATGGCAGTGAGAGCTGGACCATAAGGAAGGCGGAGCGCCAAAGAATAGATGCTTTTGAATTATGGTGTTGGAGAAGACTCTTGAGAGTCCCCTGGACTGCAAGGAGATCAAATCAGTCAATCCTCCAGGAAGTCAAGCCTGATTGCTCCCGGAAGGACAAATACTGAAACTGAAGCTCCAATACTTTGGCCACCTCATGAGAAGAGAGGACTCTTTAGAAAAGACCCTCATGCTGGGAAAGATCGAAGGCAAAAGAAGAAGGGGTCAGCAGAGGATGAGATGGTTAGTTAGTGTCACTGAAGCAATGAACATGAAATTGGGCGAACTCCAGAAGCTAGTGTAGGAGAGGGAGGCCTGGCATGCTGTGGTCCATGGGGTCGTGAAGAGTCGGACATGACTTAGTGACTGAACAACAACAACTGTGGAGACTTCTGGGGTCCTGAAGCATTGCCTTGAGGTGGTTAGGAATTGGATGTTGGTTAACAAGCTGAAATTAAATCGGGGCAAAACCGAAGTCCTCTATGTCCAGAAATCCATGATAAAGGTATTGGATCATCGACTTGTTCTGAATGGGGCTGCACTCTCTCTGCACAAACAGAGAGTCCTCCTGGATTCACCACTGCTCCCAGATTGCCAGGTGGCAGCAGTTGCCACCATCTTTGGCTGGTGCACCACCTGTAGTTGTACCAGAGCCAGTCAGGCTTGACCACAGTGGTCCATGCCTTGGTCACATCAAGTCTTGATTGCTGCAACATACTGTGCTCCATGTGGGACTGCCCTTGAAGACTATCTGGAAATTGCAACTAGTGCAGAAAGCAGTGGCCCGGGTAGCCATGTGGGCTTGATGATTAGACTTCATTGGACCACTGCTGTAGTGGCTACAGTGGCTGACGGTTTGTTCTGGGCACAATTTAAGGTGCTGGTTTTGAGCTTAAAAGCCCTTTACAACTGGAAACCTCTGTTTCTGAGGAACCTCATCCTTCCAAATATACTGGCTTGCCCTCTGAGATAAGCTGTGGGAGACCTCCTATGTGCCCTGCACTTGACTGAAGGCAAGTGGGCAGCAACAAGCAGTGGGGGCCTTCTCTATGGTGACACGCAGTTATGAAACACTTCCTTTGGAATTGAAACTTGTACCTTCTATGGGGGTTTTCTGGAAAGGGTTAAACAATTTTTCCATTTTTAGTGCTGTGTCTGTCTGTCTGTCTATGTCTTTTTGTGGGGGAGATCATTTTGTAATAGTAGTAGTTTCTAATCTAATTTTATTTTACTTATGGTTTTATGGTTGACTTATTACTGCTTTTATCCATACTTTATTTGCACTTTATGTTGCTGCTTTGGCTATTTGTACTGTGGCTTGTTTATGCTGTGATCTCTTATTTTTTTATTGTGCTGGTAAATATTGTATTGTTCTATTTTAATTTTCACTGTTGTGTTTTATCCTGGTTTCCTTATGTTCTATAAGGCTTCCTTGGGCACCCCTTGGTAGGGGAAAATGCAGGGTAGAAATGGTCAATTAATTATGTTCAATTTGTAAACAAAATACAAAACTTTCATAGGCTAAAAGCAGGATTGCTTTTGTCTTTGCCTTTTTAAAGTTGCTGCAACTTTCTGCAGTCAGTATACATTTGACACATGATAAATATTCCAATTTTAATTTACCCAAACAGTAGTTTTCGAGTATAAATTAAACAACCTTCAGTTCAACAGCTGGCATTCTCTTCATGCCAAACACAGGATTGTAGCAGATTATTCCTCTTTGTTTTGTGCTTCGTTTAGAGAAGGTCGTTCATAGCCTGCAAGCTGCGCATGTCTCCACTCCACAGGCACTTTGCGCAATGACTACACTCTGCTTAGAACAATACCTGCTTTGCTACTTCATTGCTTTCAGGTTGATCCACACAACCATGATTTCACATGGTAATACGAATCAGCATCAGCAATGTTGGGTGAATGGTCCACATTCAGGAAATATGCTCTAGAAATTACCATTACAATGTAAGCATATTTCTTACATATGGCACTAAAAGCAAAGCACAGGTTGCAGAGCAGACTGTCAAACTTTCCAGTGCCAATGCAGCCATGCCAATGGGGCATGCACAACATTCTGTTGGGACAAAACAGTGTGGAGGAGAAGAAAGTAGTCGGCCAGAGTGTTGGCAGACACAGTACCAGGTAAGAGGCCAGCATCTGGCATGCTGTTTCAGGGGCTAGGAGGTCTTGGGCCATCTTTGCATCAGGGAGCAGGAACACAGAGATCCTGTGTTTAATGTGGGGTTTTCAGTCAAGGGCAGTGACTCCCAAACTTTTTCAAATGGTGGCTCCTTTGTTGTACTGGGCCATGGGCTGTGGCTTCCCATTAGGGCTACTATCCTATATATTTTATAGGGTGGTGGCAGTGGTAGGATTCAAATAAATTAACAACCGGTTCTATGAATGAACCGTCATAGCCAGAGCCAAAAAAAAAACCCCGAAGCCAACCAAGGTAAGCAAGTGGGTGGGGCCCGGCCATTTAACAACCAGTTCTATAGAATCTGGGCGAACCCCCTGAATCCCACCACTGGGCGGTGGGCTTTTTTCCACAGCTCTCCTGGATAGTGTCCATGGTTCCCAGTTTGGGAAGAACTGGTCAAGCGGAAGAAAAGGAAAATGCTCTAAGAGGACAATGATAACTAAGAGTTGCATCGCCATACTTTATTCCAACAGATGGGAGAGGTAACATGCATCAGCCCACATGCTTACACCATGGTTCCTTCCAAGGAGAAGGGAGAAAGAAGCCTGGTGACCCTCTTCAGGTCTCCTCTGAAGGGGGCTCTCTGTCCATCTCTGCTATTCCTACTGCTTCCTCCTTCAGTGCCTGAGGGCCCAATCCTTTCCAACTGTCAAGCACTGATTCAGCTCTGCCAACGAGGTGCATGCTGGATCATTCAATGGGGAGGCAGTCCCAGAGAATGTTGGTTTCCTTATCTCCGGGCTGCATTTGGCTGTATAGGTGCTGGAAAGTTGGATAGTATTGGGTCCTGGTCAGGCTGAATCTGCACTTTTCCTTCCCCTGCAATGCTCCGATCCCTGTTCATTCTACTTCTTTTCTAGAGTTTATTCAAAATTACTTACCAACATGAAAATAAAGGTAAAACCTAGTCTTCTTTCTGTAGGAGCCAGACAGATGACCAAAATAATAATAATCTGGATTCACGCATAACACATGTAGGACCCAAGTCACTTAGTGGCATTTTTCTTTTCACGCATGCTCACCACAGGTGCTTCATATGCAAACCACTTAAATGACAGCCTTTTACTGTCTTCCTTCCTATTTCATTCTTCTGTTCCTTCGTTTGCTTGATTGTGAGTTCTCCTGCAGTTCCCTCTCTTAATCTGTGTATGTATTACAATATCCTCCCCTCTGGCAACCCGGTAAGATTTTCTCTCTTTTATGTGTATATTCGGCTTGCAAATAAGCCACTTGAAACCTGGGTGGAGGACAAGGCAGAAATGCCATTGTAGATTTCTTGAGGGAACTAGAGATAAAAATTCATACAGAATGTGCTCACATTTCCTAAAGAACAGCTTTGCTCGCAGTAGATCCAGTTCAAACCCACAAAAAAATGAAATAATGAAGCCTGATCTACCACAGGTTATGGGGTTGATTTAGATTTAGAGGTGCGGTTGTGGAGTGATTTCAATTGGGGGATTTTTTTTCACAGACATCTGATCTCCTAGTACAAACAGTAACTGCTCTAAAGAATGCTGACCTATTACTTTGCCATTAGAAGACTGAGAAGGAATTGGTTTCAACCCTGAGAAGTGTATGAAAGGAGGCAACGTGCTATGGGCGCACTAGGCTGCCATATTCACATTTGAACCTCACAGGTGTGTGTTCCACTTCTGCACCCTGCAATCACAGGCTTAAGCTGGAAGCTGAGATGCGTTGAAAAACAGTTCCAAATTGGGTCCATTTTGAACCTTTGTATGAGTTACAATATGAATGAGAAAAGTTCTTATATGAACCAAATGGCCATATTGTATGTGTGTATGTTTTATTCAGTTCATTCAGTGGCCCAGTCCGATGTGGCTCAGTGCTGGCAGTAAGGCCTTACTGTGGGTGTTGCAAAAGTACTGTAAAGCACTTCTAGCACCAGGGGCAAGGGCTTACCTCTGGTGCTGGGCTGGAACCGGCACCGGCGGGCAGTGGTGTCATCTACAAACAAGGAATGGGAACTCTGGGCGGGACTTGGGCGGGATTTCCGCGTGATTGGCAGCCCGCCCATTTCGTTCCGTGGCTGCCCTGGCCTCAGTGGGGGGGCTGCCCCTGGTTTGCGCGCCCCACCGCTGCTCGCCCAGGCTCCGGCGTGCCCAGCACTCATCTCCCCCGGTGAGCAGGCACCCCCCCCCCCAAGGCCAGGGCAGCTGCAGAACGGGACGGGCGGGCACCAATCACACGGAAGTCCTGCGTAAGTCCCGCCCAGCGTTCCTGTTCCTTATTTGTAGATGACACCACTGCCGGCGGGACCCAGCATGGAGCTGGCCAGTGGTAAGTCTCAATGGCAGTGAGTTCTTTTGGGATTGGGGGAAGGGTGGAACTGGGCAGGGGAGGGGTGGAACGGGGGTTGGTATTGGTATTGACCTCCACCCCTGTATCCTATCCTCTGTGTTGGGCCACACAGCCTAAAACGGATGTTCTCAAGTCTGCACCAGCAAAATAGCCAGCGCAGACTTGAGGAGGCCCATGGCCAGGCCAGCCTTACCCCGCACCATAGGATTGGGCTGCCATTCAGTTTTGCAGTGGGGAAGGGGGGCTTAGCTAGTTGTGCATCAGCGTGAAGAGAATTTAACATCTTTTTTGTAATCTTTTAAAGTTGAAAAGATGTGGCAGAGATATCCTGGGAGCCTTGGAGGGTTACCTAAGGCAACAAACATTTTTCTTCTTCTTCATAAGACCTTGGACAGTACAACAACCTGAGTCATTGTGAGGGAGGAGGAATGGTCACTGCTAGTGGGAGAAACCATGTTTTTGTGGTAGCAGCCATTTTTCTCACAATGCTATGGAACAATATGGTGTCCAGGGGAATACGAGGAGGAAAAGTGGCGGCTACCAGCGGCAGCCACCCAAAGGAGCGATGCTGTTCCTTTTAAATGTTAAATGGTTGGTGGAGGAAGGGGAGGAGACACCTACTCCACTGCTGTACTGTAAGATAAACACATACTGTTAAACAAACTCATGATTAACAGTAGAGCTGAACAAACCCTGCCTCACAGGACCACCAAAGACACCACAAAAGGCTTGGCAGTCATTGATGGGTGCATTGCAAATGCTTAAGCCTCAATAGCATTTATATATAATCCAATAATTGAGTTTGTCTGGCAGTATCCAGCTACTAGATTACTATGATCAAGTGAGTAAGGCAACCCTTTGTTTTCTGTCATGGTTTCTGGACCAAGAAACCACAGTGTGAAGTTACCTTTATGTAGTACGTCTACATGCTACATATGTAGTATATGAGCTCTGGAAGTGGGATTTATTCCCATCCCTGAGATTTGGTAAAACAATTTTCCTCCCTTTCATAATTTCTGATCCTACTTTGATTTCAAACCCAGCCGTGAACCAAAACACACTAACTAGAAAATGAGTCCTATTGAACTCAGAGGAACTTACTTCTGAGTCCACATGCTGAGGATTGCACTAAGGGCACAATCCTAAACTGTGCTGGAACAGGCAGGTCCGTAGGCCTGCGCTGTATCCAGCGCTGCTTGGGAGTAGGTTGGAGCCTCCATGGGACAAGGGCACGCTCGCGTCCTTACCCAGGGTAGGCGCCAGCGGCCCCAATGGACTCTTCAGTTTTGCGCCTGCTGTTTAGCAGGCACAGAGTCGAGGATGCTGGGCAGCTCAAATTGGGGCCGCAAGGCCTGGGGTCAGGAGCTTGGATGCAGCCTAACGGCCGCATCCCAACTCCACCCCTTCCCTAGGCTGGTGCACCTTCCAGCTCACCCGCCCACCGCCCAGAAATGCCTTCTCTCCCATACAGGAATGCCTCTGCACCAGCCGAACAGGAGCTTCGCGCCGCCAGCTTTACCCGGTGCTGTTGGATGAACACTGCTGCTGGCTTTGTCCCAGTGGCAGCAGTGCTGGCGCAAGAGCACCAACTGGCACCCTCACACCAGAGCTGCTGCCATTGGGCCAACGCTAGCTGCTGGTGTATTCCAAACATAGGGCCTGGATTGCGCCCTCCGAGTAATCAGCAGAGCAAGATCAAAGTTACCAAAGACAGAGACTAATCTGCAAGTGGGAATTTACAGCCTGTCAGTGGCATACTGTGAAGCAGATAGCAGATGTGTCCAAAACACTATTGTCCTGATGTAATGGTCCCTTGCATGCGTGGGAACCATGATGCACTCACGAATTTTCCCAATGGACAAGTGCTTCCATATGCACATCAGTGGAGGGAGCATGTCTGCGTCTGCTTGTCTCTTTGCACATATCAAGATGCCTCTGCCATTGAAATGAAAGGTTCCCTGCTCCTCATTTGAGGGGTGTGTGCCTGCGGAGCTCTGGAAGTGGGCCTTGAGAGTCACACATTTTGGATTTATTCCCGTTGCCCAGATTTGGCTGTACTATTTTCCCCCTTTCATCATTTCTAATCCTACTTTGATTTCAAACCCAGCCATGAACTGCACATTACCACATGCAAGTGCGTTGCTTTCCACCAAGCAGCCTCAATCACAGTTGAGTCTTTTTTAAAAAAGCTGCTTCTGCAATACAAACATGGACTAATAACCGTCATTGGGAAATGGGTGGAAACAGAAATAGGAGGGATGTTTTCCTTATTTCGCGCAGTGTTGTCCCATTTCCTTTTCTCAGAAAGCATACAGTCCTGATTAATGAAAAATTTTCTGGCTCCCATTCAGTGTCTGGCTTCAGAACATTTGCTATTTGATATCTGAGATATGTACAACATGTTCACAGTGAATTCTCCAACTGAAAACAGCAGAGTTCAAACCAAGTCAATTAATTCACAGAGTGAATGGATTCAAGCCCAGAATCTCATGCCTTGTGGAGGCCTCTTTGATGCTCCTGCCAAAAGATATCTGTTTATAAATGCAGTAAATGTAACTATTTGATACTTATAGCTCTTACAGTCTTATGTGATTTTTTCCCCTCTTGTTATGGGTGATCTCCAATAATTGAGTTACATTTTGCAGACATTTCAAGCATTTTTCTCTCCTCTGTAGTCTGCTCCCTCTGTCCCTCCCTCCTTCCCGCTTTGGCACTCTAATTCAGCCAGTACCTTCCATGGTTTCACATTTCCTCCCCCCTGCCCCCACCCCCGTTGCCTTGGATATTCTGCTGAAGTCAGGCATAATAAAGCCGTATCCAATATCCATGCTACCAGCCAAGCTCCTTCTCGAACCTGTTTTTGTTGCTTTGGAATCTGAGAGAGCCTGGCTTATCTGGGAAAGCAGACCCATTCAGGCACATGACCTTGAAGAAAACTACCACAGTACATGCTCCAAAACACCCAAAAACTCTCTCATTTACACAGTACGCATTTATTCAATTTATAGTTTGCAGAAGAGCTGCCACCAAAACGCAGCCACCTCTTTGGTAAAGCAAATCAGATGCTCCAGACGAGTGTCACTCTGCAGCATTGCCTAGCTAGCTGCTCTGAAAATTGGTCAGGGGAATTATGGTCCTCCTTGAGTGTGCTGCAAGGCAAAACAAAGGAAGGAAAGCAGGTGCCCCTCTTTTTGCTCTGGCTGGGGCAGAAGGCTAAAGGAAATGGGCAGTGCAGATTCTGCTATGGTATGCTGGGGTCTCAAAGAAGATGAAAAAGGTAGGAAATAGAAGATAGTTGATTGTATAGAACAGTGGTTCCCAAACTATGGGTTGACACCCACCAGTGGGTCACAAGACAATTTCAGGTGGGTCGCAAAGCACCCTAGAACAGCCATATTGAAAATATGGGAAGATGGGATGCTGGAAAGGAGGAGGGCTGTGTAGTTGTTTCACTTGTGTCAAGGTTGTAAATAGTCTTTTTTTCTTTCCGATTCACTTTGCTATTGGAAAATGACTGAGCAATAATCCAACTTTTTGCTGCATTCTCAGGAAAACAGCTCTAGCATCACAATGATGGCACTTCCAGCTGTGGCATTACTTCTGGTGGGTCCCAGACAGATTGTCATTCTAAAACGTGGGTCCCTGTCACCCCCGCGGGGCATCCTGGGTCCCCCCCCGCCTGCCGCAGGCACGTACCTGAGGTCCCAAGGGGGTGAAGACCACCAGGATCAGGGACCTGGGGGGTCCGCAGCAGCCACAGGGACACAGGGGGACAAGAGAAGAAGGGCCCTCGCCCACGCCCCGCCTGTGGAAGAGTAGCAGGGAGCTCAAGGGGCCGTCCCCACCCCCTCCCGGGGGGCATCAGGGAGGAGCAGCCCACCCAGAGCCAGGACAGAGGTGGACTGGCACCCCTTCCCCCAGAAAGAGGGGGGGAGAAACCAGGGAAGCTCAGGAGAGCTGGCCCCAAGCCCTGTAGGCCTGAAGCCTAAAGGGCGGGGCCAGGGAAGCCTGAGGGAAGCACCTTTAAACAGACCCAGCCTCTATCAAGCCCAAGGCCCCACCCCAGGCCTGAAGGCTGAATTAATAGACAGCCCCAGGGCACGCCCACAGGAAGGGGCAGGGCCTGCTTCCGGGGCTTCAGGCCTCATAAGAGGTTGGGACAAGGAAGAGAGCGGTTGCTCTTGGGCACGGGACGGAGGTCCAGTAGCCAAAGGGGCCACGGGGATTGGCCATCCTCCTCCCCTTCTTGCCTCAGTCAGAGGAATCACTGGAGGCCGATCCGAGGGCCTTACTAGACAGGAACCGGACCCCTTGTTGGAGGCTCTAAGAGCACGGCGCCCTGGATTCTCCCCCATAGGACGGGGGCTGTTTCCCCCTCCCCCACCGTACCCAGAGGTTCATCCAGGCCTGACGGGTGGGCTCCAAGGAACCCCGGCTGCTGCCCTGTTGAACATCGGCCTGCCAGTGGGACGGGATGCCGAGCCCCCCCAGGGGGCCCAGCCAGAGCGAGACCCCCTGGAGTGGACCTCACCACAGGTCCACCTAGCCTACTGAGGGGCTGAGAGGGAGACCCCCAGAGAGGCCCGTGACGCAACGCGGCCCCTTTAAATGCAGCACTGATGAATGTGAAGTGCCTGACTCGAATAAAAGCCTTGCCTAAGACGACAGTGTCTACTGCCTGTTTATCGAAGCGCAACCATCACCAGGAGCGGCAACGGAGGTACGCTCACCATCGGCAGGTAATGTCTTTCCCTCCTGCAGATGCCCCGAGGGAGACGACGACCACAGTCCCATTACTAAAAGGTTTGAGAACCACTGGTCTAGAGAATCAAGGTGTGCTTCATTGGTTGAAAGAAGTCAAGATCAAGTCAGCTGGAATCCCTCCCTCTATCACATCATGACATGTGGAAAACCTGAAAAAGAAATAGTTAAAGTAAGCCCATCAGTCTTTTTTTGGCTCTTCCTTTATTGAATCTTAAGTCATGCACATGGTTCTCAAAAGACCCAACCAAAATTCTCCAGTCCTGAGAGATTTGCTGAGAACGTTTATTATAAAAATCAGTATCTTGTTACGATCCATATACAGGGTTTCCCAAACTGTGGGTTGGCAGGACCCAACAGTCACGACCTGATTGTTGGCGGGTCCTGAAAGTGAAACTGACAAGCTCATGGCTGACAAGGAAAATGCACTGAGTGCATGTTTACTCATGAGTGGACAAACATACCTTGGCTCTTATTGAAGAGGAATGAAAGGCCACCAAAATGGTGCTGAACATGGAGCTCAACAAATGCTGCATAATGCTGCCCCCCACCTCCTCCACCATGGTAAAAAGGATAAAAACAGGGGCTTGAGCAGCTGGTAAAGTGAAACTTGCTTTTTTAGTCTCATAAATCTAGGTGGATCAATCAATCAATCAATCACTAGTATTTATATACCGCTTTTCAACATAAAGTTCACAAAGCGGTTTACACGCAAATAATAACATTAAAGTTAAATGGCTCCCTGTCCCAAAAGGGCTCACAATCTAAAAGAATGGAGAACACCACCAGCAACAGCCACGAGAAAGACACTGTGCTGGGGTGAAAAGAGACAATTGCTCTCCCCCTGCTAAATATAAGAGGATACCACTTGAAAAAGTGCCTCTTGACCAGTTAGCAGGGATCCCGATTCTAAAACGTTTGAGAACCACTGTTCTATAACAAGGTGAGTTTAACTTGTTCTGATCTAGACCTCCTCCTTTCCATTTGCAGGATAGATGGGGTCCAATCCTAACAGGGCCTTATGGGGTCAGAACTCACTTTCTGGGGGGATGGCACATGTCTGTGTGCTGGCCTCTCTGATTCTGAGAGTCCAAACATACTTTACGGTGTCCCGTGTGCCGGCCAAACTTTGCTGGCCTAACTGTGCCAGCCTAACTCCAGGTTAGGATTGCATCCTCAATGTGAAAAGCCCGCCTGCCATGTGCTCTTGCTGACAACCATGTTTTATCAGCAAGAACATGATGCAACTCCGCCTGCAGTGAGTTGAAAACTGCTAAGCAGAACCTCGGTATTTTGCTCAGAGGTCTTCAGCCTGCTCCGGGCTGAGTTGTGTTGTGTTCTCACTGATGAAAACATGCTTGCCAGCAAGAACACGCTCCAGAGAAAAGATTTTTGCATAGAAAAAATTACGAAGGCTCAACAATCTGGATGTGTTGGTGGTTGGGGGTGCCATTCTGTGGCCAACCAGAAATTGGGTCATGACACACTTGCGTAGGTCACAACTCACAGTTTGAGAAAGGCTGGCCTTGGGAATCATGTGTAAGATTGTGCTGCAAATAATCCCATTTCATCTGTTCTTGATGCATCTAGATATGTGCAGGATCAGCACAGGGTAAATGTGGGGGCTCTGGGAGCCCACAGTTATTGGATGCATGTTATCTGTCCCATGTTCAAATGGCCTACAGAAATCTATATTCAGTCATAGCTATGATGTAACGTGACATGCATCTCTCCAGGGAAGATTCCTCTTTCATGCTTGCCCCTAGCTCAGGGCAGGGAATGCCTTGGTCGCAGTCCTTTTAGGGCACCGTTTTGAATGAATCCCTCACAATAATAAACTGGGAATGCATGCTGTTTGAATTACAACAGAAATGTTAATAGATGCTTTTCTTTAAACCAGTTGGAGAATGTGTTGTTTGGATGAAGAACAACATGAGTCCAAGTCAGACCGTCCACATTCCAGGGCCCTTGACAGAAAATGTTTGCTGGCATGCTGCCACTCACTTGCATTTGGCCACATCACTAAGTCCATTGAGCCCTTTTGAATGATTGCATGCCTGAGTGAA
Organism: Lerista edwardsae; assembly: GCA_029204185.1. Lineage (NCBI taxonomy): Eukaryota > Metazoa > Chordata > Lepidosauria > Squamata > Scincidae > Lerista > Lerista edwardsae. Next base: position 7,821,510 of record JAJKFI010000028.1, on the reverse strand, counting down.
GTGCCACTATGAAGACAATTGCAACACATTTTGCTTACTATGTAAAGATCCTTCAAAAGCACCACAGATTTATTTCAAGGATACATTTGACAGAATTTTCAGTATGCAAAAACCTGTCTCCTCCGAAGCAGGAGGCCTAAGAAATCATGCTGAAACTCACAAAATAGAACTCTCCCATGCAAAATTAGGCAGCTTGCACCAAGTCATGAGTCTGAAAGTTCATTCAAAATAGAAGTATCACACTCCCTTGGTTACAGAGAACCTGAAAAATTGTGGTTGGCTTTTCTCCATGTATTTTTGTGAATGACGTGAAGAATGCCTTTCAGGCCACTTGCTGATGCCTTAGTGCAGAATAGAAAGGGACAGCCATTTTCAAATTGAATGGACAATTTAGAGCACAATCCTAACCTGGAGTTAGGCTGGCACAGTTAGGCCAGCAAAGTTTGGCCGGCACAAGGGACACCATAAAGTGCGTTTAGACCACTCTTGGATTCAGGCAGGATGGCGCACGTCTATGTCCTGGGCTCTCTGACTCCAAGAGTGGTCCAAACATACTTAACAGTGTCCCTTGTGCCAGTCAAACTTTGCTGCCCTAACTGTGCCAGCTTAACTCCAGGTTAGGGGTGCTTTCTTAATCAATGCTGGTTTTTCTGACTTGCCTGTCACCCATAAAAACAGCTGCTCTCTCTGGCTTTCTTGATTTGCAAATGTGGTAATGATCTACCACCACAAGGATGCTGCAATACTTGATCCTCATTTTCCCAAAGAATTTGACCTGGCAATATTTTAGACGTATAAAAATCAGAGGACATCATGGTTGATATCTAGTGACAAGCAGCAACTGAGTACTCAGTGCCCAATGCAATTCCAAGTTTCTCCTGTAACACATAGTCTCTGTCCCAGCAATCTGTCCTCAACTATTTCATGAGTTGCAGACTTCCTCCCCCTATAGGCTGAGAGGGGAACTGCCCAAATCCATACAAATCCATACAAATCCCAAAAACATGCCATGCAACATCTGAGTCCTATATGATATGTGAACACACAACTTTCAAGAAATGAAAAACTTTTGCTAATACTCATTTGAGGATAGTGGATGTTCTTTATGGTTCTTTATGGTTAAGGAGCTGGAAGCAGGTCACAGGATCTTCCCCTCTCGCCTCCATTCTGGGCTGGATGTATATTGCTTTCAGACTGGTTAACTATAGTTAGACCTCATGGGATGGATGGAATCTGCACTCTAGAAGAGAATGGTAGGAGGAGAAAGCATCTATCCCCAACGGCCTAGCAAGATACATAAGCAATCAGGTACATCACTACACCAACAACTTGGTCACCATCATTCTTACACTGCCTAATGTAATTGAGGGTTAAATCGACAGGTTGCAATTCAAACAATGCCACTGACTGCATCACAGTAGCTATGGCAATCCCAGGAAATGACTACCAAGTTAAAGGGTTCCTTTGAGAAAATAAAAGCTTAATTTCATTATCATAAGGATGATTGTATGCAGATTTTACCCACATGGCTTCCTGTTTAACTTGCTCATGGCCTTGATCTAAGCTACACTTGCAGTTTAGAGATAATTCCTTATTTTTTATTTGTATTTTTTTTTTCCACAGGTAAGTGGAGCATTTTAGCACAGCTGAATTGCTGCGAGCCTTGGTGGAACAAATCTATTAGTGGTATGCCTTGAAACAATACACAAAAGAGCCCTGTGTGTGGTCTGCTCTACATGCTTTTCACTTCCTTATGCTAAACAATAAATCTCTGAGTCAGCTAGAACTTGGGAGCTGAGCATCCAAGGAGAGCTGCATTTTATCTTTTATTCATTGGCGGGAGCATAGCTGTAGGAGGTATTCAAATCACACTTTTATTTAAACAAACACAGCTGGATCGCATCCTCTTAATACAGCAATTCTCTAATGAAAAATAACAACATAGCAGTTATCTCTTTTCTTTGGTGCAGTTCTCAATTTGCTAAAATTAGGTAGGCTTCAATCTCGGATAAGAATTGGCACGTTTTCATGACCAGAGCTCATAGCAACTAACTGCAAAATTATAATGAGAATGCAATTATAGCGAGGCATGTGAAATACACATCCATTTGCTGCTGTACACCGTGCAAGGTTATGCAATTACGTTGTAATAACAACCATTTTCTAGAAGATGTCTTTGTCAGACAGCTCGTTTCATTTATTTACTGTTGAGCTCTCCAGTTATATGTTAAGTTGGTTTAGCATTAACAATGACCGTGAAGTCATCTAGTCCTAGAAAGCTGGAGTTCCTCAGTTAAAACAATCCACTATGCAGCTCATGCAAATAGACTTCCCTGCCCCCTGCTCTCCACAGCAGGCTCCTGCAAACTCCTAAAAACATTTGCAGAAGGAGGGAATAGACCCAAATCAGACTGGGATGGAGCACAGGGGCTCCGAATAGAAGGGAATTAGGTAGGATCATCATCCATGCGGAGAGCTTTGCTCACCTGATTTTCAACACCCAATTTTCAACTAGTCCCCCTTCTCCCTGCAGTCTTTGTGCTCCATCTTGTTCCCTTCCAGAGGTTACCCAAGCCTCAGGAAAGCCTTTGGTGGGGTGCAGGAAACTGGTTGGAGAAAGCTGGGACGTCTTCTTACACTTGTGCAAATCTATTTGGACCCCCATGCTTGATGGAATTTTGGAAAACAAAAAGAATCAAGTTATACAAGGTATTCAAGTCCTACTTTATATATCTAATATCTATGTTCATCTAAATGTGACAAGGAGAGACTCACAATTCAGCTGCAGCAAATATAACCTTATGTATTGGTCTATACATAACGCTTTACAGAGTGACAAGAAGTCCCGGGGCCAAGCCACACAGGTTTGTTCCTTTTGTATGAGAAGAAATACAGGAAAGATATGAAGCCTTTGGAAATTTAATTACAAATATATCAGCAGAGCCTTTGGAAGCAATGAACATTTCGAAACAGGGTGTATAACTGCTAATTCTGCTTCTGGTTCCCCCCCAAACAATTCCATCCGAACATCCCACCTCTTCAGGAAGACCAGGACTGGGCTGAAACAAATAAGATAAAGTTAAACAGGGATAAATGCAAAGATCTGCACTGAGGCACAGGTATACAATGGGAGATAGCTGAAGAGTATCACCTTCCAAAGGCAGGAGGAGACTTTTTCAGTGATTTAGGAACATTAACCTCCTTTTGATAACTACCAATTAGTTTCCCAGTTATATGATAATTCACAGTAGTCATGACAGTCATGAACAAAAATTGTGACAATGAAAACTTCTTTGATCACTTTAGTGTCCTGTAGAAAGATGTTCACGTAAGTGTGGAATTTGGTTGATAGGATTATGAGCTTACAACCTTTTGTCCATATTGTTGAGTAGGGTCAGTCTCAGCCCTCCACCCTCACCCCACCCTGCCCAGGGCAGCTACCTTTGCTGCACATTGGCCATCTTGGTTTACATGGGAGTGGCAACAAGATGCAAGCGTCTTGTGTCTTGTGCCTCCCTGGGGCACCTGGTGGGCCGCTGTGAGATACAGGAAGCTGGACCAGATGGGACTTTGGCCTGATCCAGCAGGGCTCTTCTTATGTTCTTATGTACATACAGCAGCTAATTTTATCCTATGTGTGTGTTGTGCTATAAAGGAACGTGGTGCCCAGGACTAGGACACTGATGGCCATTGGCAGATATTGAGGGGCATTTTGGCAAGGATAATGAGAATAGATAAAGCTGGTTGGAAAGGACTGACAGATCCGACATGTCCCACAGGCCAACTATTAAAGAATAGGGATGTAAAGGATGGCACTATGCACTAGAGATTTGGCAAGGAAGGCAACTCTTCCAGCAACTGTCCACCCACAACTGAAGGCGCAAAAACAAATAAAGTAACCTTGGCATTGACCTTGAGGAATGAAGCCCAGTCAAAATAATTTCCTTACCATGACAAGCAATATGTCTGGGCACTGTGACAACTTGTAGATTTTGTCTATTGATGTGTATCTTCTCTAGAGACAACACTCATGTCTGCCAGTATAGCCCATTGGTAAGATCTGCGGCTTGCTTTATCACAGTTCTATCCAATGGCACACAAACAAAGGGGGGCATTTTTTTTTCCTCAGGATAGGCAGTCTTAGAGTACAATCCTAAATTGGAGTTAGGCCGGCACAGTTAGGCAAGCAAAGTTTGGCCAGCCCAACGGACACCATAAAGTATATTTGGACCACTCTCGTAGTATAGTCAAAGAGGCCAGCACACAGATGTGCACCATCCTTTCTGACTCCAAGAGTGGTCCAAGCATGCTTTATGGTGTCCCTTGTGCCAACCAAACGTTGCTGGCCTAACTGTGCTGGCCTAACTCCAGGTTAGGAATGCACCCTGAATACAGTATTCAAATCTTTGGGCTGAATTAGTTCATGATTTTTTATTTATATTTACATTATTCACAGAGCATTTTATTTGCTTTAAAATTTCCTTACGTTCACAATAACACTGGGGTGGAGGTTATGGGCAGCCCAATCCAATGCTACTTTGGCACCGTGTGGTACATGGGCACCAATATGGCCAATATTTTATCCTGTGAGGTCTGAGCAGCTGCTGGAGCCTTCTTGGGGTAAGGAGAACATTAGTACCCATACTCCTGTCCCAATTAGATTTGCATCTGCTATTAAGCAGGTGCAGAACTGAGATAGACCCATGTCGGCATAACCATATCATTTTGCTCTTGCAAAGAGATAGCACTCTTTGCTAGTTGATAGTTGTCAACATATATGTCAGCAGTGGCTCAAACTGGGACATTTGCAAGGGGAAACTGCTTGTGACTGGAGAAAGAAGCAGGCCACACTGTCTTGCATGGTTAAAGTACAGTATATAATTGGAAAAGGTCATTATTAGCAGGGATGTGCTGGAGTTACATTTCATGAGTCAAGTCTTGAGTCAGCGTCCCCGCGACTCGAGTCACAAATCATAGTGCATGCTGTTGCGACTCGAGTCGTGGAAAATTTTGAGTCATTTTGACTCAAGTCCCGGGTCCTTGAGCAAAAAAAGATTGTTATTAAGACAAGAGGTTCTTTTCACAGTGACCCTAGGCCAATAGTAATTTTGTTCACAGTGTCCCTCACTGTGTCCCTTTAAATGTCCCATGGTGCCTATTCCATGGTGGTGCAACACCCTTTTGAGTTCATTACAACATCCCAGGGTGCTGCACTGCACAGTTTGGGAACCAGAGAATTAAGAAATAGACCTAAAATAAATGCTGTGTTTCTTTGATAGGGTGTTTAAGGAAACTATCTAGGTACCACTGCAGGGTATAAGAAAGATTTTGAAAATCCAATCAGTATTATAATGCAGTGCAGTGAGATGGGGGCGCTAGGGGGTTCATTAGGTTTGTCGCCAGGCCATAAGGCATACGCGTGCCGAGTTTGGTGAGCGTCGCTCCAGGCGTTCCAGAGCCTATGCGGAACACACACACACACACACACACACACACACACACACACACACACACA
>JAJKFI010000028.1:7795694-7815985 GCA_029204185.1 Lerista edwardsae | reverse complement strand
CACACACACACACACACACACACACACACACACACACACACACACACGTTCTCCTTTATATATATAGATTACACCACACATGATTGGGCTGTATTTTTTGTTTAAATAAATGGATATAAATAATTGTTTCTCTTTTTGTTTGGGAAGTTGACACACCAGCAGAGTCATGTTAAGCATTTTCCTAAGTATTGACACACCAAACCCAAAAGGTCCGCCATCACTGGTCTAGGGGCTGAATTTATGTGAAGGAGGCCAAACACCACTGAAACTTGGACTTCCTGAACATACTGGCAGGCCAGTGTTGTCTTGGCCGATCTGCTTTCCAATGTCAGACAAAGAGGAAAAGCAATTGGCATCACTTCTGCTGCAGTAAATACTCAGTGGAGCTTTGCCTGTAGATTTAGGTCATGCTTGACCAACTTCAAAACTGCTGGAAGAATTTTTGATGTTGTTTTGCTGTGTGAATCTGAGAAGTTTGATGCAGGCAAAAAACAGTGTGGTGTGCACCACGTTTTTCATGTTAACCTACCTTACTGTTTGGGTGTAGAACTGGATTCAGTACTCCAGAACTGTATACAGTTGTGGTTTTTGAAATGCCACAAGAATTTTTTTTTAAAAAGAATAATCCTCACTATAGTCTCCGGAGGAACGCGAATGTCACGCCAAATTATAGCACTCTATTTCTTCTGGAGCACATTCATCAGATTGGAACTATTCTGGTGGCCTTGTGTTCCTCTTTACCTGGCAAAGAGATGAGGCATGTTCATCTACTTGCAAGTAAACATGTGTATGTGGTTCAATTTCACGTTCCAAAGGGCTCAATATATTTTCCTTGTCAGCCTTCAAGGAAAACACTCTTGTTTCATGTTAAGTCAATATATTTTCCTTGTCAATATACTTTCCTTGTCAGCTGACAATCTCCCTCGTTAGGCTTGTGAGTCACAACAAATAATTTCTAGACCCACAGGTGGGTCTCGACCCAAATTTGGAAACCCCTCGGCTAGCAGCTTTTTAAGCTGGAAATGTCAGATCTTTTCAGAAGGCAAAAGACATTTCTGTTCTTGAAACTGTTGTTTTATGTACCTTTTAAAAAATTATATATTGGACTTTTAAAAAAAAAATCACCATAAAAATCAAGTTCTTCTACATCCAGAGTTCACATATATCTGGTGAACATAACATTTTTATGATGCCCTGAAATAGTTTTCCATGGCTGGAATGGTGGGTTTATTTTTATAATGAAGGGGTGCATGATAGGATTTTAGTTAGGCAGCAAGATATCAAGCCAGCTGGCAAGAAAAATATTAAAAGACAGGCACTAGCCCGTAGATCTCTGCTGTGATTCAAGTTCTTAGACCTGTTGCAAAAAATTAAATCCTGAAGGAAAAGTTTAAAGATCTCATTAACACTTGTACAATGTCAAGTGAAAGCTGTCTGTAAATATAACACTTTCTATTCCCTTGATAAACTTTGCTGTCCAGCTCCACAGCCTTACAAAGGTTCTGAATCAAGAATAATATTTGTGTAAAGACAAATGACGTCTGAATGGAAATGGATGAAGCAAGATTATTATTCAAAAGCATAATAACTTCAATCCAGTTAAAGGAAGTCACACTTAACTCTCATTTATTTCAATGGGGTTTAACTTTACTTGGATTGGGGCCAACATCTCAATTTTTATGATGAAGAAGAACAGAAGACACTACAGACTAACAGGAGAACCAACAGAACTGATGCGTAATAAAATATTCATTAAATGAATATCATTCTAAGGACTGGAGGATGGCCAATACTTTTTATTCTGAGTTTTAAAAAATGCATAGACTGTGAAAATGTCTTTCCCCCCCACTTTGGAATATGTTGGAACAAACCCTAGATGTGATTAGACTTTGACACAGGCATTTATCATGTCCCAAACTGAATTGGCTATTAATTTTGAAAGCACGTCAAAACCAGAATGAGTTGAGTTGTTTAACAACATTGCAAATATTATTCAATTATGGTAAAATGTTAGATTGGCAGATTTCAAAAACCTGAGATACCGCATGTAGCCTTGAAGCAGAAGGGGAATGCACAAGTGAAGTAGATCAAGGATGGTGGCTAGGCTGAAATCACATTCTTCAGAATATAGCTTGAAAAATGAAGCACAGTGAAGATCACGGTCATAACGATCAGTTAGTCAAAGCAAACACAATCAGCTTTATTCTACTCTGAGACAGAATAACATACCCATATCCATTTTTGTCTACTTCTTATTATTTGGTACTTAGTTTTACTTCTTCTGTCTACTTCTTACTATTTTGGTACTTAGTTTGAAAAAGATATTCAATTGTGTATATCAGTGGTTCTCAAACGTTTTAGACTGAGAGCCACTTTTTAGAATGGCACTCGTGTAGGGACACACTGGAAATGATGTCATCAACCTGGAAGAGATGTTATAGCCGGAAGTGACATCATCAAGCAGGAAATGCTGTCACTGTGACATACTGAAATGACACTCCTAGAATGCAAACTGGCATTCTTGGACTGCAGCAATTGCACAACCATGAAATATCCCTGACAGAAAGCAAGATTATGACAAAATATTATGCAAAGTACTGGACTAAAAACAAAATTTACAAAAACAACCCTCATTTGAAAATTCAAACTGTTAACACTCACTCACAAACGGAATATAGCAAAAATAAGGTCTGCAGCTTCTAAGATGGCTGCTCCCAGCTTTCCACAACCCACCTGACATCAGCTCGTGACCCACCAAGTGGGTTGTGGAAACCCACAAGTGGGTTCTCCCACAGTTTGAGAAACATTGGTGTATAGTATACAGTGTGCATGTGCATGAGAGAGAGAGAGAGAGAGAGAGAGAGAGAGAGAGAGAGAGAGAGAGAGAGAGGAAAACATTTGCTAGGCCATTTTAATTCTTGCAGCGTAGTTTAAAATGATGCCTGTCTGTAGCAAATTATTTGTTTAGAATATTACATACTGCTTTTAAGTGTAAAGTTTTAAAGTATAAAGTTTTATATTTTACATAAAATATAAAGCAAATAAAAGGAATAAGATGGTTTCCTGTGACTCACAATCTAAAAAAGAGACACAAGGATGACAACAGAGGAAGGGAAGAAAAATAAACTGGGGAAGAAAATGGGGTTATTTCATGTTCACAGAAGGGGCTTTGATGAAATTTCCCTCCAGTCTCACCAGTGTTAGCAGCAGTGACTCTGGTTCATCTGCTTGGGAAATCAGTCCATATGATATAACGTGGAACAAGAGTGTTTTGCTATCCTGTTTTTAAGGCATGATGCTTTCCATATTGGGAGAACAGTCACAGCCCAATCTAACAGGGCTGCCTTCCTGTGGTACAGTGGCATTAAAACAGCCAGCACTGTTGTAATATACTGGGTTCCTTGCAGATTCAACTCAGACAAGGCAGGTGCAGTTAAGCATTTTATTGTAACAGCAACAGATTAGAAACTGAACAGAACAGAGGGCAACAGCCCATCAACTCTTCAGGATTCATCTAGCTCAGGTCTTCTGATTGGAGGGGTGATTAGCTCCACCCCTCCAGCCCTCTTGCTCAGGCTGTATTCTGTGGAGGCAGCCAGCCAAAGGTTTCCTCGAGGTAAGAGGACATTAGTTCCCTTACCTTGTGCCAAGCCCCAGTCTGTCCAATGGAGCAGCTTGGATCAGGACCAGCTGAAATCCTCGCTCAGAAACGAGTAGCCCTGTGTAGGGGCTTTCAGGCTTGGGAGAGAGGACCCCACCATGGATAAATGCTGGGGAAGCCTTTTTAAAGATAGGGAAATGCCTGTGTTTGTGCTGCAACAGGGTAAAAAAAAGAGATTTGTTCAATGTCCCCCCATCTTTTTATAGGTGTCCTAGTATCCATGGTATCTGTGGATAACTGAAACCGTGGATACCAAATCAGTGGATACCAGAGCATGTCTGTAATTCTATGTGCACTTACCTGGGAGTAAGCTCTACTGAACACAGTGGGACTTCTTACTAAATTTGTGCAGGATTGCACTGCCAGTCTTATGCATGTAAGACAAAAGCTGTTTAGGCTTTGAAAGAACACTTTTGAGTTGCATCCAGAATAGGCCCTGCAGCACTGGTGTAATGCACTTCTGACAAACCACTCCAGATGCTCTCCAGATGTGCTTATTGGTCTAGAGACAGATTTTTTGCAGAATAAACCAAAGGACTTTAGGTTGATGGAATACCTCCCCTAGCATATATCACCCCCACCTTCTCTCCTGTGGTACTTTAAAAGGGTAGCATGCATGCCACACTGTGTTAAACACACATAAAACATAGTCTATTATGTGATGCCTAGCTTAGCAATTGTTGTATGTGTGTAGATTTGTAGTTGGTCATGCATGTAACCCCGTGGAAGTCAACCAAGCTCAATTCTAAAACAGTACTGAAATCTCAGTGTAAATACAGGTTGAAGGTGGGCTTCTCAGCCTGCTACAAGTACCAACTAGTTAACTTGATAATGTTAATTTTTCTGTACTTTATCTGCAGGCAAGAATCAAATTCTACTCCTTACTTTGTCATTGGCAGCACATAAGAAATAAAAACAGACAACATGCCTAATAAAAATAGAACTTTGTTTTCTTTTAAAGATCCAGGTACCGGTATAGTACTCTATCCTTCTCCACCATCCTAACCCTATACTTTAGTCTCTACTGACAGGTAGAGGGTAAATTTGCATAATGAATTGTTTAAATATTCAGTTTAATCAGGGCTTCAAGGCACTATTTGTCCTTAGACTCTTCAATAGCTAGTGACCCCATTGAAATCAACATCATTTGTCAACTCAAATTAAGCTTGTTGGTAATTCCAGACAGTGATGTTCATCTTTTTGATGCTTTCAAACAACTCTTTGGTAAATTCCCGTGACATAATGCTACTTAAATATGCTAAATGAGTCACCCTTTCAATGCTGCAATTGTCAGAAAAATACGAAACTTTGCTCTAAGGTAAATATTGTTGGGTCACTTGAAATATATGCAAATTTGACATTTCTTAACTGATTAGCATATCTTCACATCAAAGATTTCTACATATCACATCAGATATTTGTGATTCAGGAGAGTTAAGGTCAGTGGCACTTGGCATACTCTTTGCTTTCCATCAGGCAAGATATGAAATGAAAGGCATTTTGAAGGAATGTTGGGAATAAAACTGCTTTGCTTAGGAAAATAACATTTCCTTGCAAGGAACTGGATTTGGATGGAGGATTAAATGTTACTTATTATGGCACAGGAAAATAAAGTGGGAGGGGAACCATAATCTGACTGTTCAGCTTAACAACCCTGAATGAGTTCACACATATACAAAAGGAGAACATGTTGGATTTCTGGGTTAACAACTCTAAACAGGGCAATCCTTTTGTCCCAGTATGCCAGGACAAGCAGCACTGTAACTTGGTTATAAGCCTGCACGTTGTCAATAAAAGGCCTATCTGAGAAAGGTCCTTTCCTTTTCCTAGCTAGCCTCGCTTCCCACTGACTCATGCACAGAGGTATTTCAAAAAGGTCCAATAAGGTTGCTATTTATTTTACCCAGAAGAAAGCCCATTGTGTTCAGTAAGGCTGTAATCCTATCTTGCTCACAGGAAAAAAAAATTACTCATGGGTAACCACCCTCACAGATATATTTGGATCTTTACTTACTGGAAGGGGGTGATGCAGTCATTGTGACAATATGCAGCCATCTCACATTGAACATTGCATTGGAACGTTGTGTGAACTTTCTCATTGTTCCATTCCAAGTACCCTGGAACTATTCCTGAAAGGGACCTGGAGTCAGGATTGTTTGGCCCATTGGCCTGCAGTGGCAACAAGTGGAGTGGAGTGAGGAGAGTGACAGGACCATTGAACCCTGGATACAGTCAAATGAATGCATCTGGATTTTGGACATTTGTATCCTTGATTTTTGCATACAATGATCCAGTTACGGTCCTCTAGAACTGGCCAGAGGTGTACGGAGGATGCTGCAGGGGGGGGCGAGCATGGCGGGCACTGGTAAGGAGCAGTGGCAAGGAAAAATCCAGGTGCAAGGAGGTGTGGCTGGGCGACACAGGGTGCGGGGGACAGCCACACTGGGGGCATGTTGACGTTGGTCCGCCCAAGGCGTGCTGCAAGCTGAATCTGGCATCTAGCTGAGTCAGCTGGTGCGGTATTTACTAAGAATCAGTGGTGTAGGTAAGCCATTTGCTACCCAGTTCACAGAATATTTTGTAGCCCTCTCCATGACATCAAATGGGAAGAATCTGGGCTGCTGCCATTGCCGAGGCCCTCACAAGACTTACATCCAGCTGCTGCTACATTACATTCTGCAACGGTGGCAGCCCAGACTGTTGCCTCCTCCCAGCAGCTGGGAAAAGTGCTGCCACTCAGCAGCCAAATGTAAGTCATGTGTGGGCCTCAGCAACAGCTGCAGTGCTTATCCTGGCTGTTGGAAGGGGGGAAACAGTCTGGGCTGCCACCATTGCCAAGGCCTGCACAAGACTTACCTTTGGCTTTAAATTGTGCATGGGGCCAAAGCAACATCCGCGACCAAGATTGTTCCCCCCCCCAAACAGCTGGCAGAGCATAGCCTGGTGCTACCTGCTGCACTTAAGGAGCTGCGCTTCTGCTGAGAATCAAATGATTTTATGCATCGCAAATCAACACAGAGCATCCTGCCCTGGGTCAGTCAGCTCTGTGTTATGGTTACTGCTGCAGCTATTTAAGGCTACAAATAACTGATTGCAACCCTATCCTATAAATAAAAGGAAAGTTGTCATGTGAGGAAAGGTTTAGGCTTGTTCCAAATCATGCCTTTATATGCATGTTGTCATCTATTCAGACCTATAAAGCCCTATATGGAATATGACTGGGATACCTCAAGGACCGTCTTCCCCATATATTCCTGCACATCCCCTGCAGTCATCAGAGAGGGCCCTTCTTAGGATTCCATCACCATCTGAACTCAGAGGGATGGTGGCAAGGAGTGGGGCCTTTTCGGTTGTGGCACCGAATTAGCTGCCGGAAGATCTGAGGGCAGCACCCTCCGTATTATGGTTTCTGGTGTGGTTTAAAGACCCATCTGTTCTTTCTGGCTTTGGGGGAGGGACGTACTTCTTAGAGACTCCTTCTTTATAACTTTTTATGTGGTAGTACATCATTTTATAGGGGTTATTCTGCTCTTGTGTTTAATGTTGTTTTAATGGTTTTAATTGGTCTTTAATAATTATTATCTTGATATTTTAGTTGTGTGTTTTACAGTTTTTATGTCTTATTGTACACCGCTGAAAACTTGTACACACTGAAAACTTACTGGGTTTTCAGAAATGTGATATATAAATAAATAAAAAAAAGTAAAACATTTTTTTTCAGTCATTTCTTCCTAGAATATTTTGATGTAAGGCAAATGACTGAAAGAGGCAAATCATCAATTGCTTTGACAATTATCTAATTGCTCGTATCACCAATATATGCGGACAAAACCAATGCTACAATACCCACTGAAGCATCCTTCCAGAAGGGATTTTTGTCAGAATGGAACTGAAGGTTTTAATCCCAGATTCATTTATTAATCAGTTAATATACTGATGGTGCTTATTAATATTTATACAGTAAACACTAATGTTATCACAGTGAAATAACAGTCATTGTGGCCTTTTTGATGAAAATAGGGAAAAAAAAACACCCTGCAACATGCACTATATGCCAAAAACATTTTTTGTTTAAAAAGAGAACAACATACATTTTTAGAAATTATTGGAGCAGAAAGAGTGTCAGACACTGCCAACATATGTTTATTTTCCCGCTTGTAACTGAAATACAGGCAAACATTTCTCTGTGCGCTTTGCTCCCTCTTCCCCCGATCTACATTTTGTGTAGATATATTTACTCACACGCAGTGACCTCGCATACTACGTTCTGGGGTGGATTGAATGGTTGACTTACTATAGACCCCAGAAAATTAAGCACAAGAATGCTGATGGGTCCATTTTTACTGTAGGGCAAACAGAACCACTATAATAAATTAACTGTTGAAGTTTGACAATAAATCAATAACCACTTTTATCTTCTAAGTAAAAGATATTTTATTTTGCCTTCCCTGTCCTCAGACGCAGGGCATTGTGTAAAATAAGGATACCGAACGCACATTCTTAAGGCAAGATTTCCAAATGACATCGGTGCAAGATTCACATTTGCAAGCTGCCCATGCTTTTCCCATATTGGCAATGAGTCTGACAAATGAAAAAAAGTCACTAATATTTTGACACCTTCACTGCCCAAGCATGATACCAGCTGGCTGTGAATTTGGGTGTTCATTGTTCTGCTGTATTTTAAAGACTGGTCTACAGCCAATGTACTGGACCAGCTCCATTCATTCATTCACAAGAGCAAGGCTTTAGCTCACTGCAATGGCCATTAAAAAAAAAAAAAACAAATTTGGAAACTATTTCAGATTTAACAGCATCATACAGATTACTGGAAGTCAAGTGTGTGTTCAGACTCAAAGCCACTTTCTCCGAAGTGAAATATTATCGTTCCACCTAATATATTACTAGCTTGTGGAATAAAAAACACAGAGTTATTTTGGGGTTCTTTTTTGTTTTTTGTTTTGCTTTGAGATATTATGTTCAATAAACACAAGGAAAAAATAGTTCTTTATGTTTGGTTGCATGTCATGTGAAATCAGTCTCCATTTTAGGCCCTTTTTATTTTAAATATGAGGTTGGGCTGGGTTATGCAAGTAAACTAAACATATATTCCCCATGCGGCTTCAGGAAAAGAACTGTAAGTTTAAATGGAAGACATGAATTACCATCAATCCGTATTGCAGTTCACAGTTGGAACAAATTCATTTCCAAAACTGTGCTTTTCTGCTTAACATGTGCTGGGGAAAAATAAAATAAAACAGTGAAAACCCCTCACTGGAAGAATATTTTTTGAATCTCTTTCCAAAAATTAAATGAAAATTATGCTTACCTAGCAAAGTCTCCCTTATTGTGCCTGCAAAGAGTTTTATATAATACTTTTTCCAAAGTCAATAACCATATTTAAACCCTCTGGCTTGTAAACTCACTGATTAAAAAACAGATTGCCAGCAGTCATCTGCTATTGTCTGGTTTCCTAAATTCTGTTTCTGGTTTAATTTACTTGATTGTTCCATACACTATTCATGAGTTCTATAATATTCCAAACTTTAATTTCAACAGATTAATTCTTGCTAATTATTCAACATATGAACCTGCACACGAGGATTCGACTGTATGTACCATCCTGAGGCACAGGCTGCAATGTCGAATCATTTTCTGATTTCAAGTGGAAAACAAACTAATTATGTGGAAATATGATAATATATTGTGCTGCAGGGACCAGCCCTTTGTCTGTTTAGAAATGTTTGCTTATGATCGGCTCCCTGTGTTATTTCTTCCAGGAGAAGATGCCCTTTCTTAATGCATAAACATTATTGACTGGTCCATGATTCTTTACTTCATGTAAAGTTGATTTACATAATTTTATATTACTTCCATCTGATGGAAGCAAACAAGACATCTAAGAAAGCTAATAGTTGAGTTAGCCCCAAGCAAAGAACTATAGAGATAAGAATAAAGCCAATCCTCCAACAAACCCCGTGTATTTTTCTTCCTCCTGCTTTATGCATCTTCCTTTTATGTCAATTTGCTACATCGCAAATTCCAGCACCTCCTCGTAAGGCTCTATACATCAACCATCAAAAATGAATTGAGTCTCATTTGTCACACAATGATAGCAATCACTCTACTAAAATAAAATGCTGAGTTGGAGTTACAAGACCAGGCATGTCACTGCCAATTAGGGTAGCAAACTGATGTTAATGGAACCTTCCAAAGGTTTATGCCCTCTGAATAGCTGGTACATTGTGAGCACATTGTGCTGGCCTAACTGTGTCAGCCTAACTCCAAGTTAGGATTGCACCCTGTGTCTATGACTGGAAGTGCTGAACCTTCTCAAAACCAGAAGAACACACAGCTTCTTGGCTAACTTCTTTTAAAAGTAGTGCTTGAGGATCCAATCCTATCCAGCAATCCTTTCCAGCACTGATGCAGCTATGTCACTGGGACATGCGCTGCATCCTATAGTGGTGGGGCAGTCACAAAGTCCTCCTTAGGGTACGGGAACATTGGTTCCCTTACCTTGGGGCTGCATTGTGGCTGTTTCAGTGCTGGAAAGTTGGTTTGGATTGGGCCCTAAATAGTTATTTTAAAAGGAATGCTTTTGTACGCTAGGGTTCTAAATAGTGAATTAATGAATTCTAAATAGATTAAATAGTGAATTAATGTTTAGATTCTTCATATTTAGGTCTACAGGAAGTTTTGATATGTTTGAAGAACTTACTGTGGAGCTGGGTAGATAACTCTGCTTTTTTTAAAAATGTAAATCAATAGTAATTGAAAATATTTAGAGTTAAAATGTCAATGTATTAAGTTCCCCATTTCAAATAGGACGTGGATCAAAATGAAATTTGAATCTAAAACAAAAATGTTTTTGACACCAGACACTTACAGAGTCCTATCCTCCACCATTAGCACCAATGCAGCTGTGCCATGAAGGCTTGCATTGTATGTGGTAGCAGTGGGCGGGGGGGGGGGAATCAGGAGGCTTGTGAGACGTAAGGAAACATTTTTCATTACCTCTGTGTAGGCCCCCTGATAGCCTATGGCTGCATCATTCATTCAGTGAGAACAGTTTTCCACCAAGGCTGGGCTGACCTGCGGCTATTACACGAGCGAGCAAATGAGTACGTGTGGCTGCAGGGAACCTTTAGTTCCTTGCGGGTTACCTTACCCATACCTGGAGGGGATCAGAAGGACCATCGGCCCACCAGGGTCCGGACCCAGGATCCGGCAGGGATCAAGAACTGGAGCCAAGGACGGGGTGCCCCGGTCCCAGAAGGAGCCCCAGGGCCACCAGGGAGCATGGTAGGATGGGGGCAGGCCCCCAACACAATGACCATGCTGTGGGTGACCCCGGCCCCCTGGCATCGCCTGGCCCCAGCAAAGGGGGTTCCACTACTCAGCGCGGGCTCAAGGCCCATCCAACAGGGCACCTTCCAGAGGTCAGCTCAACTGTTGTTCACCCCTTGGGCAGCAAAGACGGCCAACAGAGATGTGGGTACTGGGGTATGAGGCGGGGACACTACTCAGTATAGAGTGTTCCGGGATCCTGTGACGTAACAGGGCCGATGAATGTAAAGGCATTAACATAATTAAGCCGTGTCTGCAAAAGATCTCTGAAGGCTGAGAAGGCTTATTTACACCGGGTTAAGCCCCACCCCCAGAGACCCACAGACCGTCTGCCAGCCCTTTACCACCCGGGGCTTCAGTCCTGCCCCTGAGATGGACATCACAACCATTGGTAGTGAAGACTTTGTGGTTTGCCTCCTTTGTGGTTCTTTCTGATGTGGAAGCCACAACAACGTAATAAAGTGCACGGACTGATTCTAGTTGCCGGAATTGCTGACTCATTGAGAATCAGTGGCCAAATTAGTAAGTCAGAGTGAGAGTTAATGATACACGTGACTCAGTTCAGACGAGAGTCAGGCCAAAACGTCAAAACTCGAGTTAAAGTCATGATTCATGAGTCTTCTTTCACAACACTGGCAGAGACCTTCCAGAGACTGCAGGGATCTTCAGAATAGCACCTGCATCTAGCATAGACCCCTTAAACATGGGCAGCGCATGCTTCTGCCAGCCATTTTAAAGGGCTGGTTGCAGGTGCCATTCTGAAGGTCCCTGCAGCCTATGGAAAGTCTCTGCATAGTGGATAACATGGACAGAATGAGGAAAGTAGCAATTCTGCTCCTCGCAGATAAGCGAAGTTACAGATAGCGAGGTCGCATATAAAGAGGAATGTCTATATGTGCATTTGGGTAGATTTTAAAAAGTACTGCAGCTGTTCAGAAGTGAAGGTTATAACGCCATTTCAGCAAGGCTCTCTACAGTATTTAAATAATTGAGGTTTAAATATCACTTGAGCTCAAGAAACTGTGTTTTTTCTTTGCTGCACCAATGGTTAGCATGTTTAGAAATGCACGGGGAAAAAAAAATACACAACAAAGAAATCATGTTTGGAGTCCCAGGACACTCAAATGATTCTGCTATGGCCTAAAGCCATAGCATTCACAGCATGCTGAGATGTCTGTTGATCTTAATCCACGTGTTGCTGAGTTATACTCAGGACCCAAACAAGCAATGCTCAGAAAAAACATGGGACTTAGGGAGTGGTGTTGGAAACTGAGCGCAATGCTTTCCAGTCATGTCCACAAATGTTGGTTATTGAGCTGCTTAAATAACTAGTTTTACTGAATGCTATTTAATTCTACTAAGAGCTCCCTCACTTTTAACCTCGCCGGAAGACCTTCTTATGTCAAAGAGCTTTAGATTCCCTGTGATTCACAGGGTATGATAACTGTAGACAGGTGCGTGCTTTTTTAGACATTGATTTATTGCTTTGTTTGCTTTTATGCTGTTGCTGCTACGGATTGGCTTTTCATGTATATTTTATTGTTATGTGTATTTCATAATTTTGTTTTATTATTTCTATATTTTAATTGGTTGTAAGCCACCTTTGGGTGCCCTTTGGGGAGAAAGGCGAAGTACAAATCTAATAAATAAATAAATAAATAAATAAATAAATAAATAAATAAATAAATAAATAAATGAGAACGTTGCCAAGCAGCTGGAGATCTTTCCTGCATCACTCCAGTGAAAGAAAACAAGAATATTCCTGTATATCTGAAGATGTTGCATCCAGTACAGGCTTTTTAGGCACCTAAGGATGCAATCTTAACCGACATTCCAGCACCAGGGTAAGGGTAATGCAGCTTTGCGATAAAGGAACAAGCATTCTCTTAATCTGAGGAGGCCTCCATGACTGCCCCCCAACTGCAGGATGCAGCACATGCCCCATTGGCATAGCTATGTTACAGCGCAATCCTAAACCCTGCACAGTGTCAGCGCAATGGGGTTGCGCTGACACTGCGTCCTTAGCGCCGATGCAGGAGCACCAATCGGCACCCCTGCACCGGCGCTAAGGCAACAGGACTGGCGCTGCTGCGCCTGCATTGAGCCTCTCTCACGCCAACCAAAGCTGGTCAGTGCAAGGGAGGCTCCGTGCCGAGGCGGCATGGGGATTGGAGGGAGGGAGGGAGGCGGGGACGGGACTTGGGCGTGACGTGGGCGGGCTTGGGAGGTGGACATATGGCCACTTTTTTCATTTCATAAACCTTTATTGGCATTCAAAAGCAATAAAATGCACAGAATAAAAAGAAATATTTGAACATATTTGTGGAACTTGTCTTCACAATCATGTCCCAAGTAATAATTCATAGGCGACTGCTTTTTTTTTAAAACAGTGACCAAGAAATCTGCTGCCAAGTTCAGAACTGTCCTCAAGGAGAAAGCCCACACGTCCTTCAGAGGGACCAAAAAAGTTAGATAAAATAGACTCTAAAAGGCGTTCGCTAAGTTTACTGTGAACAGAACAGTGACATAAAATGTGGGCAACTGTATTGGGTTCCAGATGGCAAAATTTACAAAATCTACGTTCAGGTGGAATATTTTGAAATCTTCCAGAAAGAACTGATGAAGGGAAGATATTAAATCTTGCAAGCATAAAAGCACACCTCTTGCTAGGATTCACTAGCTTTCAGAAATAATTAAGGTCGTGACCAAAGGAAGGCGATAGGCCAAAATAGCACGGGGAGCAGGCAGGATTAAGGGTAAGGGTAAGTAACTGGGTTTCTATCTCCCATAGTTTTGATCTCAAAATTAAATATGCTCGATTAAAATCTCTGTCTACAAGAGATTCCAAGGAAAGGCCCATATTTTGGAGTTTTACTTCAAAAAGTCTATGCCAAGTAAAGGTGTAAGGGTCTTTTAAAAGATCAGTAAGTAAGGAATCAGGATGAATATTAAGGTATAGATGTAGCCAAAATTTAAAGGCCAAGGACCATGCCATGGTAGAGGGAAGATGGATACCCAGCTTGAGGATCATGGTCGACAGCCTAATCATATTAGAGACACATAGAATATGTCTTAAAAAGGAGGCTGCCACCTGATCCAACTCCCTGTTGACAGCTTCAATCCAACCCGGGGCCCCATAAAGTAATTGGCCCATGATCTTAGCCTGAAAGATCTGCAGTGCTGCAGGGACATATTGATTACCGCTGTTATAGTGGAAGTGGGCGACTGCATTAAGATGGGGTACTGCAGATGATATTGCCAGTTTCCTATGTGGGGACCACTTAAGTCAATGGTGAAAAGTAATCCCCAAATATCTGAATGACCTTACTTGTTCATAGGAATTATTACCAGTGTTCCAAGGTACAGGCCTCCAAGTCTTGGAGAAGACCAATATATATGGCCACTTCCTAAGCCTGTCAGGGAGACCGTACGGCCCCGGTTTGGGCCGCATGGTCTCCTCGGATCTGTGCCCGCTCTTTAGCGGGCGCAGATCTGAGGAGCACATAGGGGAGGCTGGAGCCTCCCCTACGGTAAGGGAGTGCATGCTCCCTTGCCGTAGGGAGGCTCCAGCCTCCACCTACCCAGCCCTGGATAGGGCGCTGGCTGGCCGGTGCTCCTACCCCAGCACTGGGTAGGATTGCGCCCTTAGTGCTGGAAAGTTGGTTAGGATTGCACCCCAAGTGTCTTAAGGGATGGAACGTTCTATAAAAATGTTTTACATGGGACCTCTGTGCACTCAAAATAGTCTATTGGCATCATGTTCTATAGCTCACTAATAGAGTGTATACTTTGCTCCCACAGAGTACTTTGCATCCCCAGGTAGGGGCAAGAGAACATTCTGTCTGTCACCCTGGGCAACTGCTGTCAATTGATGTAGGCATTGCTGACTTGGATGGGCCCATGGTCTAACTGAATACAATGCAGCTTTCTACATTCCTATGAAGGACAATAGATGACTGCTACCTTCTTGCACTCCCCATGAGCCAATGGACACTACCTACCAACAGGCTCTCCAACTGATTCCAGAACTTTTGGGAGACATTTCCATTTGTGGTTGGGGGTGTTTGGTGAAGTGTCAACAGGATTTCTTTGGCTGTCTCATGCCACCAATAGTGGAGATTTAGGGACTGGCCTGCCTGGTTGGACCCTCTGATAGGTGTTTGCCCTCAGCTGGTGCCCTGATGTTACTCCTGGCTTTGCTTGGCACTTTGATTTTTTTTATCTCAAGACTCTGTAGCTATTCCTGTCAGTTGCTTTTCCCATAGATAATTTTTTTCTTCTTTCTCAACTTATAGCAAAAGGATATTGGATTTTAATAGAATGGGCATTTAAACTGTCCCGGTGCCTTGGATCAGTGTGTCTTCTCCAGAGCTGAAAGAGTTTCCTCACATGCATTAATCATGTAATCAACCTGTACCTTTCAGGTTGCAGTGGTCTTCTGAAACATCTGCCCAACTCCTACATGATGAGTTCTATTCCGTCATAACAGAAGACATATCTAAAGAGAACAAACATGCATATATGGACTCCAGTACAGTTTCTGCAGACTATCAGCCCAATCCTAAACAGCGCCAGCCTACGAAGGCCGGTACAGCAGGGCCATATCCTAAGCCCAGCAGGAGGCAGCAGCAGCTCAGAGCAAGGCAAGGTTTTTCTCTTGCACCTGGGGTAAGCCCCAGTCATCCCTATTATATGGGGCTGCTTGGATCTGTGCCTGCAGATTTGCAGGTGCAGGTGAACGTGAGCAGCAGCGGCCTGAATTGGGGTCGCCAAGGCCAGGGACTTAGGATACAGCGCAACGGCTGTCATCCCTCACCACCCCCATCGCCACCCTGTTCCACCCACGGCACGCCTCTGGCAAGGTCCTGTACCAACCAAGCACTGTCTGCGCTCAACCAGTGCATGGCTGGTGCAGCAGACAGGTGCATTTGGCGCCCAAACACTGGTGCTGCTGCTTGCGCTGGTCCAGTGCCTGATTTGCTGTCACAGATGCGCCTGACGGCACGTTTGCAACACTGCTGGACCGGCGCAAGAGCTCAGGTATAGGATTGTGCTCTAAAGGTCATTTAGTACCAGACACTGTTCTTGGTATCCTTATATACACTACTATGCCACTGCCTCTCATTTTTCTGATGCTGTTGACTATGTAACCCAGAGTGCAATCCTAACGTGGAGTTAGGCTGGCACAGTTAGGCTAGCAAAGTTAGGCCGGCACAAGGGACACCATAAAGTATGTTTGGACCACTCTCAGAGTCAGAAAGGCCAGTGCATAGATGTGTGCCATCCTCTCTGACTCCAAGAGTGGTCCAAACGCTCTTTAAGGTGCATTTAAGGTGCCAAACTTTGCTGGCCTAACTCCAGGTTAGGATTGCACCCCCCCTAACAGTGCAATCCTGTGCATGTCTACTCATAAATAAATCCCATTGAGTTCAGTGAGATTTACTTCCAGGGAGGTGTGTACATGCTTATTGGTTTAGGCTGCAAGCCTATGCTCACTTATCTGTGAGGAAGACTTTTTTAATATGATGGAACTTACTTCAGAATAAACATTGTTAAGATTGGTGTTCACAGCAGCTTAATAGAGTATTTACTGTAATTCTAGTAGTCTTCAGGAAGAGTAAAGAGCAGGTTCAGGACTGACTGACAGCAGAAGCCCAAGTTGTGATTGAGAATGAAAATAAACTAGGCTGAACTTTCCTTGAGTTCCAACTCAGGATTAAAAACAGTTAAATGAGATCAAAGCACTTCTTTATTGCAACAGTCACACAGAAAGTATTGCAACTATTTTCCCAGGATACAAAATGCTATTTTCCTCTGCCCCCAGTTCTGACTGTACAACATCATTTGGAGATGATTTTCTACAAGGTAGCTATAGTTCCATGCAAGGCTGTAGTTCCATGCAAGAGAGCTATGTTCTTCCTTTCTCAGGTGTTTGGCTTTTGCAGTTCCCAAATGGGCTGAGAACAGGGTCTGAAGCACCAGCAGAAAGCACAGGCCTTTGCAAAGGATAGACTGTTGAAAGTCTGCTGGAAAGTTTGAGGCATGTTCCAAACACATTGTCTGCTTTTCCTGTTGCATAAATCCAGTGATCCCAGGTGGGGCCAGTAAATCACCTGCCCTTTACAGGAATCTTTTCAAGTGTCCTGAATTTGTGCCATAGCCAGTAGGAATAAGACTTGGAATATCACATTGTGGCTTTTATCATTGAACTTGCCAGTTTGGACTACCAAGATAAACACAAACATACACCACAAATACTGTTCTCTATATGGAGCCCACTACTTAGGACCCAATCCTATCCAACTTTCCAGTGCCGATGTAGTCACAATGCAGCCCCCAAGGTGGGGAAACACAGTGGTGGTGCTACCTTTATAGTCAGGGGGGATGCCCCTGGTGCCGTACCAGTGGAGTGGGGGGTTTGGTACAATACAGAAGTAGATCGCTTCTCACAGAGGCAAGCAGCATGAGTGGAGTTTGGCCCACCTGCCTGCCCCTGCATCCACACGGCTCCAAAATAAAGTGTTCACAGACACTAGTGGACAGGGAGGTGGCACTAGGGGAGACAATCTGTGGACTTGGCCCTGGAGCAGAGAATCAGCTGGGTTTACAACTCAGGGAACAAATTTCCTTTACAGTGATGATGCCTCTGTGACTGCTCCCCCACTGCAGAATGCAGTGCAAACCCCATTGGTATAGCTGCATTGGTGCCGGAAAGTTGAATAGGCTTGGGCCCTTAGTCCCCTTTGCTAATCAGGCCTCTTGAGGTGAGGAAGTTCCCTAATATCTGCCATGTCAGCCTTGTATAACTAAGGGCGGAATCCAAACCTGGAGTTAGGCCAGCACAGTTAAGCCAGCAAAGTTTGGCTGGCACAAGGGCCACCGTGAAGTGTGTTTGGACCACTGATGTCACCTACTCCCCAGTAGACGGTTCGCTGGGCGGGAGTAGGAGTGATTGACAGCACGTCGTTTCACTTCCGGTATCTTCGCGCGCCCCGCGCGGCTTTCCCTCGCTTCGGAGGGGGTGCCTGCTCGCCATGGGGGATGGGTGGGGGGCGCCGGGTGCCTGGGCGAGCAGGCGCCCCCTCCAAGGCGAGGGAAAGCCGCGCGGGGCGCGCGAAGATACCGGAAGTGAAACGACGTGCTGTCAATCACTCCTACTCCCGCCCAGCGAACCGTCTACTGGTGAGTAGGTGACATCTCTGGTTTGGACCACTCTCAGAGTCAGAGAGGCCAGCACACAGATTTGCGCCACCTTTCCTGACTCCAAGAGTGGTCCAAATGCAACTGTAAAGCGGCCCTTGTGCCACCCAAACTTTGCTGGCCTAATTGTGCTGGCCTAACTCCAGGTTAGGATTGTGAGCTAAGCCTTTTGGAATTCAGTAGAAGTGGGTAAAACAACTCGAAGTGTGAATCCAAGTTGTAATGCATCCTGACGAGCTAATTATGGGAAGAAAGATAAGTACTATCCAGGGGGCCATGATAATTATTACTTTCCCAAGCTGTAGCAATGGCCTGGTGCATGGATTGAGGTTAAACAATGACCAGGCCAAGTCTTTTCTCACTTGTGAAGCCCAGTGAAACATTTGCCAAATGCCAGAATGTGACCCAGGCCATTTAGAGCGCAACCATTTTTCACACCATCTGAAGTTGAAACTACTTTCAAGGTTTGTGTCTAGTGACATCTAGTGAATCTCGTACCTTCAATGCATTTTTAACAAACCCCTTTAGTTGGGTCAGCTACTATACAGTGAGAAGCCAATTCTATTATGGGATTTGGAGAAAAGAAAGAAATGCACAGATACATCATCCGCATGCTGAAGGAATCTGAAATGAAAATACATTAAAAATTTAACAAGCTGAGGAAAATGTTCTGGCTCTTGTGGCAGGGAGAGGTAAGGAAAAAAATATTATTTTAATATGCACCAGACAAAAGCAGCACAATGGCACATCAGCAAAGGGAGCGACAATCTGAACTGTGTAGAGTTGTTTTTTAACCTCCTGCTGAACCAATATCCAGGATAAAAGTAGGCCACGGAAGCCAAAGATACACTCTTTCAGAGAGGCGGCAGCAGGCATGCAGTGGCGTCTCTACAGGGAGGGCAAAGCTCTAAGTATTGCAAGAAGCCTTACTCTGTCATGTAAATCCCTCCTCTCCCTTGCTGCTGTAGCCAGTAAGCAACGCCAAGATGTTGCTTTTCCCTGTGAGGATTGGCTAAAACGGTGCAGGAGAGGAGTGATTTCCACTGCAAGGTAAGGCTTCATGCAAGACTTAGAGCTCTGCCCTCCCTGTAGAGATGCCACTGCAGGCATGTGCAATACAGGCCTTCAGCTGCCTTTTTTTGATCCAGGTTTACACTGCCACTTGAAACAATCAGACAGAACCGGTGAAAGAGCAGGGACATTTATTTATTTATTTGAAGAATTTCTAAACCCGCTTTTTCCCCGTGCTGAAGCAAATGCCCAAGTCGGCTTACAGGGGCAGGCTAGTCTAAACCACCATTTTCCAAAGGGTTTCTTTTTACAAATGTACAGTATTCGGTGACAGCGCAATCCTACGGACTGCGCAGCATCAACACAACAGGGTTGCATTGACACTGCACACTTAGTGCCAATGCAACGTTGTTGTGTCGGTGCTGCGTACTTAGTGCTGACGTGGGGGCTGCCAATCGGCACCCCGCATTGGCACTAAGGCAACAGGACGGGCAGGCAGCACCAGTGCAGGCAGCACCAGTCCCATTGTCCTCGCGCAGCACCTCCCTCGCGTCGGCCAAAGCCGGCTAGTGCGAAGGAGGCTCCATGACGGGGTGGCTTGGGGATTGGTGGGAGAAGGGCAGGAGGAGGATGGGACGTATGCGAAACGTGGTCGGGTCCAGGATTTGGCCATAAGGCAGAATCATAGACTCATCTGGGAGTCCGCGTGGCCCCGATTTAGGCCGTGCAGTCTCCTCAGATCTGCACCTGCTGTTTAGCAGACGCAGATCCGAGGAGCTCATAGGGGAAGCTGGAGCCTCCTCTACGGTAAAGGAGCGCACGCTTCCTTGCTGTGGGGAGGCTCCAGCCTCTCCTAAGCAGCGCTAGGATATGGCGCTGGCCTGTTGGCCTCGCCAGTCCGGTGCTGCTTAGGATTGCACCCTAAGTCACTGAATCCTCAGTCCCAGATGTAGCCTTCACTGTGTGGCTGTGTGCCATTGAACTTCAGCAAGCAATCGTAAGTCAAGCCTGGATAGGTCAAAGTCTTATTTATTTATTTATTTATTTATTTATTTATTTATTTATTTATTTA
>JAJKFI010000028.1:7699856-7795684 GCA_029204185.1 Lerista edwardsae | reverse complement strand
TTTATTTATTTATTTATTTATTTATTTATTTATTTATTTATTTATTTGAAGAATTTATACTGCCTTTCCTATGCCAAAGCAAATGTCCAAAGCGGCTTACAGAGAACAAACAAAATACAATGTAACCATAATTTACATTGTGCCTTTGGGCACAATAAGGCGGGGTAAAAATCCAATAATAAATAAATAAAATAAATAAATAATAAGTAAAACATAATAAGTAAACCACATTAAAACAACACATTAAAACAACCACCACAAATTAAACATTAAGGGGAACACTGAGAGTGAACTGGAATGAAAGCTAGACCCAATTCTCGATATCAGGACATACTGGAGGGTGGGAAAAACAATTGACCACGGGAGTGAAACAGACTATGACAATATACCAGAGGCACAGAGGGCAGACAGCCACACAGTCATCCAAAGGCCAGACTAAATAGGTATGATTTGAGCCCTCTCCAAAAGGCCATGAGGGAATGTTTAGTTCTTAATTCTTCTGGTAGGGAATTCCATATTTGTGGAGCCACTACAGAGAAGGCTCGTCCCTGAGCTGTCATCCCTTTAACTTGGGACAGAGGGAGCACTTGAAGGAGAGCCCCTTTAGATTATCTAAGAGGGTGAACAGCTATGTATGGGAGAAGGTGGTCCTTTAGGTAGGCTGGGCCTCAGCCATGAAGGGCCTTAAAAGTCAGGACCATTCATAATGGGTTCCAACCAATCAGCTAGCCCAGTCCGTGCCAAGCTGGGCAGGGGTCAAGCGGTCATATTCCATTCTTTTGCCAGCTGGCCTTCTCACACATTCCCATACTGGCTAATCAGCTCCACAGTGACTCCATCCTGCCACAACAGGTACTGCAGCTTGTCACAGCCTGATATTTCAGTATTTGCAAAACATTTCAAAATTTAAATAAAACATAAACAAGATGGCAGCAGTACAGACTCACATGCTGGAAGCATAAGGAATTGGAGAAGGGTGAGTACCTCTTCAAAGATGGTGGTTATATGAGGATGTTGTCCACTTTTGGAATTGTGGGATATACCAGCCTCTCCTCCTCCTATTCCTTGATTGGAAAAAGAATACACCCTAGCCCATGACCCCTCTGCAGCCCTCATCCTCCAGTGATCTGCTGCCACCTCATTCAGCATCAGGGATGGGCCAACCCTGGCCCTTGAAATTCTTTACGAAGTGCCAGAGCCTTTCTGTTTCCTCATGTTCTTATTAGCTGCAACTGGGCAAAGTGGAGGCTATTCTTCCAATCTTCATGAGGCCATAAAGTAGTGGTTCCTAAACTGCAGGTCTGGACCCACCAGTCGGTTGCGCCCTGGTTTTTGATGGGTTGTGGAATTGACAGAAAGCTGGCAAAGAAAATGTTTTGAGCCTTATAGAAAGCCAAACTGAGAGTGCAACCCTAAACTGGAGTTAGGCCGGCATAAACTAAGCCAGCAAAGTTTGGCCCGCACAAGGGCCACTATAAAGCATGTTTGGACCACTCTCAGAGTCAGGGAGGATGGCTCACGTCTGTGTGCTGGCCTCTCTGACTCCGTGAATGGTCCAAACACACTTTATGGTGTCCCTACTTTGCTGGCTTAGTTTATGCCAGCCTAACTCCGTTTAGGATTGCGTCCTGAGACAGGGGTATGCACTTAACACTGTAACCAACTGTGCCCCAGTTCTTATTGAAAGCCAGGTGAAGGGGAGTGCAAGGGCACCAGTATGGTCACAATCCAATAATATGGAGCAACGAACACTCCAGAAGGCAGTCTCTTCCTAACATAGTAAAACTAATAAAAACAGGTCCTTGAGTGACTCATAAAGTGATTTTGTTGTTTAGTCTTGTAAAGCTAGGTGGGTCCTCATAAAGTGTCATTTTAAAAAGTGGGTGCTATTGCTAAAAAGATTGAGAACCACTGCCATAAATGATAACGAATAGAATAGCAGTTCTCAAACTGTGGGTCTGGGGCCCACCAGTGGATTATGACCCAATACGTCTGCTGTGGCATTCTCCATAAAAAGCAGATGGGGAGAAAAGTAGTCCTGCACTAAGCAACCCTGGATTTTCATACACTTGAGTACTAAAGTGCAAAAGGGCTCAGGCAGAAGCCCCCCCCCCCCCAATTCTCCTACATATATGAGAACACATTCCTAACCTAGCGTTAGGCCAGCACAGTTAAGCCAACATAGTTAGGCCACAGTTGGCTGGTCCAAGGGATACCCTAAAACAGTGTTATTCAAACTGTGGGTCGGGACCCACTTGGTGGGTTGGAACATTATGATGTTATGTACAATTGCTGCAGTCCAAGAATGTCAGTTTGCATTTCAGGAGTGTCATTTTATTATATTACAATGACAGCACTTCCTGCTTGATAATGTCACTTCCTGCCACGATATCCCTTCCAGGTTAATGACATCACTTCTGGTGGGTCCTGACACGAAAGACATTCTAAAAAGTGGTCCCGATCTAAAAAGTTTGAATACCACTGCCGTAAAGTATATTTGGACCATGGAGTCAGAGAGGCCAGCACACAGACATGCACCATCCTCCCTGACTCCGAGAGTGGTCCAAAAGCGTTTTAAGGTGGCCTTTGTGCCAGCTAATTGTGCTGGCCTAACTCCAGGTTAGGATTGAGCTCTTAGTCAAAGGAATTAACCTCATACCTCTGATTTAAGATCTGTCGTGTTGTCTTGCTTTTTTCTGCAATTCCCAAGTCTTATCCTGCTTGTAATCTCTATAGGGATTTCTAGAAATCTCATCATCACAGTCTCTTAGCTCCTTATAGAACTGAGAATGGGTTCAGCCAGCTGACATTCTTAATATGGCTTTCCCTGTTAACACCTGTTATGCAATCAAGTGATGTGTAATTCTAATAGAGAAAGTTGCAAGTATATAAATATGAAATGCATATTCAGGTCTGGAATGAAATCTCTTTCTCTCACAAACACACATACACAACAACACCACTCAGGATCATTTTCCAAATAAAGGTACACAAGGAGGAGAATCCCCAGTCCTTGAAAGACAACTATTTGCATCGGGTTTTATGCACCTGTTCTCTAGGCAGTAACAAATGCTTACCACAGTAGTAGCTGCATCACACGGTACATATGCTGCTTCTGACACACATAGCACCTCTTTAAGGAAACACATGGCCCCATATGTCCTGGGAAGTTGTTTGCATTCTGCATTACTGCAAGGGGAAATATGTTTCATGATAAATGTTTTTCTACTTTTTGTATGTGAGAAGAAGTGGGGCTAGCTGTCTTTACTGTCAGTACTGCAATACAAAGAGGATTCTTTTTCAGTGTATATAGGCAACCTTTGTGGGGGGGGAGATGGGAAGAGAGTGTGGGAGGATAAAATGGGGATTTTATATGAAAACACACAAAATTCAAGATCTAAGTGTCAGAAACAGATTCAAACATCCACAAGCACTGCAGTTACAAGGGTAAGAAACAGAACCAGGGTTTTTAACTGACAGCGATTTTGTTTGAGTCTAAACTTCTCACATTATTTTGAGTTCCGCTGACCCCAGTTGTTCAAAAACAAAAATCATGGTGCCTGAAACTGAAGTTGAGCCTAAAATACTCAGTTGTTCACAAATATTTTTGGCAGAGTCTCCCTGTCAGTGATTTTGTTGGCACTACTTATGGAACTGTTTTTCTTATGAATTTAGATTGCTCCCAGTGATATCATCACATTGCTCAGTCTGATTGGCTATGCAGGACTTATTACAATACTGCTATTTAAAATATTTATATCAAACCTTCCCCCTCCTCATTGAGGACCCCAAGATGGCACAGTGTTTTTTCTATGTATTAATAGTTGTCCTGTTCCTCAGAAGCTCTCAATCTTAAAGAAAAAAAGTGTGTGGGTGGGGATTAAAAGAGAGCATATTAACTAAAATGACATTAAAAACATAATGCTTCTCTGTCACTTTGCAAGGTTGTTGCTATTTCTCTGGCCACTTGAGGACAGAGGGGCACAGCACTTATATTGTATTTGAAATACAAAGTACTTCACAAGTATTATCTAGTTATCCTTACAATAGCCCTGAAAGGTTATTATTGTTCCAAAACCGTAGCTGGGACTGAGAGGAACTGGCTTGCCTAAGGCAATTTACAGCCCAGTAATATGCTGTTCCGGTCCCCAGACGGACAGGGGTGCAGAAATGGCCACTGCTTTATCCTGTGGTTCTGGAGTACACACCAGAGCCTTCTTGGGGCAAGGGAATGTTTGTTCCCTTACCACATGTAAGGCCCTCATGGCCTCAATGGGTCTCCTCAGGTCTGTGCTGCTATTCAACAGGCACAGAAGCAAGGAAGCTTGTGTTCAGCTCAGTGCCTGGGAGGGGTGGGTATTTCGCAGCAGACTCTGCCACCATCCCTGCCCCCCTGCAGGTCCCAATCCTCCTTTCAAGCTGCCTTCCCTCCATCCAGTTCCACCCTCTCCCAGACTTCCCCACCCCAAAAGGCCTCACCACAGTGAGACTTACCCCAGATGCTCCAGCATTATTTCGTCCTGGCGCTGAGGTTTAGCACTGGGTGCCAGTGGTAAAAGTGTGCCGCTTTCACACACCTGGTGCTGGTAGCACAAGTGTAGTTCTGGCACAGATGGCCCATGGGATTGGGGCCCTAGAGAGTTCACAAAAGAGATTTGAATTGGGCAAGTTCTGATTTACAATGCAGTTTCTTAGCCCTGAGCATACAGCAGATCATGTAACACTGTGATGTCACTTTGCTCATGCTGTGATCCCTGATTGGGTGGAATCACCCAACTGCTTAATCTAAGGAGTTTTTCCTGCCGCCCTGCCATCCACAGAAGACTATGGAAAATACAGCTCAGAAAAGCAGCTGGCATAGTCAGAGGATACTTAAATGACAAGCAGAATTTTAAAAAGATGAATATACACATTTTTTCCCAGAAAAAAATCTAGACTACTAAATTGCTAGTTTCTAAGGGAAAACCTCATGCAATTTTTCCCTCTGTTTTCAATTTCAGCTTTTTTTTTTTTTTTTTTAGCACATGAGAAGAAGAGCCCCACTGGATCAGGCCAAGGGCCCATCTAGTCCAGCTTCCTGTATCTCAGGGTGGCCCACCAGGTGCCTAAGGGAGTTCAGCAGACAACAAGATGCTTGCATCTCTCTTTCACTCCCCTGCATCTGGCATTTTGAGGTAGCCTATTAACCCTTGCATCCCCCCCCCATGAAGACACAAGACCGTGACTTGAGTTTAATTTGGGCCACTTTATTAAACACAGGTGACCAATTTTAAAACACAAAACCTACTGAACAGTCTTTCCCTTGCTGGTCTGGAACATGCAAAAAAAAAAAAAAACCCTGCCATCCATAGCCAAATCAGACTATAACAAAATATTCTGACCTGGCCCTGATAATGAGCAACCAGCTAATCTCAGATAGTATTTACCCATCATGGCTTGTAATCTGTGATGGAGTTTTCCTCCATAAATCTGTCCAATCCCCTTTTAAAAGCATCTAGGCCAGATGCCATAACCACATCCTGTGGCAAGGAGTTCCACAGACTAATTACACACTGGGTAAAGAAGTATTTTCTTTTGTCTGCTCCCAACATTCAATTTTAGTGAATGTCCCCTGGTTCTGGTGTTATGGTTCAAACCAGACTTTAATGGAAAATTCTTTATGTTTTACTAAAGAACCCACAATAAGAAACTATTAGCATGGCTTTGTTATAAAAAAAATTTTCCTTAATCTTTTCAAGTGTAGGATTTGGGGGATTTCCCAATAAATCCTGATTTGTACCAATTAGGGTTATGTCCCTTCTTTTGCCATTGCACAGAATGTGTTCACTTCATCCTCTTACATTATCTACAAACTTTATTTTTTGACACTGTTAATTTTCTTTGCCTAGAGAGAATAAACATATAATTTCTTTTCGTAAGGAGTTTTTCATGCTTCAAACAGTTCTGATACAGATTCTCCCTATC
Source organism: Lerista edwardsae (assembly GCA_029204185.1). Taxonomy (NCBI): domain Eukaryota; kingdom Metazoa; phylum Chordata; class Lepidosauria; order Squamata; family Scincidae; genus Lerista; species Lerista edwardsae. Next base: position 7,789,720 of record JAJKFI010000028.1, on the reverse strand, counting down.
ATATCACCCGAATATTATATTATTGTGTGTTGAAAAGATCTTGCCCTAGGGTACCATTTATTAAAAAAAAAACTCTGAGAAAAACACAGTTCCCACATCTTATTTCAAGTTGCGATTCATGAGCAGACATCTTTTAGTTTAACTGCACACTTGACATGATTGTATTATTCATTAAGGGTCCATGAATAGAGTCCTTTATGTCTTATTTTATTGTCAGCAGGACAAATATTTTATTACATAATAGGCTAGTGTGTCTTGGGTGCTATTTAATTTCCTTTGAAAACTGGGTGAAGTTTTCAATGCCTTCAACTACAAAAGAGAAAAGAATGGGGGAGAAAAAGTCTTCCTCCAGGTGCCCTTTAAAATAGTATTTATTGTTACAGCATCATGTCTATGCTACTGAAGGTAAAATGAAGTCACATATTAATTTCCTCTATGAACTCTATAAACGGAACTAATGGTAAATTACTTAGTTGTCACTTTGAACAGAGAGTTTTATGAGTGGGAGAGTAGCATAATTTAAAAAGGAAAAAAAAACCCTCTAAGATTTTTCCCTAAGGAAGAGCAGCCCCCCAACTTTGTCAAGCCAGCACATATTCTTCCTTCAGCTGGAAGCCAACTGTGTTTGATTTATGCTTTTTACAAAAGCAAATGAAACAATATGGTAAATGCTTACAGAGACCTGGCGCAGGGTGCAGGTAATCATTTGTCCACCAACATCTGATCAGGTCATTGAACTACAAAAAATTAAAAGATTACAAGGGAGGATGAATTCAGTTTTGCTATCAGATGCTACAAGTACTTTCCAAGAAATATCATTTCATAGCTGCAGGGAACTCAGACTTGTTAAGACCGCAGCCAAGTCAAATGTCTGAAAATTGTTTTTGTAATGTTTACTGAGTGAGATCATTTTTGTTTTGTTTTGTTTGTAGGGCCTGATGAAATTCAGGTGCAAAGACTATACACAGGGGTCCCAGTGGTAACATTTTCCAACCATTTCCCCTCTCAGCAGATTCAGCAGCAATAGCAAACGCAGCAGTCCTATAATTGCAAAAAGAACCTGCAAAAAATAAAAATCTTCCTATCCCATATACTTGGTTCCCCCCTTGTTAATAATTCAATAAATAAACAAATAAATAAATCTGGTCCTACTTTATTTTCAAAGCCCAGTTTCAGCCACCATGTAGGCATCATCTGGGTCCTAAGTGAAGCAGCAGATTTGCAGAGTTGATTGTCAATGTATTTGCCAGTGTCAGTTCACAGACCAGATGGTAAAAATGCCTGGCTTTAATAGGGCTAGGAGGAGGTTCTCTTGTGCTCAAAAGAAAGGAGGCAGCACCCTCTAGCACTGAGACTTGGCTACCACTCTGGTGACAGCAACTGTCAAGCACAAATCAAGAGCAGCAACAGCCTCTCCAAAGGATTGCTTAGACCCACTTTACTCCGACATTGAAAAGGAAAGATTTCCTGGTTCTTAATTCAATCACACATCCCGACTGGCAATCTTACATATCAAAATTGGAATCCAGGGAAGCTGCTCAAGTATGCCGATCAACAGAAGCTAATTAGCATTTAGTCACAGCCATCCTTAACTGATTGGCAGAACAGCTGTGGGGACCAAACAAAACATGCTGAGTTGCATATTTGTAAGGCCACCTGCCACTTGGCAGAAGCCAAAATAGGGTAAACTACCATTTCATAAAAACGGAGCGACCTTCGTTTTGAAGCCATTCTGAGCAGACAAATTTGGCTAAGTGCATAATTAGTACTTGTTTCACCTGACACGCAGTTCAACAATAGGCGATGCTGCCATACCTGGTAGCTTGACATGCTGATGTCTTAATTGAGATTGACAGCTTGCTAACATGGCACTTTGTCTCAGTACCAGCAGAATCAACCCCCTCCTGAAATGAAATCATGCACTCTAATATTGCGTCTGTAGCATAGCCATTTGTGATCAAGCAAATACACGTTAATTCACGTTTCTTTGTGATGCAGAGGGGGAAAAACAATTCTTTGCAGGGGATATCGTGCTTGATTGGACAGCAATCCTTCAAAATTAAAATGCCAAGAGGCATGATTGAAAATAGCAGCAGCATAGGCGGAAAAAAAAAACATTGGCAAAATTGGTAGGAAGATATTGGAATCTGTAGTGATGTGATGACAATGTAAGAATTAATAGAGGCTGGAGTAGAAGTGTAGCGTGTGTGTGTGTGTGCGCGTGGGTGAGTGGGTGGCAGCGCGAGAAGTATAGCAGGTGCTACACTGCACTGTTTAAGTGGCCCCTCCCCCTTGCTGCCAGAACCATTTGGGGCAGTGATGGCAGTGCACAGAATCTGAGCAGGGGTTTATAGCTGTGCAGGGCCCAGAGACTCTGCCTCCCAACAGCCCAGAGTCCTCATCGGCTCTGTTGCTACGGGAGGCAGCAGAGACTTGGGCACAAGCCAAGGGACCTGTCCACCGCTGGTTGGACAAGGCCATCCTGGGCCTGATTGCTAGCACCTGCAGCAAAGGCCCACTCCCCCTGGTGGTGGGAATCTCCTTGTTGCTACCAGTACGCATGCTAAATCACCCCCACAACAGCGCTACTCCCCTACCGTTCATTGAATCTGCACCAATTAGGCACCTGTTAAGACAGCACTTTCCCATATAGCCTGGCACTAACCTCACAGTACACGCACACCCCAACCCTTGACCACTTCATGCCGTCCAGCAGCACTCTGTAAGTTTCCTTTTGCTTGTCTCACTTTGTCTGTCTTGCAATAAACTGTTTTACCCCTCAGCCTTGGACTGGACTCTTCATCAGATCACAAGGCTGGAACAAGGCTGGAACAATAGCCAACTGCAAATGGATATATTTGTGGATATTTGGAAACCTTTCCTAGATGCATACATATAGCATGTGAAAGTGTTGGGAATAATTATTTGGGAATAGCATAGGTATGAGTAATGAGTCCCCTGTACCTCACCCCCTTTTTTCCCTACTATTTTGGACTTTTTTTTTTTAACTACCCAGAAACTCCTGGGTAAATTCAGCAGTTTTACTCCTGGGTAAAAACTGCTGAGGCATCATCTTGCAGGCAGTCTTGTCTGTTTGAACCTCTATTACTAGAGAAAGGGAGAGCCCATGGATTTGTGGCTTCTCTTCCTGTCTGGAATGGTACCCCCCCCCCTCCAAAATTTGCACAAGAAGCCTATGGTGAATTTCTGCATAAGTGATCCATTTATTGGGCACTTTCTCACCCTCAAGTGCAAGGAGTGGGGCTTCCTTGAGCAACCTAAGTAGCTTAAGCTAGGGCCATCTAGCTGGGAATTACTTTATTTTCCTAGTTGCTGTCTCCAGCCAGTGTGAAAGCTTTCAGGGCAGAGTTTGGAGGGGAAACTGGCCAGTCAGCAAGCTAAGAGTTTTGAGTAGCATCCCAGTGCCATCTGCTGGGGATACTGGTAACTGCACCTATGTGCTTTCCAGCCAAGCTCAGGCATTTTCCATCAAACTGCATGTACTTTTACTAATCCTATTTCTTTCTCTCTCCATACTGTGAATTCCCTTTTTTATTAGATTTTAATAAACTAGTTACATTTCTGCAAATCTTGATCATATTTTCACTATATGGGAGAGCCCAATTATTACACAGTCCGCCTTTCAGCAGTGCCAATTCTGCTGAGTAGTGTTTCCTCTAACTTTTCCCCCTACCATGAGGAGCAGTTAATGACCTGAGCAGTACATCACTGTCATCTTAAAATGGGCAATGGTGAGTATGACTTAACTATGATGAAACACCACCACAGTCCTCTGATCCTCCCTTGACCAGCACTCATCCTCTAATGCTGGGCTTCCGCAAGGTAAGGGAACATTTGTTTGCATTCCTTGGGTCTGCATTGCAGCTGCACTGGCACTGGAAGGTTGGATAGGATTGGGCCCTGCACTAGGCTCCCTATAGTGCAATGGGTCCCTCTCTCCCATGCCAGCTTTTTCAAGGTGGGAGGTGGGAGGTGGGAGGTGATAGGCCTCCCACAAACCCAATTACTGCATGGGGAAGGTGAATCTTTGGCAACAGCTGTCCCTCTCAAGACTATTTGTGGCACACGGCAGTGGTTGAAAATGGCTGATCTATTAACTCACAACTTATCATATCTGCTTAGCCAGGATAAGTCAGCCAGGAACACATTACCCTTCAACAGTTTAAACAATGGAGGAGGAATAGAAAATTCTGACCTCTCTGGGAACACTGGATGCCTGCTGGCCGTGGAACAGAAATTTGGAGATGGAAAGACATAGATCAACCTATCTGAATGTGAGCCTGATAACTTGTTCCAGCATGCATGAAGAAACAGTGCTCCTCAAAGACTAATGAGTTCCAGATATGTTTATCTTTGGTGGCTCAGGCAGATTCACAAGTCCCCTGATCCCACTTTGCAGGGGTCATGTGATATTATTGTGAAGCAACACAGGCAGGGATGTACAGTATCTCTCAAACGGGTGAATAACTATATGAGCATATTTTAGGAAGTGAATAACTAGAGGCCTGCAACCCATGTTTTGACTGGTAAATTCCAATGCACTCACAATGCTTCCCACCCCCAATTACCTCATACATAGGCCATGGAGACTTTCTTCCTCTTTCTTGTGTCTTTTCTCCCACTTCCATGAATTCACTTGCTCATTGTATACATCTCTTTCTCTGCATTCCACCTCTCTCTCTCTCTCTCTCTCTCTCTCTCTCTCTCTCTCTCTCTCTCTCATATGTGCACCATCCATCTCACTCCCCACCTTTCTCAGCAGCCAATTATCTTTCTTGGTGCAACACAAAAGCCGTGGCGCCCCATCCCAGTCCACCTGGTCCATCTCTAGCTTCACTTAGAAAGTCTCTTCCATATGTCCCATTCTGCCCCATCAAACAGTGGCCTACCCCACAGTTCCCAACACCATCCCTCAGTAAGATTACACTTCACATGGCAGAGGGGCAATTAAGAGGAAACAGAAAGGCAAATTGATGGTATGACCACATCTGTAGTACAGTTTTGGTTGCCACAGCTCAAAAAGGACAGTGGAACTAGAAAAGGAAGTGAAACTAGAAAAGGGGCAGAAGGTGCAAACTGATTATTAGCCTGGGGCACATCCCTTATGGGGAAAGGCTACAGCATTTAGGACTCTTCAAAAGGTGCCTGGGGAGGGGATACAATTGAGATGTACAAAATTATGCGTGGGATATGTGGAGTGGATAGAGAGATATTCTTTTCCCTCTCTCACAACATCAGGACCACGGGATATCCACTAAAATTGAGTGTTGGGAGAGTGAGAACAGACAAAAGTATTTTTTTACTCCTTCCACAGGATGGGGTGATGGCATCTGGCCTAGGAGCCTTTAAAAGGGGATTGAGCAGATTTCTGGAGGAAAAGTCCATTGCAGGCTACTCACCATGGTGGATGGTGCAATCTTACTTTAGAAATAGGCTACCTCAGAATATCAGATGCAGGGGAGTGGCAATGAGATGCAGGTAACTAGTCGTCTTGTGTGTTCCCTGAGGCACCTGGTGGGCCACTGTGAGATACAGGAAGCTGAACTAGATGGGCCTTTGGCCTGATCCAGCAGGGCTCTTCTTATGTTCTTAAAGGAAATGTTTCTTGTGCAGGTGAGCTATAGTTCGAGATGGGGACTGCTTGGAAACACTCTTTTTTTAGAGTTCCAGCAGTCCAATCTGAACTAAATTCCTGTGCAGTTGTGCAGTGGTGCCAAAGCAGGATACATTGCAGCCCATGGGGGAATTTTGGCTGGATGTCTCCTCAAGGAATGGGACATTTGTTTGCTTGCCCCAGCAGTTGCAAAGTGTCAACTCAGAACGGTGCCAGCCATATCGCTGATGCAAGACTGGGTTGATCCATGTTGGAAGATCAGGCCTGGGAAGGGGGACAGGATACAGTGTGCACCAGTGTTGCTGATCCCACCCCCTCCTGGGCCCAATGTGACCCATCCTCTCCGTGTTGCCACCCTCCCCCTGCCCCATACACTCTCCCTGCCCCAGAACAAGTATTCTGCCAGTGCACCAGTTAGGATTGGGCGAAAAATTTGTTTTTAATTGCTGGGACACTGAGACCCCCTTTGCATCCTAGTCCCTGTTACCTGGTAGGTGCAACAAGTGAGCACCTACTCTCTTGCATTCCCTCTTTTTGAAAGGAAAGGTGTCCTTTCCACGTTCTACTGTGCCACCAGATATTCTAGAGCACTGGAAAGGGGTGGAGAGAGGTCTTGGTCACTCCTTGCAGTATAAAATAGCACTTTTGACCCATAGCCATGCTGTGTTCATCTTCCAAAATACCTTTGAACATTACAGAACACATCCTTACTATAAGAGGAAAGGTGTGGGTTTTTTTCCCCTTGCCATCTGGCATGAAGGACTATTCCCAATTTTTAATAGAGAGGTCAACCACATGATGATGAGAGAGGTCAACCACATCAACCACAACACTGATGAGTAAACATCCTCTTTTTTTCTCTTGATTTACTTGTTTGTAAAAATCTTGCAGTAAAAAAAAATAGTTCTGCTTTAGAGGGGACAATCTTGGAATCTTGTACTGAGGCCTTTCAATGATGCAGACAAATGGTTCTGTGCTGCAGTTCAGTTAGTGTTTTTTTTTTTGCTGGAGAGTTTTTTTCCCCATAAACTCCATTGTTGAGCCTTTATAGCTTGGCTTCCAGGTGAGTTATGGCCACAGAGCCAAAGCTAGGATTGCCAAATGTCACTCAAGAGTACTAATACTCTCTAGTATTCCCCTTGCATGACAGAAAAGTGCAAGACATTTTATGGTATCTTTTCTCTAATGCCAGAAAATGGTCAGGCTCTAATGCCAGAAAGCTCTAGCCAAGGTAGGGACCATGGTTCCATCATGTCACTGAACATCACTAAAAAGAAGCTGATTTGCACATTATGTCAACAACTTGTGTCCAAGTTCGCCTCTGCTTGTGTAATCCATGTTGCATGTATCTGCTGTTGAAGGGGACAGAGTCTCTTCCAATAGTGTTGAGCATACATGGAGGAGGAAGGAAAAAGTTTAGGGGCTAGTTAACTGACTCAACTGCCTTGCCCTGGGCTTAGGAGCAGAAGAGAAAGCAGTGTCTGTGACACACAACATATCCTTCTTGCCCTGGCCAGTAGTCAGTGTCTAATGGTGGTTGCCTTTCCTTCTTTTTCCAGTTACAGTAAAACCCAAAGAAAAGATTCTGTTCCTTCCCACAGGAGCAATAGCAAACTAGTAGCATTGGGCTACATCACTCTGCTCTCAAGTTTACAGGAAGTATGTACAGCCTAGAAGTGTAAGAGTAAGAAGGCTTGGTGATAGGCATGTTTGTTACAAGTGCACTCAGTACAAAGTCAGTGGTGTAGCTAAGGGATGCAGGGGGTAGCAATTGCACTGGGCACAAGCTTTAGGGGGTCAACAAGCTGAGCTTGACACTAGTGGCCAAAATTGTGAAAACCTTGGTATGCATGAATATTCCCATCATATATCATTGGAAAGGTAATTTAATGCTGAATGTAAGGAAACAAATCATATTAGACTATCTGTGGTGGCGCAGCGGGTTAAACTGCTGCTGCTAGGCTTTCCGACCGGAAGGTTGGGAGTTCAAGACTGCGTGACGGAGTGAGCTCCCGTTGCTTGTCCCAGCTCCTGCCAACATAGCAGTTCGAAAGCACTTAAATGCAAGTAGATAAATAGGGACCACTTCGGTGGGAAGGTAACGGTGTTCCATGCGCTACAGCGTAGAGTCATGCCGGCCACATGGCCACGGAAGCTAGTTCTTGGACAAAACGCCGGCTCTACAGGCTTTGAAATGGAGATGAGCACCGCCCCCTACAGTCGGTCACGACTAGACCATTCGGTCGTGGGGAAACCTTTACCTTTACCTTTAGAGTTAAAAATATGGCCAATTAACCAGTGGTGTCATCTAAATGATTTAAGAACAGGTACTCACTTTTGATTGGCATGTGTCGGGACATGCCCACCGGAAGTGACGTCATAAGCCGGAAGTGATGTCGTGGCAGGAAGTGACATGAAAAAAGCCCTTTTTGAGGCCTCAGATGATTTTAAACTGACCCAACAGTTCCAACAGGATTCCACAGCACCCCCAGAACATGTTAAGGAGGCCTGGCATCATGTTAAAACCTCAGAGCAACTCATTTTCAGTGGCAAGGAAAGGAAAGGCTCAGCTCGCTGCCTGCCTGCCTGCCTGGCTCTGAGAACATGCAGGCAACTCAAACATGCAGGAAATTCAAACGTTGCAGAGGGCGGAGTTGACGAGTGGGCGGGTGAATGGGCGGGGCCAGCTGTAATCCTAGAAACCGGGACTCGCGTACCCCCGCGTACCCCCTGCATGACATCACTGCAATTAACCAAAAAACAGTTTAATTGTCACAATCTTGGTAAGTATGAATAATACCACCATGTTATATATCATTGGAAAGGTAATTTAATGCTGAATGAAATGAATGCCTCAGAATATCCAGAATATATGTATTCTATCAAACGTTATGGCCAATTAACCAGGAAACATTTTATTTACTTAATAAATTACATTTGATTTCATCGGGGGGGGGTGAGCTACAAAATCTTTTTTGCATCAAGTAGCAGATCCCTTAGCTATGCCACTACACAAAGGAATGTCTTCACAAACACACTCACACACGCACGCACACACAGGCACTCACACACCAACCAGGAACCTCGGTTTCATTGCTCATTGCCTTTTTCCTTCTGCTTCTGTGGCTTTTGTGCTTTTTTGTGATCTCTGCTTTCATAGTCTTCCTACTAGGTGAGTTTTGGATTGTTCCTGATACAGCATCAGTCATTTTACCCCAATCACAGAACTGGCCAATTGTTCAGAATTTCTTTCTATGCCATGATTCTCCTTCACTTATATTTTTAATGTGTTTTTTTTAAAAGCTGCTTAACTTTGGTTACACCTTTTTTATATTCCTGGCCCACACGGTCCCATCAACACATTCACATTCCAGTCAAACACTCTCTAATAGTGTGAAATTCATTGGAAGGAGATTTTTTTTTTAAAAAAAAACCAAAACAAAACACCTCACCCTCCCACAACTGCTACTACTCAGAACAATTTCATTCCTGAAAACAATTCCCAGTGTTTCCTTTAACACCCCTCAATGCATCCTATGCATTTGAATGTCTTTCCTTTGCTAGTGGAGATTGATGACTTATATTCAGCATTGCCCCAGTTCTACTACTATGTGCCTTTCCCCCTTATTGCTTCAACAAAGCCCCCTTTATAAAAGTTAATCACTTTCTGTATAAGCAATTCCATACTAGTTTATATTCTGTTGTTAATGGGGAATGATTCTCTGGAAGTTGGTATCCATTGCACCAGCAGGTGTTAAGACAGAGGAGCAGGAAACAAAAGCATTTACTGCATGAAAAAGCCTAATAATAGACAATTTATTCACCTGGCTCAGGCTGCATTTGCATTTGAGATGAGCTCATTGTTATTTGGCAATCAGCTTATTGTGGATCCCCGAGGAAGTACATGGAAAATCCAAGTTGTGGCAATAAGGTTTTGCTGATATTAGAGTTACATTATATGGGACAAAAGTGAAAAGCTTCATTCTGGATTAAATTTTTGGTTCCCTAGTAAAACTTCCATTGGATTTGAAAGAGGCTTTGGGATTCACCCATAGCCTTTTTAAAGGAGAAATATCCTAAGGCTGAAGTTAGGGGAATAATCACTGAAGAGAGAATCATACCATCATATCTTGCAAAAATGTGTTTGAAGTACATCTGAGATCACTTTACAATCTGGGAACTTATTCAGTGCAGTTTTGCGCTGTGCAACATAATACAAGTTGGTTAAGGATCTGATGATAGCCTAGCTGACTCTGGATAAAAAGCAAAAGAAATCAATGCATTCTAAGTGAAATCATTAATCATGGCGACTCACACTCTTTGAAACATGGAAACTACAAGAGGACTGGAGTTATCGCATTTATTTAGTTTAGTTTTAGGATTATTATCCTTTCTCCCAAAATGAAACTCAGAGTACCCAGCAAAATCAAATACAGTAAACATATGCAATCAGATAAGAACCACTCAGAGTATCAGGGAACTAGCATGAAGCCATATATTCCTAAGGGCGCAAACCTAACCTGTAGTTAGGCTGGCACAGTTAGGCCAGCAAAGTTTGGCTGTCAGAAGGGACACCATAAAGTACGTTTGAACCACTCTTGGAGTCAAAGAGGTGAGCACACAGACATGCGCCATCTCCCCTGACTCCAAGAGTGGTCCAAACATGCTTTACAGTGGCCCTTATGACAGCCAAACTTTGCTAGGATTCATTAACTGTGCTGGCCTAACTCCAGGTTAGGATTGTGCCCTCTAACAGAGTAATAAATTCAAGCTAAAACAAAAAGGTTTTTTACTTGACATCTTTGAGAATATTGGATTGGCTCTTGGCCAGCCTTCCTAGGAAAGAATTCTGGGGTCCCCACTAAACCTTAATAGGTGCGAGGGTTCATATGAGAAAAGACAGTCTCCATCAGGAATGTGGACTCGTGCCTTGTGGGGTTTTAAAGCAGGAAACCAGCATAGCCAGAAAAACACAGGATTGACATGCTTTGATAGATTTCTGATTTGCTTAGTTTGCTCTATCTCCTTCTGACCTGCCCCATAAAATATGTATTACAAGAGTCAATTCCTGAAGTTTCCAAAGCATGGATGATGGTTGCCAGACTCTTGTTTTCTAGGAGGGAGCAAAATCAGCATAACGGAATTAAATCTGAAATGTCTTCCATCACACCTCCACCACTACATCCCGAGCAGCAGCATGTTGTGAATATTGTGATATTGATGTTTTGGGGAGCATGTCATCCTACCCATCAGTGGTAAGCTCACCTCTGATGAAATACATGGAGAATCCCCATAATCATCTGTGAATTTTATTTGTTTATTCATCCCCATATATTCCACGATGGCTTCCAAGCACTTAGATAGGACATATTCTGATGCTCCCGGATCCGATGTAAATTAAAAATAGAGCTGGGCATCTTTGGCTCATTGATGTCATCACAAACCTTTGGACCCTCTTTTAGTGTTATCATGTAGATATTAAATTGTATTGATGACAGGGTGGATTCTGGTGGATCTTTTTGATAGTCCTGTCTGAAACTTTGGCAAGTTCCATCCGAAACATTGACCTAAAGCCTGTCTACAATTTGTTAATATGACCAGCATGTGTGACAGTACAAGCACAGAAGGGAAAGCAATTACAAAATGCTACTGGTTAATGTTTACCAGGCTCCTATATTAATTCAACATTTTAGGTGTGACTTTGCCCCTGCATTGATCATTGCTATGAAGTGGCTTCACGCCTCCAAAGTAAGTCCGAGGATTACAATCTGCATTTAAGGAGTGAGAAAAGTGATAGGGAAACATGGAAAGAGAAGCACTATTGCAAAACAGGCTGCACTGATGAATGTCACAATAAATCCTAGAAACTTTATTTCTACCACTTCCTATTTGCTTTCTTCTCAAAATGAAATATGAGAAGTCAAAATTGTGACATTTCTGGAACAGTTTCCAACTGCTGAATTTTTGGGGAAATGTATAATTCCGTTCTGAGAAAACTCATTCTTGAGACAGATAATTTTCAAGTGGATAAGCTGACATTTATTGTCCATGACTCGTGATCAGCATACTTGTGCTGTGATATACACATGGACAACACTGAAACAATATTGTATGCTAGCATTCTAGCCCTCTATTTGTCATTTCTTATCTGGGTTACTTGGAATTCAGAGCTAAAAACTAACTTGTGATATTAGAGCAGTGATGGCGAACCTATGACACGAGTGTCAAAGGTGACAAGCCAGCATTCACAAACACCCAAAAACAACTGAATATTTAAACTCTTATTTCACGTTTGTAATTTGACATTTCTTTATGTAACACCACTTATGATTGGGCTGTGTTTTTTAAAAAATAAATGAATATGTAAAAAAAAAGTTTTGATTAGGGGGTGGGGGTGACACACCAGCACGGTCAAGTTAGGCATCTTCCAAATTTTTGACACACTGAGCCCAAAAGGTTTGCCATCCCTATATTAGAGTCTAGTAGGTCAGATTGCCAGCCTTCCCTTCACATCTCAGTTTCACATAATTTTACTGCAGATACATAATGTGATGGTGATAAGCAAGAGCTTTGGAAATGCTAATAACACATGATGCCTAACTGCTGGACTATGCTTTTTGTTTATGATGGGGGGGGGGGAAGCAGCCAATTAGTTGTAGCTATCAATAAATTCACCCATCACTTTCCCCTTTCTGAGGAGGTCAGAGCAAAGGGAGTCAGTTTGCATTGCCTGCATCATTTCTTAAAGAAACTTTTGCAAAAAAAAAAAAAAAAAGTATTTTCCACCATATTTTTTTATCCTTCAATTCATTAAGGATCAGCTTCCAAACAATACATAATAAGCCTTTTGGGTTCTTACTGTTGAAACCTGATATTGGAATTCTCACAATCCCTTATGCTTATAGCCTTTCTTGCCCTGTACTGAAATACATTCCCATTAATCAAAGGAAAAGCTGAGTAAAGTGCTACAAGCGGTAGTCTTATTCAAGCAAATTAAAAGGCAGAATCATTATTAAATGGCAGTTCTGCTACACATCCTCTGATGGAAGGAGAAATGGGACACAGTATACAGCATTGGGGGACTGTGCCAAAAATGTGACACCGAGCGACACAATAAATGAATGCATAAATAGTTATTGTTCAGAAGGGGTAGTCATAAATCACCAAGCGAGCCACAGGACGTTCCTTTTTTTCTTTTTTGGTCAGGCTTGAAATGTGATCAACCTTCAGTAATAATATTAGTAAGAGCAGTCCTCCCCTTCTCGTTGCATTTAAAAAATGAGGCAGAAATTGAGACCCTGCCATTTTTTTTCCCAGGATGATGCAGTATGCAAAACTTGAACCTCAGCAGTAACGTTAGACCAGATAGCAGAAACCTGCAGATGGAAGAGTATTTTTGAGGAGAACAAGCAGGCGTTTTGTTGTTCTACATGGTTATTAATCATGAAGCATTGAAGAATCTGTGAGATGGCATGGCACTACCTTGGAATAAGCTAAGCACTGTAATAAATAGGTATGTATGAACAGAATCAGTTAAGACAGTGGTTCTCAAACTTCTTAGCACCAGGATCCATGTTTTAGAATGCACTCATGTCAGAACCACACTGGAAGTGATGTCATGGCCAGAAGTGACATCATCAAGCAGGAAGTGCCATCACTGAGACATAAGCAAATGATATAATTCCTGAAATGCAAACTGGCATTCTTGGACTGGAACAACTGGCACAATTGGACTTGGAACTGGCACAACCATGAAACATCCATGGCAGAAAGCAAGATTAGGACAAAATATTATGTAAAAACACTGAACTAAAAACAATTAAAAAAGCTCACTTGAACATTCAAACTGGTAACACTCAGAAAAGGAATATAGCAAGGTTTGCAGCTTCCAAGATGGAGCTTTCCACAACCCACCTGACATCAGGTTGCGACCTACCAAGTGGGTCCCAACCCACAGTCTGAGAAACACAGTTAAGGTGTTTAATAAAGGGTTTTCTGGCAAAATTGGGCTCTGAGTCATCTTGTCTGAATCTGCATTTACAGACAACATCTTCAAAAGTTGTTTTGACTCTTTGAGGTGAGTGGAGATGGGGGCTACCCTGGGTGGATCATGACATTCTGCTTTCATCAAGGGGTGGATTCACCTGAGAATGAGGGCAAAGGGATTATCACCAGAGCCTGAACAGATGTAAATCTGCCGCCTTGGGTGCCTTCGGGCAGAGAGGCGGGATATAAATCCTTAAAAAAATAAAGCCATCCTGCGTTGGGGGTAGACTTTGTTAGTTGGTTCGTTTGAAAACCACACTGCTGTTAAAAGTTAATAAAAGTTGTGGGCCAGTTAAACCCTGTTCCTTACCCATGGCAGCCCTACCATTGTTGTTGGGGTGGGCAAATGCCCTGAGCACTATGCTGGTGGAGAAGGGGGGGCAGCAGCGATGAGGTGGCTCACTCCTCACACAGGCAAGCTGTAGGAGTGGAGTTTGGTTCTCCTGCTTGCCCGTCTTTGCACTAAAACGGCTCAAAAAATGGAGTCTGGTGTGGCATGGGGTGTGGTGGAGGTAACCCCTGCTAACTGGGCAAGAGGCACTTTTTCCAGTGGTGCTCCTCTTATATTTAGCAGGGGGAGAGTAATTGTCCCTCTTCACCCCTGGACAGTCTTTCTAGTGGCTATTGCTGGTGGTCTGCCTTTTTTTTAGATTGTGAGCCCTTTTGGGACAGGGAGCCATTTAACTTTATTAATACTATTTGCCTGTAAATCGCTTTGTGAACTTCGTGTTGAAAAGCGGGATATAAGTACCTGTTGACTGACTGACTTCCTTGGACCTTGCCCCAGGGCACAGCCTCAGCTGGGTATGCCTTTATTGGGTATGGGGGCAAAATAGCTTTATTAAAGATATGTACTCTACTCCAGTAGTTCTCATGCTTTATTTTCCCAGTGTTATCCCAAGGAGAGAGGGTCATGTGCAGTAAGGGTGCAATCCTAAACAAATTCCCAGCACTGACATAGTTTTTTCAATGGGGCATGAGCTGCATCCTTCCATTGGGGGCAGTCACGGAGGCCTCCTCAAGATAAGGGAATATTTGTTCTCTTTCCTCAGATCTGCATTGCCCTTACCCTGGTGCTGGAAATCTGGTTAGGCTTGTGCCCCGAATGATCTATTCCTTACATCAAGGCAGTATTCTAGAGTAGCCTGAGGAATTGCAGGTTAGTCCATCCTGCATCTTATAAGAGGATGGAAAGAATGGGGTACCTGACAAAACTCCTCTAAAACAGGTTTAGCAGCAGAACAAAGGATGATAGTTTTGCCTTCCCCCCCCCCCAGTCACATAAGGGCTAAACATGAAAGAATTTGCATAACATTCTGATGAAAATGCCCCATGTTTTCACCAGAATTTTGAAAGAAAGGAGCTAAAATCTCCTTCTATTTAAAAACTTATTAAAAAAACACTTTTAACTTGAATCAAAGCTATCCACTCTGTAGTATAGTATCAACTCAACTCTTCTAAATCACATTTGTCTGATTATCTAGTGTGGTGAAATGGCTAGTGTGTTGAGCTTGAACTAGGAAGTCCTGGGTGCAAATTTCTACTCAAATGATTTAGGCCTAGTCACCATCTTGTAGCCTAACCTACTTGTTCTAAGGATTAATTAGATATAATCCCATGTATATTTTATTAAACTCCTCAGTAGAGGAGGGTGAGATTGCTTAGACAATATTAATACACACCCAAAACACACAACCCCACCAATTAATACATATTTTATTTTTAATAGTATTGAATTTATGAACATAGGAACACAGCCCAGCTGGATCAGGCCAAGGCCCATCTAGTCCAGCTTCCTGTATCTCAGTGGCCCTCCAGATAACTCAGGGAGCACACAAGAAAACTAGAAACCTGCATCTTGTTGCCACTCCTTTGCATCTGGCATTCTAAGGTAAAATTCTGAGGTAAATATGAGATTAATAAAAGAGAATTTGCTGTCCTGTCTGTGGGGAGGGAGCTATAATAAATTGCAATTCAGTCTGGGCCTTAAGAAGAACCTTGCTGGATCAGGAGAAAGGCCCATCTAATCCAGCTTCCTGTATCTCACAGTGGCCCACTAGATGCCTCACACAAGATAACAAGATACTTGCATTTTGCTGCCATTCCCCTGCATTTGGCATTCTGCGGTAGCCCACTTACCATTGCACACCCCAGTGAAGACACCAGACTATGGCTTGGGTTTAGCTTTATTAAACACAAGTAACTATTTTTTTAAAAAAATGTGAAATGTATTGAACACACCGTCTCTCTCACCAGTTTGGGTGAATTTATGATACTACCTGGGAGTTATTGCAAAAAATAATAATAATAAAGTGGCCTGTGCATTTTAAAAATAAATACAAATACAAATAAAAGATGACAGTGTACAGTTGGTTTGCTTTTAGTCCAACTTCTGAATTCTTCTTAATTAAGAGGATTTACACCAATTATTTTGGCAGCTGCTACTTGCCCAGAAATCTGACTCCTTCCTTTGTATGACTCTTTCAGAGAGAGGCTGTTTTTAATCCTTCAGACATGGATCCACTCCACTGCATCAACAGATGAGAACAGTGAATCAGCTTTCATAAGAATGCCATTGCCTGTGAGTTCAAGGAAGCAAAGGTGACCGTCTTTGTTGGAGGGCAACGATAGGAAACCACCTGGAAAAATAATGGTACTGTGCTTTTTTCTTCTAAGATATATTTTAAGGAAGCACCATTTCCTTCAACACAGTATGTTGAAGTACTTTATACGTACTTCAACACAGTATGTTGAAGTATGTTGAAATACTTTAGAGTATTTTTCTCTAAAGTGTATATTTCTTTAAGTGAACAACATATTCTGCAATCCTAGTCATGCTTACTCAGCAGGAAGCCTCAATGAGTTTAATGGGACTTAACTACCAAGTAAATGTGGATAGGAATGCAGCCCCGGATATTCTGACCTTCTATTTAGTTTACAAACGATACTGGAATTACAATTTTGAAAGAAGAAAATTGTGTGCAAAGACACAATGCAGCTGAAGTTAAGCACTTTATAGCCCTTGATTTCAACAAGAAACCGTAGGGTGGAATTCTAACCTGGCGTTGTGCCGGTGCAGTGCTCTCGTGCTGGATCAGAGCTATTGCAAATGTGTCGTAAGGAATCTCTGCACCCTGGATTTGGTTGCTGGGCTTGCGCAAGCAGCAGTGCTAGTTCACAAGTGCCACCGTGCCCGTCAGTGGCACCGGTCAACCATCGGTTTTGGTCTGCTGGCTCAGAGCTGCACCAAGGCGGGCATGCCAGAGGCGGGAGGGAGGCATAATGGGGCAGCGCCGTGGGTGGAGATGGGGCAGAGATGGGACACGGCCAGTGATGTCATGCAGGGGGAATGCGGGGGAACTCCAGTTCCACTAGTTAAAATTAGGGCTGACTCCGCCCACTTCACTCTCCCTCCTCCCCCCTCCCAATTCCTCTGCAAAGAGCTTTTCTTCTTTGTTGGCTGGCACTCAGAGGGTTAAAGAGGGCGACTCCGGATTCCTAGGGGGGCGAACACAGCTGTTGGGCCATATCCAAATCCCAGTTTGTGTGGCCCTAATTCAGTAGTCCAGTTCCTTACCAGCGCACTTACCATATCAAATCAAAAGAATTCAAACGAAAGCCCTCTCAACTGGATTCGACAGTACTAGGTGTGCATATTGCCAGGATGAAACCCCGGGAAACTCCGAGTACCAGAAGTGGGCCATTTACAAGATGCCATTCTGAGAATAGGCCAAAATGCATTGAAAAGTCCTATACGTAAACTGCGCCAGTCCCAAGCTCGGACACAGTCCAACCACAGGTATGACTGCAGTTTTTCTCAGAGCTGGGTGTGCACATTGCAGGAAAGGCAGTCCGGGAACTTTGGAGTACCCGGGGTGGGCCATTTCCACCAGGTCCCAATCTGTAAATGGGCCAAAATGCATGCAAAATCCTAAAACCTCAGACTGGAACCTGGTGGAAATGGCCCACCCCGGGTACTCCAAAGTTCCCGGACTGCCTTTCCTGCAATGTGCACACCCAGCTCTGAGAAAAACTGCAGTCATACCTGTGGTTGGACTGTGTCCGAGCTTGGGACTGGCGCAGTTTACATATAGGACTTTTCAATGCATTTTGGCCTATTCTCAGAATGGCATCTTGTAAATGGCCCACTTCTGGTACTCGGAGTTTCCCGGGGTTTCATCCTGGCAATATGCACACCTAGTACTGTCGAATCCAGTTGAGAGGGCTTTCGTTTGAATTCTTTTGATTTGATATGGTAAGTGCGCTGGACTACAGGCCACTCCTGGGCACATGGACTTGCACCTGCTATTTTGCGGACACAGATATGAGCAGCCCCATAGGGTTGGCTGGGGCTTACCCAGGAGCAAGGGTAAAATATTCCCTTGCCCTGTACTGAGCTGCTGCTGCCTCCTAATGTTAGGATTCAGCACAGGTGAGTTGGCCTCCCTAGTCAGCGCAGGTTAGGATTGCACTGTTAAATACAGTACATGCTTAACTCTGGGTCAGAAGAACTTCACCGGGCTTCACCTATTTTGTATTTAAATATTTAAATTGCGCATGATGGGGCAGTTCAGACTTAACCACCCCCTCCCAAATTAGTCTCTGAATCTACTGCTTCCTGGTGTGCTGAGAGGCAGACAGACTATGTGGAGGGCCATAAGGAGAAGCATTGGACAAGTATCATCGGAACCAGCCCTTTCACACTTTTCATAGAACTAGCTTGGGGAGGGGAAAGGTGGATCATGGCAGCAGACGCTGCCCTGCACCTGTTCTGCATGTTGTGTGAACAGACCTAGGCACATAGAAACTGTACTTGTGACTGAGAAAACAGAAGATCCCTGATTGAGCAGACAACCTACATACAGTACGTAGGGTCTGTTCACACAGCATGCACATCACACATAGGCTGGAAGTGGCATCTGCTGCCACAATTTTGTTGTTACTCATTCTAGATGTGTTGTGTGAAAATTACTAGGATGATCTGTCAAACTAAGAGAACGGCTTTAAAATATGGGAATGTTGTAAGGCTGCTTCCTGGTGAGGCCTTTTCTTACGGGTCAACTACCTTAGATCTACAAGCCTCACTGGAAATGTGTGGATTCCTGCTATTTTTGTTTTATTTGTATTGCCTATCAAGGCAACTCAAGATGGTTCACAATAAGATTAATGCCCTGATCCCAGTGGTGTCATCTAAATGATTTAATAACAGGTACTCACTTTTGATTGGCACGTGTCGGGACCTGCCCACTGGAAGTGACGTCATAAGCCAGAAGTGATGTCGTGGCAGGAAGTGACATGAAAAAAGCCCTTTTTGAGGCCTCAGATGATTTTAAACTGACCCAACAGTTCCAACAGGATTCCACAGCACCCCCAGAACATGTGAAGGAGGCCTGGCATCATGTTAAAATGACCCAGAGCAGCTCATTTTTCAGTGGCAAGGAAAGGAAAGGCTCCGCTCGCTGCCTGCCTACCTGCCTGGCTCTGAGAACGTGCAGGCAACTCAAACATGCAGGAAATTCAAACGTTGCAGAGGGCAGAGTCGACGAGTGGGCGGGTGAATGGGCGGGGCCAGCTGTAATCCTAGAAACCGGTACTCGCGTACCCCCGCGTACCCCCTGCATGACATCACTGCCTGATCCTATGATGTAGCCGTGTTGCTGGAATGTACGTTGCATGCTATTGGGAGGGGGGAGGGGACAAACATTGGGCTGGCTGGTCATGAATGGGTCTTCTTGGACCTGTGCCAAGAAGCACTTGGACTTATGCCATTTTGTTGGCATAAGTCTGAGGAGAGGCAGGGGGCATGTCAGACTGGGAAAACAGGGATATGGTCCCATGTGTACTAGCACCGCCCAAATCCGCCCCGGTCCTTCAAAAATTCCCCTGCCCTCCCCGCTGCCCCCCGCTCCTCCCCAGCTGCCAACTTACCTGCTCTAGTATGGCATCTAGGAGCCACTGGAGTGTGGGCAGGGTCTGGTGGTCCTGCAGCACAAAATGACAATGCACATTTACTATGCCATAAGAGGACTTACAGCAGTGGAGCAGTGGGCAGGAGGTGTGGACCGATAGTTGGTACTGCCTGAAGCTAAGCAGGAGAATCTGTGGTTTGTTTTTGGATGGTAGATGGATACTAGGTTGGGACAAGCTGCAGTATCTGCGGTGACAGAACAGAGTCACTTTGGAGCTGATTAACTCACTGCACGTGAGAGCTGTGGTGGAGTGTGTGAAAAGGCCAGCCGGCAAAGAAGGAATACAACCTTGAGGACCTGTCCAGGCTTGACTTGCAATTGCCTGCTGAGGCTTGATGGCATGCAGCTAAAGGAGAGAACCACACTGTGAAGGCTACATCTGGGCCTGAGGATTGGCGGATCACAAGAATATTGTATATTTGTAAAAACCCTATTGAAAATATGGTGGTTTAGACTAGCCTGCTCATGTAAACCGCCTTGGGCATTTGCTTCGGCATGGGAAAGTTTGGGTATAGATAGATAGATAGAAATTTATTGTCATTGTCCTCAAGGTATGAGAACAACGAAATGAGGTGCTCTTCACATCATACAGCTGGACAACACCAAAAAAAACATATACAAATAACAATTAAAACAACACTAAAAACCATGAGGTATACATTTGTTAAGACCACCAGATTCAGAGCTCTGCATTTAGCCTGATCACAGCACTTGGGTAAAAACTATATTTAAATCTGTTTGTCCTAGCTTTCAACACTCTATATCTTCTTCCCGATGGTAAGATTTCAAACATCGAGTGTCCCGGATGTGAAGAATCTCTCAAGATCTTTTGTATCTTCCTACTACATCCCATGTTATACAAATCCTCCAATGAGGGAAGAGGGCAACCAATGATCTTTTGTGCCCTCTTTATCACTCTTTGGAGTGCCTTCTTCTCCACCCCTGTATAGCTCATGAACCACACACAGAGGCAATAAGATAAAATGCTCTCTATAGAGCTTCGATAGAAGGCAACCAACACACTCTCTGACAGTTGTTGTGATCTTAAGAGTCTCAGAAAGTACCATCGTTGTTGGGCCTTTTTTTCTAGGGCTGTAGTATTTGCACCCCATGTTAAATCTTGTTTCAAGGTAATACCTAGAAACTTACATTCTGCCACCTGTTCTACCATAATACCATCAATATACAACGGCTGGATGTCCGAACTATTCTTCCTGTAGTCCACTATAAATTCCTTTGTCTTATTTATATTGAAGATAAGGTTATTTACTTTGCACCAGAGGGACAACTGATGAACTTCATCCCTATAGGCAGACTCATCATTATCAGAAATGAGCCCTACCAGCGTTGTATCATCTGCAAACTTGATGGTCTTGTTGCTCAGATGGATAGAGGTGCAATCAGACGTATAAATAGTAAATAGAAGTGGGCTCAGTACGCAGCCTTGAGGAGTGCCAGTGTTGAGGATTTTTACAGAGGAGATATGTTCATTCATCCTAACCCTTTGAGAACGATGTGATAAAAAATCCAGAATCCACCAACATATAGAATCCGGTAGCTTCAGATCTTTAAGCTTAGACATCAATCTATGGGGTAATATAGTATTGAAAGCAGAACTAAAGTCTACAAACAGTATTCTAGCATACGTTCTATTCATTTTTTCTCCAAGTGAGATAGGGCAGTATGCAGAACAGTATTAACAGCATCCTCAGTAGATCTATTTGTTCTATATGCAAACTGATAATTATCAAAGAGAACAGGAAGGCAAGAAATGATATACTTTCGAACCAACTGCTCGAAGCACTTCATTATCACAGAATCACTATAGTCGTTTAAAGCATTTGCAGGTGACTTCTTGGGTATAAATTCTTCAAAATAAAAATAAAAAAATCATGAGATTTACCACTGAAAGGCCTTGTTGAGATTGGGCTGAGCCAGTCCTTATGGTATCCAGGGTCCAAACCGTTTAGTTCAGCTGTTCCCAAAGTCCTACTTGGACATTGGGACCGTACTGAGTGTTGGGGGGGGGGCAAGGCCTGGGTCTGTGCGGTTGTCCTGATGGCACTGCAGCAATTGTGATGCCCTGGGCATCCAGGAGTTTCAGTGCTTACCTGGGGGGGGGGGTCACGCTGGCATCCAGAAGGGTCTGGGAGGCCCACTGCCCTCTCTGCAGGCCTCCCCAATGCTGCAGAAAGCCCAAATTGCACGCGGAAAACACTTCTGGTTTTGTGCCTTGAATTGAGTTCAGAAACACCTAAAACCTTGGATTGAGTTAGTAGAAACAAATTAGTAGAAACAAATCAATTCATGAAGAATTGGGGTGATGTGATCCCCCCAAGCAGGCTGGCTAACAATCTGGCTGCTAAATTTTGCACCTGTTGAGGGTTTCTGCACTCCTTCCATGGCCACCTTCATGTACAGCACATTCTAGCAGCTCAACTGGAAGGTGTTGCTAACTGCAGCTAGGTCAGACCTTTCCAGGAAAGGCCACAGCTGATGAATTAGCCAGTTTTTTCTTCTATAAGAGATGCTGCTCATCACGGAGCTAGCTAGCTAGTCTGTATGCCAGACTAGGGATTAACAGATTACTGAACATCAAGCACAGCACCAAGCAGTGATTGCACAAAGCAAAACCCTCGACAAGTTGATATCTCTTGCATTCAGTACCTTTCCTTCCATTTCTAGTTTAGCGCTGCAGTTGTGGTTGGCCTTTGTGCTTTTAAGAGTGTAGCAAAAACAAACACCTACAATGTGGATGCAGTGCTTGGAAAATAGATTGTTGTGTCTTTTTCAGGTTTATTAGAAATTGCGCGTTCTCTTGCAAGGATGTCTTCCTAGGTGGTATCACCAGCAGCATCAACAGTAGCCAAGCAGCTACCACTGCATGAATCTGGTGCTGGGCTGGTGCTGGAGGCTTCCCGATGGAAGGGGACATTCATCCCCTTCCTCTGGGGTAAGGACACTGTGCAGGCTATGTACACCATGTACGTGCAGGCTATGGTTATGTAGCCAGCACAGAGGCAAGGGCCTCAGTGTAGGTCCAGGTGCACAATACAGAGATCATGACTGGCAGAAAAGGTTACCCTGCTCTGCCCCACCGCCAATGAATATCCTCCTGCCCCACCTGAAAAGGCCGCAATGCTGGTGACCGGTGTACTCACTGCTTGCCAGCTTGTGGTGGAGCCTCCAGGCAGCATGGGGCTGACGTTGACCGGTAATGGCTTACTGCTGGCACTAGAAGTGCCTTATGGCATTTTTTTGTGATAGAAGCGCAGGCGGTACGTTTGCTAAGCCCACTAGGATCAGGCCCTGAGAGTGCTTTGCTATACCTAAGTAAACATTTAAAGCTTGACACTCACTACATCATACAGAGTCAAGAAAGTGGTTTTGTTTTCCTGCTTATCTTGCGATAAAACAACCAAAAGCATTTAAGTATTTTGTTAAGCTTGAGCTACTGCAGAGTACTGGCTACTGCAGTGATTTAGATGGTTCAGACTGAGACTAGATGGCTATCTCTCTGTCATCCAGCTGGTCCCCTTCCTCATCCCCTATGCCTGTTTCCTCGGGCAACGTTAATTCTTTATCTGTCACGGGAATTGTCTGTGGTAGGGGGAGTGTCAGCATTACTGAAGTTTTGTATTATGAGTCATGACATGCTGACACTCCAGTTCAGCACTCAACATTCAGAGAAGTGTATAAATTAGCTGCCTAACTGGGGCTTCCAGAGAGTAGCTTCCGGTATAGCTACTCTGTTAAAGACTGTTCATTCATCTAATTCTCGCCACAAGAATATTGTTGGAGGTAGGACATCAGTTTATACTGTACTTATGTATATTGTGTATTTTATTTAGAAATAATTCAACAGTATATAAGCATATTTTAGGAGCACCAGGGCACCTCTTCCTATGAAGCTATGGCTTCTCTGTAGCTTGGAGGTGATCCTCTTTAGGGCTGTAGGGCAGTGGTTTCCAAACTGTGGATTGGGACCCACCAGTGGAGCATGAACCAATTTCAGGTGTGTCGTGAAGCACCTAGAGCAGCCATATTGAAAATATGGGAAGATGGAAAGGGGGAGGGCTGTGTCGTTATTTTGCTTATATCAAGGCTTCTAACATAAGCAATAGTATGGCTTCTAGCATAAGCATAAGTAAATAGGCTTCTGATTCATTTTGCTATTGGAAAATGGCTGAGAAGTAACGCAACTGATTGTTGTATTCTCAGAAAAGCAGCAGGCTCTGGTGTCACAGTGACAGCACTTCCGGGCATGGCTTCCCTTCCCCAATGTATCCCTTGACACACCCAAAGTCCAGATAGAAAATTTGATGTCTTTTGCTTTGTGAGAAGCTGGATTTGAGTATACCCCTAGGAAACATTCACCTCCAAGTTTGGAAGGGCACTAGATGATCAGTGTATAGCTAACCACAAGAGCCTATAGAAAGAGAATTTAGAGCACAATGGTACCCTTCTTGCCATTTATATAAAAGACTGAGATCACTGCTGGAATTGTGTGCCTGGTTTCTGAAAGACAGTGTGGTGGTCTTTTGCATGAAGAAGGTTTAAGATGCCAACTGTATCATCACCAGATAAGGCTCAGAAAGATTCCCATCTGAAAACATGGACACCTGCTGCCAGTCAGTGATGCCAATACATTTTTAAAAATGTATCCCATTTTTCTCTGATTCAAAGTGGCTAACAATGTAGAATTAAATATACAGTTTAAAAATTACAACAGACAGCAGCACACACCATCAAAGTAATATTACATCTAACTAAGGGAGAGACAAAACATAGCAAGCATAAATAATTGAGGCAAGTCTGCTGAAACAGATGTGCTTTCAGCCACTCCTGAAAGATCAAGGGGGAGCACAGTGAATCTCCCATGGGAAGGAATTCCATAGGAAGGGGGCATCACTGAGAGAGCTCTTAAGCTCAACCCAAAGATAGTAGAAGTACACAAAGGAATGCCTTCCCAGAGACTCTCGGGCTATGGTCGACTCGTAAGGCAGTCCTTTAGGTACCTACTGCAGGTCTCAAGCTGTTGAAAGCATTAAGGGTCATAACCAGCATCTGGAATTGCTCCAGGAAACCAGCAGGCGAACGAATGCAGCCGGAACAAACGTTGATCATCATGGTAAGTCACGATCATCATGTCTTGCTCTGTTAGTACTTTCAGGGCTGCATTGGTGCCAACTGAAGTTTCCGAATGGCATGATAAATGCATCTAAAGCAATGGTTCTCAAACTTTGCAGCACCAGGACTCACTTTTTAGAATGACAATCTGTCCGAGACCCACCAGAAGTGATGTCATGGCTGGAAGTGCCGCCATTGTTACACCTGAGCCTGTTGCTTTCCTGAGAATGCAGCAAGAAGTTGGGTTATTTGGGTCAGCCATTTTCTAATAACGAAATGAATCAGAAAGGGAAAAAAGCCTATTTACAACCTTGACACAAGCAAAACATCCACACACCTCGCCCCTTTTCCAGCATCCCATACTCCCATATTTTTAATATGGATGCTCTAGGTGCTTCGCAACCCACCTGAAATTGGCTTGTGACCCACAGTTTGGGAATCACTGATATAAAGCCCACTGTAGTAATGCAAATGAGAAGTGATGATGGCATGTACAGTACAGCCAAAGCTAGGACCGAAGCAGTGATCTAGATGGACCAATATCTGATTCAACCGAAGGCAGTTTCATATGCTTACATGATAGTACTCCTGTCTTCTCTCCCTCCCCAAAAGAAACTTCAGAATTAGCCAATATGCAGTTCATGTTGCTGGTTCCAGGAAAAATCTCCATGTAGACTTTGTGGGCCCAAAGGCCTTTTTTAAAATGAGGTCTTAATAAAGTATTTCAGGAAGAACATGCTCTGCTACAGAATAGACTTTTTCTCAGGATATCTTTGTTCTCAAAGGCTCAAGCCTATTAAATCCTCAAAATATTGTGACATATTTTCTGAAATGTTAGCACTTAAGCCAGAAATTGATATGCGGAGTGATCCTAAGCAGGCTTATTCAGAAATAAGTCTAGCTGAATTTAATGAGACATTGTTATTTGTAAGTACGTTTAGGCCTGCACCTTTAACTTGCCTCTTTTGTAAAGAGGTCAACTAAATTCATGTCACTGTTCTTTAATTATCATGGAACCTCTAATCCAGGCCACAAATTCCTCACTGCCCATACTCTTGTCTTTCTTTTTTTAAAACTTCAGAATGCGTATCTAATAGCAACCAATGACTTTTCCTATTTTCTCACTTGGAATCTGTTTTGGGAGCTTGGAATTGCTATCTCACTTGAATCAGTAACATCTGTGAGTACAGGGCAGCTTGAGTGGGAACGGTTAGACAGATTTCCTGCGTTCTAAGGCTGTTTTTCCTCTGAGGAGATTGCTCTGGGACAATTACATTTAATGCCTCTTATTTCTTTTCCCTTCCATGGGTAGCTTGGCTTCAAGGATTTTAAAGTGACTTTAAGGAACATTATCACCATTTTGAAAAGGTCCACTTTCAAACACATGAAAAGAAAAGTTTGAGGGGATTCCTAAAGCTGTATTGCAGCTTGCAGGTATGGCTTTGATTTTCCTTTCTTGGCAGGCATTTGAAATTTTCCATCCCCTTCTGGAAAAAAGAAAACCATTACTGAGTGCCTAAAGAACAGGCCTTATGAAACTTTTACAGTAGAGACCAGGACAGACAGTAATGATGGCACTGTAAGCTCATGCGCTGAATGAATAGACAGATGTACAGTACTTCTTCAAATGACTTTGTTAAATTTTAATCCCCCCCCTATTAGAAAATCAGGCTCTTGAAGTACAAATAGTGTGGCTGTATTTTTAAACTGTGTGCTATATGTGGTGTTTACAAATTGCAGTTGGAAGACAGTGGTATTGTTTAGTGCACAGATCTTTCTCCTGCTATGTGTATCCTATAGTAAGATACTGTGGGATTGTTGTTGTTGTTTTCTCCACCATGTAATTGCGCCTGGACAAATTTTAAAGAAGGACATGCTTTTTAGCATTGAAAATGCAGCTTTTATAGCTTGTCATTGGCAAGTGAGCTTGTTGCTGGTTCAGCAGGCAACAAAAGTGTCACCCTCCCGATTTATATGGCTCTTGATTAATTATTCATGCAA
The DNA here is from genome assembly GCA_029204185.1 of Lerista edwardsae. NCBI lineage: Eukaryota > Metazoa > Chordata > Lepidosauria > Squamata > Scincidae > Lerista > Lerista edwardsae. Next base: position 7,762,939 of record JAJKFI010000028.1, on the reverse strand, counting down.
CTCACTGGGAAGCTGGATTTTCCTGTGAATTAGAGGACTATTTTTTAGACTCCTACCATGTAAACCGACATTTCTTACACACCTGCATGCTTCAGGCAATCAGGTGCTTAAAATAATCACAGATGGGCTCCTTTGCCCAGCCCCCCCCCCTTCTGCCTCTGGTGGGTGGCTTATCAAAGGAGTCCTGTGGATATTTTGTCTTTTTATCCAAACGTGCGTGTGAGTTATTCTCCCCTTCCAACTAATTAGCATGAGGGGAAAAGGGGAATCTAACGGGATTCCATTAATTAGCGTTGGGAATCCCATAACTTGGCTTATTAATTTTAAACTTAAGAGATGCAGGTGCAGTTTCATTCTCGCTTTATAAGGGCAAGAAGTGGAAGAATGTTTCCTTTTTCCTCCTCCCCCCCCCCCGCGCACTTGGGAGGAGTGATGCTTTTCATGATATTTGTCGGCAAGTTGTCTAGTCAAAGAAACTGCTGCCTGGAATGGAGAACTGAGTACCATGAAAGGACTGATTATGCTCCTGTTACCGTGTTTGCCTGGGGGTGGTGGTGGAATTAAGCCATGTACCTAGTAAGAGAGGAACAGTTCCTCAAATTAGGCATATCTTTTAGTTCAGAAGGCAAATGATATTTTGTACTGTTTTGTACCAGGATTTTGTGTTTTGCATCTGTGAACAGAACTGGATAGAAAACCATTGGAGGGTGCAAAGTTAGCATCCAAGAGTTTAGCCAGGGTAATAAGGTGAAATTACATATAATGAGAATCAGGAAATGGTTATGCTACCTTCTCTAGTATCAATGCAAAAAGTTATGCATGTAATATCTTTAGGAACTGTTAGAGGCATGTAATACTGTGTCCTTTTTGTTTCCTTTCTAATAAAAATTAATATATGCATGGGGTGGGATGCTATGGTGCATGGAGTGAAGTGCTGAACCATTTCTTCCCCTGCACTGTGGTCCCAATGAAAATTCCCCAGAGTTCCTGTTAGCCTCAGAGTTCCTGTTAGCCTCAGAGGAAATGTCAGTTGGTGTAATATTAACTTCTTTGCTGGGACTATAAGTAGTTTGAGGGAAGAGGCTGTGGCACATTATTAGTGCCATTGAAGCAGAGGAAAGGATGAAAACCCCACTGTTTGCACAGCATGGTTCCAGCTCTGATTGCCCCCAGTGAAGCTGTTGTGTTAATTTTAATTAAAAGAACAAATGACACATTTATTATAGCTTCACATGTAGTTTGGCCTTCAGTGTGGATAAGGATGATCAGAGCGAGTTTCCTTGAAAAGGGATAGGCTCATGATTTTTACTTCCCTTCTATGTGCTGTTTTTGAAAACATTTGAACAGGAAGCATGAATGTGTGTGTGTGTGTGTGTGTGTGTGTGTGTGTGTGTGTGTGTGTGTGGGTCCTGCAGGAGAAAGATATCCACTCAATGCTACAGAGGATCAAGTGTGGCTCAAGAATGTGTGCAAGAAAACACCCTATACAACCAGTGATGTCATGCAGGGGGAATGCGGGGGAACTCAGTTCCACTAGTTAAAATTAGGGCTGACTCCGCCCACTTTACTCTCCCTCCTCCCCCTCCCAATTCCTCTGCAAAGAGCTTTTCTTCTTGGTTGGCCGGCACTCAGAGGGTTAAAGGGAGCGACTCCGGATTCCTAGGGGGGCGAAGGCAGAATGAATGTCATTCAGGGGGAACGGACCAGAACGAGCGTTCCGGATCCTAACGGGCTCCGTGGCTGGTTCCGGGTTCCCAACAAGTGCCAATCAAAAGTGAGTTCCTGTTCCTAATTCATTTGAATGACACCACTGTATACAACCCAATCCTATGCACATTGATAGGGGTCATACGTTGCATAGCCAAACTGCATATATTCTAGCCAATGTCCAAATGTAATTTGTCTGGACCTGGATCAAATTTGTAGCACAGGCCTCCTTGCCTGTCCTGAAAAATTTGAGGATTGTGTCCTTTGGCTTCTTCTGTTCCTTTTGTTATGATCATGACATTTCCAGCTGCCTGGTTGTATTTATAGCAGGACATGGCAGGGTGGCATGGATGTAGGTACATTAACTGTACATTAGTGACAAATGCCCTCCTGGCACTATTCCCTGTCCCTGAATCTAATGTCAGTTTTCTGTGCATTCTGCACATTTGTGGAATCTTGTGTGTGTGTGTGTGTGTGTGAGTGAGTGAGTGAGTGAGTGAGTGAGTGAGTGCATGAATGTATGCTTACTATTTTTGCTTCCTTTTTTTTCCATTGCTTCTGTGTCTTCCCAAGACCTTGTGGGTGATCCGTCCTTCACACAGATGGCACAGGTAGGAGGAGGGTTTGTTCCAGGAGGTGGGGTGGGGCGGAGACTGAGGGAAGGAAGAAGGCTTAAGGTTTTTTATACATAAATTTTGGTGTTATTTCATTAATTGAGTAGGATATCACATGTTATCATTTTATAAACCCAATTTCGTTTTTACCATTTTAGACTGCCCTAGGCATAGCATTAGGGCAGTGATTCCCAAACTGTGAACTGTGGCTCCCCAGGGAATATAAGAACATGAGAACATAAGAAGAGCCCTGCTGGATCAGGCCAAAGGCTCATCTAGTCCAGCTTCCTGTATCTCACAGCGGCCCACCAGGTGCCCCAGGGAGGCACAAGACACAAGACGCTTGCATCTTGTTGCCACTCCCTTGCACCCGGTACTCTGAAGTAGCCTGCTACTAATGTAAGAAGGTTGCACAATCCATCATGGCCTATAGCCCACGATGGACTTTTCTTCCAGAAATCCGTCCAATCCCCTCTTAAAGGCATCTAGACCAGATGCCATCCTGTGGCAAAGAGTTCCACAGATTAACCACCCGCTGGGTAAAAAAGTACTTCCTTTTATCTGTTTTAACTCTCCCAACCCTCAGTTTTAGCGGATGCCCCCTGGTTCTGGTGTTTTGAGAGAGGAAAAAGAACATCCCTCTATCGACTCTATACCTTCCGTGCATAATTTTGTATGTCTCAATCATGTCTTTGAGGCGCCTTTTTTCTAGGCTGAAGAGCCCCAAACGCTGCATTCTTTCTTCATAAGGGACGTGCCCCGGCCCCATAATCATTTTTGTTGCTCTCTTGTGCACCTTTTCCAGCTCCACTATGTCCTTTTTGAGGTGCGGCGACCAGAACTGCACACAATATTCCAGGTGCGGCTTTACCATTGATTTGTACAATGGCATGATAATATTGGCTGTTTTATTCTCAACCCCTTTTTTAATTACCCCAAGCATGGAATTGGCCTTCTTCATTGCTGCTGCACACTGGGTCGATACCTTCATTGAATTGTCCACCAGCACCCCAAGATCTCTCTCTTGAGCTGTCACAGCCAGATCAGAACCCATAAGCCTATTGGTGAAGTTTTGGTTTTTGGCCCCAATGTGCATCACCAATGTGAATCTTTGAGAAAAACCTGTCACACTAATACAATGTATAGGATTGTAGCCCTAATGGGGAGCCACGGCCAATAGCCCAGTAGATCAAGGGAGCTGCCAGTTGAAAAAATTTAGGAACCACTGCATTAGGGCAAAACCTATTGCAAGATGACTTGGGCATAATTCACAATAGTTTCTCTCTCACCCATTTTATTATGCTGATAAAGTATCTCCAAAATAATGTCAAAGATATTATAAGCTACTGTTTTGTGTTTTTATTTTTTCCTGTTCATATAAAATGACTCTAATTTCTTTCTTTGAGTAAAGGGAAGCATTTGTTGAATATTTTCCAGCAAGCAAGAATCATGTCCCATTGCTATGCCAGTTATCAGCAACACATTATGAATTGTTCACTCGTAACCTCTTAAGCAATGGACAGTCATAAAGTATTATCCATAAGTAATGTTATTTGAAGACAAAATTTGAGTCAAAGATTACTCAAATAATAGCGAAACTGTGGAGTTCCTTCTCTTTAGCAAAAACACTCTTCATTGTACTTGGTTTAACAACTTCAAGCAAGTACCACCGAATCCAAGAAGATGGAAACTAGGAATGCTTTGCTAGTGTTGACTGTTATTTTCCTGGGGAATTTTGGCCATCTAATAGTAGCCAAGCTTGTCCTGGTAAATAAAGGAATCAGCGTTGAAAAAGGCCGAGTTGCATATGTGTCTGAAAATGAGCTACAGTTCCAGACTTCAAACGAGAGAGACTCCTGCAAGGTTGAAGTGGTTTTAAATGAGCCCGTGACACAGAGAGTTGGAAAACTTACACCTCAGGTATGTGCTATCACACCAGTTTATGTCCTCTCTCTGTGTGTGTGCACACATGCATAATAAATTAAAAATAAATAAATACGATATAAATTAATTTAAATGAGAGTTCTGCAATCACCCAGTTCCTCCTGTCATCTTCCTTCCTTCACTCCCTGGAAGCATAACTTCTGGCCTGCTCATGTCATTATCCCTGTCTCCTTTTATAAATATACCTGATTTCTTTCTTGTAAATTGAGTGTCATTTAACTCAAATGAGACAGATTGGTTAAAACTGGGGCAATGGCGTTGGGTGTCATAGCACCTTCATGCCAGTTCGGACCCAGCCAGTGCATTGGCAGCATCTCTTCTCCCTACCTCCTTTTACTGGCTTCAAGGTTCATGGGTGCTTGTGCCATTCTGGGTTGCCCAAACCCCTGAACGTGGTGGAATCAGCTTGGTTTGGAGGACAGTAACCCTGTTAGCTGTTCATATGGTCTCCATGGACTTGTGTTCTCCATGGACTTGGTTAACATTGCCATAAACATATGAGACTGCCTTTTATTGAAATCATCTTACTCAGAACGCAATCCTAGCCTGGAGTTAGGCCGGCACAGTTGGCTGGTCCAAGGGACACCGTAAAGTATGTTTGGACCACTCTCGACGTCAGAGAGGCCAGCACACAGATGTGAGCGTGAATAGGTGGTATCATGGGAGGTCCAAAAGAAGGCTTTTCCCTGGGCAATCTGATACCAGCACTGTCATCCGCTTTTCCACTGAGCTATGTCCCTGCCCCTTTTAAATCCTTGGGCTCTCATCTGATTTTGTCTTTGTCTTATTGCATTTACACCCTTTAAACTAAGGACCCAATCCTGTCCAACTTTCCAACCTTGATGCAGTGACAATGCAGTCCTGTGGTAAGGGAACAAACATTCTCTTCCCTTGGGGAAGCCTCACAGATTGCATTCCCACCTTAGGATGCAGCACACACCCCATTGGTACAGCTACCTCACTGCTGGAAATTTGGATTAGGAATGGGCCCAAACTCTAATTACATTGCTGAGCACATTATGAAATCCAAAAACAATGACATGAAAAAGTAGCTTAAATACATCTTATCCAGCATGTTTCTATTTTTCTTACCAGGTGTTTGATTGCCATTTTTTACCCAATGAGGTGAAATATACTCATAATGGCTGCCCATTGCTCAAAGAAGACAGTGTTATGTTGAGAGCCTATAGGTGCGTCCTCAGTATTTGATAATGATTACGTATAGTTATAAATCAATCCTGTATAAGAACAAATGCATTTGGTGGTGTTCAAGGCTTTGAAATAAGGAGTCATATTATCTTGATACTGGTAACTGTATCTTTTTGCCCTGCAAGGGAAAATCAACTGGGGGGACAGTTTTTAGCAGAACAGCACAAGGAGAAAGGGTTAAAGACACCTTTTCTGCTTTAGATTGCAGGCTTTCTGGCAGTTTTTGTCAAAGGAAAGAAAAAGTTGGGAGCAAACTGCACACATCTAAGCAACACAAGTATGGTTTGGCTCTGAGTAGTAGCTTTTATATGTAAGTCGTCTCACACTTCAGAGAAATTGTGTCCATTCACTAATATCATCCCAAACGAACCTGTATAGAGATTTGTAATATGAAATGTTAATTTGATTTATTTAGAGTGCAATCCTAACCTGGAGTTAGGCCCTCACAGTCAAGCCAGCAAAGTTTGACCGGCACAAAGGATACCGTAAAGAGCTTCTGGACCACTCTCAGAATCAGGGAGAATGGCACACATCCGTGTGCTGGCCTCTCTGACTCTGAGAGTGGTCCAAACGTACTTTATGGTGTCCTTTGTGCCAGCCAAACTTTGCTGGCCTAACTGTGCCAGCCTAACTCCATGTTAGGATTGTACCCTTAATTTTAGTTGATCAAAGTAGCTGATTTGCAACTGTATCTGAAATAATCAAGTTGTATAATTTCAACATAATACACCAACTGACTTTCTTTCTGAAAATAGAAGCGCATATTTTGTTTGCATGCTAATAGAATAGCAAACATGTATGCCAATTAAAGGTTTTTGATTGATTAATTGATTGATTGAATAGCAAACTGCAATTAAGTGATTTCTAGAATCAAACATCCTTTAAAGTTTGTTTGTAGTTTATTGGATTTATTTTTTTTAAGCAGCAAAAGGGGATTTATTGTGATTGGTGGTTTCTGTATACAGTATTTTCATGTAGTAGTTGCCATTTCTCATGAAAAATATGTTTTCTTATTATATCTAACACACAGTACACCTGTTATTTCAGGTTTACAGAACTAGAGACTATTTTGGAGACGTTTATTCTTCATATCAAGATAAGAAACCCAAAATCAAGTCTTATTCAGTTTGGTCAAATCTCTCTAGAGGTTCCAGATTTCTTTGGGATTTCCCAGCCAATTGACAAAAATATTTTGACTTTCAAGTACAATGGACTTGGGAAAGCATGCACAGTAAGAATCATGTCAGCTGAATTACAGTTTCCAGTGGCCGGCCAACTAGTTATTGAGGACCTTAAAAAACAAACAAGTGAAGATTTTCCAGTTCATACTACGTTGAAGAAAGGTTAGGACTGCACTCTAAAAAAATAGTTTCACCTTACCAGCCACTCAAGCCTCTGTAATTTTCCTTTGTACTGTGGTGAAAGGGGATGCAACTTCTGGAGTGTTTGTTGAGCGCCACATTCATTGGGACCATCCTGGTGGCATTGTGTTCCCATCAGCCTGTCCTTTCAGCCTACGTTCAGCCTACTCATTAAACATACAAATTTCAGTTTCTATAAGTCTCAATATTTTTTCTTGTCAGCTATCAGCTTGTCAGTTTCGCGACCCATAAAAAATCAGGTTGCAACCCACTGGTGGAACCCTTCTCACAGTTTGGGAGCCACTGTACTATGGCATTGCCTCAAACATATATTAATTACCTGCTCCTCTAAAGCCCCTTTTTGTTCAAACGGCTGTCATGTTGTTTGTTAAAAGGAAGTAGATATTTTTGAACTAAAGTTTATATTTGTTTTCACTTCAGTTGGGCAGTCCAGACCACCTTGTACCACAAATGCTGCATGCTACTCAGGGTTAAAAGAAATGCACCTCCTTAAGATGAGGTGTGAAGACTTTCTGGAGATGGGAATTAGGTACCAACACCTCAGCCCTCCATCTCCTGATATGGATTATATTTCAATTCAGGTAGAAATCAGAGACAAAAAGAGCCGATTTCAGTTACAGGTGAGATCAGAGATGCCCATGTTATGATGACTAATGTATCCCTCACAATTTTCTGTCCCCCACTCTCACCATGCGCAAAATAAGGGGCATCGCTAAAGAAGTGCAGGGGGTGCAATTGCACTGGGCAACAAGCTTTAGGGGGGCAACAAACTGAGCTTGACACTAGTGGCCAACATTGTGAAAACCTTGGTATGTATGAATAATACTATATATTATGTATCATTGGAAAGGTTATTTAATGCAGAATGCAATAAACAAACCAGATTGTAATTATTCTATAAAAAGTTACAGCCAAAAAAACAAAATACAACTGTGACACCACTTCCTATTATAATGTCAGTTCTGGGGCAACAATTTGCCCTCTGTACTGGGCAAACCTTCATTAGTTATGCCCCTATGCAATATTAGCCTGCTCTCACGTTTGTTGCCCTGGACGTGGATCACATTCAAATTTTGTTGATTGCCTGGAAAAAGTGTTGGTGGTATTGCACTTTGGCCACCTTGTGTGCTTGCCCTGGCCCACTCTTAACGGAAGGCCCACTTGGCCAACCCAAGACATGGTTGGAAGGCACCATCTAGTGTTCAGTCCAGGGCTTTGCCCAAGGAACCACAGCTGTTGGCACTAATACTGAACAAAATTGATATCTTATGACTATTTTACTGCATTCTGTACTCATAAAGTCTTGGTAAGCCCTTCACCTTGTTGCTAGGGAAAGGAATTTTCTTGGTGCCAAGGCTAGTTTGGCTGTTCTATGACTGGATACTAAAAATCATTTATATTGGTGAAAATGTTCCTAAAGTGTCCAGCTATTGGCCTGGGAGTAGTACTGAAAAAGCATGTGAGTAGGGTTAGAGAGGTGCTACTATCTGACAATTCAGACAAATTATGCTTCTCGAATTTGCAAATCAAATGTAAGTTGACGTCAGTCTTTTATCTTTAAGCATGCTGAGATCTCTACTTACTATCAAACAACTTGTTTGTCTTTTCAGATAATGTTGTCCTTTGATCCATTGTATCTTAATTGATCTGTAGAATGAGATTTGAAAACCTAGCCTATCTGATCAACCACAGAGAAAGATAGAATTACTGTTACTGTTTGATTATATTTACTCCTAGAATAAATAAAAAGGGAAAGGTTTCCCCACGACCAAATGGTCTAGTTGTGACCGACTGTAGCGGGTGGTGCTCATCTTTGTTTCTAAGCCGAAGAGCCAGCGTTTGTCCAAGTAAAGGTTCCATGCCGGCATGACTATGCACTGTAGCGCACAGAACGCCATTACCTTCCCATTGAAGTGGTTCCTATTTAATTACTGGCATTTTTATGTGCTCTCGAACTGCTAGGTTGGCAGGAGCTGGGACAAGCAACAGGAGTCACACCGTCGCTGTTTTGCCACAGCCCTTTCTCCAAACTTTCCTCCTAAAGGCTATGCCCGTTTAAGCTACTTAGTAACCCAGATACAGACTGTCCTAGCAATATGTGCAAACTGCTGGACCCCAGCACCAACAGAGAGGTAGACCCCAGGCCACCAGTGGCTAGCCTGTAGGCCACAGGTCCTCCTCCTCCAGCTTCAGAGCAGTTGTCCTTCAGTAGTTGCCAGCCCTCAGTCCAATAATCCTTAGTCATTTGTCAATCCATCAAGCCAGTAAGTCAGTCCAGGTATCAGTCCATATACCAGTTCGCCATGCCAATCTGATAAGCCAGTCCATTGTCCATTAGTCAGTCAGTCAGTCAGTCAGTCAGTCAAGCCAGTAGTTCAATCCAATAAGTCAGCAAAACCTTTACTCCTTCCATCACTCACTCCACAACTACAACCCACAGCTTCTCCTTCCTCCCTTATATCCTTGCTACAAGGTCCTAAGTGGCTGCAGCTGTGCAGTCCAGCCTCTGCTACTTCCCTGGTGTTAACTCTGTGCTTTTCTGAACCAAGGGCCACTGTCGGCACCATCCACTGCCTCCTCGGGGTAATCATCCACGTTTTCCCGTACAGTTGCGTGGTCTCGAACTGCCAACCCTCCGGTCAACAAGCTCAGCTCAGCGGTTTAACCCACAGCACCACCACATCCCTCCTAGAATAAATGCAGACCAACAATTAAAAACAAACTTGTGACCTTCATATGGATTGCTCTTGGGTCTAGCGCATACTCGCAATCTGATCCTAGAAGTGCATGGGTTGCTGCCTGGTTTTCAGCTGGAAAGCACTCAAGCTGAGGCAACCTTTGTGTGTGATCCAACACTTTTAAGTAAGGATTGCCCTATGGGTGCTGTGAAATGAGTAATGGTAGGCTTTTTATTTATTTATTTTTGAGCCATCAGGATTGCACAAATCTCAATGTTTTTAATGGACTATCCCCATGTAGAAAAGCCAGATCATGCAAACAGCACCACTGTGTTCTTCCTGGCTGCAAGCCCAGTAGTGCCCTTGCACAATCTTCAAGAAAATTGAAGAGGGAAGGATGGCTGTTGGGTGTATTGATCCTCTGCCAATAAAATTATGCTTTCATTTCTGCTATGTGAGGAAGTAGATGATACAAAAGCCAGTTTCTAAAGACTGATGGTAGAATCAGGAATATTAGTTGTCTGAAACCTTGAGCTGTGTGGCTTATCTGTTCAGCTGTGGTGCCTGCCTGATTTGGTGGTGATAATCTTAGCCTTTGGTGTGTTTAATTGGCTGATTATTATTGATTTCATATAAGGGCTGGATTCCTGTAACTTCTCTTCCACACACACACAAGCACTTGCTTCAAATGTGGAATGGACACTATTTGATTCTTGGCTCTGACCAGGCTAGCAAGTAGACAAATCAATGATTCTCTTTTTGTGATACCGCCCAGATATACCACAGACAATACCTTGAACTGCTCTTAAGAAATAATATGAATTTCCCCCTGTGAAGAAATGATTTGGTTTTACTTGTTTGTAGGCAGAAAATGTATGGATTCCTGTGAGGATCAAAGGGGCCATTCCAAACAGACAACCTCACGCAGCTTTCATGTCCATGTTCATCATGGAGATAGATGAATTTATTCTTACTCCTCTTACGACAGTGACTTTGGATGCTGAAGATGGAGAAACCCCAAAGGAGAGATTGGTATTCAACATTACTAAACTTCCTCCTCAGGGATATGTCACCCACCTGGAAGACCACTCAAAGGCCATCACGTCTTTCACTTGGCAGGATTTGTATGATACAAAAATAGCCTTTCAGCCACCTAATATTTCTCATTCTGACAGACAGAACTTTGAGGTAAGAGATGGGATGCTTGTGCTTTCTTTTCCTCCCTGTGTTTATAAGCTAGCATATGCCTCAATGGTCACCAAAGTGCTGTATTAGTTTTGTTTTCCTAGGTTGAGTTTCAAGCTATTGATAGCTTCTTCATGAACAGTTCTCCGATCATGGTCCATTTTTCAATACGAAGCTCAGAAACAGATGCTCCTAGAGTTGCATGGAACATGGGTAAGGGGGATTCCATTAACATTGCATTCACACATGATGTTATGCATTCTTCTTCAGTGTGAGAATCTGTGATCGTGTCCACGTAGGTAGTATGATGGATACAGGGGCATGCCTGTACTATGTACTGTGCCAAATGATTTTTCTGAGTGCTTCAGGTATCTTCTTGACTACCTAGTGAAATAAAGCTGTCCTGGAATGGTGCCTCATGTAGTGATTTACATTTTGGTACAAGACAGAAAAAACAAAACCACCGATACTGTTATGAAGATGTAATTGCTTCCTAAACTCACCAGGAACCACATTACTTAATTGTATTTAAAATATCTGTTGTAGGACTTTACTTATTGGAAGGACAGTCTCGTCCAATTACCTGGGAAACTCTTCAGATTGTAGACAATGATAATCTTGATGCTGTTCAGCTGCTCTTGGTGGAAGGCTTGAGTCATGGTTGGCTCACAGTCCGAGGTTTGTTGCTTTACGTAGTTGATTGAATCTGATGAAAAATAGCAAATGTCAATATAAGTGTTTCTAACATTTTCTCATCTTTCTCAGTAAGACGTGTACCAAATGAAAATTAGAGATCACAGTCATCAACACTGGGACTAGGCCATGCCTTTTCTAGATGTGGAAGAAAATTATGGCATTTCAGCAAATCTAGCCAATCTCCTTTTAAAAGCATCTAAGCCAGATGCTATCACCACATCCTGTGGCAAGGAGTTCCACAGACTAATTGCACGCCTTCATTGAATGTATCCCTGATAAGGGAGGTGGTGGTATTTTCATAAATATCAGTTCAACAATTATTAACAATTTCCCTTTGTTTTCAAGTTTGTTTGGAGAGTAACGTATTGTTCCCTCTCTTCAATTATTTTGGGTGAAGGTTGCGTAATATTGGATATGTTTGCTATAGATGCAAAAGCTTGGGTCCAACCATAGTTTATATGAACCAAAGACTCTTTTGTTCATGCAACGTGATGCCAGGTTCCACTGATTCTCCCCTTTTACTGCTATTCCTATGCCGCCTTCTGTTCTCTTCCAGAGGGCTCCCCAGCCTTCAGGATTACCTTTTGCAGGCACAGGGACTTGTAGGGAAGGTACGAGAATGTTCATACTTTTTTGCTGCCAAGCCCCAGTGGCATTCTTTGGGGGGGGGTGTGCTCAGGGGCACATCTCCAGGAGTGCTGTTTCCACCTGGAGGTGCTACCCTACGATCCTGCTGCCATGCCCTGGAGATATTCTTGGGGCTGGAGAGGCCACATGGAATCTCCTGGGCCCTCAGAAGACTGAAAGTAACAATTTTCATCTCTCCAAGGGCTTTCTGAGGACCGGGGAAGTCATACGCAGCCCCCAGGAGGCCTTCTGAAGGCTGAAAACCATCACTTCCATTTTTTGATTATTTTTAGCATCCAGGGAAGAAGTACAAAGACCCCCCCAGCAACCATCCTTTGTAAAAAAAAGTGGAGGAGGAGGATGGCCCCCGGAGTGGAGTGGTGAGGGGGGTGCAACTGAGGGTGGGAAGGGGTGATTTTGCTGCCCCCCCCATGCTTGGCACCTGGGAGCATTTTTCCTCCAGACCCTCCCTAGGTATGCCACTGCCAAGCCCATATACCAAGGCATTGCTAAATTTGTAGCTAATAAATTAAGCAAGCCAGCCTAAAGAGGCAGTGTGGGTAGGGACAAATTGGACCTAGGAAAGGGCATGTACAACCTTGCTACTTCTTGTGTTCAGTAAATGCTTGTTAACTGACTCATTGTGAATTTGTGTGTTTCTTGTGTCTTACATAGGGCACAAAAGTTTCAAGTTTGGCATTAAGGATCTCCGAGATGGAGTTGTCCGCTACCATCATGATGACAGTGACACTACCAAGGATGACATAGTTTTCAGAATCTTTGATGGAAGGCACAGTGTTAGACATAAATTTCCTGTCAACATTCTTCCTAAAGATGATAGCCCACCTTTCCTAATGAACAATCTTGTCTTTGAGCTGGAAGAAGGGGAGACTATCGTAATTGAAAACTATATGCTTATGGCGGCTGACTTTGACTCGAGTAATGATTATATTCTGTACAAAATATCCAAGATGCCCAGTGCTGGAGAACTTGTCAAGCAACTCTTCCCAGGTGGAGCAGGTAGAGCACTGGTGGTTTTCGAAATGAAGCTGTAACTGGTATTGCTAGTCAACAAAAAAACTAGTAACATCTTGAGCTACACTGGCATCCCTTTTCTTTGGAATTATATTAGTACAGTATTTCATCTTGCAAAGTAGGAATCGTAGTATCAATGCCATACGTCTAGAGTGGGGATTAAAAGGTAATTGGAGGAGGATCTCTGTCTTAATAGCAGAACATGTGACTTACATGCAGAAGACTCCCAGATATAATTTCTAGTTAAAGGATCTTGGGTGCCAGGACAAGTACCTCTGGGATAACCACTACCAGTCAGACTAGGTGATTTGGGCTGGATGGACCAATGATTTGACTTGGTGTGGGGCAGCTTCATTTGAATATGCTGGAAGAAAATGAAAAGCACAGGTTCTTGACTGTGTTTGTGCTCTGTTGGCTTCTAAGGTATCCCTGTGTCCAGCTTCTTTCAAAGAGATCTCTTCCATGGTCTCATTTACTATCGCCATTTTGGAGGAGAAATTTTCCAAGACACATTTGAGTTTACCTTAGCTGACAGTCAGGAACCACCTAACCTTTCAGATCCTCAGGTAATTTTTTTTAATTTTTTTTTGTTTTAAACCAACTTGCAGAGGAAAAGAACCCCAGAGGAAACTACTCTGGGCTCACATCTAGGGTGTGTGGGGTGGTGGTGGTCAGTTCCAAGAATTAGATTTAGGGGTCCAAACAGAAAATGTTAATGAAATTTGACACTTCAATAGCAGAGAATGTAATGGACATGTTGTAGCATTTCTACTACCCAGCCATCTGTCCGCATAGAAAGAAGCAGGGATGGTCTCTGCCTCAACTCCAGGCAATGTGGCTGATGCTGGCTGTGTTTGTGTTTGTGTTGCATATATCTGGATAGAAAAGAGACACCAGGAGAGAGGAAAAGTCTGCTCCTTGTAGGGCTTTGTGAGATGATGACTTAGACTTTTCAGCCTAGTACAATATCTTCACATATTTCCCTCATACTATTTGCTTCCCAAGAAAAGAAGATAATTTCTATGAGAGCTATCTGTATTTAAAGTCATTACAATTTACACCTTTTTTTCTCTTCTTAAATTACTGATTGCAGTAGCCCCATATGCTTTTTGAATTATTAATCACAACGATTCATAACTGGAACCGCAGATTATTTGAAGGTTCTCTTCATTTTGGCAAGGCTGCAGGAGTATGACTCCTTAAAAGTGCCAGATATTCTTTTTGACGCATGTGATTCGTATTGTGCTTGACAGTTCATACGTGCTTGGCTTCTAGTAGCAAATACGTATTCTCAGGTGATGAGTGATCTGGTTTGGGGGGCATATGTCATTAGATTTTGAAATTCTCTTCTAGATTGTGATGATTCACATTAAGCCAGTGAAAGACCATTTACCAGAGGAAGTCTCTGGGACTAAACGGCACCTTGTTGTCAAAGAAACAGAGATTGCACATATCACAAAGGACCACCTCCATTTCACAGACACTGAATCACCAGACAACCAGCTTATGTATACCATCATAAAACCCTGTTTCTCTCCCACCATTCCTGGGTATGTAGTCTTTGTAGACCAATTATAATTAAAAAAAAAAAACTCCAGAAGGTAAACATAAAAACTGGGAGCGGGGAAGAGGAGGGTTTGCTGGAGGGAAACTATTTTCTGGTATATCTGTCAACTTTCTAGATACTTCATGCAGTTGAAAAAAGGATCTATAGACCAAAAACTCATGTCATGATGCATGTCCTTGTGAGGCTGCCTTAGTGTGCAATCCTAACCTGGTGTTAGGCTGGCATAGTTAGGCCAGCAAAGTTTGGCCAGCACAAGGGACACTGTAAAGTATGTTTGGACCACTCTTGGAGTCAAAGAGGCCAGCACACAGACATGTGGCATCCTCCCTGACTCCAAAAGTAGTCGAAACATGCTTTATGGTGGCCCTTGTGCCAGACAAACTTTGCTGGCCTAACTGTGCTGGCCTAAATCCTAGGTTAGGATTGCACCCTTAATGAGTCAGGCCATTGGTTGGCGTTGTCTGCTATGACTGGCTGTGGCTTTCCAGGCTCAGGCAGGTCTTCCTTCTCCCTACCTGAAGATGCCAGGGAGTGAACTTGCTCCATGCAAGAGAAGTGCTCGGCTACTGAGTGACAGCTCCTTCCCCAAAGTATTATGTATCTGGTTTTATGCAATACAGTAACCTGTCTGCTGTTTGGGGGGAAAATGTGTAGCATCACCTTTCCTCCCCTATTCTGTAGGCTTTTTGATGCAGGAAAACTAATTTATATGGATGGCTCAAACAGTTATGTGACAAACTCTACTGTTCCTGTATTGTCATCTTTCACTCAGGTAAACATTCATAATAAACATTGCTTCTTTGAAAGTGTTTACAGGCTGCTCAGAATGGCCTTGGGCTCTTCCCCCCCCACCCAGCATTTTTGATCTTTGTCCTCCAGTCAGGTAGGCACAGTAAGCACCTCAGCCTAAACTGGCCTATGTTGATGCTTTCTCTGGGACAATTTCTTGTTTTTCTACAGTGCCAGCATCTCTGATACACGTGTGTTGTGCCTGTATCCTGCCTTGTACTCATTGGATAAGCTTTTCCTGTCATGCTAATTCCATATCTAAAATCTGCCATGATAATAGATCGCAGTGACTCTGCTCCTTTCTGCTAGATGTGACCAAATTACTTGGGAGGGGAAAAGGCAATTAAAGGAGGACATGGTTGACAGCCTGATCCTAACCCGGGCTGGAATAGGCAGGCCAGCCAACCTGCACCATCTGGTATCAACCCAGTGTGCAGCCGCAATTAAGAAGGCCAATTCCATGCTTGGGGTCATTAAAAAAGGGGTTGAGAATAAAACAGCCAATATTATCATGCCATTGTACAAATCGATGGTAAGGCCGCACCTGGAATATTGTGTGCCGTTCTGGTCGCCGCACCTCAAAAAGGACATAGTGGAGTTGGAAAAGGTGCAGGAGAGAGCGACAAAAATGGTTACGGGGCTGGGGCACCTCCCTTATGAAGAAAGACTGCAGCGTTTGGGGCTCTTCAGTCTAGAAAAAAGGCGCCTGAGGGGGGACATGATTGAGACATACAAAATTATACATGGAAGGGATAGAGTTGATAAAGGGATGTTCTTTTCCCTCTCTCAAAACACCAGAACCAGGGGGCATCTGCTAAAACTGAGGGTTGGGAGAGTTAAAACAGGTAAAAGGAAGTACTTTTTTACCCAGTGGGTAGTTAATCTGTGGAACTCTTTGCCACAGATGGTGATGGCATCTGGTCTAGATGCCTTTAAGGAGGGTTTGGATGGATTTCTGGAAGAAAAGTCCATCGTGGGCTATAGGCCATGATGGATTGTGCAACCTTCTTACATTAGTAGTAGACTACTTCAGAGTACCGGGTGCAAGGGAGTGACAACAAGATGCAAGCGTCTTGTGTCTCGTGCCTCCCTGGGGCACCTGGTGGGCCGCTGTGAGATACAGGAAGCTGGATTAGATGGGCCTTTGGCCTGATCCAGCAGGGCTCTTCTTATGTTCTTATGTTCACCATATCTAGCTCCAATTAGGAGGTGGCTGTGGTGCCACAGAGTAATGTGCCACCCACCCCTACTTGGAGCTGCACCAACAAAATTGCTGGCACAACTCTGAGCAACTTCCCCTTCCCCAGGCTGGTTCACCCACAGAACTGCTCTCCCCACATCCTAATCCGCCTCCCTCACCCTCTCTCTGCTCTCACAACCCCCCTGCATAGCCTCTCAAGGCTGGCTTTATGTGATCAACATGGTGCCAGGATCCAGCACAGGCAGGCCAACATGTGTCC
The DNA here is from genome assembly GCA_029204185.1 of Lerista edwardsae. NCBI lineage: Eukaryota > Metazoa > Chordata > Lepidosauria > Squamata > Scincidae > Lerista > Lerista edwardsae. The sequence goes on along the minus strand of JAJKFI010000028.1, from coordinate 7,746,046 downwards.
TTATGCCAGCCTAGCCTGCTCGAGAGTCGTCGCAAATGCGCTATACTGTGCATTTACAACACTTGTAGGCCAGCACCAGGGACTTGTGCCGACCTACAGGGAAGATTGGATTGCACCCTGAGACTTATAAAATTAAGCACGATGTGGAGAGTAAGACTTTTTTTCCCTCTCTCTCAATTCTAGAATCATCCAATGAAATGGGATGATGGGAGATCTAGGATGGACAAAATCCTTCATGCAGTGTATAATTAGTCTGTGGAATTTGCTACAGCAAGATGAGGTGGTTGGCGATTAGGCAAATTCATAGAAGACAGGTCTATCAATGGCTGCTAGTCCTGATGACTCTGCGCTACCTCCCGGGATAGTGGCGACATGTCTCTGAATACGATTTGCAAGGGAACAATGGCAGAAGAGAAGGATGCCTTGTTCTTTGCTTGTGGGCCTCCCAGAGCAGCTGGTGGGGCACTGTAGGGAACAGGATGCTGGACTAGATGGGCCAGCAGTGACTTCCTTATGTTCTAATGATCAGTTATCTACTTAGGTTATGTTACTAACCAGAACCATGTTTGGAGCTATGGGGAAGATTAAGGAACCTTGAAAAGCAGAGTGTCAAACAGGCTAAGAATACTCACCTCACAGAGGTTCTATGTGACTAGAAGAAATACCAGCTTGGCTTGCACTCTGCTATGAGGAATAATTAATGCTACCCCAGACTACTTCTGTTCAGTCTGTTTTGGTTGCCTTCCCTCAGATTACACGGTGAGGGGTAATATATAATTAATTTGATGGCTGCAATAGCTGTTCATCTTGTCCACTTAGTGTGCAAATAAGAGAACTAAATTTATGGCACTCATGAAATGTAATTACTTTCATTTCCTCCTACCAGCATGCAGTAACACATATGAAAGTGGCATACATGCCCCCATTGGTGGAGATGGGCCCTGACTCATTGTTTGTACAGTTTGAGTTCTCTGTCAGTGACCAGCAGGGAGGAATGATGACTGGTCTTCTCTTCAACATCACAGTAATGCCTGTGGATGATGAAGCACCTGAGGTGTGTATCAAAGATCCTAATTAACTGCTAACTTGTGCTATTGTTCTCTGGTGTTGCCCAATGGTCAATATGATCCTGACTGTTCCATTTTGCATTTTTCTGTCTACAGAAAGTTACAGCACCTAAAAATAAATGGGTCACAACAGAACAACATTCATAAATACTGCAAAAGAATTATGTTGTAGATAAAAAAATTAAGTTCAACTTGAAAGTTCTATTTTCTCTTGATCACACGTATGTGTGATCGCTCATATCTTATGATCCCATCATTGTCCCAAAATAATTTTTGGGGTATAGTTAGACACAAGTATGAACTAATTTTGAGATTTTTTTCAAAATTTTTAAAATGTCTGTTTTTGAGAAAATTGATTTTAAAGTTTTTAATTGAACTTTTTTAAACTAAAAAAATTATTAAACGCATTGTGTTGTATATCATATGAAAGGCCCATGGAAAGAGCTTTAAAACAAGACACTCTCAATTCTATACCTCAACTGGTGTCTGAGGTACAACTAGTTAAAGGATCACCAGCATGCCATTTTTTGATAAAATTTTGAAAGTTTACTTAGCTATAAAATTTAACATCATAAAAATAGGCTGCTAAAAATTGGTATTTTTGTATTACGCCATAGGACAAATAAGTGTCCCAAATTTCATAAAAATTGAAGGAGGTCAGTCGGAACGGTGTGATGATTTGACCGGAATGACCCAGGTGTGTTTGTTGGAGAGGCTGCTGGATGGGCGCAGTGCTTGTCGCTCAAGGCAGTGAGCACTGTGAGTTGGGCTCACCCATGCTCCTTTACATCCAAATGGCTCTGAAATGGAGCCATTCTGCAAGTTGGGAGTGTGCTAAGTGGGCAAGAGGCACTTTTTCAAGTGGTGTCCTCTTATATTTAGCAGGGGGAGAGCAATTGTCCCTTTTCACCCCAGCACAGTGTCTTTCTTGTGGCTGTTGCTGGTGGTGTTCTCCATTCTTTTAGATTGTGAGCCCTTTTGGGACAGGGAGCCATTTAACTTTAATGTTATTATTTGCCTGTAAACCGCTTTGTGAACTTTGTGTTGAAAAGCGGTATATAAATACTAGTGATTGATTGATTGATATAGTATGCAAGTGCTAAGTGTGTGTGTGTGTGTGTATGTGTGTGTGATGTTTTGCATCAGTAGTCCCAGGTACCAGGATACTACTGTTTGCTACTGGCTAAGAGCAGAAAGGAACTTAGGAGAGCTGAAATTTCTGAGCCATTACAATCTGAGTCCTCTGAATTTCATCTTGGCTCAAAATAGGCCAATGTCTGCTCTTATACCTGCCAATTTCCTTCCTTTCCCTCCTGCTTTCTTGTATAACGTTAAACTGAACAAACAAGTCTCTCTCTCTCTCTCTCTCTCTCTCTCTCTCTCTCTCTGTGTGTGTGTGTGTGTGTGTGTGTGTGTATGTGTGTGTGTGTGTGTCCGTCCTATAAAAAAGGAGGGAAACAGCATCTGAAGGCTCCAGTCATAGACCTGCCATTATGTCTGGGGTGGGGCAAAAGCCCCGGGTGCAGAGCTCCTGGGGTGGGAGGGGCGGCAACAAGGCAATTCGTCTTTCCAAGAGGCAAGCAGTTTGCCCCTTCTGCCTACTCTTGCCATCGTACGGCTTTGAAATGGAACCTTTTTAGAATGAAATGGTTAACAATTTGCATTTCAAATATTCATGGTGGTAGATCTGCGAAGAGACTGCAGGTTAAACTATTTTTTGGAACATGTTGTTACTCCAGGACAAAAATGGAGCAAGGGTAGAATTACATCGGATATCCAGGTGCAAATCGTTATGAAAGGGCTCTTGCTGCCTGAGCAAGGTGTGTGCTGTCCCATTTTCATGCCTTGTCAACCTGCTCCCAAAATTGATAGTAGTCACTATGCTTTGTTTATGCTCTCTGCTCACAGATGTTTCATTTAGAAATATACAAGCAGAGCAAGAGGAAAAGTTTACTGGATCATTTGTTGTTGTTGTTTCCCCTTCAGGCAGCTGTAGTGAGTGGAAAGATTTATAGTATTAAATTATTGATGCTACTCCCCAAATAATAGACAGGAAATTGTTCAAATAATCAATGGTGTCTTCAGTTCTTTTCCTTTTTTGGGGTGATGAAATGTTCCTGTGCTGTGGAGCTAGTCTATGAACGGATTCTCTCAAAGTCAGATTTCTCACTGTGTCCTTCTAGGATTCAGTCATGGAAAAAAAAAAATTTGCTCATTATCGTAGGTAAGCTTATTTCCTGAAATCCATAAGCTTTTAGACTTCAAAAAACTCACCGCAAAGGAAGAACGTATTTCATATCAAGTAGAAAAGCTTCTTTCCTGGAGTATTAGGGCAAGACTTAGAGAAGCTTAAGTTCTGACAAAAGTACACGTCTGGACAAAAGACTCTCACTTTGGTTTGTTGTCTGTTTTCCATACTTCATAGCAGGTGGAAATCTCGCCTTCTTGTAAAGAGGAAGGCACCTTTCAACATAATCTCCCTTGTACCTTGGTGGGTAGCCTCTGGTTTTCTTTTGCCTTCCTGCTGCCCTAATACCTGTTAGGAGGTGATAATATAAGGACAGAAAGATGCCAAATGCTCTAGAAGTATAAGCAGATTAAGAAAATGTTCTTTCCTTTTGTATCGGAGGCCAGGACATTGTACAAAACACAACACCAACTCTGCATTAGCAATATATGAGGCAAAATATGTCCTATGAAAAATTTTGTGAGCAACATGCTGAAAACAAGTAAAATTTGAATCGTTTCTTTTACCTGCTGTTTGATTAATGACTCAAGGTCAGACATATTATGGCTCACCTGCTAGTGCTAAATGCCTTCTCAAAATGATTGCCCTCCTGAGTGGGCTAGCATCCTTTCTAGTGTGGGTTTTCCATCTAAAAGCAGAAGATAATGGCTGTGCTTTGCCAGCTAGCTTTTGGCAAATGCCGTAAAGAGCCAAGACCTGGATTCATTGCCCTGTTGGATCCAGCTTACATAAACGATAAACCTGAAAGCCTTTGGAGCAATACTTGCAACTATAACTTGCTTGTTCCTTTCTGACTTATTGCAAACCTGACAGATAGGTTTATGGCAAGGGCTGAATTAATGATAACTATGCAATCGCATAAGAGCAGACGGCCCACCACACAGATGTTTTGTGGTGGCTCCATTTGCATTTTTTCCCAGAAAATGTTCACATTAGACATTTTTAATTAACATTTGGGGATGGGCCACCACTCACTGATAGAGTAAATGCAGACTGTTCCAGGGTCAGGATGTCTAGAGAGATGCTTGGTAAAGATCTCTGCCCAAGATCTTGGAAGCAACTACCAAATGGGATAGATAGTACTGGGCTAGATGGACCAATGGTTTTACTCCTGTACATACATACTAAGGAGACCCATTGAACCTCTGAGCAAGCATGTTTGGGATTGTACTGCATAGATCTTCATGCCCTCACTGTTGTGTAGATTGGTTGTTAGATTGCCATGCTTTTTCATATCATGCTTCAGTGCATTTTGTGAGCTTGTGACTGTTTTAGATTTTCACCAATCATCTAAAAACAGAGGAAGGAGCCAGTTCGTTGATCACTGGACAACATCTAATGGTAACAGACTTGGACACGAAGAACAGTGATATCCAAATTCTGTTGAAGAAATCGCCTTCCCATGGACACATTGAGCTACGTGGTGTCACTATGCTGGAAGGGGAGAAATTCACCCTAGGAGATTTACACTCTCACAGTGTTAGGTAATTAATATTTTTGCATGGACCATAATTTTTCCCAGTTATGGGGTGCCCTGTTAAGAATATAGGGTTTTGTAAGACCCTTTCTCAAATATTGATTTCTTAACATTGATATTTAACATAATGGAGAATTGTCTAGATAACAGTGTCTAGAGTGTTGGATTGAGGCTTTGGAAATTGTGTTTTCACTTGATATGGCTTTGGACATCCAATGAGAAACAGTAGTGCCCATATACTCCATCTCCTCACACCATATTAAGATTCCATCCTTTAGTTCCCAGTTCTTAGCAAACTGTAGCTAGTACCTTATCCCCAAATCAGGCAAGCTATGGTTAATGCAAGCCAAAGTTTGCTCACAAACTAGGATTGCAGATATTAGGGGAGGACCTGGGTGCTCAAGAAAAAGGGGAAAATATGTGGTCTAAGACTTGTTCATATATTTCCAAATCATGTTTTGCTGTTATGCCTGGTTCTTGTTGGTGCCTCTTATCAGCTAGGCTAACAGCTCTGGGCAGGAATAGAAATAATAATAATAATAATAATAATAATAATAATAATAATAATAATAATAATAATAATAATAATAATAAATCTATCTATCTATCTATCTATCTATCTATCTATCTATCTATCTATCTATCTATCTCCCGCCTTTCTGCCCCATTGGCACCCAAGGCAGCTTACAACATTAAAATACAATAAAATCACAATTTAACAATTAAAAAAACAATACTTAAAAACAATATTAAAATAATTAAAAGTTAAAACAACAAGCCCCCGTGGATCATAAAATATAATCAGTGGAGTTCTTGGTTGTGATCCAGAGAGGATCTTATGGCATGCGCTTGGGCTTTTCCGCACTTTGGGACATCCCAGTTTCATTTTCTTTGTCAGCAGCATATTCAGCTACATTTGAACCACTGTTACAATGAAAATTCGAAATTGTAGCAAAAGCTTCCCAAATGTCTTCCAAGAGGGCAGATAATACTTTTCGTATATATTGAGATGCATTCCTTTCTTTTGATCACATTTTACTTTGTACATACCTAAGAGCGCAATCCTAACCTGGAGTTAGGCCGGCATAGTTAAGCCAACAAAGGGCCACCGTAAAGCATGTTTGGACCACTCTTGGAATCAGGGAAGGTGGCGCACATCTGCATGCTGGCCTCTCCGACTCCAAGAGTGGTTCAAACATACTTTATGGTAGCCCTTGTGCTGGCCAAACCTGGCTGGCTTAACTGTGCTGGCCTAACTCCAGCTAGGATTGTGCTCTAAATGTCTTAAATGCACATGGTGAATTTCATGAGTTTATAGAGTGTGTATCATAAATGTCGTTTAAAAGGAAATAATCAGCCCAATTATCTAGACAAATATTTTAACATCTTCCTTTCAGAGAACCCCTTTCACACTAACTGGCTTGCAGGGGAATTCCTTGGAGACCCCCAATGCACTGAGCTGGGTTTAAGAGCATGTTCAAAGTGAGTAGTCAGTTCATGAGGAATGCCGGTCATTGGCCTGTTGGGTCTTGTCCTATGCCCCAATAAAATTGCCCTAGAGCAGACAGCACTCCTGTGCAGGTGCAGATTTAATGATCTTCACAGAGAGGAGCCTCAACGATGGACTGATAGCCCAATCCTATGGGATCTAGCACTGGTGGTATGCTGCTACTGTAGGCTCTCTCACAAAAGTGCTGCCAGCAGAAACAGCGTACTGTTGCTGTTTGTCAGTGCTGGGAGGTGAATGCTGAGGTGCTGGTGGCAGTCAGTGTCTCTGCTGGCCAGCACTTTGGGTTTTTGGGGGGAGAAGAAGGGGTGGTTGGCAGGGAGGGGCTGGAACTGAGTGGAGGTTGGTTGGCTCAAAGGATCGACCAGGCCTGGGAGGTGGGTGAAGATGATGGCAGACTCTGCCGCCTTATCCTAGGCTCCCTCCTGAGCAAGGAGGCCCGACACAGGTCTCCTTGGATTTGTGCCAACTCAAACAGGTGCAAATCTGGGTAGGCTCATTGGGGATGCTGTAGATCATCATGGGGTAAGGGAATGTTTGTTCCCTTACCCCAGAGAGACTTGCAGGAGCTTCCCCAGGCCCATTGGATTCAGCAGTATCCATTTTGGTGCCGCTGTAGCCCTGGGCGCTAGGGAAGTATGGGATTGGGCTTTGAGTTTGTCTTACTGAGCGTATTCAGTCTTCTCTGTTGTCACCCTTCCCGTTACCTGAATTAATTTGTGTGTCTCCTGTATTTTTGCATGTCATAGTAGGCCAACAGCTGTTCCTTATCTCTGACTCCTATCCAAGAAAAAAAAAAACCCCTGCATTGTTGTCATTGCCATATCAGCAGCTGATGTAACTCGTTTTGTGTCATTGAATCCCACCAGAACTGAGCAGATTCTCTCAAGTGGAGATGTGGCCAAGATCCAAATGTGTTAAGGCTATGAGCTGTAAATATGGAAGTTGATAGCCCTTGTTCTTGCCCAGCTTGCTTGTTCCAAGCATAATGAATGAATGCCCAACTTCTCTATAATTATGTTTCAAAAGGTATCAGCATGACAGTTCTGAAACCCTTGAAGACAGAGTCATATTTTCTGCAACAGATGGATTTAACACCGCAGATGGAATGCTAAGAGTACAGGTAACAACAAACTCAGCAATGTACTTTACCAAAGTATAATTGGAAGGTATTAATCGTAAGCTCGTAGGCTGAAGAGATTCACTAAGCAGATTTTTTAAATTAACCTTCTTCTTAGATTCCCACAGAGATCTCTATTAAGATTGGGTCTGACACTTGGATGAAGTATCTTGGAGATAATTGTAGGTTAATAAGTAAGGGCCAACCTAAATGTGATGGTAGTAGATCTGTGTAGTAAAATCAAGTCTGCTGCCAAATACACAGAGTGGGCTTTTCTACATGATGGTAGAGCAAGGGGATAATGGGAGTGAGAGGGACTGTTGTTCCAACAGGAAGCTGTTTTTTGCCAGTAGAGATACAAAATAAGTAAATTCTACATGGCTTTTCTACATGATGGTAGGGCAAGGGGATAATGGGAGTGAGAGGGACTGTTGTTCCAACAGGAAGCTGTTTTTTGCCAGTAGAGATACAAAATAAGTAAATTCCTAATTACTATTTCCTATGTAGGATAAAAATGGCTAGGGTAAAACAGCTTTAGGCAAAAACTGCTAATAGGGATAGGCTCATGCAGTGCTTTGTTTAGATTTGGCAAACCTGAGTTAGGTCTCCTAACGTCCTCTTTAGTTCGTGCCTAAAATGCTCTTTCTGCCAAACATCTTTGCGTATGCTGCATTCTTACCAAGTGTGCACACATTTACTGAAATTGATATGCACACTTGCACAAACACAATGGGAAAACTACCAGGGACAAATAGGCCAATTGGCAGATAATATGCAGTCTGGAGAGTGAGGGATAACCTAGTGCCCACCCACTAGGATGATTTGACCGAACTAGGATTGTGCCGCAGATTTGAGACCTTTATAATAAGCAGAGGCACAAGATTGGCTCTTAAGCATCAACTGTCCCTTGGACTAGGATACTTCATTTCTCTTCTGTGCTATGAGTTTGCTTGACAGCGGGAGTAGGAAATCTTTGTCTGAACTGTGCAGTGGTGTTCCCAGAGGGGGGGCAGTGTGCTTTGCAGGGTTCCTTAATGCACCCTGTAAGGTGCCCTTTCCCTCTGCCATCGGAGCCATTCCTGGCAGCAAGACCAATGTGGAGGAGACACCTCCATGATGCTCTCACTGCCCAGAATGGCTCCAATGGCAAGGGGAAGGAAAACCCTACAGTCATGTTGCGGTACCCTGCAAAACCTAGCAGTTTGCTCCCCTCTGGAAATGCACTAGAACTGCAGGAAATCTAGTTTGAGTCCAGTGGTGCCTAAAACCCAAGGTACGTTGGGATTATGTGATTCTCTTTTGCAACACTGTATTTTCTCATATAGCCTGAAGTATGGAGGTTGGAGCATAATATACTTCTGTACTGGGGTTTCCTCATTGGAGATCAGATGATTACTAGGAACAGATTATTTCTGGCCAGGTCCTAGAATGTGGAATGTGACCTGTGTTGCTTTTTGCTGCAAGTGCTATAAAATGTGTTTCTGCTAATTTTGGGAGTCAGCTGGGCCAGTGCGGAGGCCTATGCCAGCTCAGCAGCGCTGGATCCAGCCCATGTGCAGGCCATACAAGGTATGCAGGAAGGTGCAAGGGGGTGGGAGAGGGCGTCAGGAGGGCGTTCCAGGGATAGGGCATTTTTGAACCATGCCCATGAGGGGCAAGATTGGTGGTGGTAGCATACACCAAATCCTACCCCTCACCCACTCCCAGGCGAGCCAGCTAAATTTGAGCCAGCTAAATAGCTGATTTAAGCCAGCTAAATAGCTAAGTAGTCCCATAGAGCAGGCTGGGGCTCAATATAAGAGGAAAAATATCCCCTAACCCCAAGGTGGCCTCCAGCAGCCTCCTAACCTGTGCTGGATACAGCACAGGCCACTGTGGCTTGGCTGTACTGGCACAGGTTGGGATCAGGCTGTGAGTTGGATTGCTATTTCTTTTTGCTAAATGGCCAAAGGATATGCGGGAGTCTCTTGTTATCTGCGGATCCAGTGTTGGTTCAGGACATATGGAATCAATTACAAGCCATTAATTCTGTCTCCTGCTCCTTTGCACTCATTCATTCAAGATCATACCAGTTAACGATGAGCCACCAGAGCTGCAGCCTGGATTAAAATCGAGTCTGGAGTGTCGGGAAGGAGGTCGGGTTGTCATCACTGCTGAATACCTCTATGCCACGGATGCTGACAGTGATGACTCCAGACTCACTTACATGATTGCCAGGGTTCCGACGCATGGAGAGATCCAAAAGGATGGCTTTGTGGTCGATGTCTTTTCTCAGCATGATGTCGTTCAAGAATCCATCTCCTATGTGCACACTGGTAACTAGCAACTTTGCTCACTGCTAACCATTCCTTCCAAGTTTCAGGGCACTTTACTAAGCATATCTGCAGATGTTCTTCAATAAGTTCCTTTTGTGGATTATTTTTTTGCTGAAAGTTTTACTATTATTACTGAGTGGTTTTCCATATTCTGAGGTCTGTCTTGCTTAATGGCCGAAGTTCATTTCTCACGAGCAGGCTCAATCCTGAGCCTGTTATTGCTGGAAGTACGAATGTACTGCCAGCTAAACGTGTCACAAACATGCCGTAAAGCACATCCATGACACCTTACCGCTTGCACTGGGGCGGCTCTCTGAGCACCTGGCCCCAATGCGAGCAGATGGCTGGCCAACTTTCTGGCAGCACTGGCTGCCAGTAAGCCCGTTTGGGGCAGAAGGGAGGCAGGGTGGGGGGAGGAAATGGGTAGAAGGTGGGGAGGAGCAGGCTAGTGAGGGGGTAGGACCAGGCAGTGGCTTCCACTGACAGATCTTATTGCCTCGCCTGTGCAGCCCGACATGGGGCTGCTCAATTCACCACCAGCAAAGTAACTGATGGTGAGCTTAGAAGCCCCATTGCGGGTGGCAGGATTTTCCCGGAGGGAAGGGGATGAATGTCCCCTTCTGCTGAGGAGTCTCCGGCGGCTGCCTGGCTACTGCAGAATGCAGCGGTAGCCATTTTGGTACTGCTGCTCCTACGGGAGCTGGGCAGTTCAGGATTGGGCTGCCCATGTACTACAAAACTCAGTTACTTCCTTGAATCTTCAGCCTCCATGCCTCTCCTGTTCAGAATGCTCTTGTTCCTTTGTCCAAATTAGGTCTGGCTGTGCGTTTGTTTGACATTTCCTGATACCAGCAAGTGCCTAAATACGAGAATAGGTAAATTTGAAGCAACTTGCACTCATACAGCAATTGTTCACAGCCATGTACCCAGTCATAAAATGCCGTTGGGAAAATTTCCTCTTTCCGCTGAACAGCTTGCTGGGAAGCCTTATGTTGCTGCTTTAACTGTTGTGTAGCACAAGTAGAAATGTTGAAATTACAGCCAAAGGACATCTGGTTCCTGATAAATGAGACAGAGAATTTGATCTCTTCTAAATAAAACACCTAAACATTCACTGCGTATCGGTGCCAACAAGATGCTAGTGTTAGGGGCCACCTTGAGCAGGTTCTTATATTGTCCCAGGAGAGTGGAACCTGCTGTATAAAAAAGGTGTGCACAATTTTGGGGGGACACAACCCTGCCTCCATCCTATCCAGTAGGGGAATCCTATGCTCAACCTGTTCAAGAGGGGAAGCTTTCTTTCTCTTTAATCTTTTTCTGTGTGAGCCAGAATAGTGGACTTGTCCAATAAAAACACCACTCCCTTACTGTGGTATGAATTGCAGACATCAGTCAAGCATTTGTGATCCAGTCTGGAATTCTGGTGGAATAAAAGCATGTCATTTCATTCACTCCAAACTATTACAGGGTAGAACTGAGTAGTTATAGCAAGCCATTCAAATTGTTTTACTTGAAACCTCTGTTTTTAGTGGATCAATGGCCCGCAATGTTTAAATATTGCACATAGAATCTTTTGTTAAATTTATGTCTCAGACCATGATGATATGCTAATAACATCATGGTCTGAAACATTGATTTAGCAAAAAGATTATCCTTATGTTTGCCGTCCTTTTATTCCAACATTGAAGGCTCGTTGTGAGGGTGATGAGTGTGCTTCAGTCTGAATTATTTTTTGAGCATTTTTTTCCTAGTGACTCCAAGACATTATGGATATTTTATAGATGAGAAATGGTTAGTCAGCATTTTTAGCTCCTGAGCAATCTTTTATTAAAATATTGTGCGCACAATTTATCCTCAGGTAGACATTTTAGATCTCATTAATTTCAGTTTCGAGAATTAAGTACATCTTTAAATCTCTTCGACTGAAATTAGGAGGACAGAAGAGTCCTTAAAATGGGTCCTTAAAATTCCACATTGCGTGTGTCAGCACTCTGTAATGCAGGGCCATCCTATCATTTCATACTGACTTGTTATTTTGATTTTGATTTTGAAGGTCCATGTTTTTATATGTTTTACATTATAAACTTTTCAAGGTACTAGTAAAATACTAACTTGCGTGGAGATGTGCATGGGAATGCGTGCCTATGGGCAGAAAGGCGGGGTATAAATTAAATTAAATAAATAATATGGCCATAAAGATTAGATGGGATTGAGTGGGCAAGCAAATGGCAACCCAACTTCCCAGTTATATTTGCCCTACTTTTCTTAGCTCTTGCTTCTTTCTGCCTCCTCTCAATTGCCTTGGCTTGGCCCATATAGTTATTTCTGTGCATGGAGTGTTGGATGAGACTGACTTTTTCAGTGCACCCAAACCTTCCCTTTCAGCCACATTATCACCCATTTCTTCACTTGTGAGCAGGAATATAATGTCAGAACAGGAGTCCAGGTCAGTTATAATGAAACTGAATTCATGTAAGAAGAGTTAATTGGTTGTATCAAGCATGTGTTCTGTGTCCCAAGACTGGTGATACTGCATGTAAAAAACCATGAAAGACTTCCCCATCTATACTGTGGATTATTGGAAAAATTAAGGTCATTCCGTGGAAGGCATAATCAAGGGGTTGTATTCGTAGTAAATGTTACAGACATATTAAGTAGAATAGTTTAACTGGGCTAACCCCTGCTAACTGGGCAAGACCCCTGCTAACTGGCCAAGAGGCACTTTTTCAAGGGATGTTCCTCTTATGTTTAGCAGGGGAGAGTAATTGTCCCTCTTCACCCCTGCACAGTCTTTCTAATGGCTGTTGCTGGTGATCTGCCTTTTTTTTTTTTAAGATTGTGAGCCTTTTGGGACAGGGAGCCATTTAACTTTATTATTATTACTATTTGCCTGTAAACCACTTTGTGAACTTTGTGTTGAAAAGCGGTATATAAGTACCTGTTGGTTGGTTGGTTGGTTGGTTGGTTGGTTGGTTGGTTTAAGGGCGCAATCCTAACCTGGAGTTTGGCCAGCAAAGTTTGGCTGGTTTAAGAGCTCCCATAAAGCGCATTTGAACCATTCTCAGAGTCAGGGAGGATTGCGCATGTCTATGTGCTGGCCTCTCTGACTCTAAGAATGGTCCAAACATACTTTACAGTGTTCCTTGTGCTACCCAAACTTTGCTGGCCTAACTGTACCAGCCTTACTCCAAGTTAGGATTGCACCCTAAATGATTTATACATCTTTATAATAAACTGAAAGATGCTTTTTTTTCTCTTGGAGCATTAATTTCTCGGTAATCTTATTTGCAAAGCCCATTAAGAAACTGGGTACTTTAGTCTGGGGACTCTTGTTACTGTGAAATCATCTTGCCCCCCTGTACAAAAAAAGGAATCTAATCATTGGAATTCATCCTTTGTTGCTACATTACAATATGTCCGTAGAATGCTTCTTATATTTATTTGAAAGCCTGATAGTAAATTTAGATCCCTGAAATTTGCACGTGTGCATGTTTTTTCCAGGAGGTGAAATAGGATATAAGTACATTATGGACACTGTAACTCTCGTCATCTCAGATGGAGAGGCTGGAATAGAGGGCTCCTGTTGCACTGATAAAAACCTTCCACCACCTGTGCCATTTCACCACAATTTACCAGTGTACGACCTGAACATCACAGTGCTGCCCATTAACAACCGGTGGCCAACCATTCACACTGGTACGTGTTTGTTCAACTCTTCCTACTGTTCCATGCATTAAAATTGGAAAACTTTATCCTTCACGTCTATGATTAAAACCACACTGTGATCTTTGTTGTGTAATCCAGAGCTGTTAAATAAGTGCTGAGCTTTGTGGTTCAGCCGGGTGTAGATTACCATCAAATTGTGTTCTAAGCACAGCTAAATAAATAGAACAAATATGATAAATCATTTTCCATGGGTGCTTGTAAGGGACACTGAAATCAAACAAGGGTTATTCTTAAGCTCCTCAACTTGATGTTTCCTAAATACAATTGTAAAAAAAACTTGCACAAAAAAGAAGATTTTTTTGTCCCGATATAGTATAAATTGCTCACAACCTAACTCCATGGGCTTGGAGCACTGATGGAACTCAGGTTTCACCAGTGCCATCTGCCTTATGGCAGTTGTGAAAACACTTCATGACTGGCACACAGAGGGGTAGGTGGAACAATACTGTGACAGGATAGGCGGTGGAGGCAGGGATGAGAGAAAAGTGGATCAAGCCTATGAGGGGCCTGATTTGGTTCAGAGGAGGCCGCTAAATCCTAACCCCTTATCTAGGCTTCATCCACTGTCTATGGTCAACACAGAAATTGCTGGCTCGGGTCCGAGTAGACCCCCTGATCCTGTGGAGGCTTATCCTTGGGTAACAGGCTGAATGTTCCATCAGCCTATCTCTAATGAAGCATAATGCGTAACCAATCTTCATTCATTTCCAACAGGAAATTTTTGGCATTTGATTTGACTCTGGAAATGCAAGTGCAAAGTGCGGGAATTGGCACTTACTTGCTGGGATCTCTTTCGGGCTACCAAAACAACGTGGCACTGTCATTTTGCCATTACAACCATCTGTTTCAAAGCATCAGAAATCTAAATGCAAGCTGGCTTCACAAAAGTAATAGAGATTATTTTGGTTTGTGCACAAAGTAGCATTGTTTTGCTGTGCCTTCACTTGTTGCTTGACATCTTGGATTATTTAACTCAGAGCATTTGAAAACCGGCAACATCTAATCCAATTCATCCTGTTTGGTTGGGGGTAGCATGAACAGTTAAAAACTACTTCATTTAATTAAGCATTTTGGATTGCATTTTGGTATTGCTCCACGTCTGCAGTACTGAAGTTCCTTGGGAGTGGCATTAGCCCAAGGTCTAATGTTCAAACAGGAAGCAAATGGCATAAAGCCTGTGCCTCTTGGGGGGGGAAAAAGTGCAAATTTTGCTATGATTGTGGTGAGCTTTGAATTATGGCGATTCCACTAATTCTTTCCAGGAAAACTACCTTAGTTTTCATGGAGTAGAGCCCAAACCCGGAATTTAAATGTACAAAATATGTCTAAGGTTGAATTGTGGTCTATCTCGATTAAAATGTAGCCATGTCTTTGAATTTTCTTTCTGAGTCTCATGCTGGCAATACAACTGAGACTAGAAGTTCCATAGCTCTGATAGGAGAAGAGAACTTGGAAAAAATTCAACTGGTGCAGAAGAGTGAGCAAGGTCACTGGTGACACCATTCCGTTCCATCTGTGCCAACATGCACTTAGCAGTAGAAATTCAGCAACCTGATGTTCTGTAGCTTTATTCATTATTCTGTCCAGTTTTGCAGTTTCATATTTTTAGTTGATTTCTTTAAAAAGCGGGTTATTTATTCTTTTTCTTTGCTTCAGTAATTAAATATGATTGGCACAATTAATAGAGAATTCAGGGGTGTAGCTACTGAAAGTATAGCCAGGTGCAGAGGGCAAAATGTTGTCCCAAAAGTGACGTCACAACAGGAAGTGACGTCAAAGTTGTATTTTAGGTTTTGGGGGGGGTGTTGGCCATAACGTTCGATAGAATTAAGGTGTTACACTCCAGTTTGTTTCATTGCATTTTGCATGAAATTCCACATTGAATACATGACAGTATTATTCCTACAAATTGTGAATTTAACAAATCACAATTTTTACATGACAGGTACATTTTGGTTTTTTGGGCCATAACTTTTGATAGTAATATCAAACATCTGGCCATAACCAGATATTACAGTCTGGTTAGTTTCACTGCATTCTTCATTAAACTATCTTTCCAATGATATGTAACATGATGGTATTATTCATACATACCAAAGTTTTCACTATTTTGGCCATTAGTGTCAAGCTTGGCTTATTGTCCCCCTAAAGCTTGTTGCCCAATGCAGCTGAACCTCTATTCACTTCTTTAGCTACACCTCTGGTGCAATTCTCCCTGTAACAAGACCCTTGCTATCATACTTGTCTCCAGAGAGAAGCAATGTTGTCTATAGGAAGAGAAGTTACTAGTGCTTGACATGTCTCAAGAAGTCAAAATATTTTGAGACATATTTTGAGGGTTTTTTTTAAACCCCCCCCCCCACAAATGGAATAACCCGAGGTTAAGACATATGTATCAGGATTTCATCTGTTAATCTACTGCTAGAGTTCACAGCCTGAATATTGGTCAGTAAGAAAAATAAACAAGTTCACTATGTAACTGTAGATTTTCTCAGACAAAATCCCTATGGTACATTATGGTTGCAATCCTATATACACTTACTTGGGAGTAAGTCCATTAAATTCTGTGGTCTTACTTCTGAGTATACATGCATAGCAGTTTGCCATAAGATTGGGGCATAAAAATAAGAGCATTCCACCAAATCATCAAATATGGCATAGAAAAACCCAGTTTGGAAATGTTAATTATAAGAGAGCCTAAAAAGGAAATCATGTGTTTATTTCCATGCAAAAAGGAAAGGCTGAAAATATTGATAAGGGCCCAGTCCTATCCCTCCCCCATCCTTCTAATGCAACTGCTCTGCTGGTATGCATGTGGCATTCGGTGGTGGTGGGGAGAATCCCTCTGGGTAAGCCTCAGAGGCCTAGAAGGGGCTATTTGGATCTATGCCAGCAAAATTGGGGGATCAGGTCCAGGAGGGAGGGTTGGATTTGGTGCTGCTGTCAAACCCGCC
The DNA here is from genome assembly GCA_029204185.1 of Lerista edwardsae. Classification (NCBI taxonomy): domain Eukaryota; kingdom Metazoa; phylum Chordata; class Lepidosauria; order Squamata; family Scincidae; genus Lerista; species Lerista edwardsae. The sequence continues at coordinate 7,729,632 of JAJKFI010000028.1, read as the reverse complement.
CCCTCCCCAGACCCAATCCTTGTCCTGTTCCACCTGTTCCTGTTTCACCCTCCCCCACCATCATACCCCTCCCCCACCATCATACCTAGGTAAGCAGGCCTGTAGCATTTCATTACTGTGCACAGGGCTGTTCTGGCCTTAATGCCAATGCTCTGGCAGTGCACCGCTTTGCATGCTACCAGAGATGTTTTTATGACTGCTGTAAGGCAGTATATTCTGGCAGAACGCCCAATAGGATTTGGCTGTGAACGTTGAATGTTGTCAAAGAAGGACCAAAATTGCCTGGGTGCAATAACCACAGCAGTGCCATGATGTGATAATGAAATGTCATATATGGAGACATAGGTTCAGATGTCAGCCTCAAAATGTCCAGTACGTATCAATGCTAACTTGGAAAAGTACTTTATAGCCAAATGCAGGTGTTCTCCGGTATCCACTGATTCGGTAGCCACGGATACCATGGATACTGGAACACTTATTAAAAAGAAACAAATCTCTCTTTTTTACTTTGTTGCAGCAAAACCACTGATATTCCCCTATCTTTAAAAAGGCGTCCCCAGTATCCATGGTTTCAAGTATCCACGGTGGGGTCCGGAATGGATACTGTACATGTTTTTAGGCACTGTTCTTAACTTTTGTCATTCTCTGTAAATGCATATATGCATCAGCCCAATAAAGCTGAGTAAGTCATTCTGAGTTGAAACCAAAAGTGTCACTAGTGCTTATCTCAGCGGCTACTGCCTCAATCAATACCCGATTCTGTTGAGCTAGTAAACATGCGAGGGCTTGATGACTTAGACTCTTCTTAGTTACAAACTATCTAAGTAAATTGAGGATAGTATGAATAATGTACTGTCTTTTCTCAAGGAGAGATGTTTGGAGTAGAAGAAGGGTCTTCAGCACGTATTGGTTTGCAATATCTGGGCGCTTCAGATGAAGACACAAAGCTAGAGGAGCTAACATTCCTGTTGGAGACCAGCCCTCAATATGGTTACCTGGAGAACATCCTTCCCACACCTGGATATGAGAAAAGCAATGCTGGACTTAACATAAGTGAGTTGTAGATTTTGTTGCTCACTTTAAATATTTTCAAGTGCAATACAAGGGGAGGAGACTGTACAGTATTCTGACTCGGTAAGAAGGAGACACTTATTAGTTAAAGATCAGAGCTTCTATTTGAATGCAGTTGTGTTGCCAAAAGATCAAGCTATATTTTTGAGGGTGGGAGTGTAGAGGAATGTTCAAGAGTAACAGCTAACTAGCTTCCTTTGAATTTTTTTCTCTAGAAATACAATTTTTCTTTCTTTGCATGTTTTGAAAATACACACATAGAATTGTCTATCGTGACAAAAGGGAAAAGCCTCAGTTTACTGTGAGATCCCTGAGAAACCTTTAAAAAGTGTTTCAAGAAACACTCACACACTTATGCCAGATTTGTATTCTGTTCTCCTCCATCAACATCTGTCAAACCCACTAAATGGGGAAACACACAGCTTCCTGCACTGCGTTCGACTGAGACAAACAAGTACTGTAGATCCATATCCAACTTGACCCCCCAAAAAGTAGAAACTTAGTCAACAAATTTACAATGCAATCCTGTGTCTGCCTGCTCAGAAGTAAATTCTATTAAGCTTAGTGGGACTTACTCTGAAGTAAGTGTACAGAGCATTGTAGTCTCAGGCAACAATCCTATCCACACACACCTGGAGTAAGTCCCATTGATCACAATGGGATCTATTTCTGAGTAGACATGAGTGGGATTAGGCTCTTAGTGAAAGCACTTGACTCCTCTCTTGAAGGCCTTCCTGATATTTTGGCTGCCCTTGATTTTTTTTTAATCCACAATGATTGTACACTGTAGCCTTCCATATGAACCTGCTGGCTCACTCTGATTATAACTGGAAATCCTCTTCTGTGTCTGATATACAGTGGCTACCTTCACTGGACAAATGCAGATTTGTAAGATGCAATAAGGGAGATTTGCATGGGCCTCTAGTCATCAGGATTCAGGTGGCAAGTCAAAATGCGGCTGTTTTCCAAGCCTCTGGGTCAAATTGAAGACTAATTAATTAATTTGCTGTTTACTTTGCTGCCATTCGTGGCTTAGTTGCTACTTAGTTTGTTACATTGATTGTGACGTTATCTTACTGCTATGGTGTTCTGTTTGAATTGCTTATTATGTTTAGGATTATGATCTTTAGGATTAGGGCCCAATCCTATCCAATTTTCCAGTGCTGATGCAGCCATGCCAATGGGGTGTGCACTGTATCCTGTGATGGGGGAGCAATCACAATGGCTTCCTCAAGGTAAGGGAGCATTTGTTTATTGTGGCTGCATTGGTGCTGGAACATTGGATAGGACTGGGGCCTTAGTCACCTTATGTATCTATATTGAATGAAAAGACCATATAACCATATTTTAAATACAGGCATACCCCAGTATCCATGGTTTCAGTTATCCACAGGGGTTCCATGGACACCTGGGACACCCTTTTAAATGATAGGAAAAGTGAAGAACATTACGAATAGCTTTGTTTACCTTAGTGCAGAAAAACCGCTGCATTTTCAGGATTGCTCTAAGCTTCTTCTTTCTCCAGTATTTCCCCAGAATGCATTCTCTTCCTGGTTGTGATGCATTCTGGGGCAACACTGGGGGAGAAAGCCTCAGAGCAATCAGGCAGTGGCTGCAGGCACCTTGGAAGGCTGCCTGCAGCCCTTAAAATGCAGCGTTTTTGCTGTGCTAGCAAGCATATTTTTTAATGCTTCGCTTCACTTTCCCTATCATTTAAAAAGGTTCCCAGGGATCCTTGGCTTTGCAGGCGGTGGGATGGGGCTCCAGGGCATGCCTGTAAATGCTGATTTCATCACAGTTAGTTACTTGGGGCCTTTTAAACTGTGCTTTTCTGTGGGCAGAACCAATGTGATTGGGAGCTGTGACTGAATGGTAGAAAGTTGTGGGTGGATCTAATTGTATGGGTGTATTTCTGATGGAATTGGCAGTATCCCTTTGGGACTGATGATTTTATGGGGAGAACCTTGATGTGGTTTCCTTACTGAGGTGTACTCAATAGATCCATGGAATCTGTCTGCTTATGGAAAACTGACTCCTGTATGGCAGGAACTGTATCTAAAGGGATATCAAACAATCTCTTTACTTGGCTCTTTGTCAGTCTGTCTCTCCTTAATAATTTGTCCTCTTCATTTGGGACATGTGTTATTTAATTGGCCATAAAACACTTGTCTTCCAGGTGCTTGTACACTGGAATGGACAATTGTAATTGTGCATCCAATTTCAGAATTCAGTACAAATTTCCTGCCATATCTATTTCACACACAGGCTAGATCTATTTCATGCAAATCATAATGGGAGCCAGAAAGACAGACAATTTCATACATTGCATATTTTCAGTGTATGCACGTGATAATTTACATGTGCCTCTTAACATGTGTAGTATGAATGGCAGAAGCATGTACTGGCCAAAGCACCATGACTGGCCCCTTTCACTTTTGAGTGTGCTTGGTGGTAAATGTCTCAAAAATGGCAGAATGAGTTTAATTCTCTTCTCTTAACACTTCACTTCTCTCCAAAAGGTTTATTCACTTTTCAGAGTCTCCAGTCTGGTTATATTAACTATGTCCAGTCCAAGCATAAGGGTTTAGAACTGCTCTCTGATCTCTTCATGATATCAATTAGCGATGGCTTTCACAAGTCTAGGCCAATACCTTTCTATGTCGTCATTGTTCCAGTTAATGATGAAATCCCAGTGCTACAACTTAAGAATATAACGGTAAGATAAGCTTTTCCACTGAAATTTCTTGCTACCTAAAGAGTATCTAACACATGACTAGAGTCAGAAATCTAGTGAACAAGACTGAGAGCGCAATCCTAACTTGGAGTTAGGCTGGCACAGTGGGGGCAGCAAAGTTTGGCCGGCATAAGAGACGCCGTAAAGTGTGTTTGGACCATACTTAAAATTTTGTCAAGATAATGTTTACTGTCAACTTTTCTAAGTGCTTTTAATTCACAAAGCTCTTTACATTTTGTTCAGCTTTTATCCTTTGGGCCAGATGAGAAGCAACAGTTCTGTGATCAGCAGTTTTCCCAATTTTTTTTAAGGCTTAAAAAAAGCAGTTAAGTGTGTGGGGGTGGGCAAGTCAGAGCAGGTATGCCAAATTATCTAGTTGGGCAGCCCAATCTTAACCAATCTTTCTATGCTGTGATTCAGCAGTGCCAACATAGCCTCCACTGCATCCAGCGCAGAAGGAGAGGCTGCTAAGTTCTTCCCAAGGGAAGGACATTTATCACCTTCTGCAGGTAAGCACCAGCAGCTGCTATGGGGCTGGTGTAGACCTTAGCAGCCTTATGTTGGCGGATTGGGCCCGAGGGGGGGAGGATCTGGCGGAAGCGTTAGCTGTCATCCCTACCCCTCCCAAGCCTGATCCAACCCCTTCCTGTTACACTCCCTCCACCATTCTGCCCTCTACCCACCCCTTGCTGGTCCACAGAGAGCCTACCTGCTGTGGTGGGCACTGATTTCCAACTGGCACCGGCAGGCCAGTGCAGGCCTGTCTGCCAGCAGCACAATCCTCTGCGCTGCTGTAATGTGCCTTACAGCATAACTGCAACAGTGCGCACACCCATCCCACTGGCAGTAGCAGGCTAAGATTGGGCTATTAAATGCTCCTAAAGCCACTACATGCCCTGCAAAACCAGGACCCATTGACAAGAGTAAGATGTAGCCCATCTCCCCTCATTTCGGCATCTAGCACTAATAGATGTGCATGTTGATCGATACAGGAACAGAAAAATGTGTGACTCAAACAGGAGTATGAAATGGGAAGTTTAAATTAAATAATCAGTAACAAATTGGAACAGGAACATGAGTCAAAGAATGAAAATGACAACCAAATAATTGAAACCACACAAGTTTACTTTGTATGGGGCAGTTGTAGATGTGGCTTTATTATCTCTGTATGCTCACTTGTATGCTCCATATTCAAATTGGGGGGCGGGCGGGAGGCAGATTGCTGGCTTTCATGGTGTAAATAAAAGCCCTGTAAATCTGGGCCTCCATATGTGGTTCTCAGATGGTATCAGTCCCTGAATGAAAAACATGTGAACAGAGAAATTAAGGCTGCACACATGGTGGCTGAACTTGAAAGCAGAGAAATTTGCACCTGAGAATATACTGCTTTGGAGGATTATGAAATGCACTGAAGATGAATAAAAGCTCAAGCCCTCCTTAATGTGTTACATAATTAGGGTGTTTTAAAGAGCAAGGTATCATGAATGACAGTGCTGGGGGTGACGGATAGCACTAGCATTGTTTAACTAAACGCGGAACATATCTGGAGTTCAGCCCAGAATGGTAACAGTCCTCCCGTATTGGAATAGAAAACACCTTGATAGCCCAGAGAGAAAGAAGGCATCCTTCTATCCACCTTTATAAACCTGGAAAAAAAGGCAGAGGCCATCTTCCAGAATTTTGAATATTTTAATGATGAATGTGGGCAGTTATTTCCTATTATGAAATGTCCATCAGTGCCAGTTATCTTAACCTGAACTTTTCACAATCATCAATTCAACTGGGATCACTTTCAAAATGGCTTGCCTGTTTAGGCGTGCAAGAAGCTTCAGCAGAAACTTCAAAGGTTCTTTCAGTAACCTGTGCATGTCAGTTTCTTGGATTGTAGTCCCAAAGAGAATAAGGCCAATGTTACAAATGTCAGTTAAAATCAGTGTAAAGTCTTCATTGTCTTTGGCTAGACTTCAAAAAAGAGAATCTATATCCAAATTGCAACAGAATGCTGGGATTTTGTTTCCACTGGATAAAGTATGCCAAGGTTATGAATTGGGCAGTAATAATCCTATATCCAAAAACATATGTCAAAAATACCCAAGACAGACCTACAACAAAATGATGCTTCTCCCTAGTTCTAATTCCAAGCAGGCCAATTTTCTCTCCCTGCTCTTTCTCCTCCATGTCCTGGTTTGTTTTTTCCCAAATAACTCCTGGGAATTTTAGAGCATGCTCAGTCCACATTAGGATGTGAGTTTTCCCTTTTTAAAATTTAAAAATATGTCAATTTCTGCATATTTGGGAAGGTACTATTTCATGGGGATGGCAATATAAACAGTATAGTATTTTATGAATGGCTCACACAATGCTCCCCTCCTCCTGGCCAAAGATTTTGAAAAATTCTTCCAATAATTGACCATGAATGTTGGTGTACCTTGCTTGAAAAACATCCTCGATAACATTTCTAAATATGCTTTAACCCAATATACCTGTTAATTAATTACACCAGAAAGAGATGTGAAGCAACTCCTGAATTAGAACACATTTTTATTAAGCAAAATTTCAACCTCATAAGCCTGTACACATTAGAAAAATATATTTCAAATACAGCCATATCTTTATTCCAACCCTTTTCAACCACTGTACCATGGCTACGAATAGTCTGCAGGTGTGCCATGGGAATTTGGGGAAGGGTCATTTATTAGTAGGACCATTAGAAGGTGAACTCCCCACCTGCAGCACAGTGTGCCTTGTTCATTGTCAAAAAGCTGATGGTGTGCCTTGACAATTTTAGCACCTTGCCAGTGTGCTGTGAGAAGAAAAAGGTTGAAGACCTCTGCCTTATTTGATAGTTCTAAACCCAGTCAAACTGGTTTGGGATCTTCAGTACGTGTTCCTCTTCCCAATTAGAGGAGTTAAAAGAAAAAAATCCTACTTTCTAATGGAATTGAACCAACATACCAGATGAGCCATGTAACTAGGTATCTGAATTGTTTAGACACATTGATTTGCTTCTTCATGACATGAAAGTAAACAAGCTACAAATAGAGAAAAGAGACAGCTCCACACTCTGTATTCTATGTTAGCTGAAATGCAAAAAAATTGTGGTGGGACATATGCAGTATGGCTTATTTTTAAATAAATATGTGTGCATATGTTGGGGAGCATGCAAGGTAGTGCTTTGCCAGGAGTTTTCTTATTTATTCTACAACTCTCTTGATGTAAACAGAACTGATGTAAACTAATCGGGGTACTTTTGTGGACCCCTCCAATTGCAGAGTGGGAAAATATATAGAACTGAAACAAATTGGGGAGGCAGGAAGGAAATCTTGACAAATTTTCCGAACCTTGAATTTACTTGTAAATCTTAAAGAGCTATTACCAGTCTCAATTGTGCATGCTACTTAGGTGTAGGCTGTTCAGCAGGGAAGGAAATTAGTGTACCAATGTCAAGTCATCACGCTTTAATACTATTACATTAAACAAAAACTTTAATATTAAATTCCAAAAGTAAAGTTTCAAAGGCAAATATGAGTTAAACTTCAAGCATAGACATTAAATTAAAATTTCAAGCACAAAAGTAAATTTGAAAACCTTGTGAAAGGAACTCGGATTTTGGAATTCTGTTTCAAAAGTTATGTGACATCAGTTTGGATTTGAAACAAATCCACACTTGCTGTGCTTTTGCTTATAACCTGAGGCCTCCTGAAATTTCAGTGAATTTCCCCAGCCTTACTGTATCAGCAGACTTGGATGGAAGCACTTCTTTTTGTGATTTTCCTTTTTACCTCTTCCCTTTATGCATACTCTCTGTCAAAAATCATCGCTATAGAAGCATCCTAGATATACGAATGCATCACCTGCCTCTGCCTGTTTTGAGGCACGTTAGCTATAGTCTCTGCGGTTGATGCAATGGCTAAAAGCCTGGGGGGAGGTGTTTTGTGTAGTACCTAAAAAAAAGTGGAATACAGAACTGTGCAGAAAAACTTAGAAGTAAAGGAAGACTGTTGAGTGTTGCCGATGGCTGCTGAACAATGTAGGGAAATTTTGTAGAGAGTTTGGAGATGGGATAATTGGACAGCTGGATACCCTCCAAATATGCAAAGAGGACATCTAAGCGCCTCAGTTTCTCTAATATTTGTAGTCCTTTCTCTATTGTCGTAAGTTTTACAATTCTTGCCGCCATTTCTGAAACACATGTTTTCCTCTAGGTAAGAGAAGGTGACATTAGGGCAATGGGCCCTGACACCATTAATGCTGAGGATTTTGATGTCCCACAAGATGTCCTGAAGTTTTCAATTCTAACTCCACCTTGTCATGGACTGATAGTAAAAGGAATCTCTGGCAGAGATACTGGGCATTACAAGCAGCTAAGTTCAACAATACTTCATCAAGACTTAGAAATTCACAGCTTTTCCCTTGAAGGACTTCAACAAGGTTGGAGTGCCATGTTGTTGTTTGTCTTTAGTAAAATATGAAATGTACTTTCATAATCGTACCTGCATTTTGTTTATAGTTATTGTATAAGCAACATGTCCATGTGCAATGCCCGCCTTAGATGGTCAGCCCACAGAGGCAAATTGCAACCATGTGTGGGGACCCAGCCAGTGAAAGCTGGTTGAGGTAGTGGCAAAGCTGGGGGCTGGTTTAGACCATGTGCTCCCCACCAAACCAGCCTCACACAATTAGCCATGAGAAGGAGGACTGGGACATGCACACATTCTGGATATCAGGAGTAGTGATTCTGGCCCATATGCTCCCCAGGGCCAGGACCAAAATTTGGACCCTCACCAGTTGCTTTCTCCACTTTTTTTGGCACCCCCTCCCCAATTAGAAGTCTTCAGAGGGCCAGGTAGTACAGGAAGTAGGGTGCTCCTGAGAATAAACTCCTTTTGGAAAAAAAATGACTTCTTTCATGGTTCTGAGTAGAAAGGTTTCCCCAGAATTAAAATTTCATAGTTTGTGATGGGTGGCAACCTTTCCTGTTCAGCACCAGGGAAGGGAGCTTTCAGGTATAAATGTTAGCTACTAATACAATTGGTCCCCATTGCCATAGCATAACTCATTTTTGCTCAATGGAGGCCAGTCAAGAGTGGTTCTGTCGCCCTGCCACACTTCGTTTTGGGGACTTCAACAGGGAAAATGGCTGAAGGAAGGAAAGTGTTGTGAAAACTGCACATTCCCCGTGCACGTGCATGTGGAAAAAAATGGTATAATGGGCCAAGAAATTGCCTGAGTCCCAGTATGCAATCCTAACCTGGTACAGTTAGGCTGGTACAGTTAGGCCAGCAAAGTTTGGCCAGCACAAGAACCACTTAAAATACATTTGGACCACTCTCTGAGTCAAGGAGGATGGTACATGTGTGTGTGCTGGCCTCTCTGACTCTGAGAGTGGTCCAAACATATTTTGCAGTGTCCCTTGTGCCAGCTAAGCCAAACTTTGCTGGCCTAACTGTGCCAGCCTAACTCCAGGTTAGGATTGCACCCCCCATTCTTATCCCAATTTTGAATCTTTTGAACATAGTGGTGTCTGTGTGTGAACCTCTTTGCTGCATGTGATCAGAGAGAAGCCGTCTGAATTTTCCTTGTATAACTTCAGACGATCTCTGAAATGAAAATAATTTTTAAAACTTGTAATAGGCAAATGATGTGCTTCTTGCTATATCCTGTGCCAAATGTCCAGGGAGGAAATAAGACATTTATTTGTCTGGATGAACAAAAAACCTTGAGCTGACCCTGCTCTAAAAGTGTATGATGTCAGTGTAAAATGTGAAGGCTTGAATGAGTTGGAGCAGTGAGCAAGGGCAATGCAATTTAAAATGTTTTGTCCTGTGTAAGACTTCTATGCAGTCGAGAGGAAGGAAACCGAATCATTATTTTTGAATGTTTTACAATTCCCAATTATTGACTTGCTTCTGCGCAAAACTAGATTTATGTTGTATGAGCTGCGGATGTCCTCTACTGGAAACCATAGTTCATTGCAGCAAGTTGCACTCAAATACGATGGAATATTTATCGATCTCTTTCTCTGTGCAAAAAGTTCTTTTAAAAGAAGAGTGTTATCCTTCCTGTAGCAAGAGTAGCAATGATCCCAACTTTCCCTTTGCAAGGCTTATACAAGACATTGAAGCTTAATGTTTTTTCATGGAAATCTTGCTTTCTTCTTGGTGCTAATTTTAATTTTGCAAAATACATTTGTACGTATTTCACCCAGACTATTTTCAATGCAGCTGTTTGTCCTTCAGTGGTAAGATGAATAGCCCCTTCCCAAAAGACAAATAGAAAAGCATGTGTAAGCAACTGACTGTGCAGGGCCTGAAGCTTAGTCCAGTAACAGAGCAGCCAAAGGTACCTCTGCTGTCAACACAACTGTCCATAGAGTCTGCTGAGGGACCAGAAGTCTCTCTTATATCTTGGCATCTGTGCCCTGTGTTTGCCAAGTAGAACAAAGCCTCGGTATGGAGTGGATGAACAAAGCAGAGTTAGAGGCTGTTTGGCATTCCAGTAAACCCAGAAATGATTCTGATTTTAAGCTGATACCTATGTAACATTCAAGGTGCAATGCTAACCTGGAAGTAGGCCAGCACAAGTCACTTATACCGGCCCAGGAATGTTGCAAATGCACCATAAAGCACATTTGTACTCAGGGTCAGGGAGGCCAGCACATGGACATGCGCCATCCAAACACCCACTTATGGACTTGCTTCTGCGCAAAACTAGATTTATGTTGTATGAGCTGTTGTATATATGTTGTACTTAGGCTGCTGCATGTTGCCTGTGCTGGCCTAAGAGTGTGGCAAACATGCTGGAAGGCACATCTGCACCACTCTGGGAGCATGCAAGGCCGTCACACTGGCCTGCAGAGGACAGACCCTACTTCTGCTGCAGCCCGGTAAGAGGGGCTTGCACCGGCTAAGTTCACCCAGCGCAGGGGGTTGGGGAGGTCGGGCAAGGGCAAGAGGGAGGCATTTTGGGTTGTGAGGAAGGCAGAGAGAAGGCAGGCCCACGGTTGGGCCAGCCTGCAAGGTGGGTGGATACAGGATCTGGCACTTATGCCTAACACACACACCTCGTCAGCCTTGCACAGACCGCTTGGAGTTGTACCAGCAATTTAGTTGGAGCAGCTCCGAGTAGCCCTATGGGGGCTGCTGGGCTGACCCCAGGGTAAGGGGGAAATATCCCCTTATCCCGAAGCAGCCTCTAGCTGCTTTTTATACTACACTGTATCCAGCGTAGGCCTACTAGCGTGCCTGACCCAGCGCAGTATAGAATTGGGCTGTCAGTCAAGTAATTAGCAACTGAAACTAAAAATCTCCGCTACATTTGTGGCACCTGAAGTGTTTATCAACAGGATAAAGATGACTTAAAACACAATTAAATCAACCACATTATTGCAATTAAAAATAACGAATGACCAGATGTCCTAAGATATTTTTTGTTGGTTTTTTCTTTTGAAAATCCAGGTGTAGTTGCGTCCAGTTGGATGTCCAGACATAAAACCTGTTGAAACGCCAAGAACACCCATATCTGTTTTCTTGCAGGAACATCAAAGGCTCAAACCTCTTAAAAGCTACCTATTACTGCAGTACAAGATGTAGAAGCAAGCAGTACTGAATTTTATTTTAAATTTATGTGCACTATTTAGCTCATTCATTCTGAATGTTTATACACTGCATTTTGACCAAAAAGAAATTTTCAAAGTCATTTTGCATATTTCAAAAACTTGGATCCCTGGTGCAAACAGTCTTACAGTCTAAAACGGTGGTTCTCAAGCTTTTTATCACTGGGACCCACTTTTTAGAATGACAATCTGTCCGGGACCCACCAGAAGTGATGTCATGGTCAGAAGTGCCATCACTGTGTCTGCTTTCCTACTAACACCATTGTGTTATTTCTCAGCCATTTTCCAATAGCAAAGTGAATCAGAAAGAAGAAGAAAAAGCCTATTTACAACCTTGACACAAGCAAAACAACTTCCAGCATCCCATCTTCCCATATTTTCAATACACCTACACTAGGTGCTTTGCGACCCACCTGAAATTGGCTCTCAACCCACTGGTGGGCCTGGACCCACAGTTTGGGAACCACTGGTCTAAAAAGAAACACACCAATAGGCCCTAGATGTTGGGATGAATAGGGACAGTGGCTTTCCCCTTCCAAATATAAGAGAACTTCCACTTTTAAAAAATGCCGCTTTGTCCAGATAACCAGTGTCCTGTCCAGAGTAATAAAATTATATGGAGAGATTCAGGATCCCAAAGGCAAAGAAGTTGGAAGAGGGAACAGGAAACTTTGGGGCAGTAAGTCACCAGCTTGCTGAGAGCACATTTATAATGTCTTAGTTGGAACATAAAGATCTTTCCTGGAACCTAATGTCTTTTAGAGCTTTATGCTAATGAAGCAATCCATTCTACCTCACTAGGTTTCTGTGAGATCATCATCATTTCTGTTATACAGATAGGGAGATGTTTAAGATAATATGGTGGATTAGAAAGGCTATGGGATTTTATCCAGATAGACATCCCTCCCTAGCTGTAAGTAAAATTATTGTCATAATTGTTGTGAAATATGTATGAGAAAAGAATTGTAGACACATTGAGAAGTGCTATTCATTCGTCAGACTGTCATCATCGCAGATAAGATAGCTGCCTCTTATACTCGCTTTATACGTTATACTAGCTTTGTACTTCAGCTTATATTATACAACATTTGGTTGTTTTCCCTATGTCAATAGCAGGTTATTTGTGCAAGAAGTGGAAGCCCCATCAAACCACAGTCTTGGGGTACCTGGCAATTCCTGGGCTTACCACACTGGAGTCAACCTAGGCATTTGTGAACAGGACTTGTGGGGAGAGCTACCAACTCCAATGGAATTCCTGTTTCACAATTTTGATGCCAATTTCAAATGCCTTTCTCAATGCCTTTCTCAAAAAGGAATATAGTTTAATTTGTATTTTTGAAATCCATCCAACAGAAACTTCTCTTGATTGACCCAGTAGAAAAATTTCAAATAGAGCATTTGACTACTATTTGTTTTCATGGTAAAACTCAAATCCTGATTCTAAGTTTCACTATCAGTTTCCAGGGGATTGGGCAGATACATTTTAGCATATGGAAATCTCGCCTTGCTCTCTCTGTGATGACTAGACAGGTCATGTTGGAAATCGTGATATCTAAACAAATACAGAATTTTAATATCATGAACATATGATTTAGCTGTATCCATTGCACTCTGGTGACTCTTCCTCCCCCACAGAAGTCTAATTAAGCTTGTTACATTAAGGGTCTCTTTAACGTAGAGGAAACTGAGACGTAGGTATTACAAAACCTGATTTATTGACCAAAGGTTTATTGTGCAAACTAGAGAGGAATAAAATACTGGAATGTCAGAGGTATCTATGCATTGCAATGCTTGTCTCATAAAAAGCCAGGGTTTTTATAAGCCTTTAACTTTGTTAAAGTTATGCGGGAATTTAATTTCTGTTTTTCTAGCTTCGTTCATGCTAGCTGGCAGATTTCCTGCTGGCATAAGAGTTTGCAAGTACAGTGGAGGATTGGGACCTCAGGTGTAAAATTTAAATGAGAAATATAATACTTTACGAAGAAACGTGTGAACTTTTATGAAAATTGTAGAGGTGAAGGGAGAGGGGAATAAGTTAGTGATATGTTTGGGAGAGATGCAGCCTTGGCTTATATGTACACATATAACATTTTCTCCAATGATAACAATGCTTTTTTTAACATTGAACTTGAATGTTTAAAAAATTCCTGTTCACAAATTAATTCCTTGTGTTACAAATAAATTAGTATTAGTGCTTTTCAGTTTACAGTTTCATGTGGTCTGGTGTCACTCAAAAACAAAACAAAACATCACTATCAGTCTATTTTCCAGAATACACCAGAAAGTTGGTATAGCTGGGGAAGGCAGATACCGAGTTGCAAGTATTATACTGCCTGTTTAAATTTAACCTTTGCCATTAACTCTGTAGGGAAGCCAGTCAAGCCACTGTCTTGTGGGCTTAGCCCCCAACATTTGCATAATATTATGACTTTCTTATAGGACTCTTGTAAGGGTTGCACCAAGATAGCATATGCCAAAGCAGTTAGAACACAGTGAAGTGCTAAATTCTACTTGGAAGATAACGGAAAAACAAAATTATCTGAGTGGTACTTCCTAAGTATCAGAGTTGTCGTATAAGAGAGATTAAAATAATGACTTAGGGCACCACCCTAAGGTGCCTGTCGTGCTGCCACTATGTCATAGAGTTGGTGCGACACATGTAGCGCCGATGTGGGGGCGCCAATCAGCACCCCCGCATCGGCACGTGAGCAACAGGACTGGCGCTGCCTGCAGCACCGGTCCCATTGTGCCCGCGCCTAGCCTCCCTCGCATCAGCCGAAGCCAGCTGGAACGAGGGAGGCTCCTTGTTCAGACGGACATGGAATTGGAGGGAGGGAGGGAATGGAACATTGGGTGGGACATGGGTAGGCTCCGGATTTGGCCATAAGGCCGAATCCGAAGCCCGTCCTGGAGCCTGCATGGCCCCGATTCAGGCCACGCGGTTTCCTCAGACCTGCGCCTGCTGGTTAGCAGGTGCAGATCTGAGTAGCACATTGGGGAGGCTGGAGCCTCCCCAACAGTAAGGGCGCAAATGTGCCTTTGCCGTGGGGAAGCTCCAGCCTCCCGGACCCAGCTTAGGATATGGCACTGGGTAGGATTGCACTGCCCATGACTTAGATCACCAAGACAAAAAGATTGACCGAAATCATGCAGGGAAAGGATGAAGTCCCTAAATAATCCTGGAAAGGGAACCAGGAGCACAAATATCCTCCTCCTCCTCTAGCATCATTTTACCACTTGTAAAGAAGATTGGAATGAACATGGATGGAGGCAGGGAGGAACTTCTCCACATCTGAATCTGGAGAGGAGATCAGCCATTCCATTCATTGCTTCCTGGGGCTAACAGCCCAATCCTATCCAGTGCTGGTGCAGTGGGCTGAATGGCCCATGCTTGATCCAGCACCAGAATTAGCAGTCCGGAGGTCACCTCGGGGTAAAGGAACATTTTTTTCCCTTTATGCCAGGGCTCTCCAAACTCCAAAAGGCTTTCCTGTGGACCAGATCCAGGGTACGGGAAAAGCCCTCCCCCCCATGAACGGCAATTACCATTCCGCCTTATGGCTGCATTGTCTCTCAGCAGCACTGTGTATAAGGATGGTCTGGGCACAACATCCTGTTGCACAGCATTCTGGGATGCTGGGCAATAGACCTGACTGCATCCCTGTATACAGTGCTGCTGGGAGACAATGTGGCGATGTGGCAGAATGATAATGACTACTTGGGATTGGGAGGGTTTTTTCAGGACACAGTGGTCTCAGGTTTGAAGACCGCTGCCTTACCCCATATCACTATCTAGCCCACCCAATGGGGCTACTCAGATCTGTACCAACAAACTCACTGGCACAAGTTCATGAAGCCCCCTGAAGTCCGAGAAGCATTCTGGCCTGGGAAGGGGGGTTAGGTTATGGTGGAGGCCTCCTCTGCTGACCCTGCTCCCTCCTGGGCTTAAACCAACTTTAAGAGCTCCCCACCTTTCCCCTGCCCTCAAACACCCCCTCTCCACCTCCATTCCACCATCCACACACCTCGGCACCTCCCAGTGCTGTACTTACAAGTGCTGTCAGGCTGGATTCAGTGCCGGTGGGATGGTGCAGGCCTTACCCCCTGTGTTCCTTACATCCAAGTCATCACAAGTTGCTTTATGGCACGTTTGTGACAGCGTTGTGCAAACATAGGATTGGGCTGTGAGTTAACTTTTGAAACGTCTTTCTTCCACTCCCATTATTTCCTGTAAAGATGAGCACAGTGTCCCAGATTCCATATTGCAACCAGGCACTTTCTACAGAGAAGGAAGCGTTCCTTTCACAAATGGAGGTGGTAGAGGGCAAAACAGGAAGGAGATGGGGTGGGCAGCTGGCTTGGGAGGGGATGTGCAGCACCGCATGCCAAATCCCAACCCCCTTCCTGGGTCTGACCTGCCTGCATGGATCAATGCCATCTTGTGCCAGCAATATCACTGGCACAGGGCCAAGTTGATCCGTTGTTGCTGCTGAGGCTTACCCTGGAGCCACCTAATTACCAGGCTTACAGCCCAATTGATATTTTCCCAGTTACTAGGTTACGGCGGCACTGAAAAGGCCGCCACTGTATCTTGTAGGGAAGCCTAGACCCAGAGGTCTCCTTGGGGTAACATCAGTTCCCTTACTGTAGGGCCCTGGCAGATCTACTCAGATCTGTGACTGCTATTGAGTGAGGAGGGCTGTGTCAGGTTCCAAAGCCTAGGAGGGGGATCAGAATCTGGTGGCAGACTCTGCCACTGTCCCTGCCTCCCTTGTGGGCTCAGTCCTCCCCTCAGGCTGCTCTCCCTTGTCTAGGTCTACCCCCTCCCTGCCGTCACTCTCCCTGAAAAACCTCACAGCTGACCAGCAGCTATACTGCCTGGCATCCCAGCGATGAGTGTTCTTGGTGCTGAGGCCCAGCCCTGACTGACGCTAGCCTCAGTCCTTGTGGTACTCTCGCACCACCGGCACTGGGAAGTATAGGATTGGACCTATACTATACTATAATACTATAGGATTGGACCTATAACCACATTTGGCTTTGAAACCCCAAGGCTACAAACCTGTATACAGTTTTCTTGGAGTAGGCCTAATTGGACACCGTGGGAATTACGTCTGAGTAAACATATGCATAGGATTGTGCTGTAAATTCCATTTGGATCTTTATGGTTCTTAGAATTTGTTTTAATTGCTCCGTTCCCAGTACTCACTTGTCTCTGGTTTTGCTTCCCCTCCTCCTTTCTATCTCCAATAGGACTGATGCTTATGTACATGCATGATGACACAGAAAGCCTAGAGGATAGTTTCACCATTCAGCTGACAGATGGCAAGCACACAGTCCAAGGAACACTTTACATCTACATCATGCCAGTCAACGATGAAATCCCTCATCTTTCCAGGTTAGCTGTTGAAGTGACATTCTATGCAAAGTGACTTTAAGGAGAAATTGGGGGGATATTTTATTTCTCTTTAATTGTTAACATGTTGAATTAAACACTTATTGGTTAAAAGATGGGTGCGTTGCTTGACTCTTGACAATTCTTTCCATTCAGATTTCTTACAGAACGATACATTATTATAGAGGCAGGGTACTACAATTACAGCATAATAATCCTATGCATGCCTCCACAGAAGTAAGTCCCATGGTGTTCTATGGGGTTTACTCCCAGAACATGTGTATAGGATTGCAACCATAATCTGCCTCCAAGAAGCACAAAAAATATTCTTCAATCAACATGAACTTCAACATAAGTGGGGTATCATGGCCAGTAGACTGGAGAGACAAAATGGTATAGCAGTTATATATTCTGTTTGTAGGAGAAAATCAAGTGGAAGAGATTAATGCAGAAACGTAGCTCCGCAATCCCCTTGCTACTGAGGCGGAAGCAACATGCCTCCTTCACCATAGTCATGGTACCCTCTTTCTCATTGTCCTTTCTTCCACTTTTGCTCTCTTGTGCATCCAATAACCCCCGAGGCCCAACTGTTCCACCAGTCTCTTCTCCCTCACTACAAGCACACATTGTCTGCTTATCTCAATAGCCTTTGATTCGTCGACCAGAGCCTTTGAGCATCAGAATCAAGTTATTTTGGCATGTTCTCATGAAAGTTGCAGAAGATTGTACCTTCTTCCCAAGCTGAAGCCCTGTAACGTACCCCTTGAATCACTTCCTCGTACATGGCAAAAGCTTTTTCTCTTTTCTCTTTTCTATTCCCTTTTCTGGAAAGACCAGGGCCTTATGCCTTGATTTGGTGAAAGATTGTTAAAGGGCCCTGCCACTTGTAACCCTGATGGGAGTGATGCTGTCACTCTCTTTTCACCCTCTTACAGCTGGAACCCAGGACATGTATGTATCTGTTACATACACCACTGTCTGACCCCATTTAGTACAGCTGTGTACGGGATCATCCTGGACTCTGTACATATTCCTGGACTGGACAAAGGGACTAATCAACTTCTTGTGGCACATGCATGTTGTCAAAATCAGGCTAGAGCAGTGGTTCCCAAACAATGAGCAGTGGCTCCCTCAGACACCATGGAAACCAGCCAGGGAGCCACGGAATTGTCACAAAAAACCCACCACCCTGTACAATGTTTAGGTTTGTAGTCCTTATAAGGAGCCACGGCCAATGGCCCTGTAGGCCAAAGGAGCCACCATTTGAAAAAAATGTGGGCTTGAGAGTTCAGTAAAGCACAGGGGAGTGTGCTTTAGTACTTGGGGAGCTTTTTGCAGAAGCTGCCATAAGAGCGCACACACTTCAACTGGGATTTTTTTTCTTTTTTTCAGTGGGGCACAGCAAAGAAGGGCAAAATGTTTTGTCCATACAGAGTGAGGGCAATGTTTCCTGCTCTCATTCCGAGCTGGCTTGGGGATTAAACCTATACACTCCATCTGAAAGTTGATGCTAAATTCTTCATTACTACACTTTGATTTTCTTGTCTGGGCTTATCTCTTTCTGACTTTGCAGGAACGCAGGCTTAGAAGTTGAAGTTGCTGAGAGTAAAGTCATTTCCAGTGTGTCA
The DNA here is from genome assembly GCA_029204185.1 of Lerista edwardsae. Taxonomy (NCBI): domain Eukaryota; kingdom Metazoa; phylum Chordata; class Lepidosauria; order Squamata; family Scincidae; genus Lerista; species Lerista edwardsae. The sequence continues at coordinate 7,711,189 of JAJKFI010000028.1, read as the reverse complement.
TTAGAAGTGGACGACCGAGATTCTTCGAGGAATCAACTCTATTATGTCATCAACAACAAGCCAAAATATGGAGACCTAAAATTAAAGGTGGCAATGATTTTCCATGTTTCCATTCCCCATCCCCATCCCCAGCAAGTGATATTTCATGGTGGCCCCTAGCAACAAAATATAAGCATCTTCTGGCACTATCAAGATTGATCTGTTGGTCTGTTGATCTTTTTGGACTATTCAGAATGGACTCTCATGGACTCCTAACAAAATTTAGGGATGTTTAAAGAATTTCCAATTCCTGTGTTCTGATGGTGACAGTCATGGAAAAGTGGGGTGCTTCCAGTGACCACCCACTGATCCAGGGCAGTTCTGCCTAGTGCCAGGCACTCACTCTCCTCCCATCCAGTTTGAACACACAACTTAGTGAGGAGTCTTGGTAGTTCAAATCTGCTGCCACCAGCCCAGAGGGATCCCCTGAGCAAAACTTTTCCCCTAGAACAGGTTGTGACCTCAAGGATATATATTAAACTTACTCTTATAATAGCGCTTGCAGAGTGAGGAGACTAACAATTCCACTGTTATCCCAGAACAAGGCAGATTTGTTTATTTGCAGAAAGGCTTTATTAAACTATGGATCGAGGAAAAGAAACACACAGTCCAAAATGGTTGCATTTACTTTAGGTGCTCATGTAATCAGCTAGTAGGTGGTGCTGTCACTATACAGGATTTGCCAGTTGGATAAATGTGTGATTTAGCCCCAGACTGCAAGGAAACTTAAATTAATTTCCACCATACACGAGACAAGGATTTATAATAACGTGACATGGGCAAATAGAACCTGACCATGTCTGACTAGTACTGATTTTTCTGGCTTTGCTGCTGGGCTTCTCCCAACACTGTGATCCCCAGAGAATGGCCTCTCCCTGCCAGTCCTGTAAAAAGCACACTGGAAAGAGGAAAGAGGTTTTTTTTTCAGAAAAAACCAGAAGTGCTTCTTAGAGGCCTCTGGTTGGTCTGTTGGTCCTTTTGCTGGAAACATGTTTGATTGGTTGCTTGTTGCTTAGCCACCTTGATACCTGATCTGTACCTTCCCTCTCCCCTTCCCCACCCCCACTGGGACATCCTGATTGATGGCTGGGTCTGATAGCAGAGCAGACCCTCTGAAATGCTCTGTAGCCAGAGGCAAAAGGGGGGATTCTCTCACTGAAACACATTCCATAAGGACTCTATATAGAAGTAGGTAACATCATAAAAAGAGAAATAGCTCACATAATATATAGGTAATCACAGTGACTATTACTTTTTATTTAAAAAATTTATATGCCCCTTGCCATTAAAACAATAGTGTCCAAGGTGGTAATTATAATGATAAAATAAAATTATAGTAGGAAAGCCCCTCCTTTGCCTAACCACTCTTTCCTTTATCCACCATCTAACCAGTCTCTAAGAGGAGTCATTTGTTTGTTTTTATTACTTCAAAATGCAGATTGGTTCTCTTTATCTGTGGATTGAGGATCCACAGATTTGAATAACTGGATTCGAAACCCATAGTGCAGGACCGACCTGATCTCCTGGACCCCACAGGAGTTCCTGTCGCACCTGGGAGGCTTTCTGAAGGGGAGGCCGTGCCACATCTCGGAATGCTTATCTGAGGCCTCTGAGACGCACCTCTGGTTTTCAGAAAAAACCAGAAGTGCTTCTTAGAGGCCTCTGGTAGATCCTCTGAGATGTGAGGAGTGTTCCTCATGTCATGGAGAGTGTAAGTATCCAAGAGATCCAGAGGTTCTGTAAAACTCCCATTGCGGATCCCGTTATCCACAGATTTCAGCATTTGTGAGGGTTCCTGGAATGGATCCCTCATGGATGCCAAGGATAAAGCTCTGTTTTGGCCTGCCTTTCTGTATATGTTGTTCTCTTCGTTTTTGTGCTCCAAATTTTTTCAAGTTGTCCCTTGATTTCTCTCTCCGTTCTATTTTTTCTCCCATTTTGCATATATCTTTCCAATTTTTATTTCCCTTTTGTCTCTTTATTGGTCTCATTTTCAGAGTTTTCTCTATTGCTAACTTTGTCTGTTTGCATTCCCTCCCCCTTTGCCTTTCTAATTTTTCCTCTATTGCTTATTTCAGAGCGCAATCCTGAGAGTGCCCTTGGGCTGATGCTAGCCGCTTGCATTTGCCCTGCTCACGCAGCGCTGGTGCAAGGGTGCTGTTTAGGATGCCAGTGCCTGTGCTGCGTCCACTGGGCCAACGCTGGCAGTGGCGCCGGCAGAAGCTGGTGCTGCACTGCTCCTGCACCAACTGAGTTCAGCTGGTACAAGAGCGGTTCTGGATGAGGGGAGGGAGGGAGGAACTGGACAGGGGTGTTGGACTGCGAGGCGTGCCGGCCTGAGGAGGGGGCGTGGAGGTGGACCAGCTGAAGTTTGCAAATGCTTTTCAAAGTTTACATACATGTACAAACAGCATACCTGGAAACGGAGGAAGGGGGGGGCATGAGCACATACCACAGTAAAGAAGCAGTTAGCCTCTCACCCACCTCCTCATTTAGATTTGTCCTTGAAAAGATCCTGTACGTTGATGTCCACTTTCTTGTTGCTTTGAATCAGCTTTCTGTAGCTGGAGCAAAACCCCTTAACTGATTTCTATATTGGCTCACTAAGCCACTATGGTATAGTCTTCCTTTTATAATTAAGTAACTTGAGAAATCTGTTGGGATCAATAAATTTTGAGAATGCTTACATAAAACAGAATATAAAATGGATAGTCTTGCCATCAGAAGCCTGTAAATGTCAATCCCTTTATGTGACACCTTTACAAATGGCATTATGTCATTGCATAATATTAGTAGGAAACTAAGGTTTTTGTGCAAAACCATAAAATGTAATGAGTTTCACATAATCTACTCATATAAACAGAGAGAGAGGGAGGGCACAGTTTTTAAAGTAGAGTTCCAGCTTTTTGGCACCCTGAGAACCTAAGGAAATTTGAAAACTATCTCAAAATAGAGAAATATTTCAGTGGGTTGCAGCATGTGGGTGAGATTTTCTTCTTGTTTGGTGGGAACATGGACCTCAACTGTTTTAACTGATCTTAAAAGGCAAAAGGATCAGAAGATGGAAAATATTCATAATGCCAAAGGGATTTTATTCTTAGCTGAACTAAGGTACTGTGTATTGGTGGTTAAAGTTGCTGTGATCCCCAGTAAGTCAACTAAGAATAGCCCTGAAGATTATTTAGCAATGAGGGACAATATTTTCACAGTACTCAGTATTTTGCTTCTTTTAAAAGTATGAACTTTAATGTGTCCAATCGGAAGAAACTCCACTCATTTAGGAAAAGGAAGGAAATTATCATCCCAACGAGGTGTGATTATAGTTCTGAATACTTTGGTTATGTTAAAATTAAATACGACCTGTGAAGCCAAAGGAATAGGTTTATAGTTAAGTTTCCCCACCATTCCGATTCATGTAGGTAAGCATTAGCAAACACGATTGCAGCTAAGTGAAGGAAGCTTGCCCATAAAACGGGGGTGTAGAGTTTTGAAGGGGCAGTTTTAAGTGGTTGGAGATGGAGACCAACCAACAGTGCTGGGTGGATTACTGCTGGTGCCAAATCCCAGTGTGTAGTATGGGCTGTGAAATATCTGTTTTTTCTATGTAAAGGTCCTCCAGTTCTTTCCAAAATAGTAATGAATCTTTAAAAATGGATACAAGCATGGCTTTTCTTCTTTTCTATAATGAGTAGTCCACAATGAAACCCAGTTGGAAGAGGTAGGACACTATGATAAATATGTATGGGGCCACCACACTGGAGGTGCATGCAGGAATTGCTAATCCACAATAAGTTGTCTATTGAGCCTCTGCTTGAAAGATCTCCACCTCCCTGTAACCTGTGTCTTCCAGTTGCCAGTGACGCTGCACCTCTTTTAAATGTCTGAATTGGGACCATGTTCTGCTTGCATAAAATGGGCAACAGACTAATGGCCTTGATGAAAAGAGATCAAGTTTCTGGATCACATTTGGGTCTGATCAGGCACAACTGGGCAGCTGTACATACAGTAGAGACAAGTTGCTCTAGCTCTATGGATTCTTGCTCTTGCCCTTCTATGGGCTGTTGATGATAACTTCATATGGAGAAACACTGGATTGTGGTGAAACAACTCAAGGGCTTCAGCCAGACAGCAAGACTAATTTTATGGCGAACCCCTTACATTAGTGCCTGCTGTTGGAGACTGTTTTCTGTCATCTTGCTTACTATTATAAGACTCCCTCCAACTTCAGTTATGATGGCATCTAATTGTCTTGAACCATCTCTTGGCATCAAACCAGCTTCTGGCTAGCTAGCAAGTGCAAGTCAAGACACCTGGGCATCAGCTATGAGCATCAGGGTGTGCTATAATGGATCCATCTGCAGCTCTTGACATATGCCAGAGCTTTTTCTGTGTGACTGGTTGGGAAGCAAGATCCAGGAGAGACAGGCTGGTGAGAATTGTCTAAAAGGCATACAGGGCTGGGTGGGTGGGTTGAAGTTATGCACAGGTTATGCAGACCTACGTGCATTTTCTCAACCAGCAACAGTTACTAATGGCTAATTACAAAGGTAGTAAATATTTCAGCAGAACAAAAGTATAATGAGTTCAGTGCCGTCTGCCTTTGAAGAATCAATGAGCCAACCTGGTGTAGTGGACAGAGCATCAAGCTTGGATGAGGGGGGGCTGAGTTGAAGTCTGTACCCAGTCTGGCTAACTGTAGGCCAATCACTCTCATGGTCAGTCTCAAACAGGCCTGAGAATGTTTTGAGACAAATCCCTCTGCTTCACACACTGAGAGAACAGCTGGGAGACAAATAAGAAAGACACATGTGCCATTAGTCCAGTGATGTCATGCAGGGGGAATGCGGGGGAACTCAGTTCCACTAGTTAAAATTAGGGCTGACTCCGCCCACTTCACTCTCCCTCCTCCCCCCTCCCAATTCCTCTGCAAAGAGCTTTTCCTCTTGGTTGGCCGGCACTCAGAGGGTTAAAGGGAGCGACTCCGGATTCCTAGGGGGGCGAAGGCAGTGATGTCATTCGGGGGGAACGGACCAGAACGGGCGTTCTGGATCCTGACGGGCTCCGTGGCTGCTTCCGGGTTTTGTTTCCCCCCCCCAACATTTGAATTTGAACTCAATAGTGAGTTCCTGTTCCTAAATCATTTGAATGACACCACTGCATTAGTCCTAAAGAACGCCTGTCTGAAATGACTTCTTTCCTGTGCAGGTCCTTTTAATGAGATGCAGCAGACACATTTGCACTAGCCTTGTCTCAGGGCCACTCCAATGGATGCTTCCCTCTAGTAGTCAAAGATGCAATGGTAAACAATGATGACTGCATCATTCCTGATCTTTCCTGCACTTACTCTTGCCACGGCCAAACCCTTCAGATATCCTCTGGCCCACCCACAAGGCAGCTAATAATCATGGGACGCCTGCAGCCCCACCTTAGGGATCAAATAGGACTTGAGACCATTTCACCTACTGCTTTCGCCCCTCTGCCTTTGTATGGGTGTAGGGGCAACAGACCACTGTCAGCCCTGGCTCCTCCAGTGAAGAATCCTTTAAAAAGTAACTTATTGACCTGTCCGCATAGCATACCACAGTGTTTTTCAAACTGTGGGCCGGGACCCACTTGTTCGGTTGCAACCTGATGTCAGGTGTGTCATGGAAAGCTGAGAGCCACCATGTTGGAAGCTGCAGACTTTACTCTGGTTATATTCATTCATTTTGTGAGTGTTAAGTTTGAATTTTCAAGTGAGGATTTTTTTTTTTTAAAAAAAATTGTTTATAAAACAATTGTTAAGTTGTTTTTTTTAATTCAGTGCTTTTACAAAATATTTTGTCCTAACCTTGCTTTCTATCAGGGATATTTCATGGTTGTGCAATTGCTGCAGTCCAAGAATGCCAGTTTGCATTCCAGGACTGTCATTTGATTATGTCACAATGATGGCATTTCCATGATGATGTCACTTCTGGCTATGATATCATTTCTAAGTTAATGACTTCACTTCGGGTGGGTCCCGATATGAGTTCCATACTGAAAAGTGGGTCCCATCTAAAAAATTTGAGAATCTCTGACATACCAGGTTTGTCTTTGTGTGTATCTATTTCAAGCTGCCAATTTTATGATTTTTTTTTCCAGAGCACATCAGCTTGGACCACACTACATCCTGGAATGAATTTCACTCAAGACGACGTGGACATGAACTGCCTCTGGTATTTCCATACTAGCATCCTGGTTCAAGAAAGTCATGACAGCTTCCGATTTTATGTGACAGATGGGCAGAACAGCTTACCACCAGAGAGCTTCTATATCTTCATTAGAAGTGTGGACAAAGGTAGGAAATCAGGTGTTTTTTTTAAAAAATTCTCTTTGTGGACAATTTTGGGAGCGGTAGGCAAAGTGTGTTGCCAAAAGACAAGGGGAAGCAAAAGATGTCCCTGTATCTCCTTATGTGACACTGATTTGTTTTTTTAATGCTTGGGTGAAGTCTGTTCTTTTTACTATCTCTAAAGGATGCCATCTCCAGCATTCTGATGAACAAGCTAATTAAAATCCAATCCATTATGCGCATAACTAATAGCACAAGTTTACAAATCTGTTTACTGTTATGGCTGCAAGCCCCCCTGTGTGTTCGTGACTAGTGACCAAAAAGAAAGAGTTCAGTTCCAAAAACTTCCTTAGATGCAGTGATCCAAGATTATCTCCCCACTGAGTTTGAAAGTTGTCAGGAGTCTAGGCAGAATTTGAAGCTCAGCGTTCTCAGGGATCCTCAGGAGAACTCAGGATCTTTGGTAGATGGGGAGGGTGTGTGTGTTAGAAGCCAAATCAACTCCTCCCACTTTCTAGTTTTCTTTCTAGTTTCAGGGAGGGCAAAAGCCCCCCTCCCTAGATTGTATGACAGCAACTGTGTGAGGCCTGTTCCAAGCATTGTTGTTAAGTCCTTTTACGAAATGAATAGAAATCACAAGGAGGTACACAGGAGTCCTCAGAGTGTTAAATATCTTTAAATTTGTGCCAGGTGGCTGTAATTTATTGAACATAGGTTTTTGTGAAATAGTGCTCCTGTCAAGAAGAAGATTGGCATAAGAGAAATGGAAGCAGCTAAATCTCTGGGGGTCTTCTTTGGCGAAAACCCTCTATTGAGTCCTCCTGCGACTTGTGCTCATAACTGCTGAAGAAAACAGGGATGCCATCTGTAAACTGTGATTCATAAACACTCTGTCAATCTGCCACGTTACCCTGACATCATAAAATAACAAGGAGCGGTATTGTAATAAAGAGGGGAGGTTTGCAATCAACCAATTAAATGCATCTAATTTATTTCGGTTACAGCTGAGGCTTTATTTATTAGTAAACAGCTGCATTTATTATGGGGATTTAAAAAAAATAAAAAGGAAATCCAGAGAGTGCCAACTGGCATTTTTGATAATCTATTAATCCTTAAAAAGTCATCTGGGTATTTCATGTATTTTTGAAAAAAAAATATTAAAAATTGTACAATATTGTGAGTGTTGGTGTGCGCATGTGTTTACGTGACACAGCTCTTGCAAACTCTTGGCTTATTATTATTATTATTATTATTATTATTATTATTATTATTATTATTATTATTATTATTATTAGATTTATACCCCGCCTTATTTGCCTAAAGGCGCTTATTCCCATTCTTATGAAAGTATCCACAGGTGACTGAGAGCCCTTTTAGAATGTGATTCTGTGCTTGAAAACCAGTGTGGGGTAGTAGCTAGAGCAGTAGCTCCCAAACTGAATTGTGGTTCCCAAGAGAGCCACAGAGACCAGCCAGGGGAGCTGTGGAATCCTTGTGAAAAAATCGCCACCCTAAACAATATACAAGTTGGAACTTAGGATCCTCAGGGGTTTCATTCCAGAATCCCCCACCCCAGGGCAACCAAAATCTGTGGATACCAGGGACCCAGTTTAAATGCCTTTTAATAGAAACCAAATACATGAAAATCGAGTTTCCTACCCTCACATGGCAAAACTGTACATTAAAGACACACTTCCAAGTCTCCCAGCATCTAGACAGCCTGGATGTAATGCAATGTAATGGAATGATTTGATTCCATTACATTGTATAACATGCAGCTCCATCTAGGGGTTGAATGCTGGGAGACCCAGAAGTGTGCCTTTAGAGCTATTTTTAACCCTGAGAGGCTTGGGAGGGGCACTGTTTTGCAGTGCAAAGGTCGGAAAGCCGATTTTCATAGACTTTGTTTCTTTTTAAAGACAAAAGTAGGACCCCAGCATCCATGGTGAGTCAAAGCCACGGATGCTGGTGTTCCACTGTATGAGATTGTTGCCCTAATGGGGAGCCACAGCCAGTGGCCCAATAGGTCAAGGAAGCCCCCAGTCAAAAAAGTTTGGAAACCATTAGACTAGAATTTTGGATCTAGAACCAGGAGGACATGAGTTCGAATTCTCTCTAAACCATGAAGCTCACTGGGTGATCTTGCCGGTCACCATCTTTAAGCCTAACCTCTACCTCACAAGGTTGTTTGATACAAAGAGTAATCTGTGTGTGTTCTCCTGAGCTTCTCAGGTTAGGGTGGGATATGAGTGTGAACAATAAACACATACAGTAAATCTGAATATACATGCCACTATAGATTGGCACATTTCACTGGCACATACCCAAGCAGTCCCAATGGGGCTGGTAGAGGCTTACCCTAGGGTGAGGAAAATATCCCCTTACCCAAGGTGAGCGAGCGCCAGTGGCCTCCCAGCCTGCGTTGGATGCATCGCAGGCCACCCGGCCTGCCTGTTCCAATGGCAGCCAATGGATTGGGCTGCCCGTCACACATACAGTAAAGCTGGGAATGGGACTGTGCAGAACACTTACTGTGAAAGTAAGAGGGGCACTGAATCTGCCTTCCCCCATCCTTTGCCTTACCTGCCCTCCCCTTTCACTCTTCCTGGCTGCAGCGCTGGAACTGTAGGGGAGGAACGCACTCTTTCCTTTTGTAGTTACCCCTCCATGCACAGGGGCGCACACCAGAAAAGAAACTCATGTTGGCAAGTGTGCCTGGTTGGGTCCTCAAACTCTGGTGAAGACGGGAGTTCTTGTTACAATTCACCAAAGTTGTCTTTGTTAAGTTATGCCATGGTCATTAGAGGGTGGGGATAGGAAGATTGAGGAAAGAGGCAGGTGAGCCTCATGACATCTGCCTATTTCTCAATCTTAACTGGTGTTATTTCCCTTAATTTCTCGTGCACTTTTTCTTTTTTGAACAGCTGTAACAAATCCAGTAACAGGAGAATCACCCTTGGCAAGGTTACAGCATCATATAACCCCATCAGCTTAAAGTGTACTAATGCTGTGCTTAGTACATTAGGGCATTTGGTCCATCAGCCCATGTGGATCTATTAACTTAATTGTTCTTTGTGTACAAATGGGTCACTTCCCATAAAGAGACAGTTTAGAATAATTCGTGGTTTGGGGGCAAGGGGGGAAAATGTATGCTCACACGTTGAAATGTGCATGTCTGCATGTGCCTGCAAATCCCTCTGCACCCATATATTGCTCAACACACCCATATGGGTCATTCACATTTTTGATGCAGCACTGAGTCCCTAAGGAGGAATACAGATATGAAACTAACCCTTCACATGTGGAAATATTTTGGTACAAGGAAGTCTTGTATTGTGCTTCAACGTTTTGTTCAATACATTCTAGTTATTGAAGGCAGAGATGTCTAAAGCCAGCAGGTACCAAAGGAATCCTTTCCCCGTCTGGTTTGACCAAAGTCTCTTTGTTAATCCCTGCGAAATGCTTCATCATGGCATCTCAGTCACCCCCAGCTCTCCCCCCTTCTCTGTCTTTTTTGTTTTTTTGCTCTGCAGACTGAGCTGCTTTTCTTGCCCCCTCCTATCCAAATCCAGTTCCTTCTATGGCATATTAAAAGATTGAGACTCAACACACACACACACACACACACACACACACACACACACACACACACACACACACAGAGAGAGAGAGAGAGAGAGAGAGAGAGAGAGAGAGAGAGAGAGAGACTGGTTGTCTCATTCTGCGTGTGATGTTTCTCTCCAACTCTCCCCCCTCCTTTTTTATTTTAGGTGACATTGTTCTATTCACCAAACCTGTAACTTTAACAGAGGGTGACAGGGTGACCTTGACGACAGATGTTCTGATGGCAACAGATGGGACTGGCAAACCCGAGAAGCTGCTGTATGCCATTTCGGTGCCACCTGTGCATGGTCAGATTGAGTACATCAATTATCCCGACGTGCCCATTTCCCGCTACAGCCAGTTGGATGTCGTGGCCCAGAAGGTTTGCTACATTCATGACAATAGCCACGAGGCTAGTAAGGATTCATTCAGGTGAGAAGACCTTCCCTCTGTGTTCTCCCCCCACCCCCTGCCCCGCTTTTCAATATGTGGGGAAATCTTTCAGACAGCTAAGTGTTAAAAACCAATTTCTGTATGCCTGTCATTGCCCGCACAGTCATTACAATTGTGAAATGACTGGCATGAAGATACAGAAGAGACTATTTGGATATCCTCTCATCAGTGCAGCAAGTACCATCAATTGATTAACTGTAATGTTTTCCAGTCCTACAGCCAAAAGCTGTGGGAGGTGAGCACACATGGTACTGAGGAATATCTTTACTGACTTTTTAATTAATTAGCATATGAATTCAGATCAATACATTACACTAGACGTCTGTCCCCTCAATCTAGTTTTCAGGTGGCAAGGAAGGAATACTGTTAATTCTGTGACAATTATTCTCCATCTGAAGCTGTAGTTGCTCTCTAGGGTAGTTTTTGCTAATCATGAGGGGAAAAAATCCACAATATTGTCTGAAATCATTGGTAGAAGTTAATCCAGATGGTGGTGTCGTTTCTAAAGAAAAGCATATGTTGGCTATTATGGTACTTAAATGTAATGGTTTTATATACCTCGAGTGGGCAGAAGAGGGGAAAAAAATACAACAGAATTTCTGTCTTTCCCTTTTCCTCTTAAGTACTGCAGAAAATAGGTTTCTCCTTCCCTTTCTACCGAGTTTTCCAACAGATGTGGCAAGTGTAATGGATTAGAAGCTCATTTATGCCATCCTCCTGAAGAAACAAAAACCCCATATTGCCTAAATTGGTTATAGGATATAGGCTTCATTTACAACTCACTAGAATGTGATCTTTTTCTAGGTGCTTTGCTCTTTTTCACATACAGTGGGGGCCAAGTACACATCAGTGCAAATATGCATATCAGAACCCTGGCATCTTTCTTTCTTTCTTTCTTTCTTTCTTTCTTTCTTTCTTTCTTTCT
>JAJKFI010000028.1:7664206-7699846 GCA_029204185.1 Lerista edwardsae | reverse complement strand
TTTCTTTCTTTCTTTCTTTCTTTCTTTCTTTCTTTCTTTCTTTCTTTAAAAAGCAGCTTTGGGAGAGGATGGAACGTTCGGATGCACAACTCTTTCCCTGCCTCGCAAGCATCAAAATCAAAATTTAGGAACCAGCCATCTCCTGAATCAAACCAGTTGTCCCTCTGTCTCTAGCTCAGTATTGTCAGCAGCTTCTATAGGATTTCAAGCAGAGGTCTTTACTAGCCCTACCTGAAGGTGCCAGAGATCCAACAAGGCAAGTGCTCTGCCCTAAACTGGGGCTCCAGCTAGCAAATGATACCATTTGTGGGTGCGATTCAGGCTAGCAACTCAGTCCTGAGCTACCCAGCCCCCATGGGAGCAGAGGTGCCAAAACAACTGCTGCTGCATCCAACGGGAACCATGGCAGCTGCTGGAGACTCCCTCATCCCCTTCCCATGGGTAAAAGCGCTGACCCGGCAATGGGCCTCCTCACGTCTGCGCAAGCTATTTTGTGCAGACTTGAGCATCTCCACGTTGGGTTGTGCAGCCTGACATGGAGATTCGTATCTGGCAGTGGAGGCTGCCGCTAGTCTCACCCTCGCTGGGTCCACTCCATCCCCACCCAGTTCTGCCGTCCCCATGCACGAAAGGAGCACACCGCTGGCAGTGGTGACTTACCACCAGGAGGCTCCATTCCGGTTCCTCTTGGCACTGGGACTGAGCTCCTACCGGTGCTGGCCCAGCACAGGCGTTAAGCTGCTTGTGGCACTTTTTTGACATTGGTGCCGGCAGTACGAATGCACCACCAGCACTGGGGCATTAGGATTGGGCCCTTGGTCAACAATGCTCAGGGGAAACATTGTGTCCCCTTCCCTCTTCCACTTCTAATTGCTTCCTCTAGTATAGATTATTCTAAAAATGAAAATGAGCTCTAATATATGTATGTGTGTTCGTGCACACACACTACCCATCCTTTAAACTGTTTCTTTTCTTCTAGTTTTTGAGATTGAAAGTTCTCTACACTCTCTTTGCCACTAAATGGGCACTCTAGCTAATTTTATTCTTGCAGTGATTAAGTGTGTGTAATTTTCTAAGAAATGAGACAAATTAACAAGGGGAAGAAGGAATCAGTAAATCATGTGAACGATCTCTTTCTAAGTGAGGTTATGACCATCATTAAATAAATTACAGATCCTAAAGCTTGGTCCCCTTTTTTTTGTTTTGTACAAGAAAAATATATTTTCTCTTTTCCTTCCTCAAACCTTTGCAAAAATAAAGAAAAAGTCATGTTCTGATGCAATTGCTTCATTAGCATACTGACTAGTCCTGGGTTTCAAGCCCTCAGCCCATGTGCCCATCCTCCTCCCCCTTTCATCCTCTGCATCCTTCTTCTGTCTTGGCTATCAACATATGTGCCTGTCCTGTTCCTGTCCCCCAAATGCTACTCACATTGGTCCAAACAGTCACTCTGCCTACTGGGCTGCCAGACTGCAAAAGCTGAGGCCGGATTGGCAGAGAAGACCTGATGGCTCTGATTTAGCACCTTTCCCTTTAGGCAAAGGGTCACCCTCTGTCCCGAACCACTTCTCTTCCATCATTATTTCCTTTCATTCATTCCTGAATGCTCTGTCCTGTCCTATCCCATCTCCCCGTTTTGTGCTTACCTGACTTAGACATGTTTAACCTTTAGAGATCCAGATCAGTCTCAAACAGTCTTGGTTTGTAAATGGGGAAAATGCTCTGCCATTCCCTTTGGTTCATATCTAGAACTGAAACTCTAATGTTAACTATACAGTATGTTAACAATGTTAATGTAAACTATAATTCAAAATTAGTTTGCCAATGTTCTGTATGATACTAATGATAAAAGAACCTGATTTTCTTGTCTGATGTTTAGCGGAGAGAGTTAGTGCTAGTGTGTTTGTTTTTGTGTAATGTTTTGGGGACAGTAAATATAACCAAATGAGGATGGGCCTAAAAGTCAACTTCAATTTGAGCCAAGACTCAGCAGTTTGTACTGCTGTCTCAAGGCCTGTGTGCTCAAACTGCGCCTTCTGACATATGAAGAAGTGGTTTTATGCTGAGTCAGATAACTAACCCATCTGCAGTGAGTAGCACTGAAATTCTCCAGGTTTTCCAACAGGGGTCGTTCCCAGCCTTACCTGATAATGCCAAGGATGAAAAATTGAGATTATCTATGGGCAAAACAGCTCCTCTCTCACTGAGCTAGGCCCCTTCTGCTATTACCACTGGCCTTAACTTGGGGAATTAATATGTGGGGAGCTGAAATGGAGTGAGATGTATACTCCCATTCCACCTAAACATAGAACCCATGAAAAACCCGGTGATTTTAGCAGGATTAGACAAAAAGCAGGCCAGGAATTTAAGAGATTGTGAGAAAGCAACTTCAAAGAGACATGGTTTATTGAGAGGGATTTTAGCACAGTTCACATGTAACTTAAATCAAACTCCCCCCCCCTCCCAAATTGATATATTTATCAGTGAGTGGCTGAGTGAATGCCATGGTATTGGGTGCAGTGTACAAAAGCAAAAAAATTGACAAATGGAAGGAAAAGAGGCTTTGGGGAAAACTGCTCTTTTATCCCAATCCCTTAGCTAAGATGGTAAAAGTGTGAGAGAAGGCTTTTCAAAAGGGGAGAGAGAGAGAGAGAGCTGGCCTGAGACACTCGCCCTCAGTGAGTCCTCTGCCCCTCCTTAGGAATGCCACTGTGCATACTAATATATACTAATATAGGCAAACATTGAGGAAGAGAATACTCTGTATTTGGAAAGTCCCAATGCAGATATTTGAATTATCTTTCACTTCAGAGCTTCTACAGCTCTTTTCTCTCTTGCACTATACCAGAATGAGCGCCATCTACTAAAATTGAGTGGTGGGAGAGTTAGAACAAACAAAAGAAAATATTTATTTCCCCAGCAAGTAATTAATCTGTGGAACTCCTTGCCATAGGATAGTGTGATGCCCCCTGTTCTAGATATCTCATTGGACAAATTTATAGAGGAAGTATCCATCACATGTTACCCCTGCTAACTGGGCAAGAGGCACTTTTTCAAGTGGTGTCCTCTTATATTTAGCAGGGGGAGAGCAATTGTCCCTCTTCACCCCAGCACAGTGTCTTTCTCATGGCTGTTGCTGGTGGTGTTCTCCATTCTTTTAGATTGTGAGCCCTTTTGGAACAGGGAGCCATTTAACTTTAATGTTATTATTTGCCTGTAAACCGCTTTGTGAACTTTGTGTTGAAAAGCGGTATATAAATACTAGTGATTGATTGATTGATGTTACAAGCCATGATGACTATATGCAACCTCTAGGTTTTAAAGGTAGCCTGTCTCTGAATGCCAGATGCAAGGGATTGGCAAAAGGGTATCTTGTGTGTTCCCTGAGATACTAGACAAGATGGGCCCTTGGCTTGATCCAGCAGGGTTCCTCTTATGATCACAGTTGCACAATGGCATGAATTTCTGGTCACAGCCAAAGACTTTGAAATATCACTTCTCCCCCCTTCCTGATGTCATGATATGTTAAGGAGCCTTGTTGCAGGCTAGGTACAAAACTGAATTTTCAGCTTGACCTGGATCTTAGGGAAAAGCAGTGTCCAGGGTTCATATTATTGTCCATTGATGTGCATTGGTGATTCAGGAACACTTACAGTGATGTCATGCAGGGGGTACGCGGGGGTACGCGAGTACCGGTTTCTAGGATTACAGCTGGCCCCGCCCATTCGCCTGCCCACTCGTCGACTCCGCCCTCTGCAACGTTTGAATTTCCTGCATGTTTGAGTTGCCTGCATGTTCTCAGAGCCAGGCAGGCAGGCAGGCAGCGAGCGGAGCCTTTCCTTTCCTTGCCACTGAAAAATGAGTTGCTCTGGGGTTTTAACATGATGCCAGGCCTCCTTAACATGTTCTGGGGGTGCTGTGGAATACTGTTGCAACTGTTGGGTCAGTTTAAAATCATCTGAGGCCTCAAAAAGGGCTTTTTTCATGTCCCTTCCTGCCACGACATCACTTCTGGCTTATGACGTCACTTCCGGTGGGCGGGTCCCGACACGTGCCAATCAAAAGTGAGTACCTGTTCTTAAATCATTTAGATGACACCACTGGAACACTACCACCACAGCTTTGTGACCTTAAGAAATGTCTCCAAATCATCATTTTCTTAATAGTGTTGACAAGTACCTGATTGAAGGGAATGTGTACTGTGGCTAATTCTGTGTCAATTCCACCAAACTGGAACAAGTTCAGAGAAGAGCAACAAATTGGGTTGGGGATTTGGAAAATGAATCCTGTGGAGATAGCTTGGGAGAACTAGGTATGTTCAGCCTGCAGAAGAGAACACAAAAGTGCTCTTCAAGTACCTGAACGGCTGACAAATGAAAGAGTGAAAAGATTTGTACTCTGCTGCTCCAGAGTAGGGCTAAATCTATTGGGTTTAAGGTTCAGGAGGGGGGATTCAGCTAGAAATCAGGAAAAATGGCTTAACTAAAAACAGTTCAGTGACAGAACTGATTTCTGAAGGAAGTGGCGTGTTCTCCCTCACTCAGGGTTTTCAGGCAGTGCCTTGGCAGCCTCCTTTTGCAGTTGCTATACAAAGGATCATGCAGAAAATTCAACTAGATTGCCTTGAGGGCCCTTCCATCTTCTGTACTACTGTGATTCTATCTAAGAGCACAATCCTAACCTGGAGTTAGGCCAGCACAGTTAAGCCAGGAAACTTTAGCCAGCACAAGGGACACTGTAAAGTATGTTTGGACTCTCTGAGTCAAAGAGGCCAGCACACAGACATGAGCCATCCTCCCTGACTCCGAGAGTGGTCCAAACATGCTTTACATGCCAAACATGCCAAACTTTGCAGGCCTAACTGTGCCAGCCCAACTCCATAGCCTATTATTATGGGGTCTCTGGTGCTGGGAGAAAGGTTTCCACTATGCCATTTCCCCAATCAGTCCTTAACTCAAGGTCACCTCCCTAAAAGCTGCTATCCTGTTAGCCCTTGTGGGACAAAAAGGTAGAGACCTAATAGATAACATCTGTGGTTTCTCCCCCATTAAGGACAGCTTTGGGTAGTGATTTAGACTGGGCAACTGACACAATGTGACAGGGCTTAACACTGCTACCGCCTAGTGAAATTAGTTTCCTGCAGATACTTTGGAGTAAAATAAAGGGGGAATCTGATCACATCTATATTGCCCCTCAGAAGAGAGGTGCTAGGGCTCAGACCTGCCTGGTAGTTTTAACTCTGTCCTGCCACAATCTTGATCCAGAGTTTTGCTCCTCCCTCCCAAGCACTGCTGCTATTTGAAAGACCATCAGGGTTTGGCCAGATGGGGCATAGGCTGACTGATCACACCCAGTAGAAGAACTACCCAGATGACTCCTGGAGCCCAATTACCCACTACTGAACTTGCCCTCTGGGCCCAATGCAACCAAACATCAGCACTTGCTATTTTGGCACTTTCATTGACACCAGTGGGCATGTTCCCTTTCAATGGGATCAGGACAGGGACAGGGCAAATAGAAGTTGTGGAGGGGAGCAATCTAGACCCAGAATTACAGTAGGGCAAAGCTCCCTCCAAGTCTTCCTATTTAATATCCATGCTCTAATGTGCTGTCCTAATTGCATCGCACATTGCAAGGCTCAGACCTTGTACTGAAAACAGATTCTGAAGGCTGCATTCTAAAAACAAATTAAGCCCTGTTCTGATGGCTTCATTTATCCAGATGTCCCTCTGCCTTTTCAGAAAGTTAGGGTTACATTGACATTGGATTACATGGAGGACACCAAGGGAATTCAGACAATCATGAGATTTGGATAATTGAGGTTCAGATAATGGGAGTTCTTAATGGCAGTTTTCTCCCCCCCCCCCTTATATTTGACACATCTGTTCAGCTGTCCACAAAACTTAAGTTCCCTTCCATTTTAGGATTAAAAATTTCAAATTGCTCTCTGTTGGTAGCTAGAAAGCAAACTGTTGGCAAACTGTTGTCAGCTCCCAACCATGTCGCTTGATCCAATATCCTTTCCCGAAATGGAGGTTAGCACATGAAAGGTTGCTAACCTCCGAAATGGAGGTTAGCACACGTGCTTAATATCTGTAGGAGAGGCCACCATCTGTATGGTCCATCCAGTCCTCTGCATTGGATGGTTTAGAACAGGTACACAGGAAGTCACTATGAGTGTTGGGGGAGGAGAGAGAGAGGTTTCCTGTGCTCACAAAGGGTTAAAAGAGAGAACTAAAATATCTTTTCTTTAAAAAAAAAAGATGCTGCATTCTAAATTAATTTCTACTGGTAATCCAGATCGGGTTAAATAATTCCTCATTATTCTGCTACACAGCTGAGGCTACTCAAAATGTTTATCTTGTTTTGTAACTGGTACCTTCTGGCATATTCCGGTGCCAAGTCTTGTAGATCCTGCTATATTTCATTCTCACTATTTTTGGAATGAAGCTGCTGGTTCCAGGTGATTTAATAAATTGCTTTTTTTTTTTTTTTGGTGTGTTCCTTTTAACTTACCCATCTGCGCAACACATGCGTAACTTGCAATCTGTTGGCAGTTTGCAGAAAGACAAACTGTCAGAGCTGCGTGCAGTTGACAACTTTGTTCCCAATTAGATTAGTGGTAATTTTAACAGATTTCGGGCCAGTCGGGGGGGGGGGGGAGGAGGAGGAGAGAAAAAAAGGGAATGATATGTTATTAAAGCATCAATTTTGACAGACCCCGCGCACATAGAGCATCAGTGTAAATTATATTAAATGCTTTAATTAAAGCTATGAAAGATTTACCCTTTTAAGCAGTAAGTGATTGCATGGCAAATATAAAGGGAAAGTGGATAACAGTTTCCTAAATGGCTTATGCTGTTTGAGACGGCGCACCAGTCACTGCCTCTACCATAATCTATGAGTGTAATGTTGGAGGCATCGTTAATTATTCATAGGCACATCTATGTAGCAGATGTGATTAAAAACATGAAGAGTCGCAGTCGGGGATGGTAGCCCTGCCTATTAAAGAGAATCACGGTTCAAGCCTTTTTTTCCCTTTCCAGTGCAAAGCTGCTTAAAAACTGCCAGAGCATTTTAGCCCTGAGGTTAAATATCCCTGATTTTCCACCCCCTCCACCACGTGAGAGACTCCAGGATGGTTGGGGTGTCATGAGCACCTGTGCTTATATGGACTTTGCCTGCCTGCAAGGGATGCCCCTCGCTGTTCTAGCTTTAGCCTCTGTATGAATTTTCTCCAAACCTGCTTTCTCCATGGCCCCTCTAGCATGCATCCTCTCCTTGGCCATATTCTTTACTCAGGGTTCTTGCCCTGCTTCTGTGCCCCAGTCAGCAGCACTTACTCCTCTATTCGTCAGCCCGGTGTGAACTTTTTCAAGGTGGTCTGTCTTATTTCTTCCCTCCTGTTGTCTTGCAGGGTTCCTTTCCTGAATCTTTTCTTCCATTAGGGAGACTGTTCATAATAATTCCATGACTGCACAACAGCGCAGTCAACTAGTGGGGCAGGAAGGGGGATTATGGAGGCAATAGGTGACTGTCAGCTTTTAAAATTCTTATATTTTTTTTTGTATATATACAAATGAAGCAATGAACATGAAATTGGGTGAACTCTGGAAGACAGGGAGGCCTGGCGTGCTGTGGTCCATGGGGTTGCGAAGAGTCGGATACGATTTAGCGACTGAACAACAACAAATATAGACAGACAGACAGACAGACAGACAGACAACAGACAGACAGAAAAAGAGCTTGCACATGTGATTGTAAGGTAGAGCTAGAGAACAGTCAAAGATAATGCTGGCACGGTTGCAGTACAGTTGTTTGTCTATGAGCCTGGCACAGAGACTTGCATACACAAGTGCATACTGCATGAGGGTTAGGTTAAGCATTTCAATGTAAGTCAATACAGTATACTAGTGGTCCCTCACAAACTAATTTTTGGTGGTTTGCAGAACTGACAGGTTAGATTATATTATGTGCATCAAGAGTTAAACAACCTGCTACTTGGGGGGGGCAGGGAAGCACTGCTGCCCAATCACCATTATAGCCAATCACAGAGGCTTGAGAGGCTGATGAAACTTTTTTAAGGTGGGTCCAGATGCTAAAACATTTGAGAGACACTGCTATAGACAATACTTAAATCCAATCTTTTCAGTTAAATGTGCTAAAGCAGTGTTCCTCAAACTGTGGGTTGGGACCCACTTGGTGAGTTGCCTCCTGATGTCCAGTGGGTTGCAGAAAACTGGGAGCCACCATCTTAGAAACTGCAGACCTTACTCTTGCTATATTCCTTTTGTATGCGTTCACAGTTTGACTTTTCAAGTGAAGTTTTTAAAAAAAAACATTTTGTTGTTAGTTCAGTGCTTTTACATAATATTTTGTCCTAATCTTGCTTTCTGTCAGAGAGGTTTCACGGTTGTGTAATTGCTGCAGTCCAAGAATGCCTGTTTGCATTCCAGGATTGTCATTTTATTATGTCACAATGATGGCACCTCCTGCTTGATTATGTCATTTCCAGCTATGACATCACTCCAGGTTAATGACATCACTTCTCAGAGCCGTAATGCCCTACCCCAGCACCCTGGGGCAGTAATGTTATGATCCTACTGATTTGCACCTCCAAGGGAGGAAGGGGTGCGCGATCAGCAGCGCTTCCTCCTTTGGAGACAGCCTGGAGAAGGCTGCCTCTGCACTGTAAGTGGAAGGCAGTCTTCCCCGCATCTCCCTGGAGGAGCGGGGTGCGTGATCGACTCAGAAGGTGACCCATCAAGAGGGCGGAGCCTGGGGCCATTTCTGCACCCCTGTTTAGCCCAGCGCCTGCAGCAGCTGCTCCTCAGGCTCCACCACCTTTACGGATCTTTCACTTCTGGTGTGTCCCAACATGAGGCCTATTCTAAAAAGTGGGTCCCAGTTTAAAAAGTTTTGAGAACCACTGCGCTAAAGTATCAGCTATATGCCCCATAATATATTTTGGTCAATTTATTTTTGACCCCGCCCAATTTATTTTGAGTGTAGAATTTGTTTTTTGCAGTGAACATTTCATGTACTGGTACCCATGTGCAGTGACCAGCAGTAGAATGGGGTGCGGGGGCAGAGAGAGAGAGAGAGGACAGCCTCATAGGTGGGCTGGACCAGGCAGGGGGTAAAGCGTGAATCTGGCACTTGTACCAGATCCTAACCCCAGTCCCTGGCTGGTCAGCCCCGATCCGAATAGCCCCATAGGGCTGACTGGGGCTTACCCTGGGGTAAGAAAAGTACTCCCTTATCCTGAAGGGAACACTAGCTGCTCCCTAACCTGCTCAGGATACAGCGCAGGCCGGCCAGCTTGCCTGCTCTAACACAAGTTAGATTGGGCTGTCAGATATACATAGGATTGTGCTGCAAATTTTACTGCACACCAGACAAGGAAACGGGCACTGTGTAAAGCAGTGTATCTCAAACAGGGTTCCTCAAACCGCGAGACCCATTCAGGGGCTCCATGAGCACAGCATCATAAACTCTGCCAGCAGTTCTTAGATGTGATCCAGTTCTGCTGAGGGAACTCTCCTCCTTGAATTTTTCCAATCCTTAGCCTGTTCTGTGCACCCTTAGTAGAACTTGAAGAAGTTACAGGTCCTTTGATAGTTGAAGTGGGTCACTGTCTGCCCATTTGACCTGAGTATGTATTTGAACTAAAAGGCATTTTAAAACTTGTAATTTCAGAACATTGTCATCAGCACATGTTATTTTGTCACACGCAGCAGCCCCTGCAAACGATGTGCTCTGTGTGTGTGGGGGGGGGGGGAGGTAGCCCTGATAACAGGCAGCATTTGTCTTAATTAGTGCTAATGTGTGAGAAGTACCTAGAGAAGCTGCAGATTGACACATAGAGCTGCATGAAGGAACTAGGGGGAGAAAATTAGCTAGTGTGCTGGAAGACACGTGATCTCTCCCCAGCTCTGCGTCTGAATAAATTCTTAGGATATCTGTTGACAGAAATGTAGTGAAAGAATTTACAGGCGTGCCCCGGTATCCACTGGGGTTCCATTATGGACATAACCATGGATACCGGAAACCGTGGATACTAGGGACACCCTTTTAAAGATAGAGCCACATCAGTGGTTTTGTTACATCAAGGCAAAAAAAAAAAAGATATGTAATGTGCCCCTAACCTTTTAATATGTGTCCCCAGTATCCATGGTATATGTGGATAACTGAAACAGTGGGTACTGGGGAACACCTGTATTCAGTAATGTTTCTGAAATCAGGCAAGTGAAATGCACAAGTAGGTCACAGGATGGGATGGGAATATCCCATGATTAGTTGCTAAAATCCAGTATTAATATTCACATTTTTTTGAGTTTCCCAGCTATATTAACAATACTGAGCAATTAGAGTGCCAAAAGCACTTTTTGTACTTCTTCAGACTAAATGGAACAACCCTTTGGTAGGTCAGACTTCCCAGGGCTGTGGTTGAAAGGCAGTGGCTAGCTTAAAGCCACTTTCTGAAATCAAGGAAAAAGTAAAATTTGAATTAGTAACTTCCTGATTCTGAATTCTTAGTGATTGATATTTTCATTTCGGATCAAACTTTGGAGTTTCAGAGAAGGAGCCATTTTTTGCCAAGATCTTAACCTACTTTCCTGAAGTCTCTCTTGCCTGCATTGAAACTGTTGGCATTGCTTCCACCATAAGCTCCAGAACTTTCTACAGAAGCAGCATTTCCAATCACACACTGTTCATAGTTCTCTCTCATGCACTGATCCTTGACTTTCTCAAGAGATGGCCAAATAGCTGACTTGGATCCAAGAAGTCCCATAGGTATGGCTGGAGTGTTAACACAGATTAAGGGGAAAAATATCCCCTTACTCCGAGGTAGCCTCTAGCCACCTCCTAATTTGCACTGGATTTAGCACATGCTATGTGGCCTGGCTGTACGGGTGTAGAGTTGGGATTGCACTGTAAAGGGATTTTCCAGGGTCATTACCCACGCACTCCCAATAAAGACAGCAGATTGTTGCTTGGATGCAAATAGGGCCACTTTATTGAAATAACATACAGGGATTGGCAAACAAGGACTGCCTAACTATGACAGGTTGAAAGGGGGTGTAGCTATCACCCCCTTTCCAGGTGCGGAGTACTACCTGGGGTGGTGGTCCTAGCGATCACCCCCCCCTTGATCTCATTGGGCGAACCAAACAACTCGAGCCAATCCAGTCCTTACCCTGGATGGCTGTCTTCATTGCCCCCCTAAGGGACCTGGGCAGCTAGCCCCTCAGAGCCAGTCAATAGGGTTCCCTCAGCTGCTCCTCGAGCCAGGTTGGCGTCAGCGGAGCTGCCGAGATTCACCCCTGACCTTGCTGCCCCGGCATGGACACCGTGAGCTGTCTGGTTTTTCTCCCCTTACCCCGCACCTCTCATGCCAGTGGCCGAGGCTATTATCTAACTGCCACCGCCTGACAACAAGCCGCCGTAACCAGACTGGGGTAGGCGAAAAAACTGCCCTTCAACCGCCAATCAGAAGAACAGCAAAAAATTCCTACCCGGCCCTCGATGAGCGACCAGCTAATCCCAGCCTAGTTATAGGGCGGGCGGGCGGGCTTCGCCGTCCGGGACCGCACTGAGGAGCAGCACGAGCTGGCCTCGTGCTGTGGGCAATGGCCCGACTCCCCGCGGTTCTATCAGCCAATGGCTGGCCAGCCCCAGCCTGCAAGTCCCCTGGGAGGCGGGGCAATGGGCCGCTAGCGTGTGAGTGCGCTAATGGTCTTTTTGATTATATGCGTTTTTGTCTTATGCACTGACTTTATAACCTAACCCCTGTATAACATACAACTCCACTGAACTGAGAGTGTTTTTGGCATGCATAAAAATCACTTCATGCAAAGAAGTGCATGCAAACTCCTCCCCAGAGGACTGTGGGTGC
The DNA here is from genome assembly GCA_029204185.1 of Lerista edwardsae. Lineage (NCBI taxonomy): Eukaryota > Metazoa > Chordata > Lepidosauria > Squamata > Scincidae > Lerista > Lerista edwardsae. The sequence goes on along the minus strand of JAJKFI010000028.1, from coordinate 7,687,947 downwards.
ATAATCTGCAAAAATCAGCACATGATGAAAATTCCACAAACCTATCACATCCTCTCACACCCTTTTAAGGGTCTACAGGGGAAGATATCAGCTAAACTTAGGAAACTGCCTTGTACTGAGTCAGATATTTGGCCTTCGGTTTGTATTATCTACCCAGACTGGTAGCAACTCTTCAGGGTTTCAGATCTAGGTTTTTCTCAGCCTCATCATGCCAGAGGTGACATGTGGAATCTTTTGCATGCAAAGCAGGTGCTTTACCAATGAGCTCTAATGCTCTTTCTGAGCCTGCTTAGGCTGGATTTTGCCATACATACTGTCATGTGGTGTGTTTTTAGTGCATGTGTGCATGAACTTCAACACACACGAGTCATTCCTCTTTCATGCCCTAGAAAATATGAACCCCACATGTAAGCCTATTTCATTTTTATTTATTTTATTTATTTATGGTGGCCTCTATAGTAGTAGGAAAGTAGGATACAAAATCTCTTCGATACAGTAAATGATCTCAGCTTGGGAAGGGCAGGCCTCCCTCAATCTTTTGGAATTCTCAAACTCATGATACCACAGATTGAGTCTGGCCTGGTGTGGAGCAACCTTGAATTAGAATGCAATCCTAACGTGGAGTTAGGTCGGCACAGTTAGGTCAGCAAAAGTTTCTTGGCACAAGTGACACTGGAAAGCATGTTTTGATCACCCTTGGAGTCAGAGTGGCTGGCACACAGACGTGCGCCATCCTCCCTAACTCAGAGCATGGTCCAAATGTTCTTTACAGTGACCCATGCGCTGGCCAAACTTTGCTGGCCTAATTGTGCCAGCCTAACTCCAGGTTAGGATTGTGTCCCCAGTCTAACCTTCCTTGTCTCCCTCAGACCTTTTGCCCACAGATGAACTGAAATGGTGAGGTTAAGCCAAGGAAAAATATTTGCATTTGTTTAGCTTTGCTGCCTGTTTACCCTCTTGGAGATATGTTGTCTCTTCCTTTTATCTAGTTTCCCTCCAGTAGCTCCTCAAAGTCCAAACTCATTCCACTGGTCAATACCATGTGCATTAATGGTCGTCCATAAATAACAACTATTAATTATCTTCTCTTATTTTCAAAATAGCTTTACCATCAGCAATGGCCACGTGGAGAAAAAAGGCATGTTAGAACTGAACATTGAACACAATGACTGCATTCCACCTACACTGCTTAATAACCAGGTTCTCCATGTTGTGGAAGGTAGTAAAGGATTTTTAACTCCAGATGTTCTTCAGCTTACAGATATAGATAGTCCCATAAAAAACCTCACCTACATAATCACAAGGCATCCACAATATGGACATTTGTACATGAAAGAGACAGTTGTCCACTGGGACCAGTTTACACAGCTGGATGTGGATGATAGGAAGGTGTACTACAGGCACAATGGTGGAGCTGGACAAATTGATAAATTCTCATTCATCGCTACAGACCAGGTCAATCGTGGATTTCTGGTTAATGGGCAATTGAGAGAGGATCCAGTGGAATTTACAATACAAGTAAGTACTACATTTCTTCTTTCAATAAATGGTAAATATTTTCTTTAGAAATGCACCCTCCCCCAGTGTGACAACAGGTGGCATTTACCAACTCCAGGTAGAGAATAAGACCGAATGAGCTGCTGGGCTTAGTAAGAACCATGTCATCATTTGGGGGTGTATTCCTGAAAAATACTCACCAAGGATGAAATCCATCTTGAGATGGATTTTTATGTCAAACAGGACTTGTCCTCCTTTGCATCTGATTGCTTGAACTAAAAACAATATTTTTGAAATATTCCAAGATAATCCAATTCTAGGAATACTGAGAATATCACTTTTCCACATTTGCATTCAATTCAATCCGTGCTGTGTTTTGTTTTTTAGTTACTATGCATGGGAACACTGCTAGTGTTAGCTTGCTGGGAGCCCTGGGGCAAACCTAAACTGGGCTCCCAGTGGCACTCCTCTAACCATCCTTAATGGCACATTGGGTACTACAATTTCCACTTCCAGGGGTTGGACTAACCAGGGGGTCCTCTGGCGGGTGTGGGCCTTTGGCTAGAACACCAGCTAACTCCTGGTGCCATCCCTGAATGGGGAAGTTCAAACGAAACAACCCCTTAAATTTGTTGTGTGAATTGTTCTGAAGGCCCACTTGATTTTCATGGAATTTGCTGTGTTTAAATGCTGCAATTTGCCTGTGAAATGTAGCACTGTGCCTTTAAACCGACTCCCTGATGTTGGGTACATATTTAACTTATTCAGGACTGCAAGGTTTAACATCAGCCTTTGTGGCCACCAGAGAGAGGCAACTCTGGCAAAAGTTCAGAAATCAGTGTTTCGGAAAGATTGGTTTGACCAGCTCTCATGTGAGAATGTGTCCCTGACCGAACGCAGTCAAATTCTAAATGACATTTAACTGCTCCCTCGCTGCACCTAACTATGGTCAAAAACCTCCTAAACCTCACAAGGTGCTTGGGTTCAGCCTGTTTAGGCATTCGCTTATTGTGGCTTGAAGTTCTGTGTTTAGGGGTATTTGAATAAATCCTATTTTGTCAAAGTTTATTGAGCACTCTTGCATTTTAAAATATGCTTTGGCATGTTAAAACATTGAGTGAGGATTTATGTTAATTATCACATTCTTAACTCCATAGCTGCAACACAGCTCAATCCTATGCATGTTTACTTGGGAGTAAATCCCTCTGAGATCACTGGAGCATACTCCCAAGTAATCATGTAGCTTTGAAGTTACAGGTTATTCGTAATAAGTAAATTTTACAAAATATGTCTTTGCCCCTTGCATATGTATGAATGCTGTTTAAAAAGAAGTTACTAGATTTGGAACATGAGGAGTTAATGGGAAGTAGCTCCTAAATTGCATATACTTAGAACTCGTGGCCTAGTTTACTAATCAGTTGTCATAAGATGTCAGATGGGGAACCATCACTTAAGGATTGCAGAATGCAGTCAGTCAAGCAACTAATTGGTTGGACAGTGGCATGAAGGTGTGCATCCCAGAGGAGAGTGAATTATCGGAACAGGTGAAGAAAGTTTGGATAAATGAGCATCTCTGTGGTATAAAACTCAACACTTGGCTGAATTGCAATGATGTCAACTGGGAGGGCAGCTTTGTTCCTTCTTTGGGAACTGCATATCACAGTGGACTGAAATATCATCGTTCTCCTTCTCAGGTCTAATTTTGGCATGAAACTGCCAGTCAGCTGAATGCATGAAAGAGCATGACCCAGGCTGTAGGGGACTGACATACTTTAATAATTTTGTTTGTGTTTAACGTCATGAAAAGTGTGTACTTTCTGCTGCCTCTACATTTGCAACTTGTCTTCCTTCTGCTATACAGCTTCCCAGTCAGCAGTCTTTATCTGGCAGTCCATCCCTGAACGTGACTTCTGGGTGTATCGTCTCCTCTCCCGTAGCACCAGAAACTATTTTCAATGGGAATTCCAGTGATAGGTCCGCTTAAGTCCACCCAGAATTTTCACTAGACTCCATTTCTTGCTGGGAAAAGTCTTTCCCAAACATAGAACGTATTAATTCTTCACCTTCTGTATTTTCACATGTCAACTTCTTTGAGCTGTTCCTTCTTTTCAGAAATACTGCATAGATAAACCTACTCACAAACACAAATGGTATTTGAATCCACTTACCAGTATCCTCCATATAAAATAATCTGAAACCCGGGAATCTGTTCCTCTATTAAAAATAGATAGGGAGGGGATAGATATCTGTGCTATTTATTGAGAAGAACACCACTCAGGGCCCAATCCTAACCTAGAGAGGCTGGAGTGTCACAAATTCACCATAAAACCTGTCAGGACCACTCTTACAGCGCAATCCTAACCTGGAGTTAGACCAGCACAAGTTAAGCCAGCAAAGTTTGGCCAGCCCAAGGGACACCGTAAAGCTTGTTTGGACCACTCTGAGTCAGGGAGGATGGCACATGTCTGTGTACTGGCCTCTCTGACACTGCGAGTGGTCCAAGCATACTATGGGGTATCCCTTGTGCCAGCCAAACTTTGCTGGCCTAACTGTTTGTGACATTCCTGGGCCTAACTCCAGGTTAGGATTGCGCCCTCAGTCTCTGTCTAGCTGCTTCCTCCCACCAACAGATCAATGGTACAATAATGCCCTCATGAGAAGGACAGTCACAGCTTTCAGTAGAGAGCAGAGTTGATTGAGAAACTTCTGGCACAGTTGGCTGGTTAAGCTCCCATCCCGCTTCTGCACAGAAGGCACTAGGGTTGCAGGTAAAGCCCTATCAGCCTGTTTGGGAACGAACAGGATCTCCACTGTTCTCCCAACCTGGCCTTTCTAACATACCATTCATATTCTATCTACTTGTGGAGAATATTTCCAAATAGTAGAACCCTACAGCTTTACAGAATTGGATTCTGAGAACCAAGTCCCAGGACATGATTTGAGGGAACAATATGCCATCCCCTTATTGAAGTGAAAAGGTTTACATCTGGTTAGTACCTGGATGAATGACCATCTGGGACTCCCATAAACACTGCTTTAAGCTCAATGGTGGAAGAGAGGCAGTTTGTACAAGTAAACATGAACAGACATCTGTTGCTCCACCTTTTGCTTCTGTGTTTTCCAAATTGTAGTCTTGCAAACAGGAGCAAAATTAGGTGCATAAGCACCATGGGTATCTACTATTCCATGCTGATTTTTATTGCAATTAAATCAATTGTTTGCAGCCCAATCCTATCCTTTTCCCTGCCATAGCATGCAGCCACACCTAAATGGCTGTGCTGAAAGTTAAGGTGGCCAAGGAGGCTAACAAGAGGCTTGGGAGAGTCAAGATTTCCCTTATCCCCCTGTAAGCCCTTCAGTCACCAATAGGTCTCATTGGACCTGTGCCAGCTCTATAGCTAGTGCAAGTCCAAGGAGATGAAGGTGGCATGTTGGGAGAATCTGGAGGGAATACTATCCAGTGCAAATGTTCTAGACACACTGTTGTGCCTCCAAAGTACCTCTGTACCTTGACTCAGCCTGATCATCCCACCCTTGTTCTGTTCCACACACCTGGATGACTTGTCAGTGCCGGTGCGGGGTCTCCTCACTGCTGCCACCTGCAGGGTCTCCCTACCATCTAGGGCGCTGGTCCAGAAGTACACAACTAAATACTTGCAATGCCATAAAGCATGCTCTACTACAGGAATGCTAGTTCTAGCAGTGAACCTGCTGCATAAGATTTGGACATAAATGATGCAAGAGGCAATTTCAGTTCTAACTTTCAAGCTGAACACTGGTGAGATGCACCAAGCCCTCTGTCTCATCCTCATTTTATGCATCTTGATAGAATGTCAAGATAAAATGGCCCCAAAACTCCTTGTAAAGACAAGCCCAACCACCATACAAAACCTCAGAGATGGGAGGTTTGCAATCTTCATCACCGCACGCAACCTGAAAGCCACAGATGCTGATAGCAGAGATGAGGATCTCATCTTCAGTGTTCGGCGGCAACCTTTCTTTGGGTATCTGGAAAACTCAAAAGCAGGTACTTCCGTCTAAAAAGTAAGACCCTCCTGAAATACCATGGGCTAGTTTGGCTGCTTACAGAAGCTGTTATGTTTTCTGTAATTTGGACCTTTAGATTGCTGTGGGTATCTATCTTGCATGTTGGCCACAGTGATCCCTTGAAGACGGTTCAGAAACTGCAATTAGTGCAGAATGTGGTGGCCCGCATAGTCACTGGAAGCTGCTGGTTCGACTCAGTTTGGCTGCACTGACTGGCCCATTTGCTGAAAGTGAACAAAGCATGTCATATACAGTACTGTTACAATTCATCTCATGGGCCCCATTTTGATAAAATTCTCATCCAGATGTGACATATTTTTATATGCAGAATTGTTGAGGCTATGCCATTTCCAAACATTTAAGCGGTTTTAAGATACAAAATCATTTTCTTTTACCTCCTTTCCAGCCCAACACAGAATTTTATGCCTCACTGTTTATCTAATAATGTAATTAACATTTGCCAGCCTCTGCCACTTAGAACACTGTCTTACAACATTTGCCTTGTATTGCCTTTTTAACATCTTTAACATGATGGAAATAATTATCCTTTATAAGGTTAGACAGCTTTACATTAGTCATGTTTCAGGGAGTTTGGAATCACTGTGCGAAGTATTTTCTTGCAAAGAAAGTTTTGCTTTTGTTTAAGTTACAGCATTGACTATCCTACGTGGAAAATCCTATGCTCTTTTACAGTACTGCTTTGTTCTACTGTAGGTAGTTTTCTGCAAAACTCTTTTACTCAGGATGATTTAAACCAGCATAACATTCGATACATCATAAATCCCTCCCTGGAGGTCACTTCAGATAGCTTTGAATTTCATGTCTCAGATATGGCAGGCAACACAATCGTTCCCGAGATGTAAGTATGAAGACTAGGGATTGTTGTATTAAATGTGACGAGGCATCTGATGTTAATTTGTGAGTGTTTTTGTGGGTCTGTGGCTCTATCCTCATTATAGTGTCTAATGTATTTTATTGAGAGTTAGCATTTAGCACCTGAAAGAGCCCTGGGTGATGGCTTCTGCATTCAGCTCTTAGCATTATGCTGGAAGAAACTGGAGAATTGTGGTAGGCTTTCCACTGTACAGGTTTAATGCGTTTGTTTTGTGGTCCCCGTTAGGATCTTGCTTCTATTCATTTAAGGGCTCGATTCTACCCAGCGCTGGAATGGCAAGGCCGTCCGTCCAGCGCCATATCTGATGCTTGGTCAGGGAGGCTGGAGCTTCCCCATGGCAAGGGAATGTTTGTTCCCTTACTGTAGAAGAGGCTCCAGCCTCCCCAATGCACTCCTCAGACCTGCACCTGCTGTTTAGCGGCACAGATCCAAGGAGTGCATTGGGGAGGCTGGAGCCTCTTCTACAGTAAGGGAACAAACATTCCCTTGCCATGGGGAAGCTCCAGCCTCCCCAATGCACTCCTTGGATCTGTGCCGCTAAACAGCAGGTGCAGGTCTGAGGAGACTGCGCGGTCCGGATTCGGACTGCGCGGCCTCCCGAACGGGTATAGGATTTGGCCTTATGGCCAAATCTTGGACCTGCCCATGTCCCATCCCCAACCCCACCCCCCCCCCCACCAATCCCATGTCCAGATGGACACAGGGCCTCCCTCGTGCTGGCCAGCTTTGGCCAATGCAACGGAAGTGCTGCACGGGTGCAACAGGACTGGCACTGCCTGGAACGCCGGTCCCACTGCCTTAGCGCCGATGTGAGGGTGCCAGTCAGCGCTAAGTGTGCAGAGTCGATGCAACCCTGTTGCGGTGACACTGAAAGGGGTTATTGGATTGCACTGCAATCCAACAGAGTCTAGTTTGGCAAGAAAGAGTAACCACTAGTTTGTTTTTCAGTGGGGAAAAATACAAGAGAGAGGATGCAGAACTATTAGGGCCAGCTCATCTATATAATAAGGCTGATTGAGGTGGTCACCTCGGCCAGCAGGTTGGCAGGAGGTACCCTTGTCCATCTGCCTAACTCATCTCCACTGCTTCTCCTCTTTTCCTGCTTATCCAAAGGAAGTGGAGCAGAAGAGGAAGTGTGAAAGAGAATAGTGGGCGACAGCATCTCCTAGAGGCACATTCTCAATGCTCTGGATTATGTGATACAATATATAGGTTGACCCTTGTTATCCACAGGTGTTCCATTCCCAGAACCCCCACAGATAGCAAAATCTGTGGGTATTCAAAACCTTAGGTTTGGGCTACCCCTACCCAACTGGAATACATCAGCCTCCCCCTGTCCTCAGAATGTTGGGGTGCAGAATGCATTTCATAAGAACATAAGAAAAGCCTTGCTGGATCAGGCCGAGGGCCCATCTAGTCCAGCTCCTTGTATCATGCAGTGGCCCACCAGATGCCTCAGGGAACACACAAGACAACCAGATACTTGTATCTCACTGCCACTCCCCAGCATCTGGCATTATAAGGTAGCCTATTACTCTTGCATCCCCTCCAAGGAAGACACCGGACCGAGGTTGGGGTTTAACTTCATTAAACACAAGTGATCAGTGAACACCCGTCCCATTTTTTTCAGGCAAGAAATGTCACTTCTGTTCCTCTGGGAAACAGGAAGTCTCAGATTTTGCCCAAAATAGGCATTCTGAGAGCTGGGGAGGCCACATGTGGCAGATTTCTTATAATCATGGCCACATTTTTTATAATCAACAGTACAGTGCACACACATCCCATTACTGCCTGACTGTGACTCTGCAATATAAGTAGGTGCATTACAGTAATGCCAAGGAGCACTCCAGGCTGCTGCTGCTCCTTGCACAGTCCTCACTATGCTGTGCGGGATCCTAGCAAAGCACTTGGCCTAGACCTCCCATGAACCTCGAGTCCTGCATTCCTATGCAGACTCATAAACTAGAACCTCCTAATAAACACTTTTTGAAGGTCATCTCAAGAAACTTCACAGATAGGAAGCAATAGAATACAAGTCAGCACTGCCTGCCTGGCTCAGTGAAGGGCCAGAAACATTTACCTCTGCATTCCCATGTGTCTAAGGATCATAGCTTTTTTAATTTGCATGTTCCATTACCAGACACATCACTCCATGCATTACATGAGAATTTATTAATTGCACTTAAGTATTTTAGTGACTGCCACAAGGACTGTTCTGGTTCTTATATGCTGTTGTGTGTGTATTTACTTCTGTTTCCTTATCAGTCTTGAGATAAAATGGTCCCGCGTAGAACTGGCGGAAACGTGTTATCGTGCCTGTGAAAGTGTTGGATCTCTTCCCATTAAACTAATACGAACTGGACAGAGTGCAGAGCCATCATTTGTTGGAATCCAGGTGAGACATGAAATGATGAGTTTAAATACACTTTTCATACACATTAATATCTGTACAGCCAGAAGTCATACCATCTTAGGTATATCTAATGCTGCTTAATGGTGTTTGATCTTTTTTTAAGGTCCAAGAAGTGTCCGCTAGAGTTGGATTGGACTTCAAACACAGTACAGCAAGATTAGTGCAGTTTGATCCTGGTAAGGTAATCATTTTATATGCCTCCATTATGATCTTATAAAATAAAAGCTAGGGTGCAATCCAAACCTGCGCTGGAACAGGCAGGCCTACTGACCTGCGCTGTATCCATTGCAGGTTTGGCAGCCACTGGAGTCTCCAACCACCCCTATGAAGCTGCTTAGATCTGCGCCTGCTGTTTAGCAGGTGCAGTGGCCCGAATCAGCGCCGCATTTTCCAGGGACAAGGGTTTGGATGCACACTTTATTCTCTTAGCAAGCTTAGAACAACTCTATCTGTGTGTGATAGCTCTGTGTGATCACCATATAGTAGATGGTACAGGGGGACTGAAGCCAATAGGTAGTGACTTGCCCTAGCAGGCCTGGCATCAGATGTCAGCCAAGATGAAGCCACATCGATCAGAGGGCCCTGCTAGCCGACCCCTGAAGCCCCTGTACCAACTGGCAGCAGTGGGTGGGCCTAGAGCCAGGCTTTACCCCATGCTATCCCCAGCATCCTGGCACTGGCAGGTGAGTTAATGGTAGAGGTGAGATTTTGTCCAAGGATTTTTAACTCAATCTGCAAGTGACTACTGAGAACTGTTAGCTGCTACTCTATGGTGCACAGCACTACTGGAAGCACAGGGCATAGTGGATATCTTTTGACTAGATCAGCTGTAGGTACTAAACTTGATACTGGAAATAGCTTTACATTGACACAGAATGCTTGTTAAAAGCCATAAAAGATATTTATTAACTGACCTTAAGTTTTCTTTTTCCTTGGGACCTAGAGAGAAGTAATCAGTGTTATAAATCACTATAAGAAAGCAATTTGTTGGGGGAAAGGATGTTAAAGCATATCAGTGAAGTTCCATAGGTTTTCAGATGACTTTAGAAGTGGATTCTAAACATTCATGGTGGACTATATAGATCTGTCGGTGGTTATTTACCATGATGGTTACATTGAACCTCCAGATGCAGAGGCAGTATATCACCAAGTAGTACATTCAGGGGAACAACATCAGGAGAGGGCAATAATTTTGTTGTATAAGGGGAAGAGGGGCAGTCAAAGATTTGTGGGCCCTGGATGTGGAAAGTCCTGTCTGCCTGTCTGCTCTTGATTGATGCTCCAAGCTTTCAAAGGGAGATCACAACTGACATGTGAGTTTCTCCTTGCTTATGGAGCACTCAGTGGAGAGCAAGGGAGCTGAGCTGCCTTTCTTGGAAGCAGCGTTGTTCTGGGGATGGTGGTGGCATCGCCTGAACTGGGCCACCTCCTCTTCTATTTGCCTCTTTAAAAAAGGAGTGCAGCACAAGATTCCTTCAATTATCGAAGGGGCTGAGCTTGAAGTGCCACAAAGCTGCTCAGCTTCATGGTGCTACAAATGGCGCCCACCCGCTCTGATACTTGGAGCAATCCTGGATCTCTGCAAGGTTGCAGCAGCGCGAGACTCCTCTGTCTATTAAGGGAACCAAGTGCCACTTGAAGCACCGTAAAGCCGCTCAACTTCATGACACTACAAGTGGCTCTCAGCTCCTCAACTATTCAAAGGAAACTTGTGCTGGTGCAACCTTGTAGAGATATGTGGCCACCCCCTCCAATAAGCGGAGGAGAGAGTGGCCAGAAGTAGTGACGAGGGGAGAGTGTCGAGGTGCCACCCCATGCAGGCTGGTGCCTGGGGCATTTGCCCCATTGACCCCCCCCCAGGTGCGCCACTGCTTGGAAGGAAGGAAGGAAGGAAGGAAGGAAGGAAGGAAGGAAGGAAGGAAGGAAGGAAGGAAGGAAGGGGTGCTGAAGAGAGAGAAGGCACTTTTGATTCATTGTTCGGTCTCATAACCACTATGCTACATTTGTTTTTCTTAATGCTGAAGATTAATCCTCATGGTTAATTTTCAATTTGGATCGCGAACCAGGATATTTTTTGTGAATGAAGGCATGGAACTTTAGATTCTGCTGCTGAAACACTTGCTATGGAGAGGTATCCAGGGAGCTCTATGTGACATTTCATGTGCTTTTTCCACAGGAAAAAAAGTAACATCACCAATACCTGAGAAAAACTGAGTTTGTTTTATTCATTTTTCATTTTTTCATTATTTGATGTTTCTTTATATAATACATAACATCACACATGATTGGACTGTATTTTTTATTTAAATAAATAAATATAAATAATTATTTCTCTTTTGTCTGGGAGGGGGGCTGACACACTAGCAGAGTCAAGTTAAGCATTTCCCTAAGTTTCGACACACCAAGCCCAAAAGGTTCGCCATCACTGTTCTAGGCAAGGGTACCGAAGAGAAAACATGCTATACAGTAGTTGCAACTCTACTGCAACTTTATTGCTTATTTAGAAGAAACCCATTTTTTTTTTCCTGTGGAAGCTGTTGGCTAATTGATGTGCTACTCCACACAGAAGGATGTGTGGATTAGTAATTACACACTTTCTGCTGTTAGTGATACCAAGTTAGCACTTGATAACTACGTAATTTGCTTGGCACCACCCTTCTCCAGATAGCTAAATAAGCATTCCACTATAAGCTGATTTTACCTTTTAACCTCCTGGCTCTGTCTGTTCAGAAGGCAAGTATATATTTCTGCAATTTCATCAGTGATAATTCTGGCCTAGGGCAGGCTTTAGCAGTGTTAATTAATTGGCATTTCAATCACACATATTTTTCCCCAGTATCATGAATGTTTTAATCTCTGATACATTGGCCATGATCCACAAGTCACATGCACCAGAACTGCATGGGCACTGAGGATTTTACTCCCTTGACAATTTAAATAGTGCTTTGGCACGTGAGTCTTATAAAGAGAAAACGGAGAAAAATAAAGCCATAAAACACACTGAAAATGATGAAAACTACAGGAGAGCATAAGAACAATTTCTGTATTTAGAAAGAACACTTCCTAGTATGCACATGGAAATGGCAAATATGGTGGGTAAGCTTCCTTTTTATAGTTTTTTCCTGTGCTAAAAGTTTTGTCTCATTCATTATTGTTGAAAGTGCTGCACACCCCTTTTAATTTTGCCCTTCTCCATTTTCTGTAAGCAAAAAAAATGACTACATGCACACGCATACATACACTGCAGTGCTTGATGCTACAAACTCTAAAATTCTGGCAGAACGTAGGCATGTGGTTAAGTACTTTGTTGAACTGGAGCCCAGGATGGGAATAAAACTTCATCTGGATCCTACAATCCTAAAATTGCTCCCACAGAGCTAGCCTGATTCTATTTAGTGGGGCTGTTGCCAGCATTGTACTTTGAAAATTAGGCTATAAGACTCCTTCGTGGCAATAGATCTTGAGCTTAAGGATATCACAAAATCATCGGCTGTATTTTGAGTGCAGTTTCATGGGGTGTGATAGACTCCTCTTCAGATAACCTGGAGCTCCAGGGGTTGAGATGTTCTCTTGGGACAGAAGGAAAGTCAATGGAATGGGCACCAGTATTTGAAAAGACTGGGCACCCTTCATACTCCAAAGTCGTCTTCCTTTGCAAATTCAATGAAATGTTCCACTGTGGTTTTCCCCCCTGGTTTAATTCCATGTTCAGTTCATAATTCAGTTCATATTCATTCCATGTTCCTTTGCCCCAAATGCACTACTGAATGAAAATGATCTGGTTGGAGGTGTGCTATATTTAATTGTACTAAACATACAAAATGACTGCTAGGACTGTATTCCCTTGGGGGCATGGATTTTAAAGGTTGCGGAAAACCTTAATGATCCTTGAAATAATAGCACATAATTGCTTCACTAGAGAGTAAGCCATGACTTTCCAGTTCCAAGAGCACGAAGCAGCAGAGATGTGGCAGGAAGCAGGTGTCTTGATGATATGAAGGGGTTAATGTGAAATGAGGAGCTGGGCCTTGGTGGGCTAATGAGCCTGCATATGTTACCACTTGTATGAATATCTATAAAGAAAGGCACCACAAAGGCTCCTTGTTGATAACTCTCTGGGCTCCTTGTCGCACTCTTTCATCCTTTGATGGACTGTTACATCGGAAGGGTTTCAGACTGTGATGATAATTGCACATGTTCAGTACATATATCCAGGGTATATCTATCCTGGAGCAAGACAAGGCAAGAACCCTGGGCACCAGTTGGAGGTAGGCACCAGCATATGAACACCAGTTGAATCCCCAGTTGGGAAGTTACTGGAGTACTCACACACTCTCAGCAACTAGTCAGGCAATTTTGCCCCAGCCGCTGCTGTAAGCATGAGTGCTCGCTCCTGCCGCTTCCCCAAAGTGATGTCACATGATGTCATTATGTCACATGACACCACTCACTGCCTGCCCAGGGCACTTCAGCACCCTGGTACGCTGCTTTATATTTCCTCACTGAAACGTTTCACAGAAGATATTTCTTGGAAGTACCGTTGCGTAATTAACAGTGCAATCATAGTCTTGCACTTTGTCAGTGTGAGTTGTCATAAATGCACTATAAAGCACTAAAAGATGTCTCATGGGCAAACAGTGCTGGTGTAACAGACTGTCCTGGCCCACTAGTACTGCATTCAGACTCTGGGTAGCTGGTGTAGAAAGGTAATGTGCTGAGTGGCACAAAGCCTGGGAAAGGGTGGCAGGAGAGCATTCTGAAGGTGGGGAGGGCGTTTTGGAGGTCCATCAAGGAAAAATATATTTTATCCTGAGGAGACCTCCAGCTGCTTTCTAACCTGAGCCTCCTAACCTGCACCTAATGTAGCCTGGTTGTGCAGCACAGGCTAGGATTGGGCTGTCACTTGTTCTAGGGCCCAGTCTTAACCTGGAATTAGGCCGGCACAGTTAGGCGGGCACAAGGACCAAATAAAGCATGTTTAGGCCACTCTCTGAGTCAGGGAGGATGGCGCACATCTGTATGCTGGCATCTCTGACTCTGAGAGTTTTCCAAACATACTTTACAGTGTCCATTGTATCGGCCAAACTTTGCTGGCCTAACTGTGCCTGCCTAACTTCAGGTTAGGATTGTGCTCTTAGTGTCAAAGGAATATGAAAGCTATTTCCAATGTGATGTAAAATTCCTGAACTTATTATGCGTTTTGCAGGTGTTTCCATAAAGATCTGGAGTGTCCTTCTTCAGGATGATGGCCTTGAAGAAAACAATGAAGTGTTTAAAATAATACTAAGCAAGCCTAAAAATGCTGTACTAGGACACAGGAGAGAATTGGCTGTTGAAATTATCGATCCAAGGGCTGGTAAGAGAAGTCTTGTTTTAATATACCTTCCAAAATGACCTCTCTAGACCTGGTAGTTCTGGGCATTGACTGCCGAGTGCCCTAATCAATGTGATTAGTGGTTTCCAATTTCAGGTTTCTGATCAGCAGCTTTTGGGACAGTCTAATAGTTTTATGACAGTAAAGCTCTGTGCAGATGTTGCACCAGGTGATGGTAGTGGGTAAGACTCACCACCATGCCAATGTGCTCACAAATACCTGCCCCTCGTTGCATTCTGCATTTTTCTGTAGCACCAAACGCTCAATGCAGGGGGTGTTTCTCCCTGTGATTACCACCCTAGAATGTTCGCTCAGGTCCCTGTTCATCACTGCAAACAAATGTTGAATGGGGTACAGGCAGCGGTGTTTCTACAGGGAGGGCAAAGCTCTAAGTATTGCAAGAAGCCTTACCCTGTCATGTAAATCCTTCCTCTCCCTTGCTGCTGTAGCAATGCCAAGATGTTGCTGTTCCCTGTGCGGATTGGCTACAACGGTGCAGGAGAGGAGTGATTTCCACTGCAACGTAAGGCTTCTTGCAAAACTTAGAGTTCTGCCCTCCCTGTAGAAACGCCTCTGGGTACAGGGCTTACCAGCTTGTTCTCCGGGTTCTGTTTTTCTATGCATGGATTAGTCTGCACAGGGTTGTGCTAGCACTGAATTCTAAGTTTTACGAACAAAGACTAAGCATACTTATTAGGATGTCACCCTTGCATTAGGAATATATTTGTTGTTTCTGATGATACTCAGTGGGTTGAACTTTCTGAAAGCTTTGAGGAGGATCTGTGTGGCTTTATTATTGTTATTATGCGGCACTGCTTGTGACCACAACATGAACGTTGCTCTTCAGGTCATGACTTCTCAGTAGAACATCTTGTCCAAATTCTACACTTTCTGATGGGAGATTTTTGATATCATATCAACCATTTTGGCTGGAAGAAACGCTGCCTTATTGTCTGTAATGGGAATATGGAATATTATTTTTAAAGACACACAAGCTAAAAGTAAACTGTATAAAACAGAGATATTGTAACAAATGCTCTTAATTTATAACTGTTTATCCATTCAGTGATTTTTTTAAAAAAAATGAGAAAGAGGGAAAATTTGTTTTGACAGTCATGAACCAGCTCAATATTTAAAATCCCTCCTAAAATAAAATTGGCGATGGCTATAGTGTTGGGTTTTCTTTTGAATCTCAGACACTGGTCTTTCTCTGAAATAAGCAATGCAATTTTTCAAGGCAGAATAAAGGCAACATATTTTTTATTAAGGACAGAAAGCATAGAATCCTGTTTGTTTTTAAAGTGAGGCACAACTCATTTCCTCAACTGTGCTGGTGCAGCAGGGCCACGTGGCCTCCACTGCCACAAGGTCAGTTTAGGAGCAGGTTGGATTCGTGGATATTTCTCCCTTACCCCAAGTAATGATCCAGCCAGCCCTATGAGGTTATTCAGATCTCTACTGGCCAATAAGCTGAAGGAAGTCTGAGCAGGCCAGCATAATGCTAGCTGGTCCAGGAGGAGGGTTAGGATATAGCAGAGGCCTGCTCTGCCAATCCCAATCTCTGTTTCACGCTCCCCTTGCTCCAAAATGCTTCCTGCTTGCCTGCCCACCATCCTCTCCTTTCCCCTCCAGCACAAACTTTTACTTCACCCGGTGGCCATTGGGCTGGCTGCAGCATCGGCATGGAAGTGCAGGCTTTCCTGCCAGCACTGCTTACTCTCCAGGTATTGCAACATGCCTTACGGCACATTTGCAACATCTCCGCCAGCCCAGGGATTGCAGCACCAGCAGAGCTTCAGTTTAGGATTGGGCTCTGAATCTAAAAGAGAAAATTCCTATTGATTTCCATGATAGGCAAGACTTGGCAGGCAAGCAGTTCCCCCCAATGATTAGGCTGAGATCTTCCTGAGATACTTCAAGAAAAACTGCTAAGTGGGTGAAAAGGAAGTTTGTTAAGGGATGAAAAAAAGTTTCTGTGTTCCTGTTTCATCCCATCTCTGCGATACTGCCGTGCAGTGGTGTCATCTAAATGATTTAAGAACAGGAACTCACTTTTGATTGGCACGTGTCAGTGGGACTTCCCCACTGCAGCCCTTCCTCCTTCGCCCCCCTAAGAATCCGGAGTCGCTCCCTTTAACCCTCTGAGTGCTGGCCAACCAAGAAGAAAAGCTCTTTGCAGAGGAATCGGGAGGGGGAAAGAGGGAGAGTGAAGTGGGCGGAGTCAGCCCTAATTTTAACTAGTGGAACTGAGTTCCCCCGCGTTCCCCCTGCATGACATCACTGCTGCCATGGCAGAATTTCAGCATTTTAGGCTTCATTTAGTGTTTCCCGTTTTCCTTGCAGCTGCTCTCTTACTGCATCAATTTTACCTAAACAATCCCTGACATACTTCCAATCTGTTCTTCAAAATCTTCTTGCTATAGGCACTCTACACCTTAAATAACCAACCTGAGCAATAGTTATTCCCCTTCAGCTTTAAACCAGCTGAGTTCCATGCTTAGAGTAACTTCTCTTCCTTATTCTTACTTTGCATGGCCTCAAATTTACTTTCAACTGAAGTGTCTTGAAGGCTGCTGATCCAGGTGTTTCTGCTTCTAGAGATCAAAGATAATTGAATTGTGAAGAGTGAGCAGCAGCAGCAGCAGCAGCAGCAGCACACTCTCTGGGCACCTGGGGTCAAATTATATTCCGGGCCAGCATGTGCTTTTTTACGCGCCATCCTTCCTTTTCATACTTTTAGCTGTTCTCCACCATCTTCAGCAGAATGTCTGTGCCAGAGTGTGCAGTGTGGACTGATGACTGACTGGCAGTGTGTGTTTGAGGACCCGGATCCACCTGCTGAGATAAGCCACCTATTTCTCTTAAGGAGATGCAGAATGTCTGGTCATTTTGATGCTGAACCAAATTTCCAGCTGTCTTAGACAGTGACATGTGCTGACCCAAATTTGGGTCAAGAGTGACACCCTGTGGCCATGTGATTTTTTTTTTCTGGTTTCATTCTCTCACAGACTGCCCTTATCGCTCCAGTTCTTGTCCAGCTTCTATATTATCGTTTTCTTTTGCGGAGCTTGCTTTAAAAAAAGAAAAGAAAAAAAAGGCAGCCCTTTGGCCGCGCAAGCTTTCCTGCACAGCCATCTGTCTTCCCGAGCCTCATCTTGAGCAATCTTCTTGTTCTGTCCTTGGAAGTTCCTTCCTAAAGTGGAAATTGTAACCTGAGCTGACATTGCAGTGGTGAATTTGAAAGCAAGACACTGTCCTGGCACCAAAAGCCGTGCTGTTGTTTTGGGCTTTTGTCTGCAGCGTCTGGCTTTGGGCCCTTTCAGAAATGAGTTCTCTGAAGATTCAGCTGAGATTGCAAAATTAATCTCATTTGTGGCTTATTTTAGATTTGACCTTGGACTGCAAAAACGAAAGGCCACCATGTAGCAGGCCTCTCTTGGGGACATCAAAGTTCTCAACAGCTCTACAGGGTGGCAACTCCCAAGTTTTCCCATCCTGTACTCCTCAAAGATCTTGTGCGTGGAAGCAAAAAGGAATTGCTCACAAACAGATCTTCCGTTTTCCTCACAGCTCACCACTCCTGCACTCAGAAAGATTTGCTTTGCACGGTGACGGCATTTCTTTTTATGTTTCTTTTCAATAATTAGGTGGCTGCGAGTCTTCTGCAACTTTCCAAACTGGTAACACTCAGAAAGTGCTGGAGAGGGCTGAAGAAGGTTCAGAAAGACCACCACATGCTAGTCACCACTTAATGGCAAGTGGAAGAGGACGTATCCCTCCTGAAGGACATCTGTTCCAAAAGGACGATCATCTCCACCTGCATGGCTTTTCTTCCAGGGGAAATGTTCGTCAGACAGCACCCCTGCTTGAGCATGTAAATGTGGATTTTCAAGTTCTTGCAGATACATAGCCCAAGAAAAAGAATCTAGCAGCTGGACACAGACGATTGGTATACTTAGAAGATATTATCCACATAGGCACAAAGCATAGCAATGAGCTATTCAAGAGCAAATGAGTTACCAGAAAGCAACTGAGATAGTTACCTGCAATGCCACATTTTAATTGCTATAGTCCAGCAGTTTTCTAGTCTCCCTTAGTAAATGTGAAAATCTGGGGAGGGAGGCATGGTTTTAGGTTCTCATTAGATGTCCCATTAACTTTATGGAACCTCTTCTAATTTACTGCAGCCAACAATGTAACCAAACACATTTTCACTACATTTTTCTTTTTCAGAAGTGAAAGGGCCAGGTAATGATCCTTCAGTAGGAACAAATGTTATTAAATAATAGATTTTCTTCAGCCACCTCTCCTACATGCGGGCAAAGGACGAACAGATATCCTATTAATAATGCTCTGGTTTTCTGCTGATGTTGCAAAATAAGCCACCATAAAATTATGAATATCATTGCCTTTCTGGCTGAATTAACTACTTAGGAAAGTTGTAATAGGGGGAAATGGGAGATCTGTTAATGAAAAAGTGCAATGAAAATAATGTACTAGGTGTCTTCCAGTACATCTACCTACCAAAGAAGGCACTCCAGCATATAATGTTATAACTAAGGAGAAGCAATAGCAGGCCTTGCGGGAGGTCCTGGGGGGTCACAGGAGCCAGAGTGGTAGCGGAGCCACCGCCGCCACTTACCCACCTGCTCAAGCCGCCACAGTTGCAAGAATGAGCAGTGTTGGGCCCACCCACCTGCACCCGTGCTCGGAGCACTCCAAAATGGAGCGTGGCGTGGTGGGACTGGTACCAGGAGCAGGAAGCCAGCACCGGGGGTGGAGGGGGGGCAATTGTCGACTCAGCCAGGGCAGAACCTCAGCTGGGTCTGCCACGGGACAGAAATTGTACTTTGATATTTTTAACAATACCCTTGCTCTTACATTATTTCAAGGAATGTCATTAATAGCCAAGCTAGCCCAAGTCATATTTTATTTCCCGTGACCTGAGAAGCAGTGCTAGTCCATCTGTGAGGCAGGCTGAAGTAGGCTGCCTAAAACAGCCCACTGCTCCCATTAACACCCTCTGAAGTCTTGCCTCCATTGACCTCCTCTAAGGCCCTGCCTGTGCTACCCAGTTTTCAAAAAGAGCAACAGAGCAGGCCAGAAGAAGGGCGTCAGGACATGTTCTGCCTGTGTCTTTAAAAAAAAAAATGGGGCAGTGCTTCTTCCATCTTTGATCCTGCTCTGGTGCCTTATTTGAAAACAGAGTGGCAAAGTGAAGACCATGGAGGTGGAAAAAGGATAGGAAGAGATGGTAAGTAAGTGGTTGGAGGGTTGGAGGGGGGGGACCTGCCAAAGATTGTTGCAGCAGACTGGAGGGAGAGTGGCAGACCCATATTGGACCGAACTTTACATGATGAGCTTAGGACCTACAGCCCTCAAAGTCAGTATTTCCCAAACTCCAAAAGGGAGTTGGGAACACTGTAAGTGTGTGCAGAGGAGCGCCTAAGGCAGCAACATGATCCCCAGGATTGCACTACTGCTGGGGACAGAAGGGGAGCTTTTCTACTTACAGGAGTCAGTGCCAACGTCTGGGGTGTGTGGGGAGCCCTGTGAACCCCTCTGCAAGACTCCCCAAGCACCAAAAATAACAAAGGAATCACAATCGGAAGTTCCTTCCAGTTTCACAATCTTCTGTCCTGGCAGTGGTGTGATCCTTCCCCACTCCGTAGATACCTTCCTCACTCTGCACGCTTTAAAGGGGCATGGGTTGTGACCCACCACTTTGGGAAGTGCTGCTCTAAGATATTAACCAATGTATATGCTCACACACTTTCAATGGAATGGGCTTCAGATAAACAAAATCACCGAAAGGTGAAACTGTTTGGCAATGCCAGGATAGTAGGATGAAACATATTCCCCTACAATCATTCCACTTCCCTCCTCCCAATAAGATCCCCCTTTTCTGCTTGGCAACAGAAAAGTAGATCAGCCCTTGTAGAACATGTAACTTGGTCCCTGAAATAATGCTGGGAATCATTGGTTTTGCTCTTTATTTTTCTTACTTGTTTTTAGAACCAAGGAATTATTCCAGCCGGATCCCAAGGACAACTTGTTCTGCTGCCTGACACCAAGACAGCTGCTCAAGAGCCTGTGTCTGTTTTGCCCACCCACTTACAAAGCCAACATGACTTTCCCCAGGGAGATTTAGATGTGAAGAATGAACCTACCTCATTACAAACAAGCACAAAGCAGGTAGAATGAGCTTAGAAAAGGGAAAAATCCTGGGTGACAGGGAAAGGAAAGATGTATAGCCTCAAGAGCACAGTGCATATTATAAATCATGATATTCTGCACAACTATGTTTAAAATTATATACAGGCTGTAAATCCAGGATTGAAGGTTTTAGGGGCAAACCACTGGTGGGACTTTTCCCCAACCAATTTTATTACCTCTACTGGAGATAAAGGATAGACTGTCAATTAATCAAAACTTCATGTCTAATCTGCAATCAAATCATTAATCTGATAACCATGGTATAGTGTTGGTAGCCATGGAATAGTTTCATGCTTTTAGGCCTGATTTCCTATCTTTTTTCAGAATATTCTATGGACTGTATTAAGATTGAGAGTGCAATCCTAACCTGGATTTAGGCCAGCACAGTTAGGCTGGCAAAATTTGGCCGGCGCAAGGGACATCGTAAAGTATGTTTGGAGCACTCTCAGAGTCAGAGAGACCAGCACACAGATGTGCGCCATCCTCCCTGACTCCAAGCGTGGTCCAAACGTGCTATACCGTGTCCCTTGTGCCAGCCAAACTTTGCTAGCCTAACTCTGCTGGCCTAACTCCAGGTTAGGATTGTGGTGTGAGAGAAATAATAGTAAATAAGGAATAGAAACTCCATATTTTCCCTTCTGGTTGAAATGTTTATATTATCAATTGAAATTATTCCCCATATGTAGATAGAGCAATAAATGGATTGACTTACTTTCTTGTTTCACTTTATCATCACAACTCCTCTCTTAGTAGGCTTAATAAATGTCGGGTTGCCCACTATGGAGCCACCAGTGAGTTTCGTGCCCTGCTGACTTTTACTTGGATTTCCTGGACTTGTTTGCTTGGTTTCTCTGCACTTGTTAGCACCTTTATGGTTTCTACAGTATAACTAGATTTTCCCTAAGCCACTAAAACAGAATGCTGAGCTAAACACAGTTGTGGTTCATCAGTGTGTCCCTTCCCTGGAGTGCAAGCCACTATGAGCCATGTTTTTTCTGTAACCTTTCCCAGTGATCACAGTGGTGGTGCCGTTGACCTTGAATTTCTGCATATATTTGTGTTAACTGCAGCCCAGGCCTTATGTACAGAGCAGTGATCTCCAGTTCAGTGCTTTATTGTTACGGTCAAAGACCAGGAATATGAGCAGTGATCTCCCAACTGTGGCCCGTGGTGCTCCTCCACCTCACAGCCAGCAGTTAACACACCTGATCTTTGCAGAGCATCCCCTGGGGAAATGGGAAATTCCCCTGGAAAAGTGGAGAATGAACCCATCATCAGAATGCAGAACATTCTGGGGCTATTTCCCAGGGAAGCAGTGGAACAGTAAGAGCTTTGCACCCGCCATGCCTGTAGTAATTATGTAATAAAGGATGCTGGAGCCAGCCTGTAGGCCAGAGTTTGGGTCCCATGATCTAGAGTACCTGTTCCCATAGTTGGTTGCAACCCACCATTGGGAATAAAAACTGGGCCATTCTCTCTTAAAGGGAATGGCCCAGGAATTAGTGTGCCGATGGCACTGCAGTGATCACGGTGCCATGGGCACCCAGGGGCTTTTTTCCTTACCTGGGGGTCACACTGGCCTTGGGGAGGGTCTGGGCCACCCACAGCGCCCTCTAC
Organism: Lerista edwardsae; assembly: GCA_029204185.1. NCBI lineage: Eukaryota > Metazoa > Chordata > Lepidosauria > Squamata > Scincidae > Lerista > Lerista edwardsae. Next base: position 7,665,888 of record JAJKFI010000028.1, on the reverse strand, counting down.
GGGCCTCCCCATTGCTCAAAATTCTTCCATTTGGGGACTGGAATGCATTTCTGGTTTTTGTGCAAAATCCAAAAATGTGCTCCAGTCCCCAAACAGAACAATTTTGAACATCAAGGAGGCCCGCATAGGTGGCTGCAGGCCTCCCAGACCGTCCGCAAGGCCAATGCAACTCCCCAGGTAAGGGGGAAAGCACCCCCAGGTGCTGCACACACACACACACACACACACACACTCTGGCCTGCAGTCCAAAAGTCCACTGCTGATCTAAAGCATTGCCTGGATAAGCATGTTTCCCACATGGAATTCCTCAATGAAAGCCTGTTCTTGCGTTCAACTGTGGTGAGTGACCCAGCCAGCTTTCCACCCCACCTCAACCAAAATCAAGATTTAACTTTGTCAAAATAACAGAGTAAGGGATATTTTATCAAGATTGTGGGCATCTTAACTATGAAATATTTAGTAGATATCAGAATTGAATCACCTTTGTTCACACCATTTCACATCTTGAAAGCTGATTTGTGGTTTAAACCTCCAGTTCACTTATTCCTACTTACAAAATGGCTCTATTAAGTCAACATCTCATGAGTAAGAGAAGAGCACTGAATCAAATTAGAGCCAAAAGTTTGCATATCTTTATTACCAAGTATGTATGAACTACTTTAACTGAGCTGAGAGAATGCGGATTACGACAGCTGCTATATTTCTCACGTTCATTCAGACAAATTCAATTTACATTCAAGAACATCGTTGGATATGCGGCCCAATGCATGGTAACTGGCAAGCAAGTCCTACTGAGTTCAGTGGACTTCCTTCCAAAATAAGGATTGCAGTTTAAGGGCCAGCCTAGATGAGGCAGGAGAATGTAGTAGAAACCCCATGGCTATTTTTTTTTGGGGGGGGGTCTTTTGTTTTATGAAAAACAGCTTGAGGGGCTGCCAGTTAATTCACAGCAGTTGTAGGTGATGAGTATTAATCCTTTTCCATACAGGCCATATTTTCTATTAGAATTATCTCCAACTATTTTTCTTCCTGCAAGAAGAAAATATACAGAGGTCTGTATCTTTTCCCTGCGCCCAGATAAGTAAATGGGGATGGTTATATTCAGTATAACAGCCCACAAGGAAAGGACCTGGTCACAGGTGTCTCACATTTCCTTTAGCTTGGCCCTCAGGTTGTAACATTACGCACAGTTTTTTGGGAGTAAACACAATCAGGCTTGACTTCCTGGAGGATTGACTGATTGGATCTCCTTGCAGTCCAGGGGACTCTCAAGAGTCTTCTCCAACACCATAACATTACTAGAACCTTCTAATTAAACAAGCACAGGATTGGGATGTTAGTTGGGATTTGGATGCTAGTTTAGGATTAAGATGATGGGGTGGTTCTTCTTATGGTAACTTCTTACATTATTGTACTTTTCCTGACTCACTACTGAAGTATAGAACAGAGGTGTAGGGAGGCGAGCATGGCAGGTGCCGGCTGAGTTTGGGCGCAGCGGCACATAAAAACCCACACGTTTTTTGCTTGCACCTTCCATAGATCCCAGATCACTTCGAAATGGAGTGATTTCAGGTGTGGGGAGGTGTGGCCGGGTGACTCACGGGGGTGCAGTGATGTCGCCCCACCCCCAGGCACGATAGATAGATAGATAGATAGATAGATAGATAGATAGATAGATAGAT
>JAJKFI010000028.1:7611070-7656963 GCA_029204185.1 Lerista edwardsae | reverse complement strand
TATGTATGTATGTATGTATGTATGTATGTATGTATGTATGTATGTATAGGATACTTGTTGTTTAAACATGTTATTTTAATTCTGTTTCTGCATTAATTAAATATTATACATGTATGTTACTGTGTGAAAATGTGCAATTTTTAAATTTTGTATACACATATAAATACATATGTGTGTGTATTTATGACATATGCCGCTAATGGGATGGAGATCTTTTACTCCCAGAAATCTTCACTGAAATTTGCCACAGAATCTGGACTCTTGATGGCATTCTTTTTTTTCTGAACTCTTCATGGCATTCCCAATAAAAATTGCATATGAGCTCTTAGAATGCTGTTCACTTCTGGCAAAGGCAGTGTTTCTCTATACACTGTGTAGTTTTCTTTCTCATAGTAAATAATCATTAGACAAAAACGGTTTGGCTGCTGGTTAATCAAAAGAATGCTGGAGCTCTGTTTCTTATCTGGATTTGTCAGTGCACTGTTAAGAGTACATGAAATAAAATTCAAGGACACCACAGAGGTCTCCAACAGGAGCTCAAAGCTCAGACTGTGCCTCGTTGAACATGAAATCCCAGACCTAGCAGTTTTTTAAAAATAGAAAAACAGAAAACGTAACTCCCACAAATATAAGTAGTGAGACTTGAGTTCAATTGCAGATTTTGTTTCAGTTCCAGGAATAATAATAAATTGGCCTTTGAATAAACATTTCCAAACTGGAATTTTAGTCTTCAAAATAACGTTAAATTCTACATGGTGGGTTCCTGATATACAGAAATGCAGTGTTCCAAAATGCGAGACTGCTGATGCTGAATTCAGAACTGAACTTGGAAATTAGTTTAAGGATGACACATTCAATATTTGCTTGATTCCCTTCTAATAAGCACCTATATGCATATTTTATATATTTTTATATACTTGCCAGAAGATCTGCCAGAAGAGCAAGAAAAGGACCTCAGGATAGGGTATGCAGGTAAAAGGACTAAGGTGATGAAGACTGGGGGGAGGGGTGGTTTTGATTTGGTTCTCATTCATGGGCAGCCCAAGCCGAACCTGCTTTGGAGTAGGCAGGCCAGCGCTGTAGCCAACTCAGATTTCGCTGCCGCTGAGGTTCACATAAGAACATAAGAAGAGCCCTGCTGGATCAGGCCAAAGGCCCATCTAGTCCAGCTTCCTGTATCTCTCAGCGGCCCACCAGGTGCCCCAGGGAGGCACGAGACACAAGACGCTTGCATCCTGTTGCCACTCCCTTGCACCCGGTACTCTGAAGTAGCCTGCTACTAATGTAAGGAGGTTGCGCAATCCATCACCACGGGGCAAAAGGACGTTTGTCCCCTTATCCCAAATTAAGCCTCAGCCAACCCTATGGGGCTGCTTGGATCTGCGCATGATATTTAGCAGGTGCAAGTCTAAGTGCCCTGGCGTGGCCCAGATTGTGGCTGCGCGGTCCAGGACAGGGGTTAGGATCTGGCCTAATGCAGGGCCGCACTCCTTCCACTCCCTCCTGCCTTCCCCCCCAGTCCAAAAAGCCCCTGCACTGGCCAAACTGCCTGAGTTGGCCCAGTGCCCCTTGTGATGGCGTGAACATGCCTTACAGCACATTTGCAACCGCTCTGGGCTGACACATGCAGCTTGCATTGGCCTAAAGGCATCTTTGGATGGTGCCTCAGTGGAACAAAATAGAAGTGCTTCAATTAACAGTAGGTAAAAGTGACACAATGGGCATGTTTCACCTTTAGCCGTACCCTCATGGTGTCTTCAAATGCTTGATTTTCTCTGCACCATCCTCCCTGACTCAGAGAGTGATCTAAACGCGCTTTACGGTGGCCCTTGTGCCTGCAAACTTTGCTGGCCTAACTCTGCCAGCCTAACTCCAGGTTAGAATTGCGCCCTGAGTGTATTTTTTTGAAAACTGGTAGGTCTGTTGTCTACTCACTTCCTTTTCCTTTTGTGCATTCTCAATGGTCAATAGTGATTTCATTTTTTTTCCCCTGATGCCCTGACACAGGAGCAAAAAAAAAAAGGGGGGGTCTTAATTCAATGATTCCCTTTGATTCAACTCTTGCCCTTACCTCCTTAACTCTTTACCAAACCTATTCTCTTCATTAGCCAAATAAGCAGGCTATATACCTCCCCCGCCACAGTATCCAACATTAACTTGATTATGTAGCAAATAATAAGCATGCAAACTCCAGTAACAAAGTCCAGTCCTGTTAATTAAGCCATCATCATGTCTTCCACTGCCTTGAGATGTCTCTGGTTTATTCTGAGTACAAGAATGTTTTGTGGCAACAAAAAGCATGGTCCTGTGCACATCCATTTGAGTGGGAGCCATTTGCTACATTAATGAGAGGACCTGCGTCTTGACGGGTGTTTAAAATCATGAGAACAGAAAAAAATTGTGGCATTCTCGGGAGAGGAAAAAAAATCCTGCACCTCCTTAAGTGGCTCTCTTTGTTAATATAAGATGGCAAATGTTTGTTCCTGTTTATTAAATCACATGAAAGGTTAATTATGCTAAGCGACTATGGGTAGAAAACAATTCTTGGAAGATGCTTTTTTAACAACAGGTTGGCAGCTTGCAGGAGCCATCTGTTTCCCACAAATGTTAAGGTACACTCTTAAACTTGTGAGGTTAAAAATTACAGATTGCACAGTAGTTTGGGAGAAGGAAAATCCATGCTGTGCTGATATGAAAGTTCTGATTCTCCTTGACATGCAGCCTGGTAGGAATGCCAAGTTTCCTAAAGATGGTGTCTGGCTGTTAATAACCATGCAAATTAGAAGGGGACAAAGCAGCAACAGGACTCCTGGTATCTGTCTCACTTCTAATAAAAGGGGGCTGACATCCTGCAATGAAGCATTGCCTGGGGCTGTTGTGAAAGAGAGAGTCCCATGTCTGGAACTGGCTGTCTCGTAACAAAGTAATATAAGGGAGGGCGTCTATATCTGGATTCTGATTCTGGCCCGCAAAAGGTTTAAGATGCAAGGCTTGTTCTATTTTGGGAGGCAACTGCTGATCAGGGCCAATTTCCTGACACGTGGAAGTTTCCAGCATGCTTCTGCATGGTAATATTTTCCCAAGGTTATCAATGTAATGAGCTGGATCACAGATGGCAGTGCACTGATCCAGCCTTGCCATTCCAAGGACCTCCTTGACAGCCAATTTTACATGATTTGTATTCAATTATGATAACTACAAGATTCGCCCAGGTCCATGCGCAGCCACAAAAAGAGACAGCACATATCTCAGTAACGCAGGAGTTGTGCAGGAGGGTACATCTAATATCAATGCCAAAGCATAAGCTGAAATTCACATGGTACTGATTTGCACATGGCATTATGACATGGATCAGAGGCCCCGGGGTCGTGGCAGTGCACCTGTGCATTCCAGGATGCACACCATGGCAAAAGGAAAATGAGCCTGACCCCCCAACCCCACACCATTTTATTTTTTTTATTTTGAAGAATGTTTACCCTGCCTTCCCATGCCGAAGCAATGCCCAAGGCGGCTTACATGGGCAGGCTAGTCTAATACCCCATTTTTCAATGGGATTTTTACAAATATACAGTATTCTGCGATTCACCGAATCCTCAGTCCCAGATGTCACCTTCACAGTGTGGTTCTCTCCTCTGGCCATGTGCCATCGAGCTTCAGCAGGGGATTGTAAGTCCAGCCTGGACAGGTCCTCAAGGTTGGATTCTGTTCTTTTGCTGGCTGGCCGTCTCATAGCATTCCCACACTGGCTACTCAGCTCCACAGTGACCCCGTTCTGCTACAATCGGTACTGCAGCTTGTCCCAGCCTGGTGTTCCATCTCCCATCCAAAAATAGACCACAGATTCTCCTGTTTCGCTTCAGGCAGTACCAGCAGCTCAACCATCAGTCCACACCTCAGCCAGGGAATGGAGCAGCTGCAGGGAGCTCTCTTCCCCCTTCCTGGAATTCTGCTCCAGAGTACTGTAAGTGGAGACATTTACCGTAGACTGAGGTTCTTTTCCATTGCTGTCTCTTGCAATTGTATGCTGCCATTGGCATCATTTGCATTGAGAGGTGGGCTATACAGTTATAACATCTCTCCAGCAGAGGAAGTGGCAACCCTAGTATCCCTGAGTACAAACACATTGCCACTGCCTCCATTCCATTCCCCTTCCCCTGTAACCTCCCTTGGGTCAATATTGTAAGCCCTTCAGGGCAGGGACCTGTTCTGTCACTCCTTGTAAAGTGTCATTTACATGGATGATGCTTTATAATAATTATGATAATGATTTGCAAGCTTGCTGATTTACAACAAAGACTTTCCTGCATTTATGTTGATGTTTGGGTTGTATTTCATACTGTATTGGCTTTTCTGCTCCCTTGGCCTTACTGTCTTACCTGCTTATCCAATACTACAAATGTATCCTCCAGTACATGACCATATGGCAATATTACTAAACCCACATGATATATTTCCCAAGTGGTAAATAATTTCCCCCATTCATGTCAGAAAGGCAGTCATAATCTCTCCTGTGATTCAACCCTTCATTGTTATGGGTCTGGATTCCTTTCCTGAAATTATGAATGGGCTAAGACCCTAAAATCACTTGTCAGCTTTTACGATGGCATAGTACTGAGAACAAACTGTTGTGTCTTTGGCTAGCTTATTGGCACCGCTCAATCCTGCCCGCACACATCTGAAATAGCTAAACTGTCTAGAGATTCTGTTGTGTGTTCCAAATGCCAACAATCTGCTAGTCCTGCTGAAACATTTTGGTTGCCACCACTCGGGCTGTCAAATCCACATGACCCCCGAGCATTTGGCGTTGCTTCAGCCGGGCAATCAATCTGCCAGCCTGATCATTTGCAAGCTCTCACACATCGAACCCCCTGCTGCTCTGACTAGGCAATGACAAGCTCTGCCCAGCCCAGCAACAACACTGCGTCCTTAGTAACAGCAGGTTCCTCCTTGCAGTGGAGTGTGAAAAGCAGTTCATTCACCCTGCTGGCGGTGGCTGCTGCTGCGCTGCTGCTGCTGCTGCTGCTACGGCTGGGCTCCTTTGGACACGGCAGAGGTGGGTGCTCTCAGTTCCTGGCAGGAAAGCAATTGTTTAAGAGGGTAATCATCCTGTTGTTTTGCTGGTCTTAACCATGTGAGTCACAGCCAGTGTCTGATGCTACTCTAACTACGAGGCAACTTGCAAGTTGAATCTCAGAGCATCCAGAAACACATTCAGAAAGCTGGAAAACCAGGTTCCCCCAGTCGAACATTGACAGGGGGGGTTCATTCAGCAATGTCCTTGCAATAGTCTAAGGCAGTGGTTCCCAAACTAGTGGGTTGCGAGCCAATTTCAGGTGGGTCAGGAAGCACCTCAGGCAGCCATATTGAAAATATGGGAATATGGGATGCTGGAAAGGGGGAGGGCTGTGTGGATGTTTTGCTTGCGTCAAGGTTTTAAATAGGCTTTTTTTTTTCTTTCTGATTCACTTTGCTATTGGAAAATGGCTGAGAAATAACCCAACTGATTGCTGCCTTCTCAGGAAAGCAGCAGGCTCTGGTGTCACAATGATGGCACTTCAGGCCATGCCATCACTTCTGGTGGGTCCCGGACAGATTATCATTCTAAAAAGTGGGTCCCGGTGCTAAAAGGTTTGAGAACGAGTGGTCTAAGGGATCAGGATAGAATTCCTGCAGCCAATAACATGAGTATCTTGGGGAAACAATTTTTTTCTTCTTTTCCATGGATATTTATTTCTTCTGGTGCTACAGGCCCAAACTGGGATGCTGTCTGATCTTCTCAGGGAAGTTGCAGCTCAAGATTTTAACCCCACAATTGATAAGAGATGCTGCTAGGTTATTCCGGTCAGAACAATAGGATCTGTGGTAGTTTTCTCTCCTTAAAAGTCTTTGGACCAAAAGATTTTCATTGGCCAAGACAGCTTCAAAATGTTAATGTCTGTTCAGGCACTCTTGTTTCAAAAACTAAAGAGGTGTTGTCGTTTCCAAGCTGTAAAGCATTTCACACAAACAAGTTTCTGATGGGGGATTGCCTTTTGAAATACAAACACCCACGTAAGAGGGGTGAAGGATCATTCTGGATTTGTTTTTGGAGGGGCATCCCCACCAGTAGTGTCCCTAGAGGAAGGGTGGGATGCTAAGTTTTGCAAGGCGCCTTACCTTGCTGTGTAAAAATTCCTCTCCCTCGCAGTCATAGCCAGTCCTCATGGTAAAAGCATGTCTCTGTGCTTCTCACTGGTTACAATGGCAAAGGAGAGGAGCGGGTTTCATTGCAAGGGAAGGCGCCTTACCAAACGTAATGCCCCACCCCCTCTAGAGGTGCTACTGATCCCCATTTGTCAAAATAACTCATGTAGTCCCCAAAGAGTAGGTTAAGATACTGGGGGAATCTGCTTGTATAGCCACCTGAATGTGCTCTTGGACACTTGAGACTCAACTTGCAAGTTTCCTAATTGTCAGAGTAACAACAAATATTGAGGGTCGAGCCCAAGCGCGCCCCTTGGGCTGACACATGCGGCCTGCTTCAGCCCAGCGCTGTCGTAAAAGTGCCATAAGGCACTTTTGTGCCAGCGCAAGGTGCACTGAGTCAACACAGGCAGCTCTTTGGCCAGCACAGGGGCTTTTCTGGGCAGGAGGAAAGTGGATGGGGGTGGTCCAGCACAGGGTGAGGGCGGGCAGGGCGGTCCAGATTGGGGGACGGAGTCTGGACTTGGCCATTAGAGACCCGTCAGAAACTTGTTGATGGTAGAACATTGGAGTGACTCTAAATATGTAACTATGGGGGTTGAGTATCAGTAGTTGCAATGGCAAGTGGTTTCTGAATAAGGACACAACGTCTCACCTTCACCTGAAACAAAGCCTAATGCATGTTCACTGGATATCATTTGAACCTTGTTACCTTACACTCCCCCGCTCTTCTGTTCCCTCCTTTCTTTTGTGTCCTTTCTCCCATCTGAAATTTAATTGTAAGTTCCTTGGGGCAGAGACCCAGCTTTTCTGACCCTACTCTGTCAAGCACCATATCAAGCACCGCTACTGATGGCAGTATCTAAATTAAGAACAACTGCAACTACTGCCCATTTTCAGATGTTTTGAAAGAGAAAATGGTGGCTATATCCCCATCTGGGAGTCTCTAAAGGTACACCTTTTGATTTTCCAGGGAAGCGGCCCCCAGGAGAGATCATGGCTTCAGTCAGAAAGATCCCTTATGGATACAATCCTAACTATGAGACTGTCGTAAAGATCATTGGGAGCAAATATGTTCGATACCTTGCAGAAAAACCTGATGGGTAAAGTATGATAGCTGGATGAAATTTCCTTTTAAATACCCAAAGCATCTCAGACAGGAATCCAGGTTTTTAAGCACACTTCTGAAACCCAGTAAAGTCAATGGGCTAACCACATTTCTTTCGATGTTGGAATGGGGCCTCTAAATTTTTTAAATACCCAGATAAGGAAGGTGGATTCTTTCTATAGTTAATGAAGTGTTGCAAACTCAGAGCTGGTGTAGACAAGAAGTCCAACACATGGTAAAGTTCTTCAATGACAATATCACTTCAGTCTGTTAGGTGGATTTGATTTTTGAAAAATTTGAATGGTCCACAAATAAATCTCCACCCTTCCTGACCTGACATGCTAGTTTTCTTTGTGTGTGTGTGTTGGGGGAAATCAAAGTTTCAACTTTCCTAAAGATACTTCAAACCACAAGGCCCCAAATATTTTGTCAAGTGCATATATGGATTTTGCAATGCCTTTGAAAATGTAATAGTAACATTGCTATATTTCTATGCAATAAATTACCCCTCAAAGGAGCAAATATTTCCATTGTTGTTCTGTAAAGTAAATGGATACTGAACATGTATTTGCTTTGAGTATCGGTTCATGCAATGTGTGCCTGTTTCTGACAGCAAAGCAAAGAAGGGTGGAAAAGCTGAAATACCATCCATGCTCAGAAGATTACCTCCCCATAATACAAGCAAAACACATGATGAAAAACCTCCAGGCCACAATAGGGCTCTTGGTCAACAAATCAATCCTGGCCTTGAAGGTGAGCAACAGAACAAAGGTGACAAGGAAGGACACAAGTCTAAACAAGCAGAGACTAGCAGCAAAGTGAGTACTTACAACTGTGATGGTTGCAGGTTAACTTTCTTAGGTTGCAATCCTATATGCACTTACCTGGGAGTATACCCCACTGAACAAAGCGGGACTTTTTTCTAAGCAATCAGCAGAGGATTGTGCTGTTATTCAGCTTCAGGCTTTCCTTGTGGACAACTGCCTGCAAAACAATGCCAGCTGGTCTCTCTCCTACTGCTGCTGGTGCTACTGCTATGCGTACAACTGGATAAGCCCTAACAAATATTACAATAATAATGAGACTGCTCATCAGCAAAGAGACTATTCTGCTGCAACAAATGCCAATGAGAGCAATCTGCTTCAAGACAGAATACTCAGAATGGGCTTGTTATGATGCTCTGACCAGCCCTATTAAACACGTGGGGGAGGACCATGGGGAAAGACATCTCCCCCTCCCTTTTCACACCATGGCACAGTTTCCTAATCGCAGGGTTTGCCCAAAGTGGCCTTCAAAATGTGTTTTAAATACCACTTTCAAGTTAGATTTAACTTCATGTGCATCATGCATTGAGAGGTAATTTGGACAAATCTCACACATGCATGCACATGCTCAGACAACAGTGCGCTGCCTAGGGGCAGGGGGAATGTATAAATGCTACTCAGACTATCATCTAAACCAGCCCCAACCCTTTCTCAACATTATGTTTTGGATCCTTTCACTTCCTGTTTAGAGCTTTTCTTCCATTCTCGTACTGCTAAGAACATGCTTTCACTTTGTCTTCAATATAAAGTTTGGACTTTATAGTAGTTTTTTGTGCAATGTAGGAACAGCTTGCCATTTTATGTAAAGACATAAGAGGTAGTAGCATCTCATTTGGTTTAGGTGCAATTTATTTTTCAGTAGATCCAGAAGACTAGCCTCCTCATAAGAAGATATACTTTGATCTGGAAAAGTGCTTACCTTAAGTTCTAGGATAATTTTAATTATGTGTAGCATTCAAAACAGTATGTTATTTTTTTAATCTTCGAGTTGCTGCAACTGTTTTTGCTGGAACAAAGCTACCCGTCTGACAGTGGGTTGAGTTGCCTTAATCCTTCTAACATTCTACTCTAACTGGGATTTGCAACACAAGGAAGAAATAATGTTTGGCAACATTTTCATTTACCACTTTTCAAAGTATAGTCTTTCCGCCCCAGTCCTAACCAGTGCTGGCGGAATGCGCATTCCACTGGTGCAGGCTGCCGCAAAGCAGCTGTAAAGCACTTTGCGTGAGTGCTAGCAGCCGACGACATGCTGGCGGGAAGTCGGGAACCTTCTCCCACATGCTGGTGAACATCAGGAGGCCTGCCGGGGCAGGTAAGCCCAGTGCAGGGGGTGGAACAGGACAGGAGGTGGGGAAGAGGGGTGAAGAGACAGGTGGGGTCTAGGTGGATTGGGTCTGGGAGGAGTGGGTTCAGTGGTGGTGGTGCATGCAAAATCCTTCCTGGGCCTGATCTTCCTGCATTTGAGCAATGCAGTCTTGAACCAATGATATTGCTGGCACACATTCGAATTGCCCCGTCGTGGTTTAATCTGGGGCAAGGGGACAAATTGAGGCATATATCTGTTATTATTTCAGATATATTTTTAGTTATCAGGTTTGTATCCCAATCTCCTAGGAACTCAGGTTATGTGTTAAAGTGGAATTTTTCCCATTTTATCCTCCCAACAACCTGTGAGGCTGAGAGCAAGTGAGCACCCCAAGGTCAGCCGCTAAGCTTCTTGGCTGTCAGGAATTAGAATTCAGAGCTCCCTCTTCCAAGCAAAACTCCGTTTTGTTTGCAAGTACATAGCAGTTGTATGTGACTGATTGTTTTTGTGGTGTACTTTTTGTTTTTGTACTTGTTCATATTCAAAGTACTGGGCCTGGATTTATTTTACAGAAAGGAAGACTGTTAGCGCTCTTCGCGCGGTAACAGCCCATTGCCCTGCCTCTCAGAGGCAAACAGGCTGGGACTTGGCAGCCGATTGGCTGAGGGGCCAGGCGAGGCGGAGCCGCAGCCTCATGTTCGGGGGCGTTGGCCCGATCAACTGCATTGCGGCTCCGGATGGCGACTCCACCCGCCCTCCCTTTCGCTAGTCTGAGTTTAGCTGGTCGCCCTATGGGGGCCAGGTAGGAATTTTTTCCCTCCGCCTCGATTGGCTCCAGGAGGAGGGGTTTTTTTCACCTACCCCAGACTAGTGAGAGGGTTTTTGCCCATCAAACGGGCGGGTATTTTAGTTAGGAAAGGGTCGGCCACTTGGCATGAGAAGTGCAGGGTGAGGGTAGGCACTTAAGCGCTCAGTGTCCATGTCAGGGCAGCTAGGTTGAGGGGGAGGCATGGCAGCTCAGATTATGCCTACCAGGCTCGAAGAGTTGTTAAGCTAATCCCTTGACTGAAATGGCTACACTCTAGTAGGTTGGCATTTAACCTGAGCAGGCCAGCTGCCCAGACCCTGAGAAGGGGCAATAATGACAGGCCGGCCCCGTCCATGGCTGGGCCGGCCTCAAGTTGGATGGTACGCCCAATGAAATGTACAGGAGTGTAGAAGGAGGCGACTCTTCTCCTCCTGTAAGGACCCTGCACCTGTGGAGGGAATTATTCCCTTCCAGTTAGTTCCTGTTGAAAATTTTTTGTTAAAGTTATTTGAATAAAATGGCCCATTTAACATCCCAAAGCCACAGTCTGTTGCCTTTATTTGAGGATGCGTGGGTAATGTTTGTTTTCTGTTGATTGTATCCCATCTAATTGCATGATATTATTCAAGAAGTCAGATCCACCAAATGCACATTGTGTCACTGTTCCTTCTGGAGATAAGTCGTTGTCCTACATTCATGTCTTCAAAAACCCATCTCTTGGAGCCTCAATGACAACACAACAACCTCAACAGGTAACTGGACTCAAATGTAATTAGGGCAATTCTACACTTGGGCAAAAATAACGCAAGACACAGGTATAGAATGGGGGAAAACTGGCTTGGCAGCACAACATGTGAGAGGGATCTTGGAGTTGCAGTGGATCACAAGATGAACATGAGGCAGCAGTGTGATTCAGCTGCAAAGAAGGCTAATGCAATTTTAGCCTGCATTAATAGAACCATAGCATCCAAATCACAAGAAGTTGTGGTTCTGCTTTACTCCACATTGGTGCAACCTCACCTGGAGTACTGTGTTCAATTCTGGGCACCTCAGTTCAAGAAATATGCAGCCAAATTGGAGCAGGTTCAGAGAAGAGCAACGAAGATGATCAGGGGACTGGAAAACAAGTCCTATGAGGAAAGGTTGAGGGAAGTTGGTATGTTAAACTTGGAGAAGACTGAGAGGGAATATGATAGCACTCTTCAAATATCTGAAGGGCTGTCATAAGGAAGAAGGGACAAATCTGTTCTCATCTGCCTTTGACAGTAGAACTAGGTCCAATGGGTATAAACTGCAAGAGAGGAGATTCCGGCTGGACAGCAGGAAGAATTTCTTGACGATAAGGGCAGTTTGACAATGGAATAGCCTGCCAAGGGCGGTGGTGGATTCTCCCTCACTGGAGACCTTCAAGCAGAGGCTTGACAGGCACCGGCTGGAGATGCTCTAGGAGGATTTCCTGCTACAGGCAGGGGGTTGGACTAGATGACTTTGTAGATCCCTTCCAACTTTATGATTCTATGAATTTAATAGAACTTGCAGCCTATACATAGGAGCACAAGACCTTCTAATGTTCACACGATAGAAAGTTTTTTTTAAAAGTTGTGGACAAAAATGTCTGGATTTTGGAATAGTCCAGATTTCAGATGCCCTGATAAGGGATCATCTACCTGCGTTGCTTTCCACAGGATACTGCACAAGAGCTAATGGAGACATTGGAGAACAGTGATTCTCTTGTGAATTCCCTCAGAAAGGAACTTGAGCTGTACCCACTGAGTCTGACTACATTAGAAAAGCTTCAGGACGACCTGAAGGTTTTTGACCCCAGAGCTTCAGGACTTCTTCCACAGGCACAGCTGAGCCATCTTCTTCTAAAACATGAGGTCCCTCTGCAATTGCCAACCGTCAAAGTTCTTTTCAAGAGATTTTCCAAGCCAAATGATCGAGAATGGGTATGTCAGTACAACGTAACAGGAGAACTTAGGAAAAGGCCTGCTAGGTCAGGCCAAGCACCCACCTAGCCAGGCATCCTATTTCCCACAGGGACCACCCAGATGCTCTGAAGAAGCCCCAAAGCAGAAGATAAAGGCATACCTCTCTCCAACACTCAGTACTCAGAGGCACAGTGCTTTATCTGGGAAGAATTTAATTAATTAATTAAATACTTGGATTTATATACCGCCTTTCTTAGGTCACCAGATTTCTCTAATGACTATAACTCAAGGCGGTTTACATAGGTTTACATTCTCTTACGTCCTGGGCAATTGTTGTGCATGGCGCCGTAAAGCACTTCCAATGCTGGCGGTAAGGGCGCTGGGGCAGTGCCATGGCAACGCCACCCACGTGCGCCCCAGAGGGAGCACCAGTCGCCAATGGGAGCCAGAGGGCGCACCAATGTGCCTTTTGGGATGGGATGGGCAGGGCGGAAGGGCATTCCTGGGCAGGGAGAGGGGTGGAGAAGAGGCGGGAGTCACCGCCGGTTCCCAACCTCTGAGTAAGGACATGCAGCCTCACTCGGAGGCCCTCGCTTCTGCTCTGGCTAAATAGCTGGTGTAGGAGGAGGTAGACCCACTGCCTGCCCTGTGCCCTTATCATGAGGAATGGGGACAACCACCCCCTTTCACTGCGGAGGCTCCTGTAGCTGCCTTGGGATGCAGCAGTAGCCACCTGGCTACCACTGCATTCCCAGGCGGTTGGGCAGTTCAAGATTGGGCTGCAAACCTGTGACAGAGTTCTCCTTATCAAATAAAGCTTAGAGCCTGTCCATTGTAAAATCTTCATTGCACTCTCTTCTTTATTTATTAGCAAATATTTCACAAAGTCACCAGAAGAAACCCACTTCATCAAATAACAGCAGACTTTTTCTACATCCCTGAGTTTTTTTTTCGCTTTTTTTAGAATGTGAAAACCCGTTTATCCAACGTTTTGTAATTATGCCTCTTTGCCTGCCTTGTAGGTAAATTATAAAAACCTGCTCCAGTTACTAACACAGGTAGCAGCAAGTCAACTGCAGCCAGCACAGGACTTTCCAAAGAAGAGGCAAGATGCAGAGTTGCACAGTAAAAGGTTCTATTTTAATTGTATGCATGCTCTTTCCTGTCAATAAATGAGCAATGTTTCTGAGAAAAAAAAATCCTCCATCCTGAGTTTCCATCTGGTAAGGATCTAATAGCTGCTGTTATTATAAGCCAGTCCCAAACATTCAAAATGTAAAAAAAAATACTGGCTCACTTCTGATATTAAAAATAATTTTATGGAGTACTTAAGAACAGTTTTCCTCTTTCAGCTGTCCAAAAATTACTGCTAAAGAAAGATGTTTTGAGTCTGGGAACACCTACGCTGCAGACTGCTAGGGTGCTTCAGTGGAGATTGTGCAGACTTCCCTGAACTGACCGTTGTGCAGAAGATTGGCCAAAATATATGTGCATTTACATGGCTGTTTTATTTTGCTTTTGCATGGTTATGTGCTGGCTTGGCAGCTGTGGAGCGTGTCTCTTAACATGTAACAGGTATAGCCTGTCACAAGCTTACTTCATCTGGAGAGGGAAGAAGTCAGGGCTGTATTTATGATGCGATTAGATGGTCCGATGATTATAGCCAGTGCTTAATAAAAAACATGCAACCTGTGTAAAGGGGGGAAATGGCAGTGGCAATGGGTCTCCTAGGCTCTATGCCTACATTTGAGCGGGCGTAAAGCTTAGGAGACTGATGCCGAGGGGATAGGGTTCTGCCCTAAGCTCCCTGCCTCCCCCACCCAAATCCTCTTACTGTTGACCAATGCTGCTGGTGCGCCAGCCAGCCTCCCATTTGGCATTGAGGCCCAGCACCAGCACTCCCTCCTCTCTGGATGTCACAGCATGCTTTACACCATGTTCGCGGCATGTTTCGCCAGTGGTATACACGTACCACTGGTGATAAGGCCCTTTGAATTGGGCCCTGAATCTGATCTAGAAACCAAGTAAGGAATGCTATTATGTTCCTAGCTAAACATTGTACCAACCATGCCATTCATCCCTAGAAACACAGAATCAATTAACACTCATAATTGTAGCCAAACAAACATTATGTTCATCTTTGCCAAAAATAGCCTAAGGCCAAGACAAACCTGTTTGTGATAGATAGCCTGCAGCTGCAATAATTCAACTGTGATTTTTTTTTTTTAAATCAAAGCTTCCAAGGAACACTGAGACTGACTATTAAGTAGGTTAAGGATTTGAAAGGGAATCAGGTACCAGGATTGCCCAATCCTTTTGGACCTCTGTGCCACCGGAATTCACATTCTGGCAACACCGTGTGCTTTACGACTGCTGCAAAAGGTGACATGCCATAGGGCAGGTGTGGCCAAACTTGTTTAACCTAAGAGCCATTTATGATAAACTTGAGAGGTACAAGAAAGATGTTTGAGAGCCACAATATTTGAGAAGCATTTAAATTCTAAACTATACTTACTCATGAACATTAAACTTACGTTTTAATCCCATGGGTCAATAATTATGAAGATTGAAAATTGATCCTTCATATTAATTGTGATGCAAAAAGGAGCTCAGCCAAAGGCACACGTTATATGTCAAAGAGTCGCAAGTGGTTCTGGAGCCGCGGCTGATCACTCTTGCCGGAGGGCGTGGCTGAGCTGCCACCACAAGCCGTGAGAGGCCATGCACTAACTGCGCCTGGAACAGCCCCAGCACCAGACAGTCAGCACAGAAGAGGCAGAGAGAATGGGAATAATTGGGCAAGGAGGGGGCAGATCAAAGCCCGTAAGGGGCAGTGTGGTGCCAGAAAGCTTGATTATTGGGGCTCTATGGTAGAGCGTAAGTTGCCCAATAGCCAGAGAGTTTTGCAAAATAGTTTGAATTTTTTGTGCTCAAAGTGAAATGTAACAATGCCAAAAATGATTATCCTTTGAATTGCTTCTTTATTGTGTGCATTTATCATTCCATAGTTCTTGGACTACAGAAGACGCACTTGAGGCCTTCAAGCAAATACTAAAGGATCGTAAAGGAGAGCTGGACTTAGGAAAACTATGCCAGAATTTTCTGGAAAAAGATAAAACGTGCTCAGGTCTCCTTTCTCTTCCTGAGGTAAACAGCCTTCACAGATCATAGAAAGTTCAGATGCACATTCAGTATCATTTTAATTTGTTTTATTTAATGTTTTTATTAATTAAATTTGCCATTTTATTGTGGAACACTGCTTTCATTGTTGAAAAAAAATATTTTAAATGATTATATCAGTCAGTCAGTCAGTCAGTCAATCAATCAATCAATCAATCAATCAATGAATATTCAGAGGGCGCTCTCTCTTACGGTATTAGAATGTAATGAATTCTCAGTTACAAATGATTAGTTCAATACATTTTCCTGTTCTCATTGCATGACATATCCCATAGACATGGAGAAAAAGGAGAAAGATGCATTTTGGAAAAAATGATCCTAAGGGACATGAACATAATACATACTGTAGTAAATGCACTTGACCAATACAATACAAAATATAAGTACTGAGTGCACATAATATTGAATGTGTCTTTCCAGAATAGATAATATGCTAAAAATTTTAACTTTTCACTATTGTTTCATTTCAAAAGGTGAAATTATATGGCAGGGAAGGCTGGAAGGTGCAAACAATTAATCCCAAGGCTAACATTGGCTTAATCCTGTGCGATGCACATCAGGAACAAAATAAAATGGCAGAGTGGCTTATTAAAAGGCTCAGTATCGTTAATGTAAATATACATGCTATTTAATCAACATATTTACATACTACCTTTCAACACATTTCTCAAGGTGCTTGACAAGTAAAACCGTAAAAGAATGTTAAAATTGCAGCATCATTAAAATCTGGAAAGATCCAGGAGAATGAAAAGATAGTTGCCTGGTATCAAAGAGATTGCAGAGTATGCTACCTTGTAGTCCTCTACCTCTTTTGGTGGGTTCATCGATGCACACTGGAAGTATGACATGACAAAGATTCTGAGAAGGGACCCATTGCTTCCCTCTCCCTATGCCCCTTAAACGTTTGCACCTACACCCACACTGCTGGCATTGATTCCAATGCCAAGGCTGGTTCTTGTTCCTATCCTAAAGGTGACACCAACTGCAGCCGCCCTTTCTTTGTCTTCCCTCCACATAAAAAGAAGCCAGCAACTTCCTTGCTAGTCTAACATAAATGTGTCTTGTTCACGCCTGACAAATCACAGTTAATCAGGACACAGGAGGAAGAGCCCAGTTTGGGGTGGTGAATGGGTGCGCTAGTGATTCTGCAGTCTAGTGATGCTTCCATTCATACTGGTTTCTACCAGAGCTGAGACTAGCTTAGGATCAATGAGGGCTGTGCCACCCACATGACAGGCTTTCCACACTGAACATTGGGGGGGGGCGGCGAAAGCTACAGTGCCCAAGAGGGGGTGTGAGAAGCTGTCGTCTGCATATGTTGTCTATCATGGCTTTTTCAGCTACATACCGGATCATACAGAGCTGACACAGATTACTTATACCCTGCAGAGATAAGAGGTGCTTCGTTCCTAGCTAAACAGGCAATTTGAAAGTGGGGGTTCTCTTATAATTAACCAGGAGAGAGCAACTCTCTTATACATCCCAGCAGGAAGTCATCTTTTGATTGACTATTTGCTGGTGTCTCGTTTGCATCTTTCTTTTTTTAGATCGTGAACCCCTCTGGGTTAGGGAAATTTTTTTCCCATTTCTTTTGCTATGTAAACGGCTTTGTGAACTTTTTTTAGTTAACTAGTGGTATGTAAACACTATTATTTATACTATACTATACTATACTATATATTATTTATACTATTACTGTATTTATGCATATTAGTAATGCTGACTTGCATTTTGTACAGGAAGAGGCAATTAGGTGCTTCCTAAATGCAACGCCACTTTTCAAATTCATATTTTGCTGCATGTTTCACTACTGTGCATTTCTTTTATTTTCAATATGCTACCCCAGTAGTTCCAAACTTTTTAGCATCAAGATTCACCTTTTTAAAAAGTGTCACTTTAGCAGCTGCTCAAGCCTCTGTGGTGATTGGGCAGAAGTGCTCCCACCCCACCCCAAGTAGCAGGTTGTTTAACCCTTGATTCACATAACCTAATCTACCCTGTTCATTTCACAAACCACCAAAAATGGGGTCAAGACCCACTGGTGGGCCATGGACAACAGTTTTGGGGAACGGTTGCACCACACCCACCATGTGCAGCACTTCTGGGTTTGTTTGAACACTTCCAAAAATGTCATTGTTGACTGACACCTGTTCTAATGGAACTTTCTCCTGAAGTTATGTTAAAAAAAAGGTAAGTCTAAATAGACACAACCGGGCCATGACATGAAAGAGCACTTGGAGAGAAGATCTTCCACACTTGGTGCAATCCAGCCTCCATAATACAAGATACAGGCCCAACACAGGAGGAGGGAACCTGCCTTCAAGGTGTGCAAGTGCCAAGGGGAAAGGACAGTATAAGCTCACAAGCTGTAAAAGCGCCTGCCAAGTTTTTCAGTTCTCACCAATTGCTTCCCTTATTTTTGTGACGTGCTAACAGAATTCAGCAACACGTGTCATCTTATTTGTAGACAGAAATGATTTGTCAAAAGCACAGACTAATGCTACATCCTGGGATGCTGGAGGCTTTGGTGAACAACTATGAGTTTGGGAGAAGGGGCAGAGTACGGTAAGTTTTAATGAATATGAGATCGATGCAATGCTTCTTTCCTTGCAGCCTATTACTCATGGATCTTGATCCCATGAACTAAGAGCACGATCCTAACTGGGGCAGGCACAGTTGGCCTGCCGGCTGGCCTGCACTACATCCTAATCAAGTTAGGAGATACCAGCAGCTTAGTGCAGGGCAAGGGCTAATGGCCACATCCGGACTCCACCTTGCTTCCCCAGGCAGCCTTACCTGCCAGAATGCTCTCCCCCTGCCCTGTTCCATCCCTTGCCCCTTCCCCGCACCCAGAAAAG
Organism: Lerista edwardsae; assembly: GCA_029204185.1. Classification (NCBI taxonomy): domain Eukaryota; kingdom Metazoa; phylum Chordata; class Lepidosauria; order Squamata; family Scincidae; genus Lerista; species Lerista edwardsae. The sequence goes on along the minus strand of JAJKFI010000028.1, from coordinate 7,638,762 downwards.
CCTATGCAACCTTGACTGTCACAGGAGCAGCTTACCTGCAGGCTCTGCAGGCACACCTGGGCTGATGCAAGTGCTTGCCTCGACCCAGCACCTCTCCAGCTGGCACAGGCGTGTTTTACAGCACGTTTGCAACAGCGTCAGCCCAACAGGTGCTTTGGATTGCACCCTCCACCTGTTTTATAAGTTATTATTTGTGTTGCTGGGGTTGAAACATAACCCTGTGTCTGTGAAATAGGGAACAGCCACTTGAGTCTGGCCCCTGTGGTCCAACAAGATTATGCCACATTGTCCTTAGGTGGCGTAACTGTGCCACCCAACAGATGGCAAGAAAGCACTGGCCGAAGTGCAGTGACAGCCCAAAGCTAACTAAACCCCTTCCCTCAGATGCAGCTGTGCCAACAAAAGGCATGCTACATTCTGGAGGTCACCTCAAGGTAAGCTTCGGCTTTCCCAATGGCTCTCCTTTGGTCAGATCTTTGCCAAGCCATTTTGATGCAGAACCAAGGAGGGAGAGGAAGAGGAGAACAGGGATAGGATCCTAGTGCACACCAGTGCTGCTGGAATGCACCTCCTCCCTCCCTCCCTGTTCTACCTCCTGCCTGCTCTCTCCCCAGTCAGCCACTCCAACATTCCTCCTTCCACCACCAACTTACCAGCACTGGCAGTGGCTGGCTCCTCTTTTGCTGCATGTATGCCCCCCAGCCATGTGTGCTGGCGGCCTCATCAAGAGTGCCATTGCAGTGGCACTTCTGCCAGCAGAATGCTGATTTAGGATTGGCACCTGAAAGAAAACGTTGCAGCCAGGGTGGGTCAGCTCTTATTGCTGGTACAAAAATGATGAGTTGTCCCATTATGTTAGTGCCAAGACTTTTACATTACATCCTCCGAGTTATTTCTTCTGCAGGGGAAGTGATAACGTCTTGCTAATAATTGTAGATGTTAACATGACATTCAAGAATGACAAAGGAACCAATTAATGGTTCTTAATGGTCTCACTTTGAAAAGCCTTCTAGTGGCTTTCAGGTGCTTCCAAGCTTCAAATTCACACCATGTTACTGGCAACAATCTGAAAGGATATATGATATTTATGGTGAGTTCCTGTTGCTGTGCCCACCACTTAACCTTGAAGTCTCCATCTTGGGAAACATTTATTTCATTCACTTCTATACTGTGATAGCGTTTGTGCTATCTGCACAATATCTATATATCTATATCTGCAAACCATCTACCACACCCATTTCCTAGGAAGGTTAAATAGAGACATGCCCTGGTATCCGCTGGGGTTCCGTTCCCGACCACCATCACCCCATGGATACTGGGGACACCTTTTTAAAGACAGGGGACCATCAGTGGTTTTGCTGCTATGGTAAAAAAAAGAGGTAAGATTACCCCTATCTTTTTAATAGGCGTCCCAGTACCCACGGTATCCATGGATAACTGAACGTGGATACCGAATCAGTGGATACTGGGGCATTCCAGTGTAAGAATTGGATCCTGTGAGGTACTTAGCTCTGCTTCTTATTGGTCATTCATCAGTTCACATTCCTGTAGCCCCTTGGTTCCCTTCAAAAGTAGATCAAGGACCCCTAGTATAGTACTGTGTATTCCTTGATAGTATTATCAACAACTGGTGATAGCAGAGACTACAGGGCAGTGAGCCATGCTATCAATTAATATTATTGCTGTGCCCTTGCACACTGCCTGTATATCATGAGATCCCTCCCGAGAAGTCTTTTTGTGGCTTCTTGAATCCTGTTTATTGTAGTGCATTGATCTCAACATAGTACTGTATTAATTTCTGTGACCTCTATTGTGGAATTAAGCATCTAATAGATAAATAAGTTGCAAACGCATGCAGCCTTGGCGCTTGAAAACAAACATTAAGAAAAACACTTAGCAAAGGTATTTCTGTAAAGCTTAGCCATATTCAGAATTATTCTTTAAAGATTTTTTAAAAATCCAATATAAACAAAATAAATCTAGCCCTTCGTTTAGTTAAGTGTCATCCATTTTAATCTCAGCTCCCACTATGAGTGCAGCTCCTCAGTAATTAGCAAGAATCTTGCCTGAGCCACTTTGGATTAAATGTGCTTAAGATCAATACACCATCATGAGTGATTGCAATGGTGGAAGATTAATTCCATGGCACAAAGTAATGCCCTCTCTTTAACCTGTCAAAGGAAGAGAATAGGGTACCAAAAGATAAACTGGGAAACAGAAGTCCATAGATTTCTTTGCTGCTTTCCCCTCATATGAAAACAGGAAGGTTCTGACTGCAATTTGTAAATCAAAGTACAATTGCTGCCTTTATTATGCAATCTGCCCTCCATTTCTCACAGGTCCACTGATACTGGAGAAGAGTGGTTTAATAAAGAGCAGAAAATCGATCAGCTGGGGCTCACGTAAAAAAAAAAAAGTAGTAGAGCAAAAATAGCAAACAGATTAGTTCACAGTGATAACCAAGACTGAAGGTGCAATCCAGCAATGGGAACTACAAAGTACTTGGGGGAATGGAGGGCGGGACTTAGGCGGGACTACCATTAGATTGGCAGCCCGTCCGTGCACTTCCACTTTCGTTCCGCTCGCCCTGTGGCCATCCCTGGCCTCGGAGGGGGTGCCTCCTCTGAGATCCCATCGAGATCTTTGTAGATCCCATCGCTGGTGCAATCCTAACCTAGAGTTAGGCCGGCACAGGTTTTTTGTGCTGGCCCAGGTGTGTTTCAAATGCTCCACAAAGCACATTTGCACTATTCTCAGACTCAGGAAAGCTGGCACAGCGATGTGCGCTATCCTCCCTTACTCCAAGAGTGATCCAAATGCTTTTTATGGTGTGTGTGTGACATTCTTGGGCGGCACAAGAGACTTGTGCCGGCCCAACTCCAATTTAGGATTGCACCCTAAGAGAAATATAAAAAATATATAACCCTAAAAAATATAATCTCATTATGTAACAATAACCCAGGGAAACCGGAGAGCCAAGAACCCAATGGAATGGTTGTTTTGCTTTCAAATATTGTACTTAATATGATGTTTCTTCATGCAGGTGGAAAATGTTTGTCGAGTTTTTGAAGAAGCTCCAGGATGGATCGGATTCTGCTTGGCCTGTTTGCAAAAGTAAGCGATGTATTTGCCCTTTTCTGGTCACGTCTAAACCAGATAATCAACAAGCACCGTTTTGTACTTGTTGAAATACCCCATTTGTACAGAGTAATTCTGCATACTCTTCCATTTAGGCAGATTAAACTGTCTAAGGTTGAAAGAAAAGTTGAACTGGAAAGGTTGAAAGAGCTTTCCCGTGTTAAATCTGTCTAAACGGAAGAGTATGCCGTATTGAATCAGACCTAAATTACTTCCAAAAAGAAAGACTGTTTTGTTCTCATCTGATACCACTAATATTTCCCGCTACACTCCTGTAAAACCTCTTCTGTATCTCTGTAAACCTATGACAGAAGGCTAGTGAAGTAACCACTAGAATACAGCTCTGGTCTTTGTTGGACCCTTCAGGCATTACAATGCATCTATTTCAAACACAACACCAGACATATAATTTACAGAGTGCTAGCTGACTGTGATTTTAAAAAACTGTGGAAAGCAATGATGGATGTGAGGTGTTGATCCTGACAGTGCATTAACCTAATCATCTTTAGAAAGCTCCCTTGCATACTGAATTTTCAGGAGGGGACTGAACTCTAAGGTGAGCCAATTGCACTCATTGCTGCAGAGAGGGATCAAGATGCAACAGTTGGGCTCAAAGTTTAACCATCTGGCTAGAGGCAAACCAGCTGTCTTCCCAACTAGAATTGCTATTCATTCCTAGTATTTGATTTGCCTTTCCCACCATTTAATGTTATGTCTTACAATCTGGCCTCCCATCCATGACTTAGTGCCGCATCCAGTCAGCACGGATGAGGAAGGATGGGCCGATGTGTATCAAGCACTGCAGGGCTTTAGAATTAAAACAGTAGGCAGGGTACAGGATCCAGAAGTGCTAGACGCTATTGATTTGCTAGGGTTTTTGTTTTGAGTGTAAACCAGTTTCCTCCAAGGAGTTACAAAACAAATGCATTTGCAGAAAACAATGGGGGGCATCCCAACTGCTGCTTCCACCTTTGGAAGTTCACTGCTGACAGCGGAAATGTTAATCAGGATTCCTGCCCTATGTCATGGAAGAATTTCTGGCTGCATCATACATTACTAATAATGTAGTGGCAAATTTTGAAACAAACAAAACTAATAAAAACAAAAAAATTAAATTTCTTCATAACAGTATTTTTCTCTTCTACCACTTATACCAACTTTGAAAGTTACTGCATTTCATTTGAAGATATCACTCACTCACTCACTCACTCACTCATTTTCCCCCTCCCAACCCTGTTCCTCCTGCCCCAGCTTACCTGCACTCCTGTGAGTAGCTGGTAATGGCAACGGACTGCTGACACCACCACTGTTTGCAGAGATAGTGGTTCCAAAATGGCCACCTGTTGCACATGTAGCACAGCACCTTCAGCATGGGAAAGACAGGATAGAAATTCTTCAAATAAATAAATATAATATGGCCATTTAAGATAGTAGAATATCTGTTCCACTAGTATAAATCCAAACAAATGGGCTGTTTGGATTGGTCAGGTACATTTGCACAGGATTTTAGCCTTAATGTAAGATGAGCGACATACTATCCCCCAAGTAGCTTTGTGGGGTGGGGAATCATGCTCTAGCTGTAGACATTAACATATGCCCCTAGGCAAATTTTTCCATTTGCCTCCTGCTGAGCCTAATACTTCTCAACTGTTTGGAGGAAGTTTCAAAGGGAGCACCTGAATGTTTCTGTACTGCTGTAGAAGTCCCAGAGCACTGCTCTCCTCCATTTCCCCTCAACTACACCCCTGTGCACCACCACATCCTATAAAGATCTGTTTTCCTGTCTCCCAGCCTATGTTCCTACCCATCATGATCCTTGTAGCTCTTTGGAAGAACTGCCAGTATTTTCTCTCCTTCAGTAGTTCAGACCAGCCCTTCTGTGGAGCATTCAGACCCATTCAAGGTCACTTGTCACAGAGTTCAAATTTAGCTCCTTGCTTGCTCCCAAGGAATTACATATTTCATGATCTGATGACTCCTCCACATCTAGGCTAGAAGGTATGTTATGTATTTATTTCCTAAGTACAAGTCTGCATTACTCTTTTATTGCCTCTGCAAAACGTCTCTTAAGCATAATAATAAAGATCCTCCTGGCACAGTCCTGTTTTGCTGAAATGGGAAGGGTTTTGAAGCCACATTACAGAGCAGCTTCTAAAGACGGTAAGCAAGGCAACATTGATATTCATATCATTTGTAGTAATGACAGTGACCTACAGTGAGTGGAAATGGGTGCACACCAGCAATAACCAGTGAGCTGGGGCAGAAAGCAGCACATGCCTAGTGAACTAGAGGAAGGGGATCCCTCTGCCATTACCAGAAGCAGGGCCCCATTGGAAACATTTTTTGTAGGCCCCAGTTTCACAGCCAAGGTCTGTAGAATCTTAGAGATATACATAACATTTATACGGTAGAATGGAAAGCAATCAAAATGTGCCCTTTAAAAGTGCATGAGAGTTAATGGACCAAATGGATTTAAGAATATGTTAATATAAACATTGTATACAGGCATGCATCGCTTAGCGACGTTCCACCTAATGACCGATTGCATATATGACCGGATCAAAGCAGATCGTATCCCCATCGTTAAGTGATGCACGCCTGTACATGCAAGCCTTCAAGCAAACAAACAAAATGTGTAGATTGCCTTGGAAAAGTAATCAGTATATAACAGTACTGGAAGATTACCGCCGTGCAGGGCCGCCTTAGGCACAGAGGCCAATTAGGAGCAATTGGTCCAATTGGTTTAAAATCAGCCCTGACCAGAAGGTACCTGTTGGCTGAGCTGTACTTTGCTCGCAGTGTGCTGGGGGTGGGGCGACATCACTGCACCCCCCCCAGCACTGCCGCTCCACCCACTGCATTACCTGGACACACCTCCCTACACCCGGAATTCGTCCCTTTAGGAGTGATCCGAGTGCAACGGAGGGTGGGGCACACAGGTTTTTTTGCCCTGCCGCACCCTCTTGCGGAAAGCGCCTGCTGTGCTTGCCTCTCCCCATGGCACCCACCCTATGCCTCTGCCTGTTGGATGCAAGTGAATCATGGGATGGTTCACTCAGCTCTGTGCAGGTGCACTACGGGAAAATAACTCCTCATGCTAATGAGCCCATCTTCTATTTGAGGAAAGGATGAAGCAGCGATCTAAATCTAGACTCCTGCACTCCCTTTCAAATACCTGAGAGGTGCTAGCACTAGCTTTATATCAGGCTTGGAGCATGCAGCTCTTTCTGCTAGATTAGGCTACAAATCACGCACAGCACTTTTTCATCTAGCTAGGCGCTTGCTCACAGAAATCCGCTTCTGTATACATATTGTCCCCTAGTTATTTTGGACAGGAAGACTTTGTGAGTGACTGTCACCTGAAATTCTTATGGAGACTGCCAAGTGCTGTAATTCTAAAGGGTTCAGTTCTGATGGCAGTGCTGTTATAATTTTGAAGAAAAAAAGGAACAGTGCACAATGTGCCTTTGAATCTAGGCCTGCCTAATTGACAAGGTAAAATCTATGTACTAATTTGTTTGGGGTTGATGTCATCTTCACGACTGTTTGCTCACTTCTGTACATTGAGAGGATAGGTTACTCACTAATAGAGTATGGCAATAAGATTCTTTCCCAACATTTTTCTAGGAAGATAACTCAAGGCCAAATGAAGAAAAAACTGTCAAGATTGAGCTTGTCCACTGTCACTGTTAAATTGATAGAGTTCTCATTGAAGTTTCAGAGGTTAACACTTACATGACATTTCTGAATGTAGCTAAATGGAAATCAAAGTCTTTCAAGAGTGGAGGGAAAAAACCTTATCCACCTTAAACCTTCTTTTTCTTGTAGGAAGAAACAAGGAGAAAAATGAAGGTGATTCTCAGGTATTGTTGTTAATCAACTGTTAAGAGAGTTGATTTATAGAAAGCTTGTCCAGTGGCATCCCTATGGGGGAGCGGAGCTCTAAGTTTTGCAAGGAACCTTACCGTCCCATGTAAATCACTCCTCTCCCTTGCCACTGTGGCCAGTAAGCAATGCCAAGACATTGCTTTCCCCCCTGAGGTTTGGCTAAAACGGCCCCAGAAAGAAGCAATTTCCAGGGCAAGGTAAGGATCCTTGCAAAACCTAGAGCTCCGTCCAGCGGCGTCATGCTGCCAGAACGCTGGGCGGGAGGAACGGGTGAGCGGCAGCCCGCCCGTTGCGTACCGCTCCGTTTCACCGTCTTCCCCACCCCCGCAGTGAAACGGAGCGGTATGCAACGGGCGGGCTGCCGCTCACCCGTTCCTCCCGCCCAGCATTCCGGCAGCATGACGCCGCTGGCTCTGCCCCCCTGTAGGGACGCCACTGTGCTTGTCCTTGAAAGTATTCATGCTACACAGAATAAATGCTTACTATCTTCATCCATTTCCATCCTTACTACAAATATGTAAAATAGCCATTATACAGCCCAGTCTTAATTGGGTTGAGGTGGGCAGGCTGGTTGGCCTGTGCTGTATCCTAGGCAGGTTGGGAGGTAGTTGGAGCTCACCTTGGGGTAAGGGGTGTTTCATTTACCCCAGAGTAAACCCAGCCAGCCCTATGGGGCTGTTCAGATTTGTGCCAGCAATATCACTGGTGCAAATTTGAGTGGCCTGGATCAGGGTTGACCACTGATCGGGGAACGGGGACGGGGGTTAGGACCCGGCCTAATGGCCGAATCAACCCTCCACCTCCTCCCTGGACTGGCCTGCCTCTAGGGCCTCCCTTTCTCCACCCTCCCCGCCCTGTTCTGCCTCCCTCCCCCATTCCCTTTGCCTTTCCAAGCCCCCACATCGGCTGAGTTCAGCCGATGTGAGAGCTGATTACTGGGCGTCCGCAGCATCCATGAGTTGGCGCAATAACTCCTGCTGGGTCAGTGCCTTCCTGGCTGGCACAGACGTGCCTTACAGCATGTCTGCGACACCACTGTGCCGAAGCAAGTGACATGTACCAGTCCAGCAAGCCAGTAGGATTGCGCCCATAGCCTGTCCTGCAAAGTAGGGACTGTAAGTAAAGGTAAAAGATAAAGGTTTCCCCACGACCGAATGGCCTAGTTGTGACCGACTGTAGGGGGCGGTGCTCATCTCCGTTTCTAAGCCTGTAGAGCCGGTGTTTGTCTAAGGCCAAGCTTCCGTGGTCATGTGGCCAGCATGACTATACACCGTAGCGCACAGAACGGGACTGTACTGTTCTGGATAGCAATTTTTCCAGCACTGTCCAGCATGATCCAGTGAATCCCAACAGCAGAATCACACAAATGATTTTGTCATGGAGGACTAGAATGTAATGTGCCCATTTCCTCAACTGGAAACCTCAAATAAATAATTGCCTCAATAACTGAATAACTCATTACACTGAAACAATTGTCACACACACACACGCGTGCAAGCACACATGCGCATACAAACTGTTGTTCGAGAATTACAGAAAACTGCCGAACGTCAACTTATGTGATGTCGTTTGTTTTCTCTATGGAAGGATAAAGGGCAGCACAAACCTGCTTTCAAGAGCTGGGAGCAAGTGAAGTCCGATACACCTGCTTCCAGCGATTCTGAAGAACGAGATGCCTGGATAGACCGCTTCAGAAAATTGGAGAGAGCCCTATATTTGTCAGATGTCAAAAACACAGGTAGGAAGGAATGCTTAAGCTTGGAAATTTGGTGGTGGTGGTTGTGACTATATTTTCTCTTGAGGAGATAGATTTTGTTTTGATTGAGTCAACTTCAGTCAACTTGTAAATTACTGAGGGCACAATCCTAACCTGAAGTTAGGCCAGCACAGTTTGGCTGGCCCAAGGGACACTGTAAAGCATGTTTGGACCATTCTCAGAGTCACGGAGGATGGCGCACACCTGTGTGCTGGCCTCTCTGACTCCAAGAATGGTCCAAACGTACTTTACAGGGTCCCTTGGGCCAACCAAACTTTGCTGGCCTGACTGGGCCGGTCTAACTCCAGGTTAGGATTGAGCCCTGAGACAAATTTTAGGCATCAATAAACTACTGGTATTTCAGAGTAGGGCTTCATAATTCCTCTCCTCACGAAAAAGGAATGCCGTAATGGACTTTGTGCAAGCATGGTTTGGTGCTACGAGAAGAAGTCTTACACTTATGAGCACCTTCCTCTCCTCATGCAATACTCTTCATTACTTCCTCAGTGGTTTGCAGCCAACTATAGTTTGCCAGTGCATCCAACCTGGCAAATTATGGTTAGTACTTTCTCACCAAACCAGAACTGTAACCAGGTTGTGATCCTTGCTTGCTGGTTCTGGTGCAATGGCAAACTAAAATTCCCTGTGATGTAAAAGCTGCTCCCTGTCTAGACTCTTTCCACTGAGAGTTGAAATCTTGTTTAAAAAAAAAATCAGACTTTTTTTTTAAATTATAGTTAGGCTGATGATTGGCTTGGGAGTTTGGCTTGCTGCTATGTGTCTTTTATTCTGCTCTGGGATTTTAAGAGGGGATTTCATGTAGCAGCTGCTCCTGGTGCTTTTTTGTGAATATATTTATGCTGTAGTTTTATGTGTGTTGGGGATGGGGCTCTATATTGTTCTATGCTCTGGAATGTCAGTATAATATAATGGTTGTGTTGTTGGACTTGGACTTGGAAGATCCAGGTTCAAATTCCAGCTTAGCCATGAAGTTGCTCGAGGGACCTTGGGCTAGTCATGATCTCTCAACCTAACCTATCTCATAGGTTAGGTGGGAAGGTGGGAAGGAACCATGTACACCACCCTAAGCCTGAAAGCCCCACGTGGGCTTTCCAAACCCAAGTAGATCCATAGGGGCTGCCTGGACCTGACAGGTGTGAGGGAACTAATGTTCCCTTACTCAAGGAGACCTCCAGAGGCCTCTTTGGCCCTGCGGAATATAGCAGCTATACCACGGGGCAGTAGGCTCAATAGGAGTGGTCTGCCCATTAAGAATAAGGCCTTAGTTTATTCTACCACTAATTTTTATGATTTTATTGTTATTTATGTTTTTATGGTTGTAAGCTGCTTTCAACACAAGGGGACAGGTAGCATCAAAATTTACTATGGCTGCAATCCTACTCACACTTACATATGGGATTTGACTATAATGGGATTTACTTCTGAGTAGACATGCATAGGATTGAGTCCTAAACAAATGAGGTTTTCATGCAATGAGGAGCTCATTCCACAAGCTCATTCCTGTCACTCCAAAGCACGGTGAGGCATTGTGTCATCATCCCAATGCAGTCACAATTTAAGTCTTGACATAGTACAACTGGGCAAAATGACTTTACAGACTTAAAGGCATCAATTTACGGTACACAGCTATTCACTCCCTTTTGAAATTAAATTGATACAGGCAAGCTGGAAAAGGAAAAAGCCAAGCGCTTGATCCACAACTACAATCAAATCTATGATCTGTGCCTCAGTCCACTGAAAATTGACAACGCTTTTCGACCTTTCCAGCCTGGACAAGACATACCACTGGAACCCCTGCTGAATTATTTAAAGGAGCTGTAACTTGTGTTTTTAACACAGTGTCATGAATGTACTTGTCTTCATCTCTCCTTTTTTTTTAACCAATTGGCATTCCTATTGATTCAGTACCTCCCAAGTTTCTATTTCATGTAAATCTACCTTTTCAAATAAGATGAATCAAAGATAAAAAATACCCACAAATTCCTGCATGTTCCATCTAAGTGATTTAAATAAAACTTCTGCTTGAAATGCAAATCCTACAAAGTCTTGACATAATTTTTATCACTAGAAGGAGACAAAAGAGCAGTGAAAGTTGAGAGAGGAAATGCCCAGGGGAGCTGGGGGCACGTGCATGCCCTGATGCGATAGCAAAGGCATTTTAACCATCGTAGTTGTCGTTTCTTGTAAGCATTGCTTACAGGTTGGCAGGAGCTGAGACAAGCGTCACTCCATCACGCAGTCTTGAACGCCCAACCTTCCAGTCGGAAAGCCCAGCAACAGTGAATTAACCCGCTGTGCCACCACATCCCACCACGTCCCAATAATAATTACATACATACTAATTACAAAGACAATGCATACATTCAGTAAATAACAAAAATGCCAGTCCTCAGCTCATTTTGTCTGACATACGCTTACGTCAACAAAAACAAGATGATAATACCAACAGGAACAAACGCAACATGCTTAACAGCCCAATTCTATTCAGAGTTTATGATGACAGATCTCGCAATCCTTCAGCATAAATTCTGGAATAATGATGTGAAAGTTGGCCCATCATTCCATGGACCACAGCTGCCAGGGTAAACAGCTGGAGATGTTCAGGCAATAGTGCCCCCCTCTATCCTCTGCTACCTCTGCTAAGTCAGTAGGGGAGGTAGAATGATTGTGGATCATTGGCAGTTCAGGGCATGGAGCAGGTCAAGCTGGGGAAGTGAGGATTTCAGTGGCAGCAGCATATCCCAAGATCATATCCACCTTTTCCTGGACTACTATATCCCCTGACTTTCCTCAAACTAATGCCAGCTAAATAGCTGGTGAAGGTCTGAGGACACCCACTGGAGATCAGGCAGCCTATGGAAAGTGCAGTGCTGTGTGCTATGGGCTGGTAGGCAATAGGAAAGGGCCATTAATACTCTCTTTTAGCTTGTTCCCCCCCCCCCAAGGGTGTTCATATAAAAATATACATATACACTATAATGGAATAAGTACAGTGAAAAATAGTATTTCATACAGTGTATGTATTTGGCTTAGTATTTTAGTTCCCATAAATGGAGGAGACCAAGAACATTGAAAGAACACTCTGATGTTACAAAGGAACTGCTATTAATTCCATATACTGTGCTTGTATTATTAAGATTTGGGGAGGAAGATAGCAAATATAACTTCTCTACGTCATAGAAGTCTCCTTAAAAAGCATGACTTGGATAGTCCGCTCTAGATTTTAGAATTGCATAGATCCTTAAAAATAAAATATGTATTCAAAGTAGCTTCAGTTTTACATATCAATCTATTTTTTTCCTTTGGGAAAGTGAAGTTTTTCCATCTGGTTATTCCATTTCCCCCATCTGTTCCTAAAGTCTCACAGTTTTCTTCAATATGTTTGCAAGTGGTGGTTTTAAAAAAAATAATTTCTGCTTATAGAATAATGCTTTGCTACTTAGACAATGGATGGATGGATAATCTGGGATACTAAATGAAGAACAGTCCCAATTTTGAAGCAAATAGAATGTTTCAGACACAGAGAAAAACAGAAGTGTGTGTGTGTGTGTGTGTGTGTGTGTGTGAGAGAGAGAGAGAGAGAGAGAGAGAGAGAGAGAGAGAGAGAGAGAGAGTTTAGGTTATACTTTCTCCTTACTGTTCACTACCCAGGGAAGCCAACTTGCTTTTAACAGTGGGGGTGCCCATGGCCATACCCCTGATGTCGACATGGCCACACCCTGACATTGACGTGGCCATGCCCCCGATGTTGACACGGCCATGCCCCCTGACATGACCACACCCCCTGTCATCACTGCCCAGCCTCAGAAGCAGCGGCTGTTCACACCTATCACTTCCAAAGCCAGGGCGGCCAGCCTCGGAAGTGCAGGCTGCTCGCAGCAGCCTCTCCTGAGGCCGGGGCATGTGATGATTGCACGCCCCGGCTTCGGGAAGGGGAGCTGTGGCCCGATAACAGCCTCTCCCAAGGCCAGGGCATGTGATTGCCACTGTGATTGCACGCCCCGGCCTCGGGAACGGGTGCTGCAGCCACTGATTGGGAGGGTGCTGGATGACAAAGTGGGCTGGGTTGCTCTGCCTCCACTGAAAAAATCCGTGGGTGCCCGAAAACCCAAAGCCCCCCCCCCCCAAGTTGGTGCCCATGTCACTATCTATACATCACTAGTCCCATTAACTTGTAACTTATTGCATAAAAAAATGCTGACTTATCTTTGAATATGTCTACCCTACACATTTACCATTGTTGAGTTTAGCTCACCAATGTCATGGGACTCCCCTTAAAGCCTGATCCTATTGGTGGGCTCTGCCATTGTTGCAACTGCAGCACCAGCACCTAAAGTGCTTTTCAGCACCCAGCGAGTAAGTGGCACTGGAGGGAAGGTCTGTGCCTGTGCCATTCTGCTGGCACTGCATCCCACCTGATGGCCACCAGAGTAGGTTGTTGCACTGGCCAGTGGGAGGGTGTTCTGGAGGCAGGGAGGGGGCTGTTTCTGGATGGATGAAGGGCAGAATTGGGGCAAATCAGGCCTGGGAGGGAGTGGGGATGGTGGAGCAGGCTTCTGCCACATCCTATCCCCCATCCTGGGCCTGAAAGCCCTACACGGGGCTACTAGTTCTATGCCAGCTGAACAGCTGGTGCAGATCTGAGTAACCCCCATTGAGCAGGCTGGGGCACTACATGGAGTAAGGGAACACATGTCCCCTTACCCTGAGGAGACCTCCCACTTGCTAGAATCCAACACTGAATACAGTGTGGGCCTGGCACCGTGACAACATTGGATAGGATTGGGCTGTCCATCTGACAAACCAATGGGCCCCTCCACCTTTATTTCTAACTGTTGGGAGAGAAGGAAAAGAAAAATCTGTAGCACCCTTTAATCCTGGCATGCAGCATCCAGAACAACAAAGAGGTGAAGAAACAAGTTCCCCCCTTACTACTACTGCAGTAAGTTAAGGATGCTTGGGAAAAGTGGAAAGCTGGAGGGACTGGGGTGGTGGGACAGGACAAAGAGCCTTCAATGTGTGGCTTAGAAGGCATATGGGTAGTTTGTCCTGCCTCTCTCTGGTCCCCCCACCTCTGTGTGTACGTCTGCTCACAATTTAGAACTTCCAAAATTCACTTCCAACTCAAATTCCAAATTTTGGCAATGCTGCTAACTTTCATTATTTATTTTTCTTAGATTTCTACTTTGGCTTTCAAATTATCCCAAAGGTGGCTATCATCATCATCATCATCATCCACCAGGAGCCCCCTTTTGCCAACAGTGGCCTGAGGTGGCTTCCACTCTGGGGGGGTTCCTGCAAAGGAACAAAGCAGATGCTTTCAGCCATACAGGGACTCTCAATGAAGTTGAGCCATACAGGGACTCTCAGCCATTCAAGGACTCTCAGCTGAGTTGGGTCTCAGCCAATCCATGCCGAAGCCATAAGACCACTTCTCAGGCCTCCGTCTTTTGCAAGCAAGACTGCACCAGTATATGTCTATTGCGGCATTTTAAAAGCTCCAGCAGTTTGGATCACAGCTGGCTGCGTACAAGGATGACAGTAAGGACAAAACACATTATCTCTGTGCAGAATCAATTGCATATTCTGCTCCACATTTTGAATATTTAGAATCCATGCTGTTTAAAGAGGCCAAACATCTGCTCTGGCCTTTCAGCATTCCTCAGCAACAGTCACACTTGTGTACGGCATCAGCACCAGGATTTAGAATAATCACAGTGCCAAAAACACCCCTTCCAAAACCTGTGAAAAATCCAGTTGCATTTTGGGCTTCCATTCAGACCTGCACAGATGGCAGCATATCAACAAACCCTTTCTCTCCCCTTTTGCAATTCAAAGGTAGCTCTCAAACAGGCTGTTACCAAAAGATCCACTTTTTGATTTCCCCCTTTAAAATGCATATTATTCATTAGCAGCCTAATATGAGTTTCAGACTGCACGGTTTCTCTGCCAGAAGGGCATCTGCATGTGACCATGTGTTTGAGACAGATAAGTACATAAACAGCATATTGGCACCAGACAGACATCTGTGCCTGGAAAAAAAATGCTTGTGATATGTACATGACTGACATTTCCACTTTAATTAAATCCACATCGCACTGGAAGAAAGGTTTGACTTTATAAAATTATAGTATTTTGGGAAGGCGCATTATGCTCCTCAAAGAACTTGCAGAGAAAGCAAGGGTGCTCCCAGCATCAATGCAAGTGAAAGAACGTACATGTGATGAACCTACCCTGGTGGAGAATGGGGTCTATGGCGCTTTAGATGTCCATGCTTTAACAGCAGACCTGGAACTGATATATTTACAGTGCAGCTTGAAGATTTTGCGGCTTCAACATGTTTGAAGATTTTGTCCATTAATGAGACCAAAATTTGTTAAATAAAAAATAGCTTTTTTTTTTTTTGTTGGTTACTGTAGTGGTCACAATTGAAATTAATAAGCATGATTAAGAGCTCAAACCTACGGGCTCTAGCACAGGCGATATGCTCATACCGCCGGCACTGAGGCAGCACCAGGAGAACCCAGTGCTGGAGCAGCCAGGGCTAAGTATCACTGCTGGCCAGTGGGAAGGCTTTTCAGGGCGGGGGGGGGAAGTTGGGGAGGAGGAAGAACTGGGAAGGGGGGAGGCAGCCCAAGGGAGAGAGGCAGCCCAAGGGGTGGGAGAGGGGCAGAGATGGCAACAGAATCTGCTGCTGAATCCTATGTACCTTCCCACATCATGGAGACCAACACAGGCCTCTTTGGTCCTGCACCTGTTCAATGGCAGGCCCAGATCCAAGAAGATCCATTGGGGCAGCTGGGGTTTTACATGGGGATCGTTTGTTCCCTTACCCTGAGGAGGCTCTGGCAGCTGACCTGGCCACCGAGGGTACAGCGATAGCCATTTCGCCATCGCGGTAGCCCTGAGCTGTAATACTGTAACCTCTTAGACTGAAATCCTATACACATATACCTGAGAGAAAGTCCCATTGAACTCAATGTCTACTTTTGAGTAGACATGCATAGGATTGTCCTGCTAGGCTGGAGTAAGTCCTATTGAATACAATAGGACAGAATTTTTCAAACTGTGGGTCACAGTCCATCAGTGGGTTGAAATCTGATTTTTGATGAGTGGTGAAACTGACAAGCTGACAGCTGACAAGGAAAATGTATTGAGCCCTGTGAAAACCAAACGGACATCACATGCACACTAACTCATGAATAAGCAACAGTGCCTTGGTCCACGAACACACCACCGCTGGAATAATTCCAAGTTGTTGAATGGAAAGCAAAACGGAGCCATGCATGCATATTTACTCATGAGTAGGCAACCATGCCTTTGCTCTTACTGAAAGCCAGGAGAAGGGGAACATCAGACCACCAAAATGGTTCTGATTTGATTAATTCAACAAATGATGTAGAAGGCAGTACCACCCCCAATAGAAAAAAAGGTTAAAAATAGAAGCTTAAGTGAAACTGCGCAAGTGGAAGTGAAGCTGAGGGTTTTTCTCGTGTTGGAAAGCTAGGTGGGTCACAAATGAGTGTCATTTTAAAAAGTGGGTCCCAATGCTAAAAAGTTTGGGGACCACTGCAATAAAGAGTAAATATTCATATAATTTGTTTGCACAACATGCAACTTGGTTGTGGCCAATTATTTTATTTGGTGTTTATTACCATTTCAGGCTCATTTTTATCACGGATTCAATACAACTATTGACAACAGCAAATAACAAGAGCAAAACTAAATTTAATATTCAGTTTCATGATAAAACCGTTTAATTTAAAACAGGCTAAGAACAGGCTATTAACATGCAATTGCAAAGTTAAACCACATGGGAGCACCCTTTGCACATTATCCTGCAATATCTTGCATTAAAGAATGGGAAATGCTAATAACTAGCTGACCGTATTTAACTCCAAATCAATGAATGGTTCTCTGATTTTCATAATGTTTAAAAGTGAAACTGCTGAAGGCCCTATTTATCAAGTGAAAAGGATTACAAACCAGGTAAGTGGGAATGATTTACCTGCTTGGAATGATTGTCGTGGAAAATAGGGGGGGGGGGAAGCCTTACAATCTCAGGCTGAGAAAAGTACCCAATTTCCAGAAAGGTGTAGACTAGAATACGTTAAACTGCAAATATAAAGACTTCATGCTAATAATAGGGCCAAATTGTGAAAGATTTTATTTTCTTGATCTGCCTTTAAAGCATAATCCTCACATCTACAGGCAGCCATGTGACCATCAGCTGCTGTAAGGCAGCTTCAGAACAAAAAATAGGATAGGCAAAAAGGGATCAAGATTTATTGGAAGTGACCGAACTCACTGAGCAGAAATCTCTCTTTCACATTAATGGTTCAATCCTAATCCTGTTTATTTGGAAGTAAGTCGCACTGATACCAACTGGATTGTGTCCAAGTACAGAACTGTAGTATTCATAACAACACAATTTAAAATTTTATTTTGCTATGGGCCTTAGTTAAAGGACAGCCCAACTAGGGATAATGCCCTAAACTGGTGGTTCCCAAACTGTAGGTCAGGACCCACCAGTGGGTTGCGAGCCAATTTCAGGTGAGAGCACCTAGAGCAGCCATATTGAAAAGATGGGAAGATAGGATGCTGGAAAAGGGGAGGGCTGTGTGGTTGTTTTGCTTCTGTCAAGGTTATAAATAGGCTTTTTTCTTTCTGATTCACTTTGCTATTGGAAAATGGCTGAGAAATAACTCAATTTATTGCTGCATTCTAAAGAAAATAGGTTCTGGTGTCACACTTCTAGTAATGACATCACTTCCAGTGGTCCTGGACAAACTGTCATTCTAAAAAGTGCGTCCTAGTGCTAAAAAGGTTGACAACCACTGCCCTATACCAACCCTGACCCAACACAGCTGCCTCTGCAACAGGACACATGTAGATGTGCATACACATATACCCCCCCCCAGCAATCCCCATAGACAAATACGTACCCTACTGCTTATCCCTATTAAGTCACCTCAAATAAAAGCACTTTTATCACATGAAACAACTGAAGATGTCAGGGAGTGCATCACTCCGAAGAGACAACATTCCTTTCCCCTGAGTACTACTGGTGGCACTGGGCCTAAAATGCTCTAAGTGTGTTGGTTGGAAGAAACCATATTCATTACAAATGCAACATTCTCCCCCCCCCCCCCCGTAATCAGGAGGAAACTTCTCAGTGAGCAGGAAACGAAGCATTTTTCAAGATGACAGTTCCAACACGTGCCTGACAGCTTTGTTCTCACAGGAGGGAAACACTCCTACCCAGAACAACACTCCTCTCTCTTTTGCTTAGATTCTCAAAGGAAAACCTTCCATTTATAGTTGCTTCCTGGGCAGCCTTCACTGGTTCTGCTTGTGGGTGTGACCAACTTGCAAACTTTGCCTTCCTTTCGTTCCTAACAGTTTCTTACATCAACAGCAGCAGCCCGGAAATGACAACGGTTTTTCAGAAGGCGGATTCAGACTTCTCTTGCTGGCTAGAATCATGTCCTCTTCCTAGAAGGCAGTCAGTTCTATCTTGGCAAGGCAGGACAGGAGCCCAAGATGCTGCTGCAGTTGCTGTCTGCCCTCTGGGAGTCCCTGTCTTTGCTGCAGGTTCTGCTGTTCGTGGCTTCATTTCTGCTCATTGCTGATTGCTTGAAAAGGAGAAGGCCCAAAGACTTTCCTCCAGGGTCCGTGGCCCTTCCTCTTCTGGGCAACATGCTCAGTCTGGATTTCGGGAAGCCTCATATCTCTGCATTAGAGGTAAGGGGGTGGAAGGGGACACATAGATTAGACAGGACAGCTGCACTGGTTGAGCCCTAGAGGGATGCCCCCAAATTTTGTTCACAGGTTGGAAGTAACATTTTAGATTAATAGGAAATGTGTTCCTTACAACCTGCATCCCAAGGTCCACCTAGTAGTCTAGTATCCTCTTTCCAACGATAGGGTGGCCAGAAGCTTTTGGGAAGCCCAACAGGGCCACAAGCAGGTCATGAAGACAAAAGCCTTCCACTGTTTGTTGCTATTATATCACTCACCCTTCTCAATAATGGATGTAAATTATTTACTGTGCTAGAATGGGTCTAGTGATTCAGGAATTGGACTTGGATCCAGGTTCAAATCCCTGCTCAGTCATGAAGCTCCCTGGGTGGCCAGTCACTGTCTCATGGCCTTCCCTACCTTGCAGGCTTGTTGTGAGGACAGAAGGAAGGGGAGGAATCATGCACACTGCCCTGAGCTGTGGCATAAAAATGCAAAAAAAGAGGGGGTAGGGTTTAGCAAGCAGAGCAATTGGCAGAATACCCTTTTCCTAGGGTAAATTCCACCACCCAGCCAGTTTGCAGCTATCAGTGACCACACACAAGAGCAGAAGCAGTTCACGCTTCCAAAGAAATACTTTACTTACAGTTTCTGCAATCGCTTGCATCTTTTCAAGTATCAGGGGATTTAGTCTACTACGTAAGGAACAGAGAGCTGTGTAGCTGTTCTTTTTGTGTAGGTGTGAGGGGTTGCCCTTCAGTGACACCATTCAGGGACAGAGCTCAGGAGCCTGCATAGTGCTCTGTCACAGAGGCGCCTCTGTCACAGAGGCGTTACCCTGTCGTGTAAATCCCTCCTCTCCCTTGCTGCTGTAGCCAGTAAGCAATGCCACGATTGGCTAAAACGGTGCAGGAGAGGAGTGATTTCCACTGCAAGGTAAGGCTTCTTGCAAAACTTAGAGCTTTGCCATCCCTGTAGAAACGCCACTGCTCTGTCATGGATCAGGCTGCAAGAGGCAGGAGGGCAAACATGTGGGAGGAAGTAAGTTGCACAGGAGTCTGGACAATACACCGCCCCGCCCCCAGAGTCCTGCAAGTGACATTTTACCCACATTCCAGTAGTAGCCACCTCGGGCAACAAACCAAAAACTAATATGCATTTGATGATCTCGTTTGACATTCTTCTCCTTTCTCCTACCAGATTGGGGGGAAATATGGCGATGTCTCCAGCATGCAGCTTGGAAGAGAGTGGTTTGTGTTGGTGAATGGACTGCCTCTGGTGAAAGAAGTTCTTGTCCACCAAGGTGAAAACTTCCAAGATCGTCCAAAATCTCCTCTCATGGATGAGTTAAATGGGACATTTGGTGAGCACCTTTTGTTTTGGGTCAATTGCGTACATTCCTCAAGTTTGAAAGGAAAATATGTTGGATTATTTCAAAGAAAGAGCTTGTCCTGAGTGATGTGTAGGTCCGTTTTATGTCCTATACTTGTAAATTCAATGAAAAGAATGAGATTGAGTTGAACATGTGTCGTAGAGATACATTGTCCCTGAATTCGGATTAACTGTGCCTCACTCTTCTATGTACACTGAATAACAAATCCAAATTTGCTATTGTGTACAAGTGACTACAGTTAGCTGCTTGTAGTGATAGGAAAATACTCCTAGTAGTGATACATTGCATTAACAAAGGCAACTAACAACGCTCTGACTTATATGGCCAAATCAAGCATTAATGCAAATGTGTAAATGGCCCTTTGTTGTCTTTTTAATCTAAGTATTGCACTGAAAGAGACCCAAAAGGAAAAGGTATATACAGTAATTCTGAGGCAACTCAAAAATCATAAAAACTTTGCTAGGATATAATATGCCCAGTATCAAACAAAACATTAATCAGTACGAACTAGTTCAATTGAACTTTATATGATTACACTTGCTTCAAGGTCCCAGTGTTAAACTTGCATATACTTCAGGAGATGGTGGAGCAATAAAACACAAACCTTCAGCCATCATAATTTTTTTCAAACTCAAAATTATCATAATAGCCACTGTCATAGCAGTTGACGGAATGGCCATTGCAAGGCACAACTACAAGCCCTCATATAGTTAGCAGGGGGAAAATAACTGTCCCTCTTCACCCCAGCATGGCACTTCTTCTACTACTACTACTACTCTGTGCCCTTTGGGGACAGGAAAAAATTTGATTTACTTTAGGAAGAAACCCACTTTCTGAACTACTGTTGCTGAAAAGTGGTATTTCAGTATTCTTTACAATATTAATACTGTGGGGGTACCCTTTGATAGATCCTGTATTCCATTTTGCACCTAGCACAGCCTAATATATGTTTGCAGCGATGCTGGTGCTGCCTTCACTGCCTGTTACACTTTGGTCAGGGACCCTGGCAGCAGCATGGAGGTACATGACGCTCTTTTATACCTACTCTGCCACTGCCTGGTCCCCAATGGGCCTACTTGGATCTGTATAGGAGGCATATTGAGCCTTGGCCGAGGGATATAGGATATCAGCACTGCCACCAACATCCATCCTGGCCTATCCTTGTCACATTTCCGGTCCAGCCTGATCCCCACTCCAATCTTCCCCGGAAATTCCCCCTCCAGAAGGTCAGCATTCTGTTGGCACTTATCTGGGCTCTCCAGACCTTGTGCTGATAGGTCACGGGTTCCATTAGTGCAAGGTCTGGACAGGAGTGGGCTTAGTAAATTAGTATTACTAAGAATACTTATTATATACTGCTTTTCAACCAGACTATTTCACAAAGCATCTTACTTAATAAAATTAAATGCATCAATGGTTCCCTGTTCCCATAGGGCTCACAATCTTAAAAAAATTTTTTACAAAGGAGACACCAGCCACACAGAATAAACTCCTGTTGAACAAAAAAAGTCATATAACACTGTTGAACAAAAAAGTTTTGAGAGCTGCAATATTTAAGACACATTTAGATTCTTAAATATATTCACTCACCATGGACATTAAAAGCTGTGTTTTAATCTGGTGGACTCTCAGTTTATACCTGGTAAATAAACATAAAGCTTGAAAATTTCTTATTTACCTTTTATATAAATTGTGATGCAAAAAGCAGCTCAGCCAACATATTTCTTAGAGCTGCACACTATAGGTCAAAGAGCCGGACAAAGGTTTGGCCACCCATGGATATAAGATAGTCATGCCATACTCCCAAAATGAGAGCCATTCAGGCAAAACCCATGCCATTTTTTGATTCCGTACTACCAAAATATCCTAAATTTATTAAAACATCCTTGGCAACAAAAGGTGTTTTATTTTTTTGTAGGTCAGTGTTCTTGTTAACAGTATTCATATAACACTGTTAAACAAAAAAGTTCACAAAACAGTTTACAGACAAAATCAAATAATTGGTTCCCTGTCCCAAAAGGGCTCATAATTTTAAAAATATGCAGAAGAGGCACCTGCAACAGATAAAGTCCATCGTGGGCTATATGCCATGATGGGTGGTGCAACCTCCTTACATTAACAGTAGGCTACTACAGAATGCCAGGTGCAAGAGAGTGGCCACAGGATGCAAACATCTTGTTGTCTACTGAGCTCCCTTAGGCACCTGGTGGGCCACTGTGAGATACAGGATGCTGGACTAGATGGGCCTTTGGCCTGATCCAGCAGGGCTCTTCTTATGTTCTTAAAAAGATTGAAAACCACTGGTGCAGCCTTGATTGTTTCCAGTTAGAGTGGAATGTTAATGTTATCCAGTGGTGTCATCCTACCGGTACGCTGGGCGGGACATCCGGGTGATCGGCAGCCCGCCCGTCGCATACCGCAGCGTTACGCCGTTTGCGTAACGTACGCAAGCGGCATAACTGGTTACGCAAATGGCGTAATGCTGCGGTACGCGACGGGCAGGCTGCCGATCACCCGGATGTCCCGCCCAGCGTACCGGTAGGATGACACCACTGATGTTATCCCTTCTCTTACAGGACTGTTTGCCTCTAATGGACTAAGCTGGAAACAGCAAAGACGATTTACTTTAACTACTCTAAGAAACTTTGGTTTGGGGAAGAAAAGTTTAGAAGAATGAATACAGGATGAGAGCAGATACCTGACTGATGCAATTGAGGATGAGAAAGGTAAGAAGTTGAGCCAATGACTTATGTAATCCATACATTGTTCTTTTAAATGAACAAGTCCCCGAATTATATTGGCTGTGTTATAAAGTTCTAAAATTCTCCAGGTTCCAAGTGTAACTTTTCCTCTGTTGCCCCACCATAATATGGAGAAAATCAGTGAAAAGCTCCACAGGTGCTTTCCTACTGTTGTTTGCAGAGTTTCTGCTGACATTGAGTCAATGCTACCCCGGAGTGCTGTTAAGAGTTGCAAGATCATCATTTCAGATATTGGTGCTTTTTAAAATTCTGTCTCTAATGAGAATGATCCTTGACTATTTCTATTCTTGCAATATTGATCTTTCTCCCACAAGTGCTTGGTAATATACCAATTGATGCTTCCAGTGAATATACAGGAAAGCTATACCTATAGCCAATGGTACTCCTATTGACTTGACTGAGCTTTATCTTAAAAATGTACAAATACATTATTCTTATAAAAAAAACAACCCAGGGATACTCTATTTTTTGTAACAAGGAAGCCATAAACAATCTCATTGCTCCTCTCTCACTTCTTTTCTTCTCCCAGGGCAGCCATTTGACCCTCGTTTGCAGATTAATAATGCTGTTTCAAATATTATCTGTTCCCTTGCCTTTGGGGACCGCTTTGAATATGATGACAGTCGTTTCCAGAAGTTGCTGCAGATATTGGATAAGACAGTAGTCCTTCAGGGAAATATCTGGAGCCTGGTATGGTTTCTTCGAGATCTTTCAGGGGAAAAAATTACTACAATCTTCCAAAGACATTTCGGGCACATTCTAATGCAGCGCCAGAATGGCGAGGCTGGCCGGCCAGCGCCATATCCAAAACTGCGCTGGGGAGGCTGGACCCTCCCCGCGGCAAGGGCACATTCGCACCCTTACTGTAGGGGAGACTCCAGCCTCCTTGATTCGCTTCTCAGCTCTGCACCTGCTAAAATAAATCCAGAGCCCCCCCCCCTCCCCCCCTCCCCCTGCCAATCCCAGTCCCATCCTGACACATAGCCTCCCTCGTGCCAGACAGCTTTGGCCGATGCGAAGGAGGCCCGGGCGGGTGCAACAGGACCAGTGCTGCCTGAAGTGCCAGTCCTGTTGCTGTAGCGCCGACACAGGGGTTTGATTCTGCTGTTACTGTTTCAAATAACGTTAATGCGTTGCCTTTAAGGCACTGGGGGGGAGGAGAAAAGCCTGGCGTAGTAGCAGTGGGCTAAAGAATCCAGCAAATCACCATTTCTCTGGCTAAGGATACCTCACAAATACGCGACTGTTCTACGAGGTTCACTAGAAGTTCTAATTTTCCTCCCTCCACACTATATAATTTTGGTTTCTATTTCCTCAGATATATAATGCCTTTCCAGCTCTTATGAAGTACCTGCCAGGACCTCATCAGACTCTTTTTAAAAACTGGAAACAATTGGAAACCTTTGTGAAAGGAATGATTGAAAAGCACAAAGAAGACTGGAATCCATCTGAACCCAGAGATTTCATTGATGCTTATCTCAATGAAATGGCCAAGGTAATGGGCAAATGGAACCAAACTAGCTTCTTAAAATGTGAGAAACAAACTCTAGCCAGTTAATTTGTTAGTGGCTTATTACCTCATAGTTACTACTGACTCTGCTTGAAGTGTGTGTGTGTGTGTGTGTGTGTGTGCGTGCGTGCGTGCGTGCATATGAAATCATGTTTTCTAGGAGGCAGACAATCCTGATTTCACCACTTGTCTATCATGTTCCACAGCATTTGAAAAGTAGACGTGAACAAAATATGTCACATTATAGAGACATCAGATGATCTCCTATTGCCTCCCCCTTTCCTCTGAATGCAAGCTCTGTGGGTTTGGAATCTAGATCAGAAATTATCAGAAGTCTTTGTTAGGTTTGATGCAGGGGATGTCAACAGCTGTAGGCTAATCCAGGCACTAGAGCCTAGTAGTTAGCACACTCACTCCCTTCCTGCTCCCCTCTCTCTCCCCTGCACAGTAACTCATGGTGGCTGCCACCCAACTTCGAGACCTCTGTAAGAATCTGAAAAACTACCAGTACCAAAATAACACAAAATCCTGATGATGCTATGTACTTACTCCCTTTCTTAGAACCCAATCCTTTAGGGAGGATTCAGAGGCAAAAGGATATTTAAATCCCTTTACATCTTTGTAAGCCTTCTGGCCCTCAATGGGTCTTCTCGGACCTGTGTTCGTGATTTCACTAGTGCAAGTTTAGAAGAGAGGGGAATAGGATCAAGTGTGCGCACTTGCTGCCAGATCCACCTCTTCTGCAGCCTCCCAACCCCATTACACCCAACCACCATAACTCAGTTATTATATGCCAAGGAGCATATTTGAGGGTCCTGAATGGTTTATACACATTACTGAAATAAATCTGTGGTTTTTGCCACTTGGAAACAGTCCCTTTGACGCATACTTATAGTCTAGACTAGATAAAGAATTGCAGGCTTTAACTCAGCCTTCATCAGGTGACAGTGATGATGCTGGGTGTTGTAAAAGCACAATAAAGCGCTTTTCAGAAACTAGAGAGCAAGCAGGAATGGCAGGAAGGCCTGTGCTATTTTGCAGGTGACACATCCAAATAGGCAGCCACTGAAGGTAAGGTTTGTGCTGAGCAGGCAATGCAGGGACTGCAGTCCAAAGACAACAGGGATGTTTCTGGGCAGAAGAGCATCGAATGGATGGAGACTGGGTCCGGGATGGGTATGGCAGAGAAGGCTTCTGTCATCAGTGTTACTGCACCAGCTAAATAGCTGGCGTAGATTCAAGTAGCTCTATTGAGCAGGCTGGGGTGCTACATGGGATAAAGGAAAAAAATATTCCCTTATCCCAAAGACTTCCCTCCTTCTCAAATCCTATGCTAGATACAGCATATCCCCAGTGGCCCTGGTGCGCCAGTGTTGGATAGCATTGAGAGGTATATCCTTTTATGATCCACTGGGTTTGGTTTTTTAAATTTTATTGTTATGTTTTTAATTTTGTTTGAATATGTTGTTTTAATGTTCTTTTATAGTGTTTTTTAATGTTAAATTTTATAGTTTTATGTAATGCCGCCTTGAGTGCCTTCGGGCATAAAGGCGGGGTAAAAATCTTTTAAATAAATAATAAATAAATAAATAAATAAATAAATAAATATCCAGTGATGTCATGTAGCCAGGACAGTATGGAACGCCGTTCCGGTTGTTCCATGAAGGGCTGGCTCCGCCCACTGCAGTAGTCGCTGCCACGCGCCCCTGCAATATGCGAATTGGTTCCGGTTGTTAGCGCAGGTAGATTCCACCACTGGGTATATCTTTCTGAAGTGCCCTTAAACTGGGGCCTAGACATATTGCAGAGATTTTAGATTTCACTATGATCACCTGATATTGAGATGATGTTTCTGTGAGTGCTTAACTCACTGGTACGTGTGCATGTTTTATTGTAAAGGATGATGCCGCTTCCAGTTTCCATGAGCAAAATCTCATATGTTCAACAAAAGATCTGTTTTTGGCTGGAACAGAAACCACTGCTTCAACCCTGCGCTGGGCTTTACTGTACATTGTAATTTATCCAGAAATTCAAGGTAAAATTAATTACAATTCTGACAAAAAGCCAAGAATTATGTCCCTAATACAATGCTGTAACGTTGTTTCATTAAAGTGACTGTTTCCCTCAATTCTCAATGATAATATATATCATTGTTCTATAATTACATTCTATATAAAAATATATAATATATTATATTTTCTATATATTCTGTGGCAATAACGGTGCATAATACTGTCTAGGAGTGGGTTTCATTTTTTCCATGAATTTTGGTGTTTTCCAAAGTTAGAAGTACAGAAAGCTGTGTTATGTGTTTTTATTTTTAAGAGTGAGTTTTTTTAATAAATAATAATTATAAACTATTAACACTTTAAAAGTGTACCAGGTTGGTGAAATAGTGTCAGCAATGCAATCACATGTATGTAGAGATGTTAGAGAATTTCTTTTGCAGATTTTATTTTTTTTATTTTTTTTTTACAAAAATGGAAAGTGCACAAAGCACTGTTATATGTTTTTATTTCGTTATCATTGAAAAATCCCACCTCTAAAGGTCATATTCAACAATTCTCCTTAAACACAGCAGAACAACTAACATCATGTGCTTTGTTGAATAGATTTGTGTCCCTTGCACACTTCCAATATACAGTGGACACTCATTATCCATGGGGATTCCGTTCCAGGCAGTCGCGGATACTGAAACCTGCAGGTTTGGGGCCCCCTTAAACTTCCAGAGGCAAGGGCAGCTGGGCTCCCCTTGCCTCTGAGCCCTGCAGAGACCACCGTATCTACCCACAGCTGCTGCTGGCCTCAGAATGACAGATAGAATTTTAAAAACTGGGTTTTCAGCAAAACTGGAAGTGACATTTATATGCCGCCTTTAAAGGCATTAAACCCAGAGGGCTAGGGAAGCCAATTTATAAAAGTATATAAACCTTACTTTCAGTTTTGTCCAAAAACCTGAAGTTGTGGTTTCTTAATTATAAAAGTCATTCTGTGGCCTGCCGAGACGGGGGTTGGCATGCACGGCCTCTGCAGGACTTAGAAGAGCCTCCGGAGGTGAGGGGAGTGCAGCTCCCCTCGCCTCCAGAGGCTCCAGGTTGGCCCACATGACGCCTTCAGAAGCCGTGGGTTTTCAAACCCGCCGATGCCGAACCCACAGATAAAGCAGGCGTGCTGTAGTACATTTAGGAATATGACGCATGATGCATTTGTTTATGCAGAAGAGGCCCATGCAATGTAGAGTGAAGGTTTGTTCTTACTTACGCTTCTTCTGGCATGGAAGAGGTAGACTCTCTTCTTAGGCAAATAAAAACCGAGCAGGTTTATATGCAACTAGCTTTTATGTACCCGGCTTCGCCTGGGTGTTTATATGTCCCATCACTGACCCCCCCCCCACACTCACCAGGCATACAGATGGCCCGTTATGTCCCATCCCTGCCCCCCCACTCACATGTGTGCCCGGGTGTTTATATGTCCCATCCCTGA